>JAOWBW010000209.1:415024-1048471 GCA_026119855.1 Campanula takesimana
AATCCGCTACCTCCACCAGATTCGGCGAGCTCTTAAACCCATCACCATTCAACGCCATCCCTCTCACGCGGTCAATTCATATAATCTCGGTGCCGGCGACTGTATTCGATTGCTAGCCAGATCTGCAAAGCTTTGGTTCCTGTATCTGGCCATTCTCTTGCCGGCACCAACTTTCTGTTCCCAACCTCTGTAAATCGAGTGTGTATTTTGTGTGGTGTAATCTGGAAAGAAGAGGTGTGCATAGTACAATTTAAAGTGATAAGGGATTATATGGATCAAAATTGTGTTTGGGACAACGTGAGTATACCAATTTATTAATATAAAAAATTCAAAATAAAAAAAATTATAAATATAAATAAATTATTAGCTCAAATATATTATTAGCTTAAATATAACTAATATATCTACAAATAACTATAAAATGGTTAACTCAAAGACTTCTCGTATGATAACATTACATTATCATCTTTATCATCATCATTTCATCAAATTATTTTTTTCATATATTAAGATTGTTATTGGAAATGCAGGTTCTACGTCCATCTCACATGCTACGCTTTTGATGGTGTCAAACCACCAAAATAAATTTCTCCTACTTAAAAAATAACTATAGGGATAGTAGGGATCGTATCCATATGGAACGTAAATTATTTCCTTTGAGAATAAAACTTAAAATAAAACAGGGTTTTGTTTGATTTGATTAAAACTACTAAAATTATCTTACTAAAGTATAAATATTAGGATTAGAAAATATGCAAGCAATGAAATAAAAATATTATAACAATTCCGATTCAAGGGTGGTTTTCAATCATGTAATTGATCGTAAGGTAAAAAATTTATAATCTTGCAATTCAGTATTCAATTGAAAAATAGTCTAAACTTTAATTTTTAAATTATTGTATCTTCTTTATACTCCCTCTGTCCCAGATAAAGTGAGACTTTTGGTCAACTTGATTGCACTTTGACAATCAATTTGAAGAATAAATAATGATAGTAATAAAAATTTAAAAATTGTTATTGTATCATGATTTATATATTTTCAATAACAATTTTCAAATATTAAATATGATAATTATTTAAAAAAATAGTCTAAACTTTAAATTTTAAAAATAAATAAGAATTTGAACATACATTATACACATAACTATAAATTTATGGCCCACTTACTATGGTGGGCACTGTGCGAGCGCCCACCTGTAGACACTCCATTTTGAAACAATCATAATAACACTACTCTTGTGTTCGCCTTTGTGGATTAAAACTTGTTAAGTTTCGTCACATTTCTTTAGGTTTTTTTTATTAATTTTGTTAGTTCTGGGCTTACTGAATAACAAAACAGCTGAGAGGGGCAAAATAGTCCATCTGGACTAAATGTCTCGCACTAGACATTGATAATTAAATCAACTTAAAATTATTGCTCAAAGTTCACTCGTAGTAATGGCGAAAAATGTGTGAAGACATTATTGGACGGAGGAGCGAGTATTATTATTATTATTATGTTGTTGTTGTTTGTTTTATTATAGTATAGACTATAGATTATCTTGGCAAACTCATATTTTAGGCACATAATGTTTGGCCATTCTTATACGTGATCATGGAACTTTATTTACTAAATATTTTCATCAAATTTTACACTATTTCAGATGTGCTTACAAAGCCCTGAATATTTACTAAAAAATATAACAAAAATTAGTTATTTAACCTCAGGTGACTAACATTCATTATATTTTGTAACATTTTGTTACCCTAACATACGCATGCAGCCACTACTAGTTCCACCAACGCAACCCTCACCCCAACCATCACCACCAATAACAAAAATTTCAACCCTCTACCATCAACAACACCGTCAAAATTACCATATTCACCAATAGAATTCAAAACAAAAATAAAAAGGAAAGTCACCCTACAACAAAAACACACCAAGCTTTAAAATTTGTCAACCAAAATGATGTCATGCTGAAATTTATGGCTTAGCTTAATATGGTTGAGAAAAAAAAAACAAAAGTTACATGTATCAGAAAGCTTAATCAATTTCATTGAATCCTAATCAAATCAACAATTATCCACAACTGATGGCGCACCACCACCATCGTCAAACCCGTATCACTCCTGATCTTACTAACTAGAGAGAGAAGTGTGAAACGGGTTTCTTTCTTATTGCAAAAAGTGTTGAAGGGAGGATGGAATTGGGAAGGGGAGAGAGAGAAGTAGATCGACGATATTTTAGGGTTGACAAGGAAAGAAAGTGTGATGAGTTTCTTAACCATGGAAGGAGGGTCCGGAGGGGCAGATTGAGGAAGTGTGACTAACATTTGCTCATGTGACTACCATTCGTTTCATTTTTAGCGAATTGTTGGATGGAGTTATCACATTTGAAATAGTGTTAAAGTTTTAATGATGGCAATTGAATAAATAAAGTTGAGTGATCATATTTAAAGTAATTAAAAGTTTAGGGACCAAAATATAAGTTTTGCCTATTTTTCTTTTAGCTTGTCACCAACAGCTGTCAGTCTCTCTCTCTCTCTCTCTCTCAACGCGGAAACACAAATTGAAATTTTAGGGTCCAAATCCATTAACCGCTCTTTCCATTTCCTTTTTCTCCATCTCCTCTTCTCTCTCTCTAAACTTCCTATTTCTCTCTCTAGGAATCCTCTCTCTCCCCCAGCTCTCCAATGGCCTCTCCGCGTGAAGAGAACGTCTACATGGCGAAACTCGCCGAGCAGGCGGAGCGTTACGAAGAGATGGTCGAGTTCATGGAAAAGGTCGTCGCCGCCGCTGACGGTGGCGAGGAGCTCACCATCGAGGAACGCAACCTCCTCTCCGTCGCCTATAAGAACGTGATCGGCGCTCGCCGTGCCTCCTGGAGGATCATTTCTTCGATCGAGCAGAAGGAAGAGAGCCGGGGCAACGACGCCCACGTTGCCACGATCCGTGAGTACAGATCTAAGATCGAGTCGGAGCTTTCCGGGTCTGCGACGGCATCTTGAAGCTCCTCGACTCAAAGCTCATTGGATCCGCTTCCAGCGGTGACTCCAAGGTGTTTTACCTGAAGATGAAGGGTGATTATTATAGGTATTTGGCTGAGTTTAAGACCGGATCTGAGAGGAAAGAGGCGGCTGAGAATACGCTTTCGGCTTACAAAGCGGCTCAGGTTTGTTTCCCTCTTTATTTCTATTAGGGTTAGGGTTTTGATTTGTTCTCTTTTCCTATCAATTGTATGCTTGATTGATAAATTGCCTAATTGATAATTATTTAGGAAATGAAGTTAAACCGTTGCTATTAATAATAGAATAAAAAATAATAGTCAACAAAAGTCAAATTGATGACTCAGCTACTTTGTTGTATTGAAATTTTTAATTTGTGGTAAAATGATTTCTAGGAAATGTTTTCCATTTGACTAGGAATCTAGATTGCAAAAAAGTTGCTAATTCATGACAATGGTAACTATCAAAACAAATGAGTCACGATCTACATCTTTGTATACAGGCAAAGATATGTCTATGTATACACTCAATTATATATGTGTGTGCCGCTGCCACAATGTCTTATCAGAATCTGTTTTCATCTTTTTAAAGTGATACATTCGTTTACTTGGAATAGATCTAGATTAAAATGATGGAATTTTATTACATAAGTAGTTGAAATTATTAGGAATGCCTCATTGTGCCTCAGAAAATCTGTGTTCTTACACCCATTATCTATACATTTGTTTTGAAGAGATTTACATTGAATAAATGGGGGTTTAAATTAGATATTAGATAGCTCAGTTTTTTTTTTTTTTCTTCATATTTTGCCTAGAACTTTGGTGCTTTAAACAATTGGTAATCAATTTACAAGTTGTGACTCCGTGTTCATCTATGGTGTGTTGCCACAATCAAACAATGTTAATCAGGGATACATTTTCATGGTTGCAGGATATTGCCAATGGTGAACTTGCTCCCACCCATCCGATCCGACTAGGACTGGCCCTTAACTTCTCAGTGTTTTATTATGAGATTCTTAATTCTCCAGACCGGGCATGTAATCTTGCAAAGCAGGTGAGAGTTTCAATTTTGTACTAATGTATCTTCATTGCCTCATTGGTTTTGGGTTGTTCTAAAGATTGTTCTTTAACATTACATTTTGCGATCTTAACTGGTTGCTGACTCTAACCTTTGACATCTCCCTCTAAAATCTCTTAAATCATACTCCCTCCGTCCCAAAATGATCTTCACATTTGACTATTCGAACTTTTTAAGGGTATGAACACTTGTTTTACTAGCCGTGGTGTGTTTACTCACATTTAAGCCTAAATTGTAAAAATGAGAAGATTTTTTTGGGACAATGAAAATGGCAAATGAGGATGGAGGGAGTATTAGGGAGACCGATTAGCATGAAACTTGAAGAAGTACATTGCTCGTGTTTTTAATTTTTCTGTTCTTTTTTATCTGATATGTACTTTTTTGTGGGCGGCAAGGCTTTTGATGAAGCAATTGCTGAATTGGATACCCTTGGAGAGGAGTCGTACAAGGATAGCACCCTGATAATGCAGCTTCTACGTGATAACCTGACATTGTGGACCTCAGATATGCAGGTACAGTATACTCCATGGTTTCAATTTTCGTACGGACCTCTGAACTGTTTTACTCATTGAATGTATTATTGCTGGTATTAATCCAGGATGACGGTCCAGAGGAAATTAAAGAAGCACCCAAGGCCGATGAGTAGTGAAGTTGTTCTGCTCAAGACGGGCTCTTCCTTTTATTCTGTGATTGTTGCGTTTAAATTGAAAATGCTGATTGTTGTGTTAGTTAAATAGGATTCCCATGATTCGCAGTACTTTGAACTGGCTTTAATTTTGGCTTCCAATTTATTTCAGTGATTATCTTTGTTAATGTTTCTTGAGCTTATTATGTACTGTATGTATGTGTTGTTTTCCTTGCTTGAATATTCCTCGTGCCTCTCTGTAAAATAATCAAAATTTGCTCAACATGCCTAAAATGTCTATATAATTTTCGTCCAATTGGACTATTTTCTTACTACGAGTTCGGAAACTTTGGTCAAACATTTGTGTCAATTTAATTATCACAATAAAATTCTATAAATTTTTATTGATAAATCACTTGATGATTTATTAATTACAAATTTTAGAATTTCAATAAAATAATTAAATTGTCGTCAATAGTTGGTCAAAGTTTATTTTTTTTTACCATAAAAAATCAAAATGAGACTATCCCAAGAAAATAGGAGTATGTTTTTATTATTTCCCTACTGTAGTTGGTGGTTTGATGATGTGCGTATCTATTATTCTCATTGAAACTCGTATAAATTAAAAAAAGTGGAGATTAGTATAAAAAAACTCTACAGTTCAGATATCAGTTTAGAATTTCCGCCTGTAATTTATTTTATCAAAGTTTACTTGATCAGAAAACGACAATAATTGGGACAATCTTATCGGCTCAGAAGGAGCACTGTACTTCATCTTCATCTCTCCTTCTTTAATTTATAAAAATTATCATTTTTGTTGTCTTATTATAATTTACAAAATTCAAAGATAGAATTTTTTAAATAATGTGACACACTTGTTATACCTACTTACAAGGCTACAACTACTACCCACTTACTGTTTTTTTTTTACCACATTTTCTGTCTCCTACCCAACTATCGATACTCACAACATATTACCGTTTCAATCCTTTTTTTAATTCTTGTACCAAGACTCATTTTGTAAATTAAAGAGGGACGGATGGAGTATATGAATTACTAAAGTTTAGTGGAGCGTGTTGTTATTAACACCCTTAAAATTAATACACATGCAGATATAGATATGCTTAAAATTATACTCCTTACTTCCTAAAATGATTTTCTCATTTGCCATTTCTCATTGTTTCAAAAATTCTTCTCACTTATACAATTTGGGCTTAAAAGTTGATAGACACAATATGGCTAGTGAAGCAATGATTCACGTCCTTAAAAAATTTGAATAGTCAAACGTGAAAATCATTTTGGGTCGGATGGAGTAAATGATACGAGCACTGTGATGATGTGTGCTTTAGGATGATGTGTGCTTTAGTGAAATGGTTTCAGACAGAAACCCTTAATGTTTGAGTATTCACTAACAGGGTATGGAGACTTTTAACACTTTTTAAGGCTGTAAAGGGTAAAAGTGAGTTTTGAGTACCCACAAAGTTTGACTGGCATCTTGAAGCCTGATGGTCCCCTTGTTGAATTCCTTTGTCCCCTTTTTGAAACTTTATGTGATGTAACAACTTGAATTGTTATGAGCCTTTCAGAGTTCATGATTGTAGCTTCGGTTGGAATTTAATATCCAACGATCAGATTAATCGAGAGCAATCACGTAAGCATATAATAAAATCAGATTAAGCCAAAAGCAGAAACATACTCACAAGAACAGGATCCAGGAAGACAAAAACTTGTGTGCACACATGCATGATCCGTCTCATCCATGAGACGGGTCGGTTTTTGACCCGCCCGACCCACGAACCGGCTCCAGGACCCAAGGGTCGAACCTGCCACGTGGCAGCCTCTCATAGGCCCAATTTTATTTTTTTATTTTTTTTGCTTTTTTTAATTTTTTTTTTTTTTTGCTTTTTTTCGGTTTGTCAAAAGTAATAGTTACTATAACTTAATGTAATAACTGTATTCATATAAAGTAACAGTTTGTATACATAAAAGTAATACATATATACAGAAAAGTAACAGTGATTTTTTCTATTTTTTCTTCGTTTGCCAAAAGTAATACTTATTACAACTAAAATGTAGCGAACGTGTTACTTATATGTAATATTGTTTATACATTATTGTAACACATATGTATAGAAAAAGTAATAATTCAACCATTTACATTTTTAGAGCTAAAAACACTTGATTAGTGTTACATGTAAAAATATTACATTATCTATAGAAATATGTTATAATTTCTTTTATTAAAGTGTTACATTTACTTGTACAAACAATTACATTCATATATGAGTTGTTACTTTTCAAATGTTACTTTCTTTCAAAAAATTAAATCAAAATACACAATATTTTACATTTTTGCAAAAGCATTATTACATTTCAGTATAAATGATAATTTTGTTTGTGTTACATGTAATTATAGTTAGTATTACATTTGAAAAAATGGGTAAAACGAGCTTTTGTTTTTGTAAAACAGGTGTTACGTTATCTTATGAACAATGTTACTTTATATGTATACAGTCATTACATTAAGTTATGGTAACTATTACTTTTGGTGAACGGCTGAAAAGCCGAAAAAATAATATAAAAACTAAAAAAAAAACCAATTTTTTTTTTTTGACCTCTGGGAGGCTGCCACGTGGCGGGTCATGCCCCATGGGTCATGGGTCGACCCGTCTCATGTATGAGACGGATCCCCTTGTTCTCATGGGAGACCACCTCATCCAGGAAAGACATAAACAATAAGAGAGTTAGAAAGACTTATCAGTTTATTGCAATTAATTGCGTGTTTATAAACTGGTATAAGGATCGTATATTTATACTAGTATTAAGTCGGTTTAGGTTTTTGAGAAGGACTCTTAAACCTATCCGACTTCCAGATACCTTTTCTTGAAGGAAATAAACTGCACAGTTAGAGTACAGTTAGGAAACTAACTGACCTAACGATATCGTCAGGAACCATTCTGCAAATATTGGAAACTTCAAATAAACTTTGTCAAAAAAGATACACCCTCAAACCTAGCCGAGCACGTGGGGAAAGGTTCAAGCCCACCTCACATGTAACTTGAACATGAAACTATGAAATGCCAAGTATTTTATGGCACTTCAACTACCCATTCCAATTCCATGTGAGATGGCACAAAAGTCTTTTGTAGTCTCAAGCAAAGGAAAGATTTGCCTTTTCTTTCCCATGGAGGGGCACAGGAGATCTGGACTCGATAGCAACCGACCCATTTTATCCTTGAAAGCAAAAGTCTCTTAAATGCTCATATTTGAAGTCTTTGAACAATGGATTTAATCCATCATTTGGCTTTCACCAAAACACCAATATTCTGAGTCGAGATCTTGTGTGCCACTCCATGTACCACTTCTAATCTAACCGTTCACATGTTTGCATAATATTACAATAATACCACTCTTAACGATTGTGAGCCATTAGATCACTTGTGACACATGAAGTGGCACTCAAAGTGTTAAAGAGGATTTGGACTCTAATATTCTTCATGGTATAACATACTACAAGTACAACATTGACCAAGGTCAAAGTCAATCAGACCCACTCAAAGTAGACCATTCAAGCCAAATTTCCAACTTCTACTTATCTTTTATGGTGCTCAAGTATTTAGACTGTGTTTGGTGATCGTTTTTGCCAGCCATTTTCAACAATAATTAATATTGTTTGCTTAGGGATATCAAAGTTTTGGTCGCAAATAGAATTGACAAATTTGATTGAAAGCTAAATTAACGCGCAGGGGCTACAAACACAACATCCTAATCTGCTCTTGGCAGATAATGAAATACCACCTCCAAACACTTTATCTGGAGCCTCAGTTTGGGAAAAAAGAGTATGCATTCTTGTTTTGACAAGATGGAGGATTGAGATCGAGACATCAAAGCGAGATGAATGGTTGAGATTCTTTTGCTTCAAATAATGCTCTGTAGGCCCCCCGAAATACCAAACTCATCCCTTCGTTCATGCGATACCATGTGGTCATATCTCCACCGCGAGCTACAAGAGTAATAAGGAGAAATACACACCAGAGATTCTGGATCTCCAAAAAAACACCCACAAAGAAGAAGCCACAATTACCACTTTTGTTTGTCAAATCTAAATACGGTTGTCCCGTTTTCAGAAAGAGAATATTTGGCGCAACTACATAAAGGCGTGGGAAAGAAGAAAACGTCGTCCTTAAAAGCAACTCCTTTTATGAGACAGAGGGATTCATTGACAATTCAAGAGGAAATTTCTTCAAAATGATTCCAAGAACTAAACCCCGGTGAAATCATAGCAAGAACTCTTTCTCATTGCTTGAACAACAAAGATTACAGCCATAACCTATATACAAGACCTATACAAGATTTATGTATAGAGTGATCTTTGTGTAAATGTGGTACATTTTGACCTTTTCCCAGTCAACGGCAAGATAAAATTGTAAAATTACCAAAAAAAAAAAAAATGTGTTTTAAAAAAAAATAAAATTAATCATCTAATGCTAGGTGATAGAATGAAGGGAATTCATAAGAAGCCTTGGGATCTCCATTTTCAGTTTCTTTAAATCCAGTGCATAAGGAATTCCTTATGAATCCCTTCAGCCTGGAGTGGATCAACTGCATCTGACAGGCTTAGGAATGTATGTAGATTAGTCAATGTGCGCGCAAATTGGGGGTGACCACCACCTTACCACAAAACAAACGTAGATTATCAATCGCTAAAAAAGGTTGTAGCTTGGAAAAGGAAAATCCGAAAAACATGCAAAAGATACAAATCAAAACCTCACGAAACGGTGAATTTTTCAATGGTATGTGACTATGATGGTGCTTTCTAATTCTAGTGCAATTTTAAGAAAGTACAAGAATCAACCATAAAAAGTTTGACTTGTCAAACGAAACTATCTATCTGGACGGATGGAGTATGGTGTCAAAGATCACAAAGGGCAACATTTATATCCCATGCATACATCAAGAAACAGGGTTCAAATCATACACAGAACAAAACTTGCATTCAGACCACGATTTTTCATAAGCATAAATGTAAAGCCAATGACAACATATGTGTCAATTGATGTTTTTGCGTATCAAGTAGTATACTCCCTCCGTCCCCAAATGAATGTCCGAAACTGCTCTTGATCAAGAGCAGTTTCGGACATTCATTTTGGAACAGAGGTAGTAATAAACATTGTACTATAATATGCATGTCGATCAAGAGCGATTTCGGACTGGGGACTGACGTAGTAATAAACATTGTAGGACTGGGGACGGACGTAGTAATAAACATTGTACTATGATATGCATGTCTGCAAGTTCCATTGCAAAGTATAAATGATAAGTATATTCGTATAACTTAAAGCTACACGATTCTGTTTAATGCAAAAAAAGACCTACCCCGAGCCTGTGCTTGTGGCTGTGGCTGGAGCTGTGCCTGTGCCTGAGCCTGTTGAAGGATCTCTTCTATGAAAGCTTTTTCGAGTTATAAGATCCCCAAACCTTCGTAACAATCTCTTTTGTTTTCTATGAACATTACCATCATCATCATGGCTTTCATGCCCACTTTGATGATCAAAATCCTCTGAAACATTCCCATCATCCGTGAATGTAGAAGACGATTGGCTTCTCTGATGTAGCGGTTGTTTTACCGGTGTACGTGGCTCTGATTTCGGTGAAGCCGTCACCGTTGGATCAAATATCGACCCTTTGAGTGCTTCCGCCTTTTCAGGATCTTCATCTACATCCCCCTTGTCTATATCTTCATGTGCATCATAAAGTTTCAGCTCATTAAGATCGAAACTGAAACCTACCATCTGATGGTCCTCGTGAAACGATGATTCTGGTGAATTGAACATCGACGACTCTCCTTGCTCCTTATTTTCTTCAACCTTGGACTCCGTTTTAGCTGCAGAAAGTAACCTTTTCAATTCCTTAATATTCTCAACAGCTGCAGCTTCGTTGATTCTTAACCGTTCGTTTTCTCGAGTAAGAAAATGTAAAGCTTCATCTTTTTCTGCTAAAATATCCTTGAGCTCTGAATTTTCAGCCACAGCAATATTAGCAGCTTCTTTCGCGACATTAGCTTCATTAAGAGCTTGTTTTAATATATCCCTCAATTTATAACTTTCTTCCCTAGCCGTCCGTGTCATATTCTCAGCTGCTTTGAGATTTTCTGCTAATCGAACATTTTCGTGAAGAACAACAGCTTTTTCTTCTTCAGTCCGCTTTATACAATTCACAAACCCCATTTCTTTCCCGTTCCATGCTAAAACTGATTCTTCCGCTTCTACCCTTAATCGATCAACAGTATTCTTATGCAACTCGAGTTGTTTCTTCATTTCATCTAAATTCTTTTTGTAGTTATCCTCATTGTTCCTCACCATTTCCTTCAATTGTTCTGCCTCCCCTTTTACATGCTCAAGTTCCGCTTCTGTTGAGCCAAGTTTTTCCTTTACTTGATTGGCCTCTGTCGCGACTTCTTTTAGAGCTAATGCTAAATCATCCATGGCTTTCTTGCTCTTTTCTTCCGCCTCGGTTGCTAATTTCAATTCATTTTTAAGCAATTCCATTTCATCAAGAAGAGTCTTGACTTTCATCGATGCCACCTTCTCACCCTCTTCAGCACGAGTCAAATTTTCTTTCATCGTTTCTAATTCAGATTTGATATTTTCAAAGTTCTCATTAACATCTCCATTACTTTTATCGGGTGATTTCTGAGCATTTGCCATTTTCTGATGAAGGGAATTAACTTGAAGCTTGGACTCTTCAAGTTCAATCTTGATTTGCTCAAGCTGTTTCGTTTGAGCCACCACAGACTCAAACATCTTGGATTCTGACAACTTCCCTTTCTCCAACTCCGTCTCCAATTCTTGAATTCTTTTATCCCTTTCTAATGCTTCCCTTCCCGCCACTTTTTTCTCAAATTGCTTTGCGTTTTCAAGCTCGACTTTAAGAGACATGATATCTTTCTCCTTCACTTTCAACTCCCTATTCGAATTAGATAATAAATCCTTGAATTTCTTAAGCTCGGTAAACAATTCTTGTGTCTTACCGGGAGACAACGAGTCACATAACCTCATCGTGGCTTCATCAGCCACCCATTTCGTCTCCCTCAACTCATCCAAAGCTTGATCTCTTTCTCCTTCAGCAGCACCCAATCGATCCTTCGTGTTCTTCAACTCCTCCTCGAGATCACCCATTTGTTGTTGCATGTTTGAACCTTTCACTTTCCGTCTCTACATAAAATAGAACAATTAACATGATCAAATCTCAATTCACCAATCCATACAACTCAATTTCCATTCAAATTATTTGGGGGTTAGGCTAAAAAAATCAGAAATAATAAAAGGGTAAATTAATATACCTGATGGGAGAGATTAACAAACTTGGTATGATTCTTTTCAACAGAAACAAGAGCACCTTTATCAACTTGTGACACAATTACATCTCCTCTACAAATCTTTGTTGCAGAAATGCTTCTTGAAATAAGAGAATATTTGCTCTTTTGTCCAAATTCTAAATACCCAGATCTAAAATCCACAGAAAAAAAATCAAAAAAAATCAATCCAATATATACAAACTCATCAAATCCATCTCTCTAACTCACAAATTGAAACAAAATAAATCTCCACATGAAAAAGAAAGTATTTTTATTTCATTTTCTGGCTAATAAAAATCTCAGATAAACAAGAAAACAAAACCTACAAAAAGGGTTGGTAAAGATACAAGATAGAGAGAAAATAGGGATAATTGAAAAGGGCATATTTGATTGAGGGGAAATTAAATTACGTACCTTGATTTGGAACTGGAACTTAACATGATGAAATGAAATGGGTGATTCGTATAATATTTCCACTATTTTCTCGGGAAAGTCAGGGAAAATCGGACTAAAAATAGCAGCAAGAAAAACACAGAGATTTTCTGGATAGAGATAGAGGTTAAAAACAGGGGGAGTGGTTAAGGAACAAGTCCGAGGTTGGCGGGGATTTGAGTTTTTGAGTGTAGTACTTTTCCTATAACGCCAAAGGTCAGAGAGAGAGAGACAAAAAGGAGAGGGTTTTAGACAGGCAATTGAAAATGAAAAATTGGAAGAAACAAATTTATAAGGGAAAAATACCGAAAACCCCCTTAAGAAAACTTTTATATCCAAAAAACCCACATTTTTTTTCTTCAATATAATAAATTTATAGGAGTATTATCAATACCAAAAAGTCCAAACGTTAACTATTTAACTAACAACGTTAAATTTGAACATTCATATTATTAAAAACTTACCTTTCTTTTCATTTAATGACATGTTAGGAATATTAAAAAAATTACAACGCCAAATAATTATAATAATAATAATAACATTAATACTACTACCACTAATAATAATAATAGTTATAGCAAAAACAAAATTAATCATTATTATTTAATTAACTAATATTTAATAAAAAAAATATGAATTTTTGATATACATTAGAGAAGTAATTGAAAGGTGTTTCTTTAAGTTTTTTATTTTTTTTATTACTATGTAATATCATAAACATAATTAAAATTATGATGATATTATTTTCAATATTATCACATTCATTATTGTTTTTCATTATTATTACTTTTATTATTAAATATATTATTAAAAATTATTAATTAACTAAAATAATAATAATAATTAGATATATTTTTGTTGATATAACTATTATTATTGTTATTATATCTAATAATATCACAGTTAAATTATTTTACATTGCAAAAGGCTTTTTTATTTTTAATATGACATTAATGGAAAGGAAAGTTAATTTTTTATTAATATGAATACTTAAACCTAACCGCGTTAGTCAATTCGTTAATGTTTGGGCTTTTTGGTATCGATAATTTAATTTTAGGACTTTTTAGATTAAAGAAATATTTTGTGGGTTTTTTGGATATAAAATTTTTTTAGAGGGTTTTTTGGTAATTTTCCCTATTTATAATGGGATTTGATGTATCTAACGGTCGAGATTAACTCTCAATGAGATTGATATGAGATTGATGATCTTTAATTAATTCCTCTCTCCGTCCCAAAATAGATTAACTCTCAATGAGATTGATGGTCTTTAAGAAATACTAATGCATGTGAAAAAGTCTGATATATTCTTAAGGTAATCATTTTACTTAGGTATTTAAATGCTTGTGCGGGAGATAATTAACTATCATTAATATGTGTATAATTGGTATACAACAATAAAAAAAACTTTGAAAATGGTAAAACGATAAGTATTTTGAGACAAAAATTAACTCCTAAAACGACATGTATTTATTTTAAAACGAAGGAAATAATTATTTTAGGAGGATGGACTAGCTTTGATTTTTAATACTTCATTCGTCTCATACTTATCGCTACTTATTTCTATTTTGGGCGTCCCATACTTATTGTTACTGTAATAACCAGATTTTTTTTTTTATTTAATTATGTAATTTTCGGTTTTTACTAATTTAATTAAACAATAATGAGAGTTATAAAGTAATTTAAAGAAGTGGGCCCAAGGAAATTGGATTGGCCCGAAAATAGTATTAGTAAACCCAACCCAATTAATTTTACCCAAGAGTATAAATACAATGGTTAGTGAAAAATTTAGGTTACTTCTTAATTAACAAAAACAACAAAACACAAAACCCTAGTTCTACCCCATAGCAGCCGCACCAAGGAAGGAGGGAGGAGAAAATTTCAGCCATTGTTTTGGAAGAAGTAATCCGATCATTCTCAAGGTAACGCTAAATCCTACTCTCCAAAATTTGTTTCGTTGAATTTGGATTAGTAAATCATAAGTTATGCATGAATTAAGAATATAAATATTTGGGTTTTGCATGCTAGTGATTAATGATAAATTTTAAAAGATTAATGAAGTTGATCTAAATACTATGAAAAAAAAAATATAGTAATCTTGATACTAGTTTATTTTTAAGATTGATTTTATAATCTTGAATTGAATTGATTTATATTATGCAATGCTTGGGAATTGAACATATAAATCATTGAGGTTGAATTGGGTTTATCAAAAGAAGAAAAAATAGGGATTTCCCCCTTGAACATGTTCGGCCGAATGGCCCTAAGCCATGGAAAATTGATTTTGTTGATTTAAATGATCCTCGTTAAGTGTGTTGTAAATAATATTGATGTTTGGGAATTTAGAAAAATTTAAAGAATTAGAAAATTGATCAAATCAATGGATTTTGGATCATACAAGTTTCGGCCATGATGAGGAATTATGGGTGTTGATTCTTGATTGAAGATGTTAAGAATTGGGACGGAAAAGTTAGTGTTTTCGTTAAGTTTCTAATGAAAAGAAAACAAAATCGTTAAAAGGATTGTTAACAAGTTAGAAAAGTAACTTGAGGAAATAGAATAAACACTTGGAAGACCTTGAAGGTTAAAAAGATAACGAGGAAGGAAAAGATTAGAAGTTTCAGTTAGTTTCCTAACGGAAAATGACTAAACTGAAAAGAATTAAAGTTAAAAGAAATAAAAAGGAAACCTTGAAGATAGAGGGGCCTAAGTGATTAAAAAGAGAAACTTAGGGGACCTTGTGAACAGAACCAAAGTCCAAGGACCTTTCTGTAATTAAAGGAAAGTTGAAGGACTAATCCGCAATTAATCCAAAGTGGAAGGACTAAATTGCAATTGAATTAAAGTTGAAGGACTAATATGCAATTAATCCAAAGTTGAAGGACTAAATTGTAATTGAACTAAAATTGAAGGACTAAATTGCAATTAATCCAAAGTTGAAGGACCAATTTGCAATTAACCCAAAGTGGAGGGACCAAATTGTAATTAACCCAAAGTTAGAGGACTTAATTGCAATTATACCAAGTTAAAGGACTGACTAGTAAGTCAAAGTCAGAAACTTAAACGTAAAGAAAGAAGTAACGAAGTAAAGAAGTTAAAACGCATCTCTCAGTTAACTAAGTAGAAATAGTTAACAATGTAGAGAGTACTAAAGTAAATTACTCCGTGCCTTGTAGATTCGCACAGAGAGGAGATTGCGAGGAAAAGCAATTCAGGTAAGGGATTACGTTCCTTACAGTATTTGAACTCCGGTTTATTGGAATTCTGTATCTTTCTAAAGTTAGCTATCAGTATGGCATGATAGTATTTGAATGAACTCTGCGTTATTGAACGTTCCTTGAAAGAATCTATACTTAGTGATGTCCCCATCGATCTACTAAGTATCGAAGTTTGAAACTTGTATCACATACTTGTACCATGGTATGTTCTCAATTTTAACTTGTGAGTTAACCACTTACTCGTTAAGGCATCCAATGTCCAGTTAGAAAAGACATTGACGGACAGTCCAGTTAGAAAAGACTCGTCCTTAAACTAGGGATTGCATGAGTGATCACATGCCTTCTCTCAGGAATTGTCTGATTACAAGGATGATTCTAGACCCCGAGCATATGTGTGTGGATACCATATATGTTACGACCCACACTATTGGCTGAAGAAGCTAGGTGTATGAATTGTACCTTTGGCATTGAGGTTATAATGTACGTTACCAAGGAATTGACGGAAACTTGAATGAATCCCATTGGATTGTAGTGCCATAATCCGTTGAAAGTAAAAATCTTAAAAGTAACACGACTGTATTGTTCTGCAGTCCTGAATCCAAAAGTAACTGAACCTATCCTTGTAAAAGTTATTCAAAGTATTCGTTCTGGTCGTCTCTCCTTAGTAACCGGAGAGGCCACGTATGAACTTACTGAGCATTCGTTCGCTCATCCCTTCTCTATAAACTTTGTTTTCAGGATATAAGTAGAAGGACAAGACAAGGAAAGCAGCCGTAGGAAGACGGTGGATTGAAGACTCTTAATTTAGTAGTTTTAAGTACGTTTATTTATTGATGTAAGTTGAAGTACATTGATGGTTAGGGTTGTTACCTACCAAGACATGTTTAAGTTACGCTTCCGCTATTGTTTTGAATTTATGGTTAAATAAGGGGCCGTTGTGAACCCTAAATTGAAGTATTTATTATTGTTATTTATTGATATTTAATGCCATTAAATGCTCAGATATTATAAGAAAATTCGGGGTGTTACAGTTACTTACCTAAAATGTTCACTTTTCTCTCTCCTATCCACTCACAATAACTATCCATTAACTTATTTTCTCTCTCCTACCCACTCACAATACTTATTTTTCCAATATATTTTCTTAATTCTCGTGCACTCTCATTTAGTAGCAATAAGTATGGGACGGATGGAGTATTATCTTTCCAAAATCTTGCCTTCAATTTCGATATGAATGTTTAGAATTAAGAATTTTGATTGTTTCTTTTAGCAAAGAATTTTTAAACTTTATGCTTATTTTATTAGCAAACAACACAATTATTTGATTGATAAATTTCAAGAAATAATGCTCAACAATTGGATACTCAGCCCAAAATTGAGAATTTTTATAAATAAGTACAATTATTGACAAATTGCGTGTTGTAATGAGAAAGCATAACGCATATCGAATAGTGAATCCCAACGTTGAATCAGATCTTCATCGGATGCACTTACAAACAATGTCTTTGATGTCAAAATGTTTCTCCGAGTTGAACTTGAAAATAACCCAACGTTGCCTTCAAAATTTTCTTATTCCCTTTCAATACAGGACAAAATATGCATTTAAATCAAAACATCTCAAAAATTTACAACAAGAGAAAACATCACACAAAACCCAATGAAATGAGAAGGCAAAATATGGAACTAATTTTAACCAAGAGGTTTCAAATAATTTATTTACTTTTGCCAAATGTTGGCGGTTTCTTATTTTGCTACTCCATAAAGTTTAAATGTGGTATAAATGGAGTAAAAGATCATAGTTATTACTAATAATATCTTGAAAATAAAAGTTTATAGTATTCTTTTTGTGCTAATATAATAATAGTATTTATTTAAGTATAGTATTAAGAAAATGATTAATATCTATTAATTATTTTTTAAACTGCCCTTCAAAATGAGTCACAATAATCAAAATTATGTGAGAAATCAAATTTTCAATGCCAACTTTTTTTTAGCAAATTTCCAACTTTTTGTAAGAATGTTTTTTTGACAAAAATAGTTATTTGTATTTTGCTCGTTTATTAATAAAAATTGTTCACAATTAATTTTTATTTAAAACGTAACATTTAGTATGAGAAATATATATGATATTGTGATGGGACCAAGGAAATACATTAGTATCAATAATATTTTGTGTTCAGTTCCAGAATTCGGTATTTAATGGACAATTTGAATTAAATGACTATCTCTTTTAGAAAAAAAAAATAAGAATTAAATGAGAAATTTGCGTCTTTATATGAAATAGAAAAAGTGTTTTTCTCTGACGAGCCTTATTTTTATAGTGAATGTGGTAGTGTTTTTTAGAGCAAAATTATATTTTTAAACATTTATTTTGAACGAAAGTAATAAAATACATGAACTATACAGATTTGAGAATTGATGTGAAACGCAGCGGAAAGATAACAAGAATTGATCGAAATCAACTCTCAAGAACAAGGATAAAGATCCCTCAAACAATAATCCCCAAAGAGATTACTCTGTAAGCCAATTGAATGACTTAAGGTTTACACAAGATGTGCAAAAGTTGCAATTGAATAATAAGATGAATGAATAATGTTTACAAACCCTAAAATAGGTTTTATACTCCTAAAAACGAAACCAACAAAAATACCAAAATATCCTAAAAGTGTTTAACTTAGCGTAAAACGATAAAACTGGAATTCTCGTCCGTCAACCGAGCGGGCGCTTGGTGTTAAACAGAAGATCGGCCAAATTTCAACGAGGTAAGCGGGCGCCTGGGTGATCACGAGCGGGCGCCTGGTTGCCGAACTGCTCTACTGCTGCGCTGGATGTGCTACATCATGCTCACCCACTTGAAAAGGGTTCGTCCCTGAATCCATATCAACATAAAGAGGAACATCCGGGTGATAATCAACCAAATCCGACACATTAAAAGTTGGAGAAATATTTCACCCATCCGGCAATTCCACAACATACGCATTATCATTAGTCTTCTTCAAAATCTTGCAAGGACCGATCTTTTTGGGATGAAGCTTGTTATACATACCTTGAGGAATACGTTCCTTGCGCAAATGAACCATGACTACGTCACCCACATTGAAGACCTTTGACCGCTGGCGCTTGTCCGCATGAGCCTTATACTTAGCATTCGAGGCTTCAATATTCGTCTTCACTGCATTCTGAACCGCTTCAATCTTCTCTGGCATGTGCTCAGCTGCAATGCTGTAATCCGGAAGCTTTGGCAAATGAACCAAATCAAGAGTATGGGTGGGAGGTCGTTGGTAAACAACCTCAAAAGGAGTCTTCTTCGTAGTGCGATTGGGCATGTTATTGAAGGCAAATTCAGCTGTAGCCAAAACCAAATCCCACTTCTTGGGGTGATCACCACACAAACAACGAATCATCGAACCCAATGTGCGATTAACCACCTCCGTTTGTCCATCCGTCTGCGGGTGAAAAGAACTACAAAACTGCAACCCGATCGCGAAAATATGCCAAAGAGTACGCAAAAAGTGACTGAGGAATTTAGTATCGCGATCCGAAGTAATCGTTTTAGGGACCCCATGTAGACGAACTACCTCCTTAAAGAATAACCAGGCAATATGAGCAGCATCAGAAGTTTTTCGACAAGGAATAAAATAAGCCATATTGGAAAAACGGTTTATCACCAAAAAAACCGAGTCATTAGATCGCTGGGTACGAGGTAACCCAAGAACTAAATCCATTGAAATATCTTCCCAAGGACCCGCGGGGACGGGTAGGAGAGTATATAAACCTGTATTTTGCGATTGGCCCTTATTAACCTGACAAACTATGCACTTCTCAACGACTTTGTGTGTGTCGCGCCGATTGATGTGAAACGCATCGGAAAGATAACAAGAATTGATCGAAATCAACTCTCAAGAACAAGGATAAATATCCCTCAAACAATAATCCCCAAAGAGATTACTCTGCAAGCCAATTGAATGACTTAGGGTTTACACAAGATGTGCAAAGTTGCAATTGAATAATAAGATGAATGAATAATGTTTACAAACCCTAAAATAGGTTTTATACTCCTAAAAACAAAACCAACAAAAATGCCAAAAATATCTTAAAAGTGTTTAACTTGCGTAAAACGATAAAACTGGAATTCTCGTCCGTCAATCGAGCGAGCGCTCGCACTAGACCAGGCGGGCGCTTGGTGTTAAACAGAAGATCGGTCAAATTTCAACGAGGTAAGCGGGCGCCTGGTTGCCGAACTGCTCTACTGCTGCGCTGGATGTGCTACATCAAGAATTCACTAATCTTGTGCACAATTTTAAAAATGAAGATTTTTTAAAACGTAGCTTCTTTTTGTACGCTATTATTTGGAGCGGCTAAAAAAGACTATTTTTTAAAAAAAAGCTCTACTTAAAAAATCTTCATTAAAACGTTTAATTAGCTAAAAGCTGATTCTTTTCATTTCATTTTGAACGCACCACCCTACTAAACAGAACAAGCTATTTCTCAACGGTGCGTTAATTTTTAACCTTTTTGGTACCATGAAGAGCAAAGTTGGCCCATGTAAATATAATAATCTTATAAGCACAAACAACACGTTTTTTAACATAAATTTTAGAATACAAAATAATTTTAGAGTGTATGAAATGGACCGACTCAATTATTTTAATATGTTTAAATTAAGTTAATAGCAGGAATTAAGAGTGATCTGACTATGTCTACCGGCCGGTAAACATGACATGAGCTTAGGAAATCTGAAAAGTGTCCATTTAGAAGTCAACTTTCATTTTTCATTTTTTGTATAACTTGGGATATTACGTCCTAGTAATATTTCAGTGGTAGAGCCAAACTTCACAATGTGTGAGGTCTCGGGTTCGATTCTTTCCCATGCCTCCTAGAACATCATTATTATAAGGGGGTAAGTGGGGAACCACTATCGATCCTCTTTAAAAAAAATAAAAATAATAATGCAATAACAATTTATCAAATATCATAAATATAATATAGATTTTAATTATGTTCAGAATTAATCAAATTGATAATTAAAATTCAGATGATATTAATTTTTTTTTCTTTTTAATGAAGATTATTTTTTTATTTTTTATTTTTTGGAAAGAAGATTAATTTGTTTTAAGATGAGTTGTTTGTGGCACAATTTCATAAAACGGCAAGGATTGTACCAAGTGTAAAAGTCCTCCTTCAACTTCAAGCATGCATTTCCCCACAACTCCTCTTTTGTCTTTGTGTCTCATTCATGTCACAGTTTAAGTTTGTTTTTTTTTTTTTTTTTTAATTTAAAATTTTAATTTATTCTGTAAATAAAAAAAATATATAAACAGTATTTTCAACAATATTTTCATTATAAAATTCATTTAAATACAAAAAAATCTTAGTACTTACCTAACTTACAAAAACACCACTAAAGTCAAATTAGATGCTAAATAAACTCCGGGTTTTTGGCTTTTGGCATGAACCAAAAGACTTGCAATTTGCTATGTCAACCATTAACTAATTTTTTATGCTCTCGTGGTGTAAACCAAAAATAAAAGAAGATAAAAACAGTATCCCTCCGCCTCACTTAGGCTGTATTTACACATTTGTACTAAAAATAAAAATGAAGTTATATAGTAGTATTAATTGTTTCATGCGGAAGTAATATTTTCTTTTTATAAAACATTTTTCAATATAATTTAATTAAATTAATTTTCAATTTGTACCTTTTAAATTTACCGAAATACATCAGTAGTCCCTATACTTTGTCATAGTTACATCAATAATCCGCGAACTTGATTTTTGCATATTTCTGACTTGTACTTTGTTTTTATTTTTTATTTTTTGTTTTTTGTTTTTTATTATTTTTTTTTTGGTTTTTTTTTTCCCTCACATTTTAAGCCTTACCATCTAATTCTATTAATTTCTTAGATGGAAAGGTTATATGTGCCAGTGCCATTCATAGGTTGTTTTTTCATGGATATTTTTGTCAGATGACATAAATCAAAGTACATACTCCCCCGTTCCAAAACAAACTTCTTTTTAAAAAAACTCCATCCGTTACAAAACAAACTTATAAAAAAAAAATAGAAACGGGAATTAAGAAAAAATAATGGAAAAGTAGGTGATGTGAGTGGGAATGAGAGAGAAAGTATTGTATGGAATAGTAACTAGTAGTTGTTATGAGTGGGAATGAGAGAAAAATTAGAAGGAATGTTTTCCTTTTTAGGTAAGTGAGAGTTTACAATGGGACGACCAAAATGATAAAATGAGAAATTTGTTTTGGGACGGAGGGAGTCAGTAAACTAAAATTGCATCAAGTGCAGTATATATTAAAAGTCAAGGTAGAGTCCTTAGGTGGTGCCATGTGGACAAATTTTGGGTAACTCTTGCTTTTAGTGATGTCACATCATCCATAACATTTTAATTAGGTGACTTTTCATTTTTTCGTATTAGTTAATAGTATTAGTTAATTGTAATAGTTACTATATTGGTTAACTATTACTATTAATAGTATTAGTTTATTACAATAGTTAACTATATAAGATAACTATTACTATTAATAGTATAAGTTAAGTATAAAAGTTACTATAAAGGGTAACTATTAATATTAATAGTATTAGTTAACTACAATAGTTAACTATATAAGATAACTATTACTACTTATAGTATTAGTTACATGTAAAAGTTATTATATAAGATAACTACTACTATTAATAGTATTAGTTAATTATATAACATAATTATCACTATTAGTAATGTTATTTATGTGTAATAGTTACTATATAAAGTAACTATTATTAACAATAATATTAACTAATTAGAATAGTTGCAATATATTGTAACTATTACTATTATTAGTATCTTTTTGAAAAAAAAATATTATTATTAGTATTACTGACTATATATTGTAACTATTACTTTTAACTTATTATTTACGATAAAAGTTACTCCCTCCGTTCCCGGGTAAGAGTCATACTTTGTATTTTGGTACGTCCTAGAGTAAGAGTCTCTTTCCTAAAATGGCAAATAATCTTTACTATTCATCTCACTCATTCTCTCTCATACTTTACTTTTGTACTCACAACACCAATCAACTTACTATTCTCTCCCACTCATTCTCTCTCTTACTTTACTTTTACACTCACAACACTTAAATCACTTCCACCATTTCTTAATCGTCGTGCATTTGAGAGGTATAGGGCTCTTACTTTGGGAAGGAGGGAGTACTACTTAGGTAACCATTATCTTTTAATTTACTATTTAAGCTCATAATTATTATAATGTTTACTATAATTAAAACCTTATTTTCTCAATAGATCAAGAGTAAAAATTGACTTCATTATGGGACCAACAAAGTAAAATTTTTTAAAAATTATAAAGTTATTCTCAACCAATACTATTAGTCAATCTTAATATCTATTTTATACTATAGTAACTAAAACTATTTCCACTATTATTAAAAACTCACAAACAATAAGTATGGGACACCCTAAACAATAACATCTAATTTAATGTTTGAAGAACATAAAAAGTCATGTAATGAATTCATAATTAAGTTAAGTTATAAGGTAAAATACATGCCATGTTTGTGAAACGGATATAAGTGTAAAATGAATTGTTGTAAAAGCTATAATAATGAAGAAAAGTGTAACTTATAAGGGAGTGTGGTTAAAAGAGGTGCAATTGTTTCTTCATTATTAACTAATAGTATAAAGTATAAATTTAATTTCAATTTTTAAAAAAAAAATGTTCTAAAAAAAAAATACTATTTTTAAAATACTTTTGTTCCTATATACTTCAATCCTTCAGTCATTACTTACAAAAATATAATTTTAAAAAGCGAATAGTAAAAAACTTTATACTATACATCCTTACAACAAAAATAAAAAACATGTCACTTATATAAAATGTTTTTATATAAAAAATTGTTGGTCCCAAAGGGCAACAAGGGTATGAAAAATACCTAGAGAGGAGGGGTGAATAGCTGTTTTAAAATTCTTTTCGTACCCTTGATAAACTCAATTGCAAATGCACACTTTATCAAATAAGCGTTATGATATGCGCCTAAGTGAGTGAGTGAAATGCACAGCGGAATTTAGTAATGTAAATAGGCGCAAAGTATGATAAAGGGGGCGCACACACACTCTAAATAATTTTGGCTCAAAGTGGGTGAAATAAGAAACTTAGGCAAATGATATAACAAACACAACACAGTTCAATCAATCAATCTACAATGAATAAACAATCAAATAGTTAGACATGATATGACTTGAAAGAAAATAGCAAGATAGTAAGTACGCGCTATTTGGAGAGGTTCGATCGGGAAAATGATCTACGTCCTCTACCAAGATGGTTAGTCTTAGATTTCTAATGAAGATCTTATATTATGAGTGAGTGTTACAAATTACAATCGTTTGAGCTTATACACTAACTCAAGATCTAATATTTATGAAAGAACAAATCCTAGACAATAACCGGTGTATCTCTAAAAGAAAGATCTAAGTGATCAAACTTAAAGAGGTGCGTGTGTGATTTTAGATTCAAGGCTCTTTAGATCTTTGAGATTGAGAGCACAAGAAAACTAAAGTGTTTTTGCTTGAGGATCTGGGCTAAGGATGAAGTTATGAAGATGTTCTTGAGAATTCTGGTAAATCAAAGGCAATCTTCAAATCTTCAACAAATGCTTGAGAGAGAAATTCTTGAAATGCTTAGCAACTTCAAATGGTTGAAGTTATGGGGTATTTATAGTAGAGCCCCAAAAACTAGCCGTTGGAAATCCTTGGTGAGTCAGAGAAAGGACAGATGTGCTGTCGCTCATTAAGTGGAGCATGTGTCCTTTTATAGCCGTTAGACACATAACACAAATATGACCGTTATGGACAGGTGTCCTTAGATGCGGATGTATACGTGTTATTTAACCACCGTTGGATCATTGGCGTAGTTTGAATCTTCTTCAAGTCTTCGAATCTTCAATAAATCACTGAGTGTTAAATCAACAATGATGAGGCGCGTTGAGCCATTAGAGCGCATGGTCCATTTGAGGCGCATAAAAAAGCGCGTGGATATTTGAGGCGCGAGGCCATATGCGCGCGCGCTGAAGGGCGCATGGCACATGGCTTGAAGGGACGCATGGCGTGTGGCTCAACTGAACTTGTGATTTTTTTATGAATCTTGATCTTCTTGCCCTATTCCTAAGCCTATTCTATTACAATGGACTACCTAAAAAATGAAGTATAAATACTTCTTACATGTGGGTCTAAAATCCATGAAATAAAACTTAGGTGATGGATCAATCAAATCTAATCAATCCTATTACATTGAAACTGAGATATAAGTGGGCATACCCAACAATCTCCCCCTATTTGATTGATACCATTACCTACTATATCAGGGACAAACATTATACTTGATAATAACATGTCCAAATAAATGAAATTGGAAATCATGTCTCAAGTTAATGCACACACTAGTCCAAGATATATATTTCTAATCTATTCCAATAAGGATAAAACATTACAAATGGAAAGATAGAGATGACAGTTTATAACATATTCAAATGATATATGAGTTTTAGTTTTGAGATATGTTTAAACAAAGTTTAAACTCAATGCATGAAATATGAAGCAGTTCAAATATGATGCATATGATTTTAAACAACATTCATTGTTCACTCAAGAAGTTTGAGTGAACAAGGTTTGAAATAATAGTGATGCTTTGTTCTCATTAAAACTCGAAATATAGGAGTTGGTGATTACAAGTTTTCAGTGGAACAAAAATCAAAAGGTGCTAAAACACATAAGCACTAAATTATTAACAAAAGTTTCTAATCACAAAAAGATTTCAATTAACTTACAAATAAAAGAAACTAAGGGTTGGGAGGAGGCGCATCATCTTCCTTCAATCCTTCTTCAATCTCTTTCACGGAGCGTTGAATCTGCTTTGAAAGCTGGTGACAACGGTTTACAAAACCGTGAGTATTAGTGACACCATCTCTAATGTAGCGCAGATGATCAACATTGATGTTTTGATACTCATCAATGGTGCGCTGAGTGATGGATTACTGTTGTGAAAAGTTTTCAGTGAAGGCTTGAAAGTTTGCTTCAACAGCAGCTTGGGCAGTGAGTATATCAGCAGAAACTCTATCTGTGCGCCTGTCTGCACTGGAATGCGCGGCATTAAAGTGAGTGACAACTAATTCCTTAAAAACATCAATATTTGAGAGCATTTAATTAATGTCTACATGCGCGCCAGGAGCAGAGCTGGGAGAGGGCGCAGGAGTTTCAGGAGCTGAAGGCGTATGGGATTCAGGAGCTTTGGGTTCTGCGCAAGGATCAGCACCATATACTGTTAAACCCAGGATTTCTAGTTCATCCTTAACTTTTTGAGTTTGTCAACCACACTCAATAATTTTTTGCTATCTCCAGCCACCATCTCAAACAACTTCCTTATATCACCTGCTATATTTGACTCTACCTCCCTTATGGCGTTAATGAAATCTTGGCCATCAGTGAGTTTGATGCCACCATCTATGCGCTCATGTAGGGAAGCAAGAGTACCTTTGAAAAGCTCATTCATTTGGTCTATAGCATCATTCCACTGTTGAGGAGTAAGGAAATGTTTGTCCTTGATATTTGCATCTATGCGCGCCATCTCCCCCTTAATGGCAGCAATCTCATCAGCCTGCTGAGTAAGCATAGAAGTGTGAAGTTCTAACTGTGAATTCATCTGATTTTGGCCTTGCTAGAGTTGCTGTAGCAGAGATATAACCACACTCATATCAGGAGTGGGAGGAGGAGGCGCAGGAGCAGGTTGAGGCGCAGTAGAAGAGGAGCGCCTAACAGGTGATGGAGTAGGAGCGTGAGGAGAGGGAACATAGTCATCAAGTTCTGGCTCCCCCTGAACTTGATCATCACTCAAGTCGCCAAAAAGTTCATAAGATAGCTTATCTTTGAGAGCTTGGCGCTCAGCAGAGAGTGGTTCTGGAGTTGGTTTCTGAACTTGAGCAGGAGTAGAAATTGGTTTTGTTGGAGGCGCAGTAACACTAGGAGGCGCAGTAGGAGCAGGCGCGCGTACATCAACGCTAGACCCTGCGCCCTTGCGCCTTTCGGATTTAGCCAATAAAGCAACTTGTTTCAATCTTAAGTCTTCATCTCGCTTTTTCTTTGCTTCCAGTCTACTGGCTTCTTTTGCGCGCTTCAGTTCTTTTTCTTCTTCTGTGTCAGTTCGAGGGCTCTTAGGAGGTCTGCTTGTACCTTCAGCAATCCCTTTGCCTTTTCTTGTTTCTGCGCCTGAAACAACTGTTGGTTCTACGCGAGGTGCAATTTCAGTATCTGCGCCATCTTCTGTGCCATCTGCATCTTCATCAGACTCAGTGGCTTCATCAACCAACTGATCTCCTTTAACCCTGGGCGTGCGCTTTGCCATGCGCTTTTTGCGCCTTTTCATCACTAAATTGTCTTTGCCAAAAATTGGAACGTCAGTGGTTTGATAAGCTGGGTTCTGAGCGAGGAAATTAGCAAGAGCAGGATAGGTGAGAAATATCTTCGTGAGTATTCTGCAGTGTGTCTTGAACTTAGACTTTCCCTCAGCCTTGTTCTTGTTGTATTTATCAATCTGGTCCTTTAGAGTTTTGAAGAGGATTTGTGGCCAGTTGAGGATGGTTTTTCCCATTATTGTAACAGTATACTCCCATTGCTCCATTGTGAATCTGCTCACATTTCCAGTTTTGAAAATTATGGAAGTACCCACCAGATGCGCTATGTGCGCCAGCAACTCACCTCCATCCTTTATCTCAACAGATTTGATGTTACTCTGAAGAGTAGGAATATTGAGATAAGTATGCGCTATAATGTTCTGCGCGGCTACGGAGTAAGTGTTGATTTTCCCGGAGACGCCTAGAGGGCCAGTAGTGGTGAAGTTGATGATATTCTTCAAAGTACCAGTAAAAATGGTAATATCAACATTCTGAACCACGGCGCGTATTATGTAGCGCATAACCCCTTCAATGTCTGTTGGAGTTTCCACGAACACAGCAGTAGAGAAAAATTCATCAACAAGGAGCGGTGAGTAGAAGGGTTGCTCCAGGGTGAATAAAGGTAGAAGACCAGCTAGTCTTATGTACTCCATGACATCAACTCCAATCTGGACAGTTGATAACTCAGTGAGATTAAATGTCTCACCAGGTCTGAAATTTGCTGGATCCTGAAAACATAACAATGATTTAAGTTAGGAGTGTATCAGGCGCATAGAATCATAAAATGAGCAAAATATAGATTAGGCGCATAAAAAATTTGAGGCGCATAGAATAATTAGGCGCATAGCATGGTTCTATGAAACTATACTAAGGAAAAATTAAAACATAGAAGAATTTGACTAAGCATGAATAGAGGCGCATAAGATATATAGGCGCATAATGTTATTAGGTGCATAAAGGATTGAGGCGCATAATATTTGTAATAGCCAGAGGCGCATACACATGTTAGGCACATGAATCACTTTGATGCGCATAATATCAATAGGCGTATATTTAACTAGGCACATAGATTCATAGTTAGGCGCATATCTATGTAAATAATTTAAACTTAGCATAAAAACACACAAAAACACACAAACAAATGCACAACATACATATGCATGCAAACAAGATCAAACATGAAAAATTTTGAAAAACAAGTTTTGGAAATTTTGAAACCCAAGTCATGCAAAAACAACGAAGAACACGAAGAACATGGCTTGAGTGCTTGAAGAACACCAAGAACACATAAATCATGAAACTTCACCAAATTAAGCATACAATATGTCAAAATGACCGCATGAACACAAGGATCACGAAAATGTAAACCAAAACAAGTACATATCAACAACAAATCCAGAAAATGGATTCAAAGATACGAAAATTTGAAAAGTCAAAAATCTAAGATTTTCAGATTCGCAAAATACAGTGCATTGATCGTCGAAAAGTTTAGTTATAAAGAATCTAAATCACAATTCGAACAAAACCTAACAAACGATTTTGAAAACGGATCACTGAAACAAGATTTATAAAAAAAATCGATTTTCGGTTTTGAAGAAAACCCGAACCCAGAAAAAAAAATTAGAAAAAATATAGAGATTAAGGTTCAAGAAATCATACCATTTCGTCTTGGGTAGCTTTTGTAGTTCTCTTAGGACCCATAAATGTAATATCTAGAGAGAAAAGAGAGAAAAATGGGAGAGAGAGAGAGAGACAGAGAGAGAGAAGAGGGAGGCGGTGTAGGAGGTAAGAGGAAGTTGGTAGATATTTGAAGGGGGTATAAGAAAAGCAATCATAAGAAAGGAAATATGAAGGGGTAGATAAACTTATATATGTTAGGTTTTCTAGAAAGGAGGAAGTTGAAAAGATTGGTATTAATGAGGGATTTTGAGGAGGTGATTGGTAATAAATGTTGAATGACAAGAAAGGACGGCTATTTATGGTGCATGACACAAAGTATACTTGATGTGACTTTTTGGGTAAAGAGAAATTGTCTCACTTCCCTCATAAGTGTATGAACAATTATGATCAAATTTTTGCACGTACCCCCAAAACATCTGTTTTGGTGTAAGTTTTGGGTGCAAGAAATATATCCCCATAAAATATTTTTTTTGAAAAACGTAAAACGAGGGAAAATAATAATTGCACAAGTACCCTTGAACAATTATGGAATGTCAAAAGACAAAAATTTTTATAATAAATGATCAGAATAACTTACCTGGTACTTGTGAAAATTGAATACGTTCAATCATTGAAATAATAAATTTTGAGCATTGATTGAGCCGCAATCATTAATGAGCGCATGAGGGGCGCATAAGCTCATCTAGGCGTGCAGGATGATTTAAGGAGCATTGAATGCTAGGCGCGCAAAGAGAGTGAAGCGCGCAGATGTGGGAACTTGGCGCGCAGTCAGTGAGGCGCATAACTCAACGAAATATAAAATCATTAGTAGTAACAAAACTATATTGAATTTAGTTGAGTTCAAGCATACCCATTTCACCTCTCAAAAAGATGAACCGTTTCGCGTCAAGTGCTTTCATTAGAATGTCGGCGATTTGATAGTCGGTTCCCACGTGTTCTTGATGAATATTACCTTACTTCACGCGGTCTTTGAGAAAGTGATATTTGATGTCGATGTGCTTGGTTTTGGAGTGCATGACAGGATTTTCAGAAACGGCAATGGTTGAAGTGTTGTCGCAGTAGATGGGACAATTTTCTTCGATGTATCATAGTCCACCAATTGCTGCTTCATCCATAGTATTTGACAGCAACAACTTCCCGCAGCGATATATTCAGCTTCGGTTGTTGAGACAGATACTGAAATTTGTTTCTTACTCGCCCATGACACAAGTCGATATTCGAGGAAATCACAAGTGCCACTTGTTCTTTTCCTATCAATTGTGCACACTGCATAATCCGCATCTGAATAACCTACAAGTTTAAAGTTTGAATCTTTGGTGTACCAAAGTCTAAGGTTAACAGTACCGGAGAGATATCTTATAATACGTTTCACAGCAATTAAGTGCGCTTCTCTAGGGTCAGATTGATAACGAGCGGAAACACAAACACTAAACATTATATCAGGCCTACTAGCAGTAAGATAAAGGAGTGAGCCAATCATACCTCGATAGAGCGTTTGATCAACACGTTTACCTTTTAAATCATTGTCGAGTTTGTTGCCGGTGGCCATTGGAGTATCATAAGCTTTGGCGTTCTCAAGTCCAAATTTCTTGATTAAATCCTTTGTGTATTTGGCTTGGTTGATAAAAATATGCCTTCATTCATTTGCTTGATTTGAAGCCCGAGGAAGAATGTGAGTTCTCCCATCATGCTCATTTCAAACTTGCTCTTCATTAGTTTCTCAAAGCGCTTGCACAACAATTCATTAGTAGAACCAAATATAATATCATCAACATAAATTTGAACAAGTAATTTATGACCATTATGTTTGGCAATGAAAAGAGTAGTATCGATTTTACCACGAGTGAAGCCTTTTTCAATGAGAAACTTTGATAGTGTATCGTACCATGCTCTTGGTGCTTGCTTGAGCCCATACAAAGCTTTCTGGAGTTTGTACACATGATTTAGAAATTGTGAATCTTCAAACCCAGGTGGTTGAGATACGTAGACTTGTTCTTGGAGTTCACCATTTAGAAACGCGCTCTTCACATCCATTTGATATATCTTGAAGTTCTTGTGAGCGACGTAAGCTAGAAATAATCTGATATCTTCAAGTCTTGCTACGGGCGCAAAAGTTTCATCGTAGTCGATTCCTTCCTCTTGCCTATAGCCTTGAGCAACCAATCTTGCTTTGTTTCTTGTGATGGTTCCATTCTCATCCATTTTGTTTCTGAATACCCATTTCATACCAATCACTCCTTGATCATTTGGTCTTGGAACAAGAGTCCAAACCTTACATCGTTCAAATTGATTGAGTTCTTCTTGCATTGCAACAACCCAATTCGGATCTTGGAGCGCTTCATCAGCCTTCTTTGGTTCAATTTGAGAGATAAAAGCAGTGTAAGCATCAAAGTTTGTAGCTCTCCTTGTACGAACACCAATATTTAGATCACCAATGATATTATTGATTGGGTGACCTCTAACTTCACGAATTTCAGGAGGTAAGTTAGGTTGGGTTGTAGTAACTTGAAGGTCTTCAATTGGTACATCTTCACCAGATTCAAGATCATCAAAATTTGGGGGATGAACTGGTTCAGAATTGAAACTAGGGTTAACACCAGATGCAGCAGTAGATATAGGCGCGTGAGAAGAATCAAGAGGCGCAACATGTGAGTGAGGCGCATCTGATGATCCATTTGGCACGCCATACGAAGAATTAGGTGCACTTTATGTAGATGGATTTCCTTGAGTTGATAGATTCTGATTTTGAGTAGGCGCAACATAAATAGGAGCACCTGTTTCATTAAGCTCAATAGAATCATCAGCAACATTTGGAGCCAAATGTGGCTCAAGGAGAGAATATTCATCAAATGTAACATGTACAGATTCAACTATCACTAATGTAGATCTATTAAAAATGCGAAAAGCTTTAGAATGTTTGGCATACCCAACAAAAATACCTTCGTCGGCTTTGGCATCGAATTTACCTCTATGTTCGTTTCCGTTGTAGAGGATATAACACTTGCAACCAAAGATCTTGAAGAATGCAATGTTGGGAGTTCTACCACGCCAAAATTCATACGGAGTCTTGTTGTGAAGTTTGTTGATGAGGGAACGATTTTAAGTAAAACATGCTGTGTTGATAGCTTCTTCCCAAAAGTACTTAGGCAATTTAGCTTCAGCTATCATCGTTTTTCCCGCTTCAATCAACGTCCTATTCTTTCTTTCCACAACACCATTTTGTTGAGGAACACCAGCGGTTGAGAAGTTGTGATCTATCCCATGATCGTCGCAATATCGAGAAACACCGTTGTTCTTGAATTCTGTTCCATTGTCGGATCGAACTCTAATGATGTCATCTTCTTTTTGGGTTTGGAGCAGTCTGAATAAGGTTGTCAAAATGTCATAACAATCGTCTTTTGAGATCATCATTTCCACCCATGTATATCTTGAATAATCATCCACCACAACTAGAGTATACTTGTTTCTTCTAATACTTGCGGTGGTGACTGGTACAAATAGATCAATGTGCAGCAGTTGCAAACATCTAGTAGTTGAGGGATTGGTCTTGCTGGAGAAAGACTTTTTCGGTTGTTTGCCAAGTTGACACAGCGCACTTCTTGTCATGATGATCAGCAACCTTGGGAAGTCCTTTTACAAGATTATTCCTGCTGAGTTTAGATAGATACTTGAAGTTCAAGTGACTTAAGCGGTTGTGCCACAGCCAACTATTTTCGCTCACACTTTTAGCTACAAAACAAAGATTAGTACTAGAGTTCATACTATGAAAATCAATAATATAAATATTTGTCTTACGATATCCCGTGAGTAATGTAGCTCCAGTTTTGCCATTCTTGATAAGACATTGAGTTGAAGTAAAATGGCATTCTAATCCTTTGTCGCAGAATTGAGATATGGATAATAAGTTGTGCTTGAGTCCTTCGACGAGAATCCATTCAATGCACACTTTGTCTTTCTTGAGTTTTCCATATGCAACGACTTGACCTTTGTTATTATCACCAAAAGTTACGGAGGGACCTCTTTCTTCATGAACATCTTCAAGTAAGGATTCATCTTCAGTCATGTGTCTTGAACACCCACTATCGAGAATCCATTCATACGTTCTAGATTTAGAAGATCCAGCCATGAAGCAAAGAACATGAAATATAAACATTTAAATCAGGTCCCCTTTATTCCTTTTTGGGTCCTAGAGTTAGCAACTTTTGACGACCCACTCTTGCTTGACCTTAGGATTCTTACGTCCTTTGGCATTGGGAGTGAATCTCAAAAGGCATTCCACGGCCTTATGTCCCGAACAATCACAAATTGAACAATGATGAAAGCCACCAATCACATGAGTTTTTACAAACTCTTTACTTTTCTTTGGGATAGCATTCTTCTTTGGGTCAGATGAGCCAGCCTTAACAAAATCCTTCTTTTGAAATTTTGGAGCGCTTTTTCTTGGAGGGCGCATAGGGCTAGGAGGCGCACTGCAGTTAGGCGCGTGGCTCCTAGGCGCATAATGTGCACTCGGAGAAGGAGTGCGCCTTGTTTCAAGAATGATTTTGCTAGAAGATGATTCATCTGTAGCTACTTCCTTCTCTTTAGCTTTCCCAAATTGTTTCGTTGGGTAGACATAATGGAATGTTTGTCTCATGACTTTTTCCTGTCCTTTACCCATTGAATTAGAATGTTTTTCCTTGGGAATTTCAAAAGTTTGCTGATTTGTAAATTCACTATCTCTTTCAGCACAGACATCACATTTAAAGTTGTCACTAGTTGATGAGAATCCCAAGCCACTTTTATCACCACTGACTTTTTGGGACTCAAATATATTCTCCATAGTGACACGAGAATTGGACCACTCATTTGTAATCTTTTTAAGATCAGTAATTTGAGCAACCAATTCATCGTTTTGAACTTTAAGAAGTGAGTTTTGTTCTGTTAGAAAAGTGTTTTTGACAGTAAGAGGAGTCATGCTCTTTATCTGCTCCTTAAGGAGGGTGAGTTCAGATTTAAGTAGAGATTTCTCGGTCTTAAGCTGGGAAATTTCATCACATGATAGTGCTAAAGCTTCCTTCATTTTGCCAAATTTAAGATCTAATATCTATGAAGATCTTATATTATGAGTGAGTGTTACAAATTACAATCGTTTGAGCTTATACACTAACTCAAGATCTAATATCTATGAAAGAACAAATCCTAGACAATAACCGGTGTATCTCTAAAAGAAAGATCTAAGTGATCAAACTTAAAGAGGTGCGTGTGTGATTTTAGATTCAAGACATTCATATCAGGAACATCTTTGGAGAAGTCATCATCAGAATCATAAGTATCAACTTCATCATCATTTGCCACCAAACAAACGAGTCCATCATCGGAATCTTCATCGTTCTCATCTGAGTCTGTTTCAATCCAAGTGTTCTGCTCATTTGCTGGTGATTCTTCTTCAGCAACCATTCCCTTGTGACGAGTGAATTTGGGAGTGAACTTGGGAGTATAGCTGCTCTTCTTCTGCATATATTCAAATTTTGAAATTGGGCAGCTTGAAGCAAAGTGTCCTGGTTTCCTGCAATTAAAACAAACAAGGTAATCTTTTCTTTTTGAATCACTGCTCCTCGTGAACTTTGGAGGAGCTCTGCTGGTAGATCCTTGAAATTTGCTGGTTGAGCCAGGTTTTGAGAATTTTCTGAACTTTTGAAATTTCTTCACAAATAAAGCGAAGTCTTCATCATCCATGTCTAATAGCTCAGAGGTAGAAATTTTGGGATCGGAACATTTCTCTTCTTGAACCGGCGCAGGCGCAGGCGCTTCTTCTCTATGCGCCGCTATTGATATGGATTTTGACTTTCCTTCAGTTTCACTGATTCGTTGGAGTTTGAGCTCATAAACCTTAAGATTTGCATAAAGGTTCCTTAAAGTCCATACATCTAAAGTTCCGGCGTCTTTAAGAGCGCTGGATTTATGAAGATACCTTGAGCCAAAAGCTTGGAGGAAATTTACATTCAAATCTTTTTTTGAAAACTTCATGCCAAGTGAAATACATAGATTTATAATTTCACAGTAGCGTTCATAAGTTTGTCTTAAGGTTTCACCGGAGAGTTGAGAGAAATTGTTGAATCTCTTTTGCACTTCATATTTTTTGTTCTCCTTACAAACAGTATCTCCTTCTATTTGCTCTTCAATAGCATCCCATAGCTCATTAGCAGTAGCACAATGCATGACTTGTTGTTTCATAGCCATGCTTAGAGTACTTAGTAGAATGTTTCTTGATTTGACATCATTTGCAACTCTTCTTGTTTCTTCCTCTGTCCATTCTTCCCTTGGTTTCTTGATGGTTGGTTGAGCAGCATTGGTGCGCGGATTTGGATTCGCTTTCATAGGAATGTAAGGTCCATAAACCACGGTGTCATAAAGCCTTTCATCGATTGAGGTGAGATGAGTTAAGATGCTGAATTTCCATACGTCAAAATGATCTTCATCAAAGACTGGAACATGCGTGTAGTTAGCAGTTGCCGAAGGTTTTTAGCTTGCTATATCGAATCGGCACCCAAGCTGTTAAGCTTAAAAAACAAAAACGTTTTATAAAGATGTTTGCTCTGATACCACTTGTTGGTCCCAAAGGGCAACAAGGGTATGAAAAATAGCTAGAGGGGGGGTGAATAGCTGTTTTAAAATTCTTTTCGTACCCTTGATAAACTCAATTGCAAATGCACACTTTATCAAATAAGCGTTATGATATGCGCCTAAGTGAGTGAGTGAAATGCACAACGGAATTTAGTAATGTAAATAGGCGCAAAGTATGATAAAGGGGGCGCACACACACTCTAAGTATTTTGGCTCAAAGTGGGTGAAATAAGAAACTTAGGCAAATGATATAACAAACACAACACAGTTCAATCAATCAATCTACAATGAATAAACAATCAAATAGTTAGATATGATATGACTTGAAAGAAAATAGCAAGATAGTAAGTACGCGCTATTTGGAGAGGTTCGATCGGGAAAATTATCTACGTCCTCTACCAAGATGGTTAGTCTTAGATTTCTAATGAAGATCTTATATTATGAGTGAGTGTTACAAATTACAATCGTTTGAGCTTATACACTAACTCAAGATCTAATATCTATGAAAGAACAAATCCTAGACAATAACCGGTGTATCTCTAAAAGAAAGATCTAAGTGATCAAACTTAAAGAGGTGCATGTGTGATTTTAGATTCAAGGCTCTTTAGATCTTTGAGATTGAGAGCACAAGAAAACTAAAGTGTTTTTGCTTGAGGATCTGGGCTAAGGATGAAGTTATGAAGATGTTCTTGAGAATTCTGGTAAATCAAAGGCAATCTTCAAATCTTCAACAATTGATTGAGAGAGAAATTCTTGAAATGCTTAGCAACTTTAAATGGTTGAAGTTATGGGGTATTTATAGTAGAGCCCCAAAAACTAGCCGTTGGAAATCCTTGGTGAGTCAGAGAAAGGACAGATGTGTTGTCGCTCATTGAGTGGAGCACGTGTCCTTTTATAGCCGTTAGACACATAACACAAATATGACCGTTATGGACAGGTGTCCTTAGATGCGGATGTATACGTGTTATTTAACCACCGTTGGATCATTGGCGTAGTTTGAATCTTCTTCAAGTCTTCGAATCTTCAATAAATCACTGAGTGATAAATCAACAATGATGAGGCGCGTTGAGCTATTAGAGCGCATGGTCCATTTGACGCGCGTAAAAAAGCGCGTGGATCTTTGAGGCGTGAGGCCATATGCGTGCGCGCTGAAGGGCGCATGGCGCATGGCTTGAAGGGGCGCATGGCACGTGGCTCAACTGAACTTGTGAATTTTTTTATGAATCTTGATCTTCTTGCCCTATTCCTAAGCCTATTCTATTACAATGGACTACCTAAAAAATGAAGTATAAATACTTCTTACATGTGGGTCTAAAGTCCATGAAATAAAACTTAGGTGATGGATCAATCAAATCTAATCAATCCTATTACATTGAAACTGAGATATAAGTGGGCATACCCAACAAAAATTGATATTTAAATTGAGATAGAAAGGGTACTACCTAATACTAAAAGAAAACAAAGAATCGTAGTATTAACAATTAATGGCACTAAGTCAATTATTAGGTGAAAAGTTAGAAACGGAAATGAGTAATTAAAATTAACCGTTACATACGGGAAGAAAATTAAAGTAATAAGAGAGGTAGAAGGTTGAAAATGTAATTAAAAGATGTAACAATCAAGTTTCTATATTCTTCCAGTTGAGTGGTCTTTTAGGTCGTCTTCAAGGTTATATTTGATTCTCATTCTTTCATTGAATCCATTATTTCACTGAACATTCTCGCATATCTTACATTTTCAAATAGCCACCATCCACTACTCATATATCCATATTTAGTTTGGTTACTTTTTTTATGAATCTTTGCAAAGTTTTTTTCTGTTTCTTTACAGTACTTTTTTTTCTTTTATGAGTTTTCTACATTAACTTTTTGGTTCTTCTAAATCTTTATATTAACGTGATTGACTTCTTTTGTTTATGCAGGACAAGATGTAAAAGTATGCCCACCACTTTGAAGAAAGGAAATGATGAACATTTTTAAGAAAAATGCTTTATCATGGCAAATGTCTTCTTTTTTATGTGATGTGTGAGATATTTTCAAAATTTTACCTCTTTTCCCTTCCTATTGATATTTTTTTTTTCATACAAACCTTTTAGTTTTGTGATTACATTGTCCTTTTTCCCCCCAAGAATATTAGTATTATGTTTTGTAATTGTATGTTAAACAAATGACAATACAAGTACCTTGAAGTCTTTGGTAATTATTCATTTCTTTTTTAATATTTAGTTTGATATTGAAATTAATCATTATCATGATTATTTTTATTTGGTTTGATGTTAATTCTGTTCCATTATCCATTTAAAAATATTTGTGTATATTTATTGACCATTTGTATATATATATTTTTTGTAGAATAGGCATTGATATGTAGTTTATAGATAAAGAGAAGTAATGAAGAGTTTGAGTTTAGTTTTAAAATTATCTCAACAGTAAGTTGCAATACACTTTTATAAATATAGAGTTTGTAAAGTATATATTTTTATTTATAATGATTTAAGAATGAAAACTAAATTAAATTTTATAAAAACTTGAAATGTAACTAGATAAACCAATTGCGGAACTATAATGTTATTTTCACATAATAGATTGTTTTAAAACTTCATTAAATAACTTACGAGCAATGCTAGGGGTACAAAATAAGCTCACAAAATGAGGTGACGATATTTTATTGGTTGCATTACTAATGGACCCGCCACACTCTACTTAAAAACACCAATAAAATCATTACAACCAGGATTTTGTGAGCAAGATTTTGTGACTTTTTTATGCCCCTAGTATTATTCATAACTTAAAGGTTTAAACTGAAACAGAGTTATTCCATGATACTAGAGAGTAACCCGCGCTCCGAATGGGATATTCTAATTTATTAATATAATAATATTTTTTACAATGTTTTAGAAAAATATTTTTTTAATTATAGTTAATTAATATACTAGTTAATATGATTAACTAATATTATTAAATAACAGTTAAATTTGGAGGAAACTAGTTCTTCCATAAGTTATAAAAAAAAAGTCTTGTTTTTAACCTTTAAACCATAAACCTTAAATCCTAAATCTTAAACTTTAAACCTTAAACCATACAAAATAACCTTAAACTCAAAACCCTATAAAAATATTGACTTTTTATAACTTATGGAGGAACTAGTTTTCCCCAAAATTTTCTCATTAAATAATAATAATTAACTTATATAATAAATATTATGATTAACTAATACTATTAATAGTGATAGTTCATATATATATAATAACTATTATAATTAACTAATAATATTAATAGTAAAAGTTAACTTATAGTACTAACTATTGTGGTTAATTAATGCTTTTAATAGTAATAGTTAACATATATAGTAACTATAATGTATAACTAATACTATTAATAGTATTCGTTAACTTGTACAGTAACTATTATTGTTAACTAATACTATTAATAGTAATAGTTAAGTTATATAGTAACTATTATAGTTAACTAATACTATTTATAGTAATACTATTAATAGTAATAGTTAACTTATATAGTAACTATTATAGTTAACTAATACTATTGTTAACTAATAGTACTATTAATAGTGAGACGCCCCAAGTCCCGGGATTCCCTAATAGAACCTCGAACCTGGTGCGTGTGACTAACAAGAATCAAGAAACTAACAAGAAACATGAATAATACCTGCTAGAATCAAACTGACATGATATATATACTCTAGAGTAAGGAGCTAAAATAGCTCACAACAGGAGTTCTAGACAAGAAAATTAAAACCAAACTTGGTTACATACAGCGGAAGACATGCCTAGCACATAAGCTGGCATTACAAGATGTCTAGAGACAACAAGTACTATACAAGACTGTCTACCCCAAAATAAGGAGTTATACAACCCATACAAAATCGTCCTCACCAAAGTGTAAAAGGATACAAGCTCCAAAAGAATAACAACCTGCGTAGTAAGCTCCCAGCTATGTCGAGCCTCACTGCGCACTATCACTAGCCTTCCTTTGATCTAAGGAAAATAAATAAACAAGGAACGGGGTGAGATAAATCTCAGTAAGCTATTAGATGCAACTACATGACATGTTATCATGCAATTCAAGTAGATACTCAAGCAATCATGTATCAAGTATCATCAAGTAACAAGTATATGAGAGGCTAAGCAAACTCATCAAGTAGCACATAAGGCTAAGTTATCACGTTATAAAGGATATTGCTTCCTTCCTTATCCCTCCCAAGAATACCATTGTTGTCGTAGCTTGTATTACTTTTGACAATCACGATCAATATCAAGAAACTGCTTATGCAATATATATAAGAAGACCCGGTAACCAGTGTCATTCCCAAGATCAAGATTCACAAGGTGTTCACGAGTTTAGCATTCACTTTTATCAGGCGTATTGCTCTAATAAAGGAAGCTATGCCCTTACTATGGCCTGTAGTAAGGGGTCAAGCGCAGATACATAGATCCCCGATTATCAACTTAGCCACAGCCTCGCGATAAGCGTGAACCTATATACCTCCGAACAAGCAAGGACCAGCTGGACTCACACAAGAATGCACAAGTAGGTATTTACTTGAACTACGAGAGTAGAACTAATCCAAAAGTAGTGGACTAGCTCATCAAAAAACATGCTTCAAGTAATCAAGGAGTCACATTGTTATCAAGTAGCTATATGCAATGTTTGCACATACACGTCAAGAACATTTCTCATACACGTTAGTGCCTATTATTAGCACTTTCAAGTTCATTACCATACACATGTATTGGTTTCAAGGCATGTACACGATTTTATCATCTTATATTCAAGTTCTCAATCCACTTCTATGGATGTTTAAGACATGAACAAGATTTTATTGTCTTATACTCAAGTTATCATTCCAATCTTTGGACATTCAAGTCATATATAAGAGTTAGACATCTTATACTTCAAGTTCATCATCCTATACTAAGGCTCTATGCCTTAGGAGGGGTAAGGTTTTATTTCATTTCTTTTACCGTCCCACAAATAATAGGATAATTTTCTTTTATTCCATTTAAATATTTCACCGTTCTAAAAGTATAAGTATAATTTTTCTAATATACTCCCTACAACCCATTTCAAATTGCAAATACTAGGTTGGCACGGGGATTAAGGGAAAAAGTGAAAAAGGTGATGTGTTGTGAGTGTTGATAGTTGAGTGGGAGAGAGAAAGTGGGGTAGAAAATAGTTAGTGGGTTAATGGATGTGAGTGTGAAAGTGGGTTAAAACTTGCCATTTTTGGATTTTGCAATTATAGTTGGGACACCCTTTTTGGCAAGTTTTGCAATCTGAAATGGGACGGAGGGAGTACTTGTATAAACATTTAATCAAGTTAATATTTCACCGTCCCAAAAGTATAAGTATAATTTTCTAATATACTAATATACTCATTTAGGGATACTTTCATTCATTTCACCGTCCCACAAGTATAAGTATAATTTTTCTAATATACTTGTATAAACATTTAATCAAGTTAATATTTCACCGTCCCAAAAGTATAAGAGTATACTTTTTACTAACATTCTAACATTCCCAGGAGTACACTAACATGCTCAAGACCATTACTTTCAACTCTAGTTTTTCATTTCCACAGTATGTTAATGCTCCCTTTGTCCCAAAATTACAAGTATCACAAAAATCACCCCAAATACGAAATTGACAAGCACAAGTATCAGGAATAACATATATGCATGTTATTACAAGCAAGGAGGAGCTAATAACTTACCTACTCCAAAATCAAAGTTACCCAAACAAATTTCTGTTCGGCAGGAAACGCTCTATTCAACGCCACGAATATTTATCCGGGATCAGAATCAAGAACAGAGGGATAATTAAACTCGAAGAGTCGAGAATAGGGTAAACCCTAAACCTGGCTTTCTGAGACACAGGAAGAACGTAAGGAATTTGGGGGAGAAATGATTTCTCAGAGAAGGCAAACCAAGATATACTTAACAAGTTTCAAGAAATATCACTTAGGCCCCTCAAGTTTCACTTTTAACAAAAAGGCCCCTAAAGTCATATTTTCACAAATGACCCAAAAGTTAAAACTAGACATTTAACCACCTTAATATTCTAAAGCAGTTAAGAAATTAACCCAAGTAAAACTAGCACATAATATGCAAGTTCAAGAGTTTAATAAGCAAGTCAAATATTTAACAAGAATAAGGATGGGCGTTACAAATAGTAAGAGTTAACCTATATAATAACTATTATCTTTAACTTCATTCAAAAAAAAAAAAAACTATCTTTAACTAATGTTATTAGTTAATATAAAGAATATCAAAAGTCACTTAAAGTTTAGGATGATGATGACATGGATTCACCGAAAGCAAGCTTTAGCCAAAATTGTCCACGTGGCGAATCCACACCCCTCCGCCTCAGCTTTTAATATATATACTTTCACCGTCCCACCTCACTTGAAACTTATTTTCATTTTGGTCCGTCTCATTTCACTTAAGACTCCCAAAAATAGTAATCTTTTTATAATTTTATATTTAATCTACCACACCCACTAATTTTCTCTTTTCATTTTCCACCACACAATTCATTCAACCAACCTACTATTTACCCCGCACATTCTCTATCTTTTTTTTATAATTTCATTGTAAACACTAGATTGATATCAATATTTAGTCAAATTTCATTTATGTTGACCATAATAAAAAGTCAAAATGAAACAAAATTTCCGGGACGGAAGTAGTAGTACTATACTAATACTTCCACCACCGTCTTATTTTTATTTTTTTGAAAAGTTTGTATCATACCATTTAAGGCAATTGTCATCGTGTTACAAACTCCTATCAAGTCTATTACAGATCTATTGCCCTATCTATTACAAATTCCTATATTGGAATCTATCATAGTGATACTTGCCGCTCTAGAAATCTTCTCGTAGACGTTCCTGCGCCTTCAAATTAGATAATTTTAACCGAAAGAGTCAAACACCTAATTTCTTAACCGCAAGCCAGTGTCAATGTAAATGATAGGAAACCATAGAACCATTGTACAAATGAACACAAAAATTGGTCACAAAATCCTACTTGTAGTTAATTGGCTATCACGTTTGTAAAATCCAGCCATTAGCCACCGAATGATACTCCCTCCTTCCAGAAAGTTAGTTCCTCTTTTTGAGGTGGTCTCCCATGAGAACAAGGGGATCCGTCTCATGCATGAGACGGGTCGCCCCATGACCCATGGGCCGACCCCGCCACGTGGCAACCCACCATTGGCCGGAAAAAAAAAAAAAAATGGTTTTTTTGAGTTTTTATATTTTTTTTTCGGCTTTTCAGTGGTTTAGCAAAAAATAATAGTTACCATCTCTTAAAGTAACATTGTTCATAAGTAAACGTAATACTTGTTTTAAAAAAACAAAAGCTCGTTTTTACCCATTTGAAAAGTAATAACTTATGTATATGAATGTAATAGTAAGTTTATACAAATAAATGTAACACTTTGATTGACGAAATTGTAACAGATTTCTATAGATAATGTAATACTTTTACATGTATCATGATAAATTTGACCCCATTGTAACTTATTGTTTGAAAACAAATAGATATCTATACATATGTATTACAATTATTTACAAATACTATTACATATAAATAACACGTTTGTTACATTTTAGTTATAATAAGTATTACTTTTGGCAAACGAAGAAAACATAGGAATAACACTATTACTTTAAGAGATGGTAACTATTACTTTAAGAGATGGTAACTATTACTTTTCACAAACCGAAAAAAACCAAAAATAAAAATATAAAAATTTAAAAAAAGCAAAAAAAATAAAAAAAATAAAAATTTTTTTTTTTTTTTTTTTTTTGGCCAATGAGGGGCTGCCACGTGGCAGGGTCCCCCATGGGTCCTGGAGCAGGGTTGTGGGTCGGGTAATGGGTCAAAAAAATGACCCGTCTCACCCATGAGACGGGTTGGAGTATTCTCACACAAGTTTTTGTCCCTCTTTTTTTCGTTGTTATTGCGAATGAACTTGAGTAAAAAATTTGACTACTTTTAATTAGCGTAAAGAAAATTTGGAACTTGCTATTGATAGACCATTATATATACTATCAATATCAGTTTTTAGATTCTCATTAAGAAAACTAAAATTAATCTAAATTATTGTTCAAAATTCATTTGTAGTAACGACAAAAAAAAGAGAGACAGAGGGAGTATTTTCAGACAAAGAAAAAACAATTTCATATACCTCTTGTATTCGGGTTTTAAAGAAAGTGTTTATTCACCATAAGAAGCTAATTGAAGTCAAAACAATATGTTCTAGTATAAGACCCTGGCTTAAATTTAAATGACATGAAAAAGAAATAGACTCTTGAACCAACAGACTAATGTTGAATCCAAATATTCAGTCCATTATTCGCATGAACTGAAAAGGGAATTTCTGATTCTGGACAGCACCAACTCTTTCTTCAGAGCATCTGAAATAGTCGAGGTAATGATTTTCGCTCTTCGGTTTGAAATCCTCAATCATTTTCGACTTTCGACCCCTTAACATGTCAGAACCAGAATGCTCATTCCTCTTCCTCTTCATTGTCTTCTTGCGCTGCAGTTGGCTACTGTAGACCTACAAAAAAAAAAAAAAAAAATCTGTTTATCATTGTTTTTCTAATAAACTTGAAGCAAGAAAAAAAAAAGAACTTAGAATTTCTATATATATATTCACTCACTGATGCGCCTTCTTCGTATGCATTTTTATTTTTCTGACGAGGACGAGCTCTTTGTGGAGGAATGTTGATGTTCTTGATGAACATCTTAACCATCAGTAGTGACCGAAACATTTTCTTGGACTTTTTGTGGTGGTAAAACTGCAACCGTTTAATTCCAAGTTATTAATATGTACTACTAAAAACATGGTCGGAAAATTAAGGATCTTTAATAAAAACATTTTCTTGAAGAACCTTGTTATGGTAAGTAGCATATAGCATCGTACATACCCTGTCAAATTTACCATTCTTGCGTTCTCTGGTCTCTATTTGCCACCCCTCAAGTCGTTCAAACAGTTCCCGTGAACTAAATTGATCTGCTGCAACTGATGACACAAACTGTGCGCACCCGAAACATACATTTATCAGAATACCAAAACTTGTGACAGAAAGAGGAAATTATATTATTTTTTTTCTTAATTTCATATGTATAATACTACCTCTGCCCCAAAATAATCTTCACACTTCTTTCAACGTTAATACGAAAGAACTTTGATCAATAATTTTAGGTTGATTTAATTATCCAATTAAATTGAGTTACCTCATCCAAGGCTGAATCTTCTTGGTCATATACTTCTGGCAGGGTAAAATCTTTGTCAGCCATGTCTACTGTCTTTGCTGTACGCAGTCTTGTTCGTTTTCCTGTTTGTTTTACCACCATCTCTTTTGATGGATTCTGATTCTGATTCTGATTCTGATTCTGATTCTGATACATATACATAAATCCTTTTTTTTTAATTAATAAAAGACTGATTCATCGTATCGTAAATAATAGAAAATTAAATCAAGAATCTATTTTATTTTTCATGACTACGTATTTAATTTGAGCGACATGTGAGCTGACCTTAGTGATGGTTGATGTGCTATAGGATTCATCATTTTCATGATCAGGATTCTTCAATGGTAACGGAAGCATCCCGAGTGTACCCTTGTAATCGGTTGAATTTCTTTGTCTGGTATCTCCTACTGGAATTACCTGCATGGGATGGAAGACAATATACAAGATACTGGGAAGCTATAGTGGTTGCAAAATAATTGGTATAAAAAAGGGTACCTCATTCATCCACAAGTTACCCTTTACTTCAAACATTCTTGAAAATCCAAATCCAGTTCTGCTCGGACTAGTACTGTTGAACATGTTTATAGCACATGGGATACTGAATCTGGCTCGTGCGCCTGAAGTAGGTATATGCTGGCTGCTGCTGCTTTCATTATAGGTCCTGCTGCTCGATGAATCTTTCCACCAATACATGATAATGAATTTCTCTCACTAAAGAAAGAGTGAGTGAGAGAGAGAGAGAGAGAGAGAGAGAGATTATTAAGAAGAAAAAAAAGATTGAAAACAGAGTAATGAATTCTGTCAAAGGGTCAAGAATTGAGGTATATATACATGATGAGTGAGGGATGAGGAGATACTTGCCTAAATTTGGATTCATGCAACCTCCACCAAGTTTCAATGGTGATGGAAAGTAATCATTTTCAAGATTAGGCATCCGAAACGCTCGAACTTTCCGCAAGCAGAGATTTGTGGGTGGTCATTTTGAGCAAGAATCATGCATAACAAAGTACATATACCATGTGTATCGCATCTTACTATCAAAGTTTGATTGAGTTGTCTATTCGATCATGAGACCAGATTTACCCTAGTATATAATTTTCTAGCTCTCCCATTTTATTGCAATTTCACCTGATTTTATTGCAATTTCTATTGTCATTTCTGGAAATCTTGTTATTAGAGTTGAGCCGCCTCAGCTAGAAATTAATCTGATTTTTAGTATATATCCGCCCTAATTACCAACTCCATCTGCATTGTACGTGATACAGATTTGATTATACAAAATTGTTACCACCCTTGAGACTAAATAGAATCAACTATTGATCCCGCTATTTCCTTTCTCTAGAATTTTCTTGATACGATTGAGGAGGAAAACTGACAAGAATCATTTTTTTAAGTGCTCAACTTTCTTCAGCTTATTCAAAAACTAAAATCCCCAGTTGAGACTAGGAACCTAGGCATTGTATTACTGGTATCACTTTAAAATGTCAGTCCCTCGAATCCCAAAATGAATAAAATTGCTACCGATTTCAGTCATTGAAGCCAATCAGCACCAACCATTATTTGCATACTGTTTATAGAGCAAAGTAAGCACAACAAAAACCCAATGGAAAACCCGAGACTTTTATGACCACAGCCAAATGTTTTAACAATAAGCTACAACTATATCAAATTAAATTCTTCACATTAAGTGGCTTAAGATTCACAGAAACAAATCTGACAAAAGATAGATCAACCCAAAACAAAAAAACCAACCATTCTTACACCACCTATTCAAACCCAGAAAACAATTAACTAGAGATTAACACTTCATTACAAGTTCAACCTATATTGTCCACTTAGCAGAAAAAACCAACCAAAATAAACACCACCACCTTCCTAACAGCTTTTGTCACATTTAAGCACGCTCTCCCCTGATCCTACGGGCAAGCTGGATATCCTTGGGCATGATGGTCACCCTCTTTGCATGGATTGCACAAAGATTGGTGTCCTCAAATAGACCAACCAGGTATGCCTCAGCAGCCTCCTGCAAAGCTAGCACTGCGTGACTCTGGAAACGCAGATCAGTCTGTGCCCAAAAAAGAATCACAATCATCATCAATAAAGATATTGAACAATTCAAATCCAATCAAACTCATCAAGAATAAATCAGGATCAACCTATTCAATAACATGAAGAATATCGTAAAACCAATGGCAGTACCTTGAAGTCCTGGGCAATCTCACGAACAAGCCTCTGGAATGGTAGCTTCCTGATCAGGAGCTCAGTACTCTTCTGATACTTGCGGATTTCACTACATAACAATGCAAGTAATTTACGCATTAGCAACATTAACTTCCATTGCTAATCAACATATGTGCATATTTAGCATAGCACTAGTCAACAAAGGATGGTTATTTTACTCGGCTTTACACGCACAAACAAAATTACACCCAAAATCTGGGAGAAAAGGTAACGAACAGACACACATTTTATTTGCATTTTTTAAAACAAAATCATAGACTTTACACATGCATTTATTGCATCAACGCCCCCTTCACACTAAGACAGGCAAAGGTTATCAATCATCTTCCAGATATCATTGACAACTTAACCCTAAACCTTGTCAAATTAATCACAAATCTAGAGAAAATGGAATACATACCGAAGAGCAACAGTTCCAGGGCGGTATCTGTGGGGCTTCTTCACTCCACCAGTGGTTGGAGCAGACTTACGAGCAGCCTATAAACAACATTACAAGAATTAGTAACAAACCAACACCCAAAAACACAACATAAATGAAATAACAATAATGCTAATTAACATGGAATAGGGAGACCTTGGTAGCAAGTTGCTTCCTAGGAGCCTTTCCTCCGGTAGATTTGCGAGCAGTTTGCTTGGTACGAGCCATCTACACATAAAAACTCTTCCAATTAAACAAAACATATAATCACAAGTACGCTGAACACATAAATCTCAGCTAAACAAATGAAATTAATACCACCAAAAAAATATCAGATTACCTTGATTACAAACTTCTGAAAACAGAAAATAAAATATTTGACAAGTAGAAACTCCCTAAGCTATGCATAATTAATAAATTTAGCAAGGCTCTATCTATATCAACACATAATGATAACTATGTACGACGAAATAGAAAGTACGACATCATGCTTAATTAAGAACTTATAAACCAACATCATATGTGAAAACTTGTTTAGCAACCATAAAAACTCATAAGATCGATCTAATTTCAATAAATTCCATCAGCTACTACAAATGCGACTTATATCAACCCTAATTAAGAGATCAAAATCCATGATGGTCAACTTTGGGACAAAATTGCATAATAAAAACTGAAAGAAGCGGCGAAAACAGGCAAAAGCGACTGATCACAAACGCAAATTGACCTAACCTTCGATCCGATAAACTACCAAAAATCTACAACGTCAAAAACCCTAAATTCAAACGAAAAAAAGAGGGAAAACATTCCAACAGCAAATATACAAATCACTAATCGATCAACAAGCACGACAAAAGTAAAAGAAAAATAGAAAGAATTAACATAGATAGAGGATAAGAAGAATTTACCTGGGAATCAAACAACAGAAAATCTCTCTCTCTCTCTTCAAGGGGGATGAAAAGTTTGAACGTTTGTGTGGTGGATCAGTATATATATCGCGGTTGGGGTACCGACTATTGATTGAATCTAACGGTTGAGAACAACGATCCGCGTGCTTGTCTAATGACGGTGTATGATGGGGCTGTTTGTGTTTTCTCTACAGAAGGGGACGGTTCAGATTGGATTGATGTTTTAGTTCGGATAGGGAGAGTTAAATCCTCAAATTTGATTGGTTAAAAAAGTCGCATACTTTCTCGTTTTACTGGCAGTTTTGTAATGGTGAGAAGACCTAGCGAGTGAGGTGCTTGAATTTACGCGTTCTATTGAAGTTATACATTGTGCCCCGTCAAGTTTGATTTTTTGGGGGACGTTTTTGTTTTGGTTAAATTGCATTTTACTCCCTCGGTCCCTAAATGAGTGTTCATTTTCAAAAAATCTTTGTCCCAAAATGAGTGTCTTTTTTTAACATAACTTTGTCCCTAAATATTTTTTTTCGAAATTTTTTTCACCGGTTTCTTTATACGTGCAAAACTAAATGTTTGGAAAGGAGATTACAAGATTATATATGAATCTTTGCTACCAAATTGTAAAAGAAGTTGAGATTTTCAGTGTCCCTTAAAATAAAATTTGGACACTCATTTAGGGACAGAGGGAGTAGTTGTTTGAGTTTTACAATTGTGATTCTTGAGTTTGTGTTTTTAGTGAAATCAGGTACAAATTTAGATGGCCTGTTAAAAACTTTACGAAAAATATGTCATGTACCATATCATTTTGTATGTGTATTTGTGTGCCAACGACGAAAAATGGTTTTCCTTTTAAGCTTAAGAAAGTTTTTCATAAGACCAACTCTCCAAAAAAATCATCATCAACTTATATAAATAATACTCTCTCTGTTTAAAAATAATATCCACTTTTTTTGCTGTTATTACGAAGGAACTTTGATAAGTTGATTTAAATATACTACTCACTCCGTCCCAGAGTAAGAGTCCTACCCCCAAATCTCACGCTTATTAAGAAAAGTGCTTAAAGATTAATAAACAATTGTAAGTGGGTAGAAATCAGGAGAGAGAGTGTAAAATTACATTCTACTCCTATAGGCCAAGACACACAAAAAAAGGTTTTTCTGTGAATATATCAACTTTATAATGGCATATGTATAAAAGACACTATTCAAATTTTGCCATTTTAGGAATAGGACTCTTACTCTGGGACGGACTAAAAAGGAAAATAGGACTCTTACTCTGGGACGGAGGGAGTAATAGAAAACTAAAACTTGTAATTGATACATAGTCGACAATACTATTAATAACAAATTTTAGATATGAGTGTGTTTTTGGGGAAACTAGTTTCTCCATAAGTTATAAAAAATCATGTTTTCAACCATTAAACCCTAAACCCTAATGTGAAACCCTAAACTCTAAATAAATAAGACTTTTATAACTTATGGAGGAACTAGTTTCCCCCAAAATTTTCTCTTTAGATATTCATTAGAAAATTGAATTAACTAATAATTAATGTCCACAATTCATCTGTAGAGTTAGTCTTGTGAAAAACATGTTTTACACTAAAAAATATGTAAAACTTATTTTGCATTAATGTATAAAAACAAGTTTTACATTAAAACGAGTGTAAAACAAGCTTCTTTTTTTTTTGAGATTTTCACATATATATGTAAGGGGAAATGACAATATGGTTCCAAGTTTGGGGTGTGTGTGCCAATAGTGGTCTGATGTATCAATTTTGTCAATTTAGGGTCCAAAATTGCAAAAGTTGTGCAGGCTAGGGTTTTTTAACGATTCTGTTACCAGAATCCAGTTAAGTCACACGTGCCTTGCACAAGGACTTAGTTGGAGTTCGTTTTGATTATTTGCATGGGCATATCGTCATTTCAGACGAAGAAGATTACTAATAATTGTATGAAATAAAAAACTTTATTTTTTATATAATTAACTACTAATTAAAACGTCCTTTACCGAATATATTTTTTCAGAAAATAAAATTAAAAAAATCGTTTAAAACCACTATAAAATAAAAACTATAATTTTAAAAAAAAGTGTAAAAAAATTATATTCCAAAAAAATCACTTTAAATTTTTTAAAAATAAGAAAGTGGGGATCTAAACAATTTTTTTTTCTTTTATGTGGTTGTTAGCATTGTTTCATTATTAATATTAGTATTCTAATTATTGATTTTTTTCATAAAATTATTTTTTAATTTTTATTAATAATTTCCCTTGTTTATAACTTCAATTTTTTGTGGTTCCAAATAAAACCACTTTAATTTTTATGGGTTAATTGCAATTTAAGGCTTAATATATAAGCGAAAGGTCTGATGTTTTATTTAAGCCACATCAGGGTCTAATATGTGTTTTTCCGCCAATTAGGGGTTTTTTGACGAAATTCGTTAGAAGTCTTGTTAAATACCCATGCGAGCAGCACATGATTAATAAATCTTTTACTGTTATACTCCCTCCGTCCTATCCGAAATAGAATTCTTGGTCCCGACACGGGGATTAAGGAATAATAATCTTTTATTATAAAAAGTTGTTTGAAGAGTGGGTGTTGTGAGTATGAAATAGAGAGAAAGTGGGTAAGTGAATCCTACTAAGAAAAAAGTAATAAAAGCTTTCCATTTTGCGATGTCCTATTTCGAGTGGGACACCCAAAATGGCAAAACGTCGTTTGGGTGGGACGGAGGGAGTATTGTTAGTGGTGGTGGGGGGTATCTGATGCTACATACTGTATTGAGGAACACAACAAGCAATTATTTCCAAGTTAAAGATCTACTCCCTCCATCCCACTTCACTTAAAACCCAAGAGGTGAGCACAATAACTAATAAAAAAGAATAAAATAAGGAAAATATGTGGAAGAAAATGAAGAAATAGAATGAGTGGGCTAAATAGTAGGTTGGTTGAATGAATTGTGTGGTGGAAAATGAAGAGAGAGAATGAGTGGGTGGGGTAGATTGAATACTATAAATTATAAAAAGACTACCAATTTGGGAAGTCTCAAGTGAAGTGGGACGGACCAAAATGGAAATAAGTCTCAAGTGAGGTGGGACAGAGGAAGTATATGCTACAATGATTCATTTCTTATTATTATGGAGAAATCATTTACTCAATGTTAGGTGAGGGATGAACTTGAACACCTTTTAGTTTTAGATGACAATGAAGATATGGCACAATTATACTTGACAAGGAAGTTGATACTGACTCAGCAATCCGAGGCTTTGTGGGCTGCTTCCAATAGCATCCCCACTGGTGCAAACCATCTTAGGCGACTTAGTTCTGTTAGAAGTGGGCGGAGTGGAAGTTTGTTGACAAGCAACCATTTTGAATGACCACGATGTTGAGGATATGGAGATGTTGCTGGAGGCTTATTTTATGCAGCCGGATGGCACTCGTAACAAAATATTGTCTGTCTGTCTCTCTCTCCCTCTCTCACGCTCACCCCCCCCCCACCCCCCACACACATATATGTATACTATATTGTAAGGACATGGCTTGCACAGGCCCGTCTCCATAATTTCCGGGGCCCTGTGCCAAAACACGAACATGAGGCCTTTTAAATTAAAAATTTTACTCAAAAAAACATACATATAATATATAAGTGTTTTTATATTAAGATTAAAATTTTGCACCTTTAAGCACATAAATTCAAAAACAGTTATTACATCGATCATAACTTGTAAACACAACTTAAATTTTATTTAAAGACTTTAATAATTTTAGAAAAAAATAAAGCTTTTGTATCAAACGAAAGTTTGCTTCATGAAAATTGAAAAATCAGACAAAAATTTTAAAATCAAATTAGAGTTAGGGCTTCAAGATTGAATTTCAAATCTGAAATTAAATCCCTAAATCTTAAATCACGAAAATATTAGAGGTGAGACTTAAATTCTTTACCTCCACCACTTTGGCAACCGGCAAGGAGAAGATCGTCCTACCCTGGCGGTGGTCGTCTGGCGATTGTGATGACGAAAACAAGATGGCTGCCGAATTGGGGAGATTAGAGAGGGTACAAGAGGCGGTAGAATTACGAAATTGGAGAGATTAGATCACTAGAACGAACGAAGAATCGAAGAGGCGTTTTTTTTTTGTCTAGGTGTGATTAATGGAGAGAACGGAAGACAAAACTGAGAACGAAAACGCAATTAATCAGATTAGTAAATTGGTCAAGAGAGTAGTCAACGAAGAACAGGAAATGGAGAAAAGAGATTAGTAAATGGAGAAAAGAAAGCTACTCCCTCCGTCCCAGACTAAGGTTCTTACTTTCTTTTTTGGTTTGTCCCAGACTAACTAAGGTTCTTAGTTGTTTTTTTACCTAAATTGGACAATGAGGCCCACTTGTCATTCTCACAACAAAAACTTTCTACCCACTTTCTCCTACTTTACTTTTTATACTCGCAACATTTATTTTTTCTTAATTTTCGTGTAAAGTAAAACTAAGAACCTTAGTCAGGGACGAAGGGAGCACATGTATAATATAATGGGCTGGACAAAATTTGGGGGCCCCTTCATTTTTGAGGCCTAATTGATTAATTGTGAAGGGGCCCCCAAACTAAGAACCTTTGCAACACAAATCATTTAGACTTCCATTCATAAAGTTATGATTATAATATTAAATTATAAAGTATAGTTGATAATAAAATGTGTAGAATTCCTGGATATATATTACCTAATTGTGATGGGCAAAAGGGTAATTTATTATCATAAAGCTTGAAAGAGTGTGGTCACTAAATGAAATGTCACCAAGTCTACTATATAAAGGGCATTCCATCAACCCTTAAGATTACTCTATTATTCATTAGTACTCTCTCCATAAATCTTCATTAAGTGTTAAAGAAGTAAAGAGGAAAGACATTTATCATTTAGAAGAGCATTCTCCCTACATCTTCTTCTTATTCATTTCTTCCTACATCATCCATGGATTCAACAGGTATATATTTTTATCGCTTCCGCTTCATCTCTTCCTCAGTCCTATTCTAAAGTGAGTGTGGCATTCAGGGATTAAAATTGTTCCAACAATTGGTATCAGAGCCCCGCTCATCTTTAGTTTAAGTTTGAGTTCTTTTTTTTGGAAAGTGTATACTTTCAATTTTGATTCATTTTTCCTCTTGAATCATTAAGTTTTGATGTTGATTAGGGACTCTGATTCGTTCATAGAGCACTGATAATCATCATCTAAAATTCAGAAAAGGTTTGAAAAAGTTTTGTTATTTAAAAATGGTTCTTGTGAGACTATCCCTTCATAACATGGTTTTATGTCTAAGTGCATACCATGTGGATCTACTCACTTGATTCCACTAAATTTTAAAGCAAGATTATCCCTTTATAACGTAGTTTTATGTTTTAAGGACATACCATGTGGGTCTACTTGCAATTCATTGATTTTGGGAAAGTTTGAACAAAATTCAGAAGTGCAGAAATCGTCTTGCTCGGCCGAGTCCTTTGTTTAGAGCGGCCGAGCGTATGAAAAGGCGCGAACTGTTCGGCCGAGTCTTGGGATCTGCTCGGCCGAGCACATGAACAGGCGCCAAAATGGCATAAGGTAATTGTTTCTGATTAAGGTGCTCGGCCGAGCACATCATAAGACTCGGCCGAACAACTCGGTCGAGCGTTTTGTTTAGAGCGGCCGAGCATAATGTGACAAATTGACCAAAACCTTCTGATGGAGGTGCTCGGCCGAGCACATCATAAGACTCGGCCGAGCAGCTCGGCGAGCATTTTGTTTAGAGCGGCCGTGCATATCATGTCAAATTGACCAAAACATTCTGATTAAAGTGCTCGGCCGAGCACTTCATAAGACTCGGCCGAGCAGTTACTGTTCACAGGTTTTAGACTTTTCTAAGTTTTGCACTATTTTGTTTTTCCCTTGGAACAAAACCTACATTATTTCAAACCTAAAAAAGTTATGATTAATTATATGCTTTGACAATTTTATTCATTGTTTAAATAATATTGTCGCCTAAGTGATTTACGTTATTTAAACCCTTAAATTGTAAAGTGTTGGATGTTTAAGTTAATATGTGAATGACTTGAATTTTCCAAAGAAGATCTTGACATTTGACTAAACTTAGGCATTCATGTGGTAACAAATAAAATGAACATTAGGATATTTTCTTAGGTACTTATGTCGGCCCAAAAGAAGATTAAGTATTTATTAAAATATAAGTTCAAATTACTTGTTACCTAAGGCAATCATTTATGAGTCAACTCGCAATCCAACGATTAGTTTTGATGTCATGTTGATTGTCTTATTGATGGATTTCATTGATATAATTAATCATTTTTCCATTGTGTAGTTTCTTATTCATATTTTGTATTCATTCTTGTTCTTAAATTCCAACAGATTTACTTATTGCTTCGTCCGTAATCACTGCTATGAGTACAGTACCGATTCTAAATGGAACTAATTTTAAAACTTGGAAAAATAAATTGATGATGATCTTAGGCTATATGGACATAGATCATGCATTAAGGGAACCGTTTCCTCTTCCTCTCTCTAGTGAAAGCACTCAAGAAGATTGCTTAAATGAGGAGAAGTGGAAACGCTCCAACCGTGTGAGCCTAATGATCATGAATATAGTTGTCCCGGAGACCATTTTGACCGGTGTCTCCAAGGACGTTGATGCTAAAACATTCCTTGATATGATTGAGGGATGTTTGGCATCTACCTCTTTTCACGGGACAAAAAGAAGAGGGAAGAACATTGCGGTTGCAAGTAAAAAGAAGCGTAAGGGATCATCCAATGATCATAAAGAAAATAAATGCTTCTTTTGCAAGGACCTTACACATATGAAGTTCGACTGCCCTAAGTATCACGCTTGGCGTGCTAAGAAAGGTATGTCATTTGGTCTTGTTTGTATTGTATTAAGGCTAAATTTGATTTCAATCCCTACATATACATGGTGGTTGATTTTGGTGCAACAACTCACATAAGTATGTTTGTGTAGGATTGCCTGAGTTACCGAAGAACCAGTAAAGATAAGAGATTCATTTACATGGGAACTGGGAATCCGGTTGAAGTTTTAGGCATAAGGACTCTTTTTCAGTTATTGTTAAGTACTAAGTATTGTTTGTATAAATAATACATTTGTTGTACCGTCATTTGAACGGAATTTAATATATATATATATATATATATATATATCACAATATTGAATAAAGAAGGTTATTTTGTTCATTTTGTGATCTTTATTTTTAAATTCCAAGGTTGTTGGTACTAGTACTTTGTCAAGTGTTCTTTATTTACTTGACATTATTCAAACAATAAATGTGTCCCTTAAATAATGAAACCAAAACTAGAAAGCAAAAGTTATCAAGTAAAGTTTATATTAAAGCATAGGCATTTGGGTCATATTTCCAAGAGGAAAATTGATAAGCTTATGTTAAAGGAAAATCTTAAACAAACTTGATAATTTGGAAAATACTTTTGCATTAAATGCCTTAAAAGTAAATTTACAAACATTATAGTATTCTCGAGAGCATCAAGTGTCTCAATGAACTAATGCATTCAGATATTTGTAGGCCATTAATTATTCCTTCATGAAAAAGGTCAACAATAGTTATTATGTTCAAAATGACTAACTCTTAGTTTGAATACATTTATTTGCTTCATAAAATATTGAGTTTGGACGTTGTAAAAGTCTTATAAAGACAAAGTTGGAAATCAACTTTGAAGACTATTAAGAACATTAGGGTCATTCATGATGGTGTATACATCTTTGGAATGATTGTTAAAAGGAACAACGTCTAGGTCCTTTTTACTCGCTATTTTGAAAGAGTGTGGGATTATCTCTCTCTACATTGAGCCGGGTACGCCTAGCATGAATATTGTAATAGAGACATATTGAAATCTTTAAGGATATGGTAATAAGTATGTTTTATACTTCTCTTACCTCACTCATTATGGGCGATACGTTAAAGCCGCAACCTTTATTCTCATTAAAGCTCCCTCTAAGGCTACTAATATAAACCCTTAATGATTTAAGGACGCGTTCTTTATTCGTCCTTAAATCATATTCATTTATGGGGTTGTCTAGCATAAGGATAGACTTTATAAGTCTACTAAGGGCAAGTTAGACGTAAGATTATTAGTAGTTATTCATGGGGTAAGCCAAGAGAACTAGGGGATATATAAATTTTACAACCCGAAAGTTAGAACGTTTTGAAAAACGAGAAATGCTAGGTTCTTTTAAGGATGTTGAATTTAGTGGGAGAATTTGGAGTAATATTTTGAATTTGAAAAGGAAGAGGAATTCATTTATATGGAATCCATTTATATACCACTTCCTATAGTTCTAATTGGATATCAAGTTTTGTACTTGACATTCAAGAAGAACATATAATTCAAAATAAATATGATTTTCCTATAAATATTGAACAACATGGAAATGTTGATCATAAGAAGGAAATTCAACAACCTCAAAATAAGATAGAACCGGTGCCCTTTGGAAGATCCAATAGAGTAAGAAGAAAGTGCAAATCCGGATAATTATGAAGTGTACCTTGTCGAGAATAAAGGACACTTAGGTATAGTGGGAGATAATCTATTTATCTTCCATAAAACCATCAATAGTCCTAATTCTCATAAGAAGATTAATGCCATTAATAAAGAGTTACAATCTTTTGAAAGATAACAACGTTTGGGATCTTATTTCATTACATAAGGATGTGAAACCTATAAATGGGTCTCTAAGACCTAAAAGGATTCACAAAGTAATGTTGAAAGATATAAATCCCATCCAGTTGCTAAAGATTTTAACTCATAAGAAAGGTATTGATTATAAATAAAGAAATACTTTTCCGGTATCTTCTAAAAGCTCCTTAGGATCATTATGGCACTAGTAGCACCTTTGATCTTAAGCTTCATTAAATGGATATTAGAGAAAACTTTTCTTAATGGAGACATTAAGGAAACTATCTATATGGAGAAATTCATTTATGAACTTAAGTAAAACTTCTCATTAATGGTATTTAGAATTTAACCAAGTTATTCTTTCATTTGTTTTGAAATGAATCTTGGTAAATATTAAATATACCATAAGTTCAGTGGGAGTAAATTTATAATTTTGGTCTTATATGTGGATGATATTTTGCTTGCTAGTAATGATATAAACCTTATTAAGGAAACTAAGAAATTTCTTATTTGAAATGAAAGATCTTGGTAAGGCATCTTTGTATTAAGAATCCAAATTCACCGTGATCGCTCACGAGATGTTTTAGGATTATCACAAAAGGCCATATGGAAAGGTATTACAAAAGGTTTAGCATGCAAAACTGTAAACCACATGACACCCCTAATTTTAAAGGAGACATTCTTAGTCTCAAACAGTGTCCTAAAAGTAAATTTTGAATCAAAGTATATGGAAAATTCCCTCTTTACATCAGCAGTAAGAAGCTTAATGTATATGTATATCTTACATTTAATGTTGGGATGCTTGGTCAATACCAAAGCAATCCAGAAAGAACATTAAGTAGCAGCCAAAAGAATGATAGAAGTATTTACAAAACACTAAAGAACTACATGCCTATGTTTTGAAGTCGGATCATCTTGAGATCATTAGGTATTCCGACATTAGTTAAATATATGGCTGCATATGTTTTAATGGACTGTAATTTGTCAAAACAAGTGTCGAAAGACCAATTAAAAAATGACTATCAGGTAGCAGTTCTGTACTCTAACAAGAGTTTATGGATTTAGACATTAATTATCTTGTTATAAAGAAAAGAGTAGAACATGAACGAAAGGGATACAACTTATAGAAACAAACTCTATTTAGAGGATCCATTTATGAAAGGGTTATCATCTTCAGTGTTTCACGAGCATGTTGCTCATATGGGTGTAACAACTTTTGATAACATTTAGTATAGTGGGAGTTTGTGTTGTTCTTTCATTAATTGTTCTATTATTTAAAGTTTTGATCTCATTTGGTTAAGTTGGACTAGTTGGAAGAATATGTATATATTCATTATGATTCCATGCTACACATCTATACTTTTGATCTATGTCATTTAGTTGGATTTGTATACGTGATTATTGTGGGTTTAGTTGCGAATCAATTACAACGACTGCCCCTTTAGTCCTATACTTGTATGGCTAATGGACGAGATTGTTATAAATGACAATAAAGTGCGCACATAAGGGTTGTCATTTGTGTTATAATTTAAAGGAAGGACTTTGTTTTGCAACCCAAGTGGGAGATTGTAAGGACATGGCTTGCAACACAAGTCATTTAGACTTCCATTCATAAAGTTATGATTATAATATTAAATTATAAAGTATAGTTGATAATAAAATGTGTAGAATTCCTGGATATATATTACCTAATTGTGATGGGCAAAAGGGTAATTTATTATCATAAAGCTTGAAAGGGTGTGGTCCCTAAATGAAATGTCACCAAGTCTACTATATAAAGGGCATTCCATCAACCCTTAAGACTACTCCATTATTCATTAGTACTCTCTCCATAAATCTTCATTAAGTGTTAAAGAAGTAAAGAGGAAATACATTTATCATTTAGAAGAGCATTCTCCCTACATCTTCTTCTTATTCATTTCTCCCTACATCATCCATGGATTCAACAGGTATATATTTTTATCGCTTCCGCTTCATCTCTTCCTCAGTCCTATTCTAAAGTGAGTGTGGCATTCAGGGATTAAAATTGTTCCAACATATATGGGAACCCTAACCGAATTTGGGGTTCTCGTCATTATTATGAATATCGCATTCCCAAATTTACATTCACTAAAGAATTCAATTTAAGCTGCTTTAGATAGAGTCATTATTGAAAATACACGAGCATTTCTCCAGTCATCACCATTAACTTCCATATGTTATCCCAATCTAAGAGGCATACAGTTCGACAAATGGAAGGATCTGCACATAGTCAAGAATATACTTCTATAAGCAGCATAAGCTGTGGCATCAAGATTGGCCTGGAAAGAAAACTCTCACCAAGAAGCTTTGAGAAGTTGGATCATTGAGCCTTTACACACCTTGTTTAACAAGGCTAAAGTACATTTACTTGATATAGGTTTCCTATAAGTTATTTTTATATATCTACTACACATCATTAATTAATACTCCATTCGTCCCAAAATGAACTTTCCAATTTTTATTTTATTTTTTTATTTTTTGCAGTTACTACGAATGATTTGTAAGCAATAATTTTAGGTTGATTTAATTATGGGCAAATTGCAGATTGGTGACCTGAGTTTGTTTCATGTTTGCAATCCCCAACCCGAGATTTTAATTGTTGCAATTAAGCACCTAAGTTTGTCAATTTGTTGCAATGTGGTGAATAAACTAACTTTTCGTTAATTTTTTAACGAACCTAAGCACATGTGCCTCGCACATGACTTTTGTTTTTCCAAAATTTAAAATTTCATTTTTTATTATTTTTTAAATATTGATTTTTTTATTTTTTTTTTAAATTTGAAAATTTAATAACATCTTGAAGGTTGAATATCTAATTTTTAGAAATATATTTCATTGAAAAAGATTAAAAAAAATTGTTTTCTCAATTTTAAATATATTTTCTCAACTTAATGTTTAAGGTTAATATGGTGTGTATACATAAAAATGTTGTACTCATTTAATTCATGTACAAATAAGTGTATGAGATGGGTTGAATATTTAATTTTTTTTTTTTTTTAAATTTGAAAATTTAATAACATCTTGAAGGTTGAATATCTAATTTTTAGAAATATATTTCATTGAAAAAGATTAAAAAAAATTGTTTTCTCAATTTTAAATATATTTTCTCAACTTAATGTTTAAGGTTAATATGGTGTGTATACATAAAAATGTTGTACTCATTTAATTCATGTACAAATAAGTGTATGAGATGGGTAATTTTTTTGATTCTTCTCTTTATTTTCAAAAAACTTGCAAGTTGACCCCCTTAGTAAACACGTGCCTTGCTCAGCCATCACGAATTGACAAGATTGTTCTTCTCAAAAGTCATGTGCGAGGCACATGTGCTTAGGTTCGTTAAAAAATTAACGAAAAGTTAGTTTATTCACCACATTGCAACAAATTGACAAACTTAGGTGCCTAATTGCAACAATTAAAATCTCGGGTTGGGGATTGCAAACATGAAACAAACTCAGGTCACCAATCTGCAATTTGCCCTTTAATTATACTAAAGAAAATATGAAAATTGTTATTGAACACCATCAACAATACTACAAACACAAATTTTAGATTTTTCATTAAGATAATTAAATCAACCTAAAATTATTGTTCAAAGTTCATTCGTAGTAACGACTAAAAAAGTGCGAATATCATTTTTGGATGGAGGGAGTATTATGCAAAAGACCTCACATATTCCGATTTGTGGGCACAAAACTTTTACTCCCTCCGTCCCATCTTAAGGTTCAAAAACTTTTTGGGTTATAGAATTAAGAAAAAGGTGATGTGTTGTGAGTGTTTGATAGTTGGGTGGGAGAGAGAAAGTGGGTAGAGAAGAGTTAGTGGATAATTGTTGTGAGTATGACATGTAGGCCCCACTTTCCATTTATGTATTTTGAACCTTAAGATGGGACGCCCAAAATGGAAATTTTTGAACCTTAAGATGGGACGGAGGGAGTATATGCTTGCATTTCTCTTAACTTCTTCTCTAGTGAATCATACTTTTTTCATCTTTTTGATCATTGGACTGATACATATCAGAGAGAAACATGTATATTCCCAGTTTAATTGTGAATTATCATCTCCCTTAGATGTCAAAGCTTTCTAATCAATTAGAGGGATCTTGATCCTACATTTTTGATACAACATAACATAGAGGCATTTTGGCAGCTAGATACAATCGTCCCCTTTTCTATTCTTTAATGTCGCTCAAAGAAGAAAGCTAACATTATTAAGCGAAAGCGAGACATGCCTTTTCTCTTCCAGCTCTTAGTTCAAACATGCTTTGTATCCAAATGGCCAATGGGCACTAGTTCTCAAAATTGATTTTTATTACAGGTGCGAGAATACATTGATGACACGGAGGATTACGTGAACATCCAACTGGACAACCAAAGAAACGAACTTATTCAGTTACAATTGAGATTGACAATTGCATCATTTGCGATAGCTGTTGAGACCCTGATAGCCGGTTGGTTTGGGATGAACATCCCTTTTGAGTGGTACCACACACAAGGGGTGTTTCATGTTTGGTCCTTTTGTTGGAATTACTACCCTTGGTTGTGTGCTCCTCTTTTTGCTTGTCCTTGGATATGCTAGGTGGAAGAAGCTGCTCGGGTCGTAAGCTACACCGTCATTCCCTTTCTTCGCCATCAAACTCTCCCCCACCGACCCCTGTATTCATCATCCTTTCTAGACTATTTTCATTCTTCTTCGTTCTTTTGTATTGTTGTAGAAAGTTATAATGGAACTGAAATCAGAAATACGAAAATAGTACATACTTGTTTTTTCAAAATTTAATTGAAGAGTTTATGATGTATTTTTGGCATAGAAGATTATCCTCGGGGATGAAGGGGGAGGCTGTGGTGGGGTGGGGAAGAGGAAACTGGAAAGGAAGCTTGGAAAAGGGAAGCTAGAGAGAAATCTAGGTTATTGGGATTTTTACCAATAAGTCCTTAAGAGAAGGTGGTATTTACCAATAAAAACACAATTTTTCATATTCTACCTTAGGATCCCTGATTGAAATCATAGAGTCCCTTGCCCTCATTATAATAATTCAAAATGACAAATACATCCTTGTAAGGAACTCTCTTTCAGGCGTTATCCATACACATGTGAGCTATATGATGGGTCCGGGAAACAAAAGTCAGTCGGGAATTGATAGAACCCATATCTTAAATATGGGTTTATCTTATGCAAAATGCAATTGTTTAGCTTAGGCTCTTCACATTGTTTTTTCTAGGCCGGTTGTCTTTCATATTGCATATATATTCTCCTCCTTTTTCAATAAAATCTATTCTCAGATCAAACCGTGAAAAAGAATGAAAATAGATATTTAATTTTGGATGCTTAACGCATCTGGAAGTCCACACTTTGATTGTAAAAGGTAGTTGGTTGATCTTGCTTAAGAACTACAACCCCTGGCTTTCGACAAGGTTTCGTTTCATTCGGGCTTACAACACTTCAATTCATATACTCTATAGGCTCTATGCATTTTTAGTTTCTCCTCCATCCGTCCCGAAATGATCTTTCTATTTTTGAAATCAGTTGATAAATGATTTTACAAGTGAAAAATGAGAGGTGCATTTTATCAGTTTTTAAAACTAAATTATTAACAAAATGAGTTATTAATTATAATAAATTGATTTTTCAATTGTTTTAAGACATATATCATCACACAATTGTGAAAATCACACAACTGTGAAAATCACACAACTATGAAATCAGTTCAGAAATAATTTTACAAGTAAAAATGACACAACCGTGAAATTCACACAACTGTGAAATCAGTTGAGAAATGATTTTACAAGTGAAAAATGAAAAAATGACACAACTGAGAAATCAAATTGAGAAATGATTCTACAAGTGAATAATGAAAAAAATGACACAACTATGAAATCACACAACTGGGAAATCATATAATTGTGAAATCAATTGAGAAATAATTTTACAAAATCAATTGAGAAATGATTTTACAAGTGAAAAATGAAAAAATGACACAACTGTGAAATCAATTGAGAAATTTTTTTACAAATAAAATGAAAAAAAATTGACACAACTGTGAAATCAATTTTAAAAACAAAATGATTTTTGCAAAATTTTACAAGTGAAAAATGAAATTTTATTTTTAAAATTTGAATCATGTGTTGAGTGTACGTGTTTGATTCGTCTTGAAGACACGATTAATACAGTGGTTTCAGATTATTTTTTCGATTTTCAAATTTTGAGATATAACATTTTAAAATTTTTAGGGGAAAAAATAAAGGAAAAGAGAGGGGGGGAGGAGAGAGAGAGAGAGAGAAGTGCTGGGAAGGCTTGCTTCACGCGTAGTAGGGTGGGCGTGTGTGATGTCCGGTGGTAAGGGAAGGGGTAATCTGGTCCAGCGAAAATTATAAGGACTTTTTGGCGAGTTTTCAAAATGTCTGTCCTTATTGGTTGTTTTTATTTGACTGATGGACTTATTGGTCAAAGCCTCTTTTTTATTTTTTTTATTTTGGAGGAGTAATAGTGAATACAGTTGCAACTTGCACTAGTAGGGCATAAGCACAGTGGTTGTATGAATGCTACTCCATCCGTCCCGGTTTAAAATTCTTAATTTGACTTTATATGCTTATTAAAAAACTTAGGCAAATTTGAATCAAAATTAGTAGTGTGTGAAGGATATAATTGTTCATTCATAAAGCAAGTGGGTGAAAAGTAGATGAGTAAATGATGTTTTTTTTTTTTTTTGGTAATATATGAACTTTATGAGGATAAAGATGTCCAAAATACAATTTATCATTTGCCATTTAAGGAATAAAGCAACTAAAAGGAAGTGTGTCTATTGTTGTTTAAATCATGAGAATTTAATTCAGAAAGATTTCCTTTTGTGGTCCGAATATGCCTTAATCATTTTATTGACTTCACTTTCCATTCATGAACACTAATTCTAATTAGCTACACTCCATTGATTCATTGGAAGAAACAATGATTAAAAAATATAGAAAGAAAATATTAAAACAAAAAGTTTATGAAGGTAAGTTAATTGGATTAAGGAGAAGTTCATGGAATTTTATTGATGAGGAGCACTTAAACATTCTCCAAAATAGTTTTATTAGTTGATGAATCCAATTTATCAGCCACGACAAAGAGACATTAATTCATTTTAGATTTTACTCATCCATTTTTAAAGATTGTCCATTTTATTTTCTAATGATAATATTTGTAGTGATATATTGATAATAAGTTTTAGAATTTAACCGTGATTTAAATTTAAATTTTTATTTTTATTAAAGTTCAACTAAGATCACCACCAAATATAAACATAAAGTGAGACTAGTGTTTTTTTTTTTTTTTTTTTTTTTTTTGTGACATATTAGAAAATATTATATATCTATATACATTCACATTTTTGTTTATAATTTGAGTTCTACTACTTAATATGCACTCCTAATCTCACGACCATCGGTTCTTGTACATCCTTCGCCCCATAATAAATCATAACAATGTCACAATTAACTTGAATCGTGATAAAACTATATCACTTTTAATTAAAAAATTGGGTTAATGACAGATTAGGGCCTGAACTCCAGGGGGTACGTCTAAAAGGGGTCTGATTTTTTTTCCCGCTAGATCAGGGCTCAATATCTAAATTTTTCGGCAGAGTTAAGGGCTTTCTGACGGAAATCGTTAGAAAAGTCAGTTAAGTTCCATGTGCATGGCACGTGATCGACTAAATGGATGAATTTGTAATGAAAATTTGTCAAAAATGGTCAAACTGTAAATTTTAAAATTTGAAGGGTTAAATCCAAAACAAAACAAAACCCTACCCCTCCTCTCCCCCCTTTAACGCATCTTCTTCATCTCTCTCATTCCAACGCATCTTCTTCCTCTCCTCTCTCCGGCGAAATTTTCCCTTCCCCTCCTCTCCTCCAGCGTCCCCTCCCCTTACTCCGGCGATGATCTGTGGCAGCAGCGGTGATCTCCGGCGGCATGAGATGCGGAAAAGGCTGCCGGAATTCCGTGCTGTTCCTGGTGCTTTTGACTACTCGAATCAGGTCAGATGGCGACGTTTTTAGCACCATTCTCTTCGTCCAGTCAGGGCGCCCCTTGTGGTGTTCACTTTCTCGCCGGAATGTCGCCGGGGAACGACGGCGGTGAAAGGGGACTGCCGGCTAGCGGCAAATCTGAAGGCCAGTTCCGGCCTCCTCACACCACCAACTCAGTATAATGAATCCGAGTTTCTTGATTTTGATGTGAAAATCGAATTTGTGTTCAAGCAAAATGAAAAACCCCAACTCAGAATGTCGCCGGCGAACGACGGCGGTGAAAGGGGATGTTCACCTGACAGAATATGGGTTTCTTGCAATTCATCGGGCATAAGCAAATGGGTGTCGGACATAATCTGGGTTTCTTGATTTTTGATGTGGAAATCGAATCTGGGTTCTTAATTTTGATGTGGAAATCGAATTGGGATGTTGTTGGATGTTGTTGTCTGTGGTGGTGGTCTTGTGTCGGATTAGTGGTGGTGTTTGCTGACGGAGTGATGGGTGGTGGACTGGTGGAAATCGAATCTGTTTTTTTTTCCATAAAGATGAAATTTTATGGGAATAAATATATATATTTTTTAAATAGTGATAATTACTTTATGTTGTTTTAAATTTGGTCAATGTAAAAAGTAATTTATTACTCCATCCGTCCCATCCGAAATAGGATTCCTGGTTCCGACACGGGGATTAAGAAATAATAATCTTTTATTATTAAAAGTTGTTTGAAAAGTAGGTGTTGTGAGTATAAAGGAGAGAGAAAGTGGGTGGGGAATAATAAATGAAAAGTTGTTGTGAGTATGACAAGTGGGTCCTACTAATAAAAAAGTAATAAAAACTTTCCATTTTGGATGTCCTATTTCGAGTGGGACACCCAAAATGGCAAAACATCTTATTTCGAGTGGGACGGAGGGAGTATGTTCATAGAATAAAATTTAAATTTATTTATAATTTTCTTTATTTTAAATTTATTCTTTAGAAAATAATCTAAATCCTTTTATATTTAATATAGCTATTAGATTAATTTGTTTAATAATTTTGATTATTTTTTAATAAATTTATTTTATATACGATAATTACTTATTTTATTATATACTTGATTATTTAGAAAAAAGATTATTTTTTTAGAAAAAAATTTTATTTCATTTTTAAACCTTTTGAGTTTCAAAAATTTCACTAAAACCCTTACTAACTAATATCGTTACAAATTCATCCATTTAGTCGATCACGTTCCATGTACATGGCACTTAACTGACTTTTCTAACGATTTCCGTCAAAAAACCCTTAACTGCCGAAAAATTTAGATATTGTGCCCTGATCTAACGAAAAAAAAACCCAGGCCCCTTTTAGATGCACCCCCTTGGAGTTCATGCCCTAAACTGTCATTAACCCTAAAAAATTTGTACTTATTTTGAGATGAATATTAATGCAACAGTAGTACTTCACCCGTCCCAAAATAATTATTCAACATTGGTGCATTTACTATTTTAGACATGACAGTTTTCAATTCACAAATTATGACACGCATATATGGATATATTTCGCATGTCAAATATATGTTCATTCATTATTATGTGGATATACATGCATATGAATGAAATGACATTGTACAATAAATCAAGAAATTATGAATATGACTTATGAATTGGAATTTACACTCAAAATTTGTGAGAAATCACCAAAAATTTTATATTGATTAAACAATTTATATCTTATGATCGGTCACTCAATAAATTATACTAATGCTAATAATAGTGGGGTTTGCTTATATATATATATATAGGTTCATATTAACACTTATATAAATATTGTTGAAATATTAGAGGAAACTAAATTGAAACCTCATTTTTCGATGACATTCATCTTTTCCCTTAGTATACTGCAAGGTATTCTTGTTGCAGAGCCGCCAAGTAAACACCTACATATCCGCAGGGGCAGACCTCCCATATATTATGGGGTGCAAGTGCACCAGGTCAATTTGTTTGTTTTACCAAGAAGAAAAAATGGATGATTTTATAGTTAATATTCTTTGTGCACCACCACACAACACATTACTTTGGTAGTGCAGTTGGTTAATGTTTTCTAATGTCTCTTTGCAAGAAATTCAAGACCTGGGATCGAGACGTATTACCAAAATTAGTCTCATTTTTTAAAAATAAGAGTTAAATTATTTCGAGAGAAGTAAAAGTTAAATTATTAATTTTAAATTTTCAAAACTTACTATGTAATTTTAAAATAATTGAAATGTCAAACAAAAGACTATCAATTTGAGACCAAAAGTGTATAATTTTTCTCATACATGTTTATGTTATTGAAACACGGAATAATTAATATAATAGAAAGCAATCATTTAACGTTTTGTGTATTAATCACGTAATGATAATTTGAAATTTTATGTTAATTTTTTTTAAAAAAAAAATTGAGTTTTTTTATTTTACTAATGATGGATGAATTACCCTTATTAGGCTACATCAAATTTCTCGTAAATAGTCTAGCACATGTCCAAAACAAAATTCGATCGGATACTATCAGAACTTAAGTTTTTTTATGAAAAAATTATAATTTAAAAGTATTAGTGTGATGTGCACCCCTGAAGAAAAACTCTAGGTCCGCCACTGCATATCGGTGTGTCCTTAACAACCCTCCAACATTGTCCAAGAGATTTATACCTCCCAACTTCATTTGGGACCCCAAATCAATTTTCCTATCAAATAATACATGTGCACAAGCTTTCAACTCAACTTGTTTCAAATTTAAAGACACGGATGCATGTACATAATGGTATGTAATATAAACTCATAATTAAGAACTTCCTGCGGCTTGATCCCCATGTGGTTTTGGGTATGTAGGCTAGCCTAACAAAAATTTAAATTAGTAGGTTCAGCTGCTTTATTATTATACAAAAAATACCACCTCACATATGGTTTGGTTTTGTTTAGTTTATTTTAGTTTCTAACCTACAATATTCACCTATTTCATGCTGTAACTATACATTATACGAGTTTGTTTACAGTATATTGTTAAGGAATATTATATATTCCTAGCATATATCGTAAATATCATGTTACCATACATAGAGATTGTATCTTGTAAATCAAGTTAGATTATTCTATAATATTAGTTTCCTTTTTATATTAGTTTTCCTAATTAGATTAGGACTCTAGAATAGCTTGGAGAGTACTCCACCCTCTTGTATAAATACCAAGGTACATCAATAATAATATTTGAGTCTCTCATTTTAATTATCTCTCTCCATGTATGATTGGCTCCGACTATCTCTTTCTCTAATCCATGACATGGTGTCAGAGCTATGATCCATTATGGGACTTCTCCGCCAAACCCTAAACTAGCTTCCGCAAATCACATCACCCCGGCAATACCAAATAGCCGGAACTTTTTTTTTTCCTCTTTTACCCGGCCGAACCCCTCCTCATACCCGACCAAATATCCCCTTCTCCCCAAACCAATACCAAGGGCAAACTTTCAGTTCTTTATTCTTTCTCTTTTTTTTTGTCTTTCTTCACCATTGATTCCGCCTCCTATACCCTTACCAACCAATGCAGTTTCACAGTCTGGACTGCCCTTCTTTCCGGCGCCGGCACAACCCGACTTCCCACTACCGGTTTCGCCTCTCAACCCGGCGAGTCAAACAGCATTACTATCCACACCAACCCAAACCCGACCGAACACACCCCTTCACATGTCCGAACATAACCCCTAACTCGCCAAACGAGTATACTGCATTTCAGACATCCGTACTGTTGCAAGAATATCACTTTAACCTCCGTACTATCTAAACAACAAAAGCAACCTGTGTACTATTAATAAATTAGCAAAAGTAAACAAAATCGTTAATAAAGTTAACGGACGTTAATAGGCATTAGTAACTTAACAAGCTAAATAACTGCATAGCTAAATGAAATATCCATAATAATAAAGGATTCAAAATTGAAAAAAAAAAAAATTGATTTCACGCCTATCTCGCTTTCTCTTCATCGTTCTATCTATTCCGTCGGTCTCCTTCCTTCGTCTCTCGCCTTCTTCCATTTTCCATGAAACAAACCACCCACCATCCCTACCCAACTCCCACCCACCCCGTCGTTCTCTCTTCTCTCTTCCTCTCTCAATTCTTCTCTTTTTCATCTTAACCAAGAAATCCCCAAATTTAACCCTAAAATTTGAAAACCCCAAATCTAACCTAACCCCTAGTCTAGTTCATCGACAGTTTTTCTGAGCAAGCTGCCATTATTTCCGACAAGAATAAACAAGTTCCAACCGTGAATTCCAGTCAGGAGGTTCCGGGCAAAATCTCCTTCTCGGACTTCTGGATCTCCTACTCCTCCTTTTTAATGGACCTTTGCTGAATGCCCAATCGACATTTATTGTTTGGGTAGCAACTCACCTGCATCCATTACAGATATAGCTTTTTGGGCTTCTTCATAGTTCTCGTACTCTATCAAAGCATAGCCCTTAACAAATCCAGTTCTCCGATCAAGATTCAGATGCAAATTTCTAATCTCCCCAAACTCTCCAAATGCATTTTGTAGGTCATCCTCTTGTGACTCTTCATGATCTCCAGTAACCAGAATGATCCATCCCTCAATAGATCATTCGGGACCAGGGCCGCCGTCGGAATCGAGGGAATCGAAACGACCAGACATACGTTTGTTCCTTTTAGCGCCTGTTTCTTCACGAAATCCACGGCCCTTAGCTCACTTGTGAGCGGCGGAAGAGCCACCAGTAATGGCGGATTTGAGCTTAGGGATAGGAGCCCTGGGAGAGGCGTCGACGACGTCAATAGCAGCGTCCTCGTCCATGAGATCGTCATCGTCGGGCTCAAAGTCCAACGCATCAACGTCGGCGTTTTCCATTTTCTATACCTCTCTTCTCTTCGATAAGGGCTTTCTTTCTCCTCTGTGTTTTTTGTTTAATTTTGGGTTTACTTTGATTTCTATTTTTGTTGAGTTTTTTAAACAAAATTTTGATTTGGCTTGATTTTGAAAACCTAGAATTGGGTTGAATTTTTGATTTTGAAAACCCAGATTGTGATTTGCTTGATTTGGGTGTAAATGTTTTAAATTTGCAATTTGGGTGGTGATATTTGTTTGGTTATGGACCATTTGAAAATTTTAAAGTAACATTTGTTAAAAAAACTTACACTCGTTAATTTTCAATAACATTGATAACGATTTTGGTTACTTTTGCTAATTTATCAATAGTACGCAGGTTACTTTTGTTGTTTCGGTAGTACAGATGTAAAATTGAAAAAACTGGATAGTACAGATGGCAAAAATGCAGTTTACTCCTCGCGAAACCCCTCAAAGTCCGTCTCGCAACGTAAAAGCCTTACCTCCCCCCCCCCTCGTGTCGCGACATAAAAGCCCGAACCCGTCTCGCGACGTAAAAGCCCAAGCCCGTCATTTACAACCGGGATCACGTCAACCAGTGGCGGATCTACAGTTTTAGATTTGGTGGTGCCTATTCTTTAAAAAAAAATGACGGGAAACTAAGATGTACGGGGGTTCGGGGGCAGCGGCCCCGAATTTTTTTTGAGCAATACCGGGACAGAGGGAGTAATTTACAGAATAAGAAAAAGAACAAAGGAACTTACTTATGTCATCCTCATCCGGAGAGGGAGTAATTTACTGATTAAAAAAGAACAGAGGAACATTAAGTGGGACGGAGTTAGTAAAATATTTAGACAATTTACTCTAAGTAAAATTCACAAATATAAATATAATAGGCTTCAATATATCAACATTATATAAAATAAACGCAATTTACAAATGAGAAGAACAATATAGAATGATAATCCAAGAGACAAGAAGGAGACGATCTGAATTTAAACAAGAACATAACATTTGAATTAGAAATAGGTGGGATACATGACAGTGAAATAGAAAGTAACTCAATCCAAGTTAGCACCAAAATCAAGAAGAAAATCATGACAGTGAAATCAATTTTAGGGGTTAGGGTTTACCTTTGATTGGATTTTTTCTTGGTTTCTTGAGGGGGCTGTGGAGGGGGAATATCGCCATCCATTCCGGCGATGGTGGCGGACTGGCGGTGGCTGTGTGGGCGGCGCTGGCTGTGGCGACGCCGGAGAGAGCAGGCTGCAGAGTCCGACGCAGAGAGCAAGAGCGAGAGGTTGTGGCTGTTCGTGCTTCTGTGTTTTTTTTTTGTGTTGACGGCTTCACGCGTTATGCGTATAAGGTATAAGTATTTCTGAGTTTTTTTTTCTTTAAATTCCAAAACGACGTCGTTTTGACCAAAAAAAAATAAAAAAAATTACCCGTGCCTGGGCACTGGTAGGCATATGCCCAGGTCCGCCCCTGACGTCAACCTACTCAACCTGGTTCATCTCATTACTTTTCAAGATTGGACTGTCCTATCGGCCATCCATCTTGCAGGGGCATGTTAAGGTATATTATATATTCCTAGCATATATTGTAAATATCATGTTATCATGCATAGAGATTGTATCTTGTAAATCAAGCTAGATTATTATAGAATATTAGTTTCCTTTTTATATTAGTTTTCCTAATTAGATTAGGACTCTAGAATAGCTTGGAGAGTACTCCACCCTCTTGTATAAATACCAAGGTACATCAATAATAATATTTGAGTCTCTCATATTAATTATCTCTCTCCATGTATGATTGGCTCCGACTATCTCTTTCTCTAATCCTTGACATATATTGATTGATCTACATACTTTCCGTAAAGAAAGATAGTTTTATTTTGAGTTCAGCTAGATTTTCATAAAATAATAGTTAATAGTTAATTTAGTTGTCCATATTCCAATGTTTTACAATATGCTCAGTCCACTGATAAAACCATTAAATATTTAACGGAATTTGGCCATATGATAGCTCGTAACTGACAGACGTTAAATATTTAACGTATAAGGATTGACTGGTACCAACAGAGAATTCACTTTGCATAAAGTTCAAGTCTGCCAAAATGGCTAAAGTGCTCTGGAAATTCCATTCTCTGTAATAGGTTTGACCAAACTAATGAAACTAATGCTAGTAGAGGTCAGTCAGAGATCTCAAGTCAAGAATATATATATATATATATACAGTAACAACCAGGTCATGACGTACAAGTGGTTTTATCATAAATTAATTTAGTTAATTTTGTGATATATTGCTCATAAAAGCGATATTGTCATCCTTTAAAATATTTGCTATGTATATGTTGTCAATAGTGAAAGAAAGACCTGCATAACCCTAATGAATCTTGGATATTTTTCTCATCAGTGGACCTTAAGGTGGCGTTTGGTTGGGGGGAATTGGGGGGAATGGAATGGAATGGAATGGTCAATTCCGGTTGACTCATTCCCTTGTCATGTTTGGTAAAATTCTTCCATTCCATTGCAATGATGAATTCCTTCAAATGAAGGAATTGTCCATTCTTTCACAAAATGGATGGAATGATCAATTCCACCAAAATCATTCCATTGATGGAATTGAATAATAATAATAATAATAATAATAATAATAATAATAATAATAATAATAATAATAATAATAAATAATAAATAATAATAAAAATAAAAAATAATAATAAAAAATAATAATAAATAATAATATTAATATAATAAATAATAATAATAATAAATAATAATGATAAATAATAACAATAAAAATTAATAATAATAAATAATAATAATAATAATAGTAATAATAATAATAATAGTGATAATAATAAATAATAATATTTATATTATTATTGTTTATTATTATTATAATAGTGATAATAATAAATAATAATTTATCATTATAATAAATAATAATAATAGTAATAATAATAATCAATAATAAAATTATTATTATTTTTATTTTTATTATTATTATTACTATAATAATAAAAATTATTATTATTTATTATTTATTATTTATTATTTATTATCATTTATTATTATTAATATTATTATTATTATTATTATTTATTATTTCTTATTATTATTTCTTATTATTATTATTATTTATTATTTATTTATTATTATTTCTTATTATTATTTCTTCTTATTATTATTATTTATTATTATTATTTATTATTATTTCTTATTATTAATATTATTATTTATTATTATTATTATTATTATTATTATTTATTATTTCTTATTATTAATATTATTTATTATTATTATTATTATTATTATTTCTTTTTATTAATATTATTATTTATTTATTAATATTATTTTATTATTATTATTATTTCTTCTTATTATTATTATTATTATTATTTATTATTATTATTCCATTCCAACACTTTTGACTTGAAACCAAACATGAATTACCTAGGAATTGAATGGAAATTCAATTCCATTCCGTGTCAACCAAACACAAGGTTTGACCAATTATTTTCCTTTCCAATTCCTTCAGGATTCCCATTCCATTGACCATTCCATTCCTTCATTTTTTTTCTGCCGAACCAAACGCCACCTAACTCTTCATTCAGGATCCTCACTGCTTCCTAGATAATGGCAATGAAAATACAAAATACCCTCCGTCCCAATAGATAGTCTCATTTGATTTTTTAAGGTCAAACAATTGGACTTTAACTAAACACTAATGTCAATCTAATCATCCTAATGATTTTTTTTTACAAAAAAATAACTTGTGTTGACCATAGTAGAACTCAATGGGAGACGTCTAAATACAAAACTATAACCGAAGTCATAAACAAGCCATAATGACCATGCAGATTAATGACACAACTTAAAATTTCCTTGGTTAATGCTACATTATACATGGAGGAGAGTCAAAGAATGTTAAGAAGAATAATAGCAAGGGCATAAAAAACTCACAAAATTTTGCTCACAAAATCATATGTGTAACAATTTCATTTGTGCTTTTAATTAGAGTGTGACGGTTCCACTATCGATGCAACCAATAAAATATCGTCAACCCATTATGTGAGCAAAATTTTGTAATTTTATTTTGTACCTCTAGCATTGCTCTATTAAGAATGCAGCATAAAAGCGAGTGTGTTGCAATTTATATATTCCCAGCTGACTAATCGTAAACCTACAACTGTCGTAAGTCGTCTTCCTAGAGCCGTTCTTGTGAAAAACGCGTTTTACACTAGCCTTAGTGTAAAACATGTTTTCCACATAGAAGGGTTCTTGGGCAGGCACTTTCCGATAGTGTAAGATGCACTTTTCAATATTTTTTACAGCAGACACTTTTTTTTTGGGACTTTCACGGCAGACACTTTTTTACCTTAGAGAAGACACTTTTTTTGGCACTTGAAAAAAAAAAAAAAAACCCAACAGGCATGTTTTAAACTCAAGCAGACACTTTTTTACCTTAGAGAAGACACTTTTTTTGGCACTTGAAAAAAAAAAAACAAAAAAAACCCAGCAGGCAAAACTTTTTTACCTTAGAGAAGGCACTTTTTTTGGCACTTGTAAAAAAAAAATAAAAAAATCAACATGCATGTTTTAAAATTCAAGCAGGCATGTTTTAAAGTTCCAAATAAGTGTATGCTCTGAATTATTTTGTGCCTCTTATAGCATTAGAAAATGCATCTTGTATTATAACAAATGTAAAATAAATGCCTGCTCATACACTTTTATAAGTGTCTAAACATGCCTTGGTAGTGTCAAAACATGTGTCTGCTCTAGTGTTAAAATCTGTCTGCTGTAATATTGAAAAATGTCTCCTACAGTTTCGAAAAGTGTCTGGTGAGTTTTCATGAGTTCCACTTATTTACATCAATGCCACCGCGCCTTCTCACAGCGTTCTCCGCTTTTTTAAAACACGTTCTACACTAACGTTAGTGTAGAACACGTTTTTCTCAAGATTTTCACGTCTTCCTAGCCAACTTGAGCACAAATCTGAAAAAAACACTTCAAGTATAAGCTACTCCCTCCGCCCGGAAACATAGTTATATTTGATTTTTAATGGTTAACACAAGTGAACTTTGATTAAATGTTAATGACAGTCTAATCATCCTAGTAAAATTTTAATATCTGTTAATAATAAATCATTAAGTAATTTCTCAATGACAATTTTTCAAATTTCATTGGGAGGACTAGATTGACCTAAATGTTTGGACAAAGTTCAATTGCGTTGACCATCAAAAGTCAAAGGAAACTGGAGAGAGGGAGTACAATGTTAACTGAATTCAGTGTAGATACTCCGGGAACGCGCCGACTAGCTAGCCTAAGTGATGGATTTCCTACGGTGTCTAATCAATTTTAATTATTAAGAATCGCCACTCACGTTTTTAAGGAACGTAAGAAAACATATTGTCTATTAAAAAGAAAATCATAGATTCAATGAGAGGTTAGGAGGTTAGATTACGAAACGGGAAGGTGTTAAGCAGGCGCCCTGCCCGGCCTTATCACCAGTCTTGCTAATTAGTGTGTTCTGTTGGGTTGTGGAGACAAAACCTAGAAGGAAAAGGAAATTAAATTTGAGTCATATAAGGATTTAATGGGATTCCTTGTTTGACTAGGTTGGAATTTAATTTTCCTTGGGATTCCTTGTTTAAGTGGAATTAGGAATTTAATTATTCCGGGTTTCCTATTTAGTTTAGGTTTTGGACGTGTTGCCTATATAAACCAAATGATGGCCATAAACATTGTGTACACTAGAGAAAAATAGCCAGAGAGAATCTGTGAGTCACAAAGAGAGCCAAGTGAGTGCTAGCCCTTAGGGGGTGCCCTTAGGGGCATTCCATGGATAGGTTGAAGCATGTCTAGGGTGAGATGTGTGATGGGAGTGTTTACATGGAGAGGTTATCTACTTGCTATATAGAGCAGTAGGCTTTATTGTAAACAAACACAGATTATGATATTAGTGAAATATTCTGGCTTGGCAGTGCCCCCAGATGTAGTCATTGTTGTTGACGAACTGGGTTAACAAATATTGTGTTCTTTTCTTGTTGATTACTTTCATATTATTCGTATGCATGGTTGTTGTGTCTCACCATTATAAGAATTGTATGGGCATGAACTGCACAAAATGACCACAATTCCCCAACAACTGGTATCAGAGCTTCCGGTTTGGAAGATCAGGGTTGTATGAGTTGATTGAATGTGGCTGCAGGAACGCGGATCAGAATTAGGGGCTGCAGAAATTCTTTTGATTTTATGATTACTATGACCAAATAGGATCAAGGTTTCATAAATTCGGATGGATTTGGGACTGCAGGTATTCAGATCAAGGTTGCAGGTAACATAATCATAAAAGGACATGAATCCAAGACCAGAGTTGCAAAATCTGGTTGTTTCTAGGGTTTGCAGGGATCTAGACGGATCGTGTTATTAAGGACTTGTGGGTGCAGTGATAATGGGCAGAGATTGATCAACATAGAAATTCGTTGGTGCGAATTTGGGCAACGGATTTGGATTATGAAAGTTGCAAGAGAGAAACATTCAAGTTTTCCAGACTTTGATAGATGATTGATTGCATAGGTGTGCAGATCATGTGTAAGCACAGGAAATAGGCATACGGGGTACGTGTAGCAGATGTACATAATTCATGCAGAATTCGTGCGATGCATGTGCAGATTTCATGCAGATTTTGTGTAGTGCAGCGCACGTGCAGATTTTGTGCAGATGCAGATTTTGTGCAGAAGACATGCAGAGAGCGTGCAGAAGGGTACAAAATATGTGCAGCAAACGTATGGGGTATGCAGAAGTTGCTAGATGTGCAGGAGAATTCAAAGATGGAAGAGATACTTGATTGGCCCATTAAACAGCTAGGAGGAAGGTTGTGTGGTCGCCTTCACCTGTGAGATGTGGAGAATTGCCGTGGTAGCTAACTTGGTAGCTCGTGAGGCAGATGATGTTGTACACCACATACAACATGTTTCGCATGGGTTGTTGCCTGGAATGCGAGGATGGCGGGGGCCGAGAACGCCTTGGTGGGAGAAATTTTGCCTGGAACGGTATGTTGGTAGAAAGTTGTGAGAAGGCTAGCGCTAGGGAGAGAGAGACAACCTGGCCAACATGAGCGTTATCCAGAACTAGTTGCAGATAGGTTGCCTTGGTACACAGAAAGACCAAGACTGTGAAGGCACGCGTTCGCATAGGGGTTCGTGGATAGAAACAAGGAACAGACGAGCGGAGATAATTGCATGGAGGATCACTTTGGGAAGTGAAGACTCAGGGCAAGAGAAGTTTCCGGCAGTTATGTTGAAGACATACTGTTGGGTATGCTTATCACTTAACCCTCCTACTTTTGTTAGAATTGATTGATACCACCACCTATAAGTATTTTTACGGACTTTAGGACCTCATGTAAAGAAGTTTAGAACTTCAATTTTTAGCTAAGTCCTTTTTATAGTATAGGCTTAGATGATAGGACTTGAAGCTTTAAATATCGAAGATCACCTAAGCAAGAATTCATTTCGCTACGCAGAATGTTCTCTGCGCAGGTCGCCACTGCGCATAGATATCTTTGCGCAGACCTTGACCCTGCTCAGTTTTCAAGATATTACTTCCTAAACTCTCAAGAGATCTCTTTGTGACCAAGCATGGTGCGCATGCTGCTCATGCGCTGAATCCATGCGCACCGGCAATGCGCATGCCTTTTGTGCGCGGACACAACCTTGGTCAAGTTCCTCATCTCCTGATCTCACATTCTAGAAAGTTTGGAAAACGCTTAGAAGATGCACGCTTATTAAAAAGCTGAGGTGTGCACAAACGACAAAATAAGCACACTCAGCAAAACCATTGGTGGAAACATGCTTCAAAGAAATTTCTCAAGAGAAGACAGCTGTCAACCTTCTAGAAGAAGCTTTTGAAACTGGTCTTCATGCTCAGTCTCCAACGGCTCTATATACCTGCGCACCAATCATATTGTGCCAGGTCATCATCTTTGATCAGAGCCCCAACGGCTATAAAGGACAGCTGCGCGCCAATCATGTTGTGCCAGCTCATTGTCCTTGCTCAGAGCTCCAACGGCTATATTCAAGCTCTCAGCTATAAATAGCCTGCTCATCTTCATTTCCAAGCTGCCTTTTGATTCAGCCCTTTTCATTGGCCCTTGATCATCACCTTTGATCAAGCCCCTCTTGTTGGCTATTATGCTTCAGAGCTCGAGTTTCATGCTTCACTGAAAAACCATGAAGATCTGAAGTCTGCTGCTTAGTTTTTCCAGATTCTTTAGAACAGCCTTCAAGATCTTCAAACCTTCAAAACTCCTGCTCATATCACAAAGCCTATATCACCAGAATTCTTGATGCTCTTCATCTTTCATATTCATAGAGCCCAGAATTTCTGTCACACACACACCTCTTGAAGTTTTGATTATATTGATCTAACTTCTTGAGATACACCGGTTTAGTCTAGGATTTGTTCTTCATAGATAATAGATCTTGAGTTAGTATTGAGCTCAAATGTTGTAATTTGTAATACTCTCTCATATAATAAGATCTCTATTAGAAATCCAAGACTAACCATCTTGGTAGAGGATGTAGATCTTTCATCGATCGAACCTCTCCAAATATCGTGTTCATTATTTATTGCATATTCCCTGCTTAACTTTTTATGAACTGCTTTGTTTGATCTTTCAGATTGCCACTCTCAGAAGTTGTAATTGTTATTGCTCATTTGCCTTAGAATCCCATTTTGCGCCACTCTTTAGCCTCATACTTAGCGCGTGCGTTTTTATCTCTGCGCAGTATACCCTGCGCAGAGCTGCTTTAAACTTCCGCTGTGCATTTCACACTCTTACCGCGCGCTATACTTAGCCAAAATAAGAGTTGTGCGCATCTGCCATTGAATTGCAAAAGGGTTTGAAAAGAATTTTAAAACGCTATTCACCCCCCCCCCTCTAGCATTTTTCATACCATTGTTGCCCTTTAGGGACCAACAAGTGGTATCAGAGCAAAGACCTACATAAAACATGTTTTTGTTTTTCAAGCCTAACAGCTTGGGTGCCGATTCCATATGGCTTCAAATCTAGGGCAATGGCTAACTTTTCACATATTCCTGCGCCTGCTCAAACCTCAGATCAAATTTAGAAAGTTCTCCAAACCTGGTGGATCCTCAAGCAAAGATTCGTATTCTCTCTCATAGAGATTCAAAGAAAGATGACTTGGTCTACTGCAAGAAGCCAGGACATCTCGCTTCAATGCACACTCCAAAATTTGAGTACAAGGAAAAGCAACCCTGCGCACAAAGCATCAAAGCAGTGCAGAATGGTTGCTGAGGAGAACTGCGCAGAAAAGGATCTAAGAACTCGGAGACTTGACATTGAAGACAACTATGCTGACCCTGAGGATGGACTACTCTGCTTAATGGCAAATGCTGACAATGATTCAAAAGTTGTTTCTGAAATGGAACCTGAGCATGCGCCAAGGACAATCAAAGAAAGATCCCTTCACTCTAGTGAAAACGGGACACTTTCACCAAGCAGACAGAATGACTAGCACCTATCTGCCAGGGCCAACTTGACAGAAGCTGCATCATCACCAACTCCGCAGCCGCGCAAGGAATCTCTCAAAGTGTGCTGATCTTAAAAGATAACTCTGCTGTAGAGCGCAAGTTAATGTTTCAACAAGCAGAAAAGATCTACTTCACTGCGCTCTCTCAAGCTCAGTTGATATCAACAGTGGATTCTAGACACTACTAGAGATGTCAACACTCTTAAAGGTGCGCACGAAGGAAGAGATCACTCAGTAATATATGGTTACAACAACAAAGGGCACATAATTGGATTTGGACTAATCATAAAAGATTAAGTCTCAAGCAACCTGCTCTCCATATCACAATTATGAGATAAAGTTCTGGAATGCCATATCACTTCAACGCTATGTTACACCAAAAATGGCGTTTCTGGACTAACTTTTCTCACAAGGACTTGTAAGACCAATTTCTAATCTATTTGATCTTACCGCTATAATTTCTATTTACTAATCCTTGTTTTGTAGCAATAAGCTTAAGTGAAAGCAGCTAGCAATGGTATAAGCACCATGCCAGCTTAGTAAGCAGCTGAGCAGTTTTCCTCCAGCAAGATTGCTCCAATATCAAAACGCTTACATCCGCTTCACCTCATATGTTTGGACCGCTCACTACCGCGAAGCTTTGGACCAACCTGTGGTATCTCTATGATATCCTGGCTGTTCTCCTTAATCTCCAAACATAGAAGACATCAATAGAGTTCGACACTTCAATGAAACAAAATTTATGAACAACGATGTCGCTCAATATTGTGAGAACCAACAAGAACCAACAAATGGTATTCTTCACAATTTCTCTGCTGCTGGAGTTCTGCAACAAAATGGCGTTGTGGAAGAATCACTCGTTGATTGAGGATGGATAAACAATGATAGTAGAAGCAGTACTTCTAAATGTATTTCTGGGAAAAAGCTGTCATCGGTGCATGTTTTACTCAGGAATAGATCCCTCATCAACAAAGCCTACATCAATACTCCATACGATCTATTGAGAGAGAGAAAGCGCCCAACATCGCTTTCTTCAAAGTTCTTTGGCTGCAAACGCTATTAAGGAAAATTCGACGCCAAAGCAGATAAAGGTATTTTCGTTGGGTATGCCAATCAGTCTATAAGCTTTTCATGATCTTAATAAGATAAATCTCTAGTCATTTTAGTATCTGTACATGCTACTTTTTGATAAGCATTCTCTCCTTGAGCCACATTTGGCTCCCAATGATTCTGATGACTCTGCTGAGCTTTTTAGACAGGTGCGCAGTAATTCTATTCCTGCGCAGGACATAGATCAAGCAGATTCAGAATCAATCCATCTCATGCGCATACTATAAATGCTGCGCCTGAAGTTGCAACTCCTGATGCGCAAACACCTCCTTCTGCGCATGATGTTTCTCCACTTCAACAAATCACCTTTAAATGATCGTGATGCTGAAGCAAATGAAATTCCCATTGATCTTCGTATTCCTATCATCACAATATAGGGATTCGCATATCGAGAGCATCAAACTTTGCGGTGTAGCATTCGTTTATCTCTCATGTCGGATCAAAGAAGATTGATAGAGTGCTCCATGTTTTAAGATGGATCGATGCTATGCAAGAAGTGCAAGAAAAGCTCATCCAATATTTAGCGCTTCAATGGGTGTTCGGAAACAAGATGGATAAGAATGGAAGCATCATAGAATCAAAGCAAGAAAGCTTTGTATGGTCTTAAGCAAGCTCCAAAAGCATGGTACAATACGCTATCAAAATTCCTACTAGAGAAAGGCTTCAAGCGCGGTAAAATCAATACAACTCTTTTTATTGCTAAGTATAATGATCACTCCTTACTCGTTCAAATTTATGTCGATGATATTATATTTGGTTCTACTAATGAGTCTCTTTGTAAGCGCTTTGAAAAGCAAATGAAAAGCTGGTTTGAAATGAGCATGATGGGAGAACTCACATTCTTCCTCGGGCTTCAAATCATGCAATTAAATGATGGCATCTTCGCAAATCAAGTCAAGTACACTAGGAACTTAATCAAGAAGTTTGGACTTGAATGCTAAAGCATACGACACTCCAATGGCCACAAGCAACAAATTTAACAGACTTAAAGGGTAAAGTTGATCAGACTATCTAGGTATGACTAACTCTCATTTATCTTCTGCTAGCTGGCCAAGATATTATGTTGACTGGATATGTGCGCACTATCACGCTAATTCTTCTGAAGCACACATAACTGCTGTAAAAAGTATTAGATATATTTTTAGCTCTGTTAACCTTGGACTTTGGTACACCAAAGATTCGAACTTTAAACTTGTAGGTTATTCAGATGCGGACTACGCAGCGTGCACAATTGACAGGAAGAGCACAAGTGGAACTGGTCATTTCCTTGGAAATCGACTTAGCATGGGCAAGCAAGAGACAAGCTGCTGTGTCCATCTCCACTACTGAAGCAGAATATATTGCTGGTGAAAGCTGCTGCTGCCAAATCTTATGGATGAAGCAACAACCTGTGGACTATGGGATTCATGATAAGAATTATCCAACTCTCTGCGATAATATGTCCACCATAGCAGTTTTTCAATCCTACCAAGCACTATTATCAAGCTCATCAACATCTAATATCATCTCCTCAAGAATTAACAAGTGATCTCTTGAAAGGAGAAATGGGTATGTTTAATCTTAGCTAACTTGTCCACATAATTTATTGACACTAATGTATTTGCTTGATAAAGTGTGCAAAATAGGTTAAGTTTCATGCGCCCTATGCAACTCCTGCGCAAACAACTGTCTGCGCATGAAACAACAGTTCTGAGATTTATGGAATCTCTGCGCTATCAATGCGCTGCGCATGACTATCCATGCGCAAATCATCGTGGATCGCAGGTAAGTGTTCTATTCATTAGATTTTGCACATAGGTCCTTGACTTAAAAGTCAAAGCTGAGTCACAAGGGTACTTGTGTAATTCAATTTTTCCCGCGCTTTTATTTTTTGAATTTTCTTGGGAAATTACCTTTTTACCCTTGCGCATGTCCCATTGTCATTTAATGCAAACTGCAATTAATGACAGCGCGTCTCACGTATGTCTACTCACCATTTAATGAGGAAGGTGATGCGACAGCCGTCAGCCTCTTTTCGCTGACACACGCGCGCGCAAAGACTGCGCACGCGCATTCCCCATTCGGCCACGTCACTCTGCTAACGTGCGCCCGTCCTTTCACTGACTCACCATTTATGAGGAAGTCGACTTGACAGTGACCGGCTTAGAACTTCACGCACACGCGCGCATAGGCCTGCGCACGCGCGTTCCCTTTGTGACACGTGGTATCGCTATCCTGCGCCACTGCACTTTTTCTCAAACTTTTCGTAGCTATCGTGCACCTAACATCTCCTTCCCTACTTAAACCGCTTCTCTCTCTACTTCTCTCTTCCCTCTAAATTTTCTCACTCTCTTTCTAACCTCTGCTCTAAACCCTCATCTCTCATTTCCTATTCGTTATCTTCAACCTCAACCTTCTTTCTAAACCATTTCAATGGCTCCTAAGAAAACTAAAACTCAACCAGAAATCATCATCTCCGACTCTTCTTCGCACTCTGGAAACTCTCACGAAGAAGAAGTAGAACGACAATCAAGGCATCCAACCGTCAAAGACATGGTATGATTCTCTATAACTCCTTATTTTTCGCCATTGTTGTTCTTGGAGGTCTCAAGACTCCCTTTTTCGATTTCTCCCTTAATTGTTGATCATTCTTTGAAATCGATCGTTGTGTTGTGTTCGTATTTGCCTGATCTATTCTTTCATGTAGTTTATTTCATGATCAATGGTCGTTACATATGTTTTTCGTCAATTTTTGTGCTTCGTAACTTCCTTGGCAGACGAACCGTTTTTCTGAATTTCTGGGTTTGTTTTAATGTCGTTGACCATACTTTTTACACGGTTGACTTCGTCCTGTTCACGCCGTCATTTCAATGTACTTTTTGTTGAATTTTGTCAACTTTTGTTTTTCTGTGTTTTTGGGTGTTCTTCATGTTCTTAATTACTTTTATATTTAGTCTATTATTCACCCCTTTTTCTTTGTGCTCTGCGCATGGCTTTCTCAGCATATAGTTGTATCTATTTTTCTGCGCACACTTCTTTACTAGTATTAATTTTCTGTGCGCACGATCCCTCTGCGTATGCATTCTTATTTATTGCGCACCCTCTATTTTCTGCGCATAATTTTTTTATGGAACTTGCTCCAAGGTATATCTGCATTACTTGCATATGCGCACAGCTCCATAAGCAATAGGTTGTCTAATTCTATCTATTGTTTTACGCAGGGACATGTTTATTACATTCTGGGTTGGGAACTTATTCAGGCAGATCTCTCTTTAGATGCGATTGGTCGTCATCTGCTTCATCTTCTCAGCTCCTCCGGCATTATTCCTTTATTCACTCTTGAGCAATCCTTCATAGTGCCTGCGCTGTTAGATGAATTCTTCAGGACAGCAAGAGTTGTTCCTGCACAACTTGAAGGCAAGACAACAGAAATGATCATGGCCACCGTTCAGCGCTGTGATATAATGGTTCACCCCAATCACATTCGCAGCCTCCTAAACTTCAACGTTGATAGTTCTTCAGTCAACTATGATGAGGCTCATCAAAACGCGCTTGCACAGAAGCTCATTGGCATTCCTTCCCTCAACAAAAAGTGGCCGATGTATAATAGAAAGGAATTTGGTGAGGTGATGTATCACCTGTGCACCCTAATTGGAGATTCCCTCAACTGCAAAAATGGAAATAATGGACTTTTCATCTCTAAGCAGTGGGAATACTGCGCAGCCATCTTCAACGAAGATCAACTAGACTGGCCGCAGATAATCTTCAGTGAGATTGTGAAGGGGATGACAAGCTATGAGAAGAAGCTGAACGCAGGGAAGACCAAGTACCGAACTCACTGCAGACTGCTAACCAAACTCCTATTGACTTATGGTGAATTGGCCACCTATGTTGAAGAAAAGTCAATCAAGAAGCAGTCTTGCGACGCAAGGTACTATTCCAGAGTACACCTTCAGAATTTGCGCAGTGAGATAGGCAACGCCGATTACTATGAAATCTGGATGTCTGATGCCGCTCCCAACAAGGAACCCTGGATAGGCCCAATTCCTGTGGTCAAATCCAAGAAGAGTGCAGGACGATCTACAACTGATGCTGCGCAAGAGACCGCAGAAGAAGCGTACAATCGCAAGGGGAAGGGCATTGCTCCGCCCAGTAGCAAAAAGCTCAAGGATATTCTTTTGGTTCAATCCACCAAAGGGATTTCTATCAAAGAGGCAGATCCTACCAGCATTCCAGCGCCTGCTCCCTCAAAGCCAACCACTATGAAGCGCAAGGCTGCATTCCGTGGTGATTCAGATGATAATGCTGTTGAGGGGGAGCAAATGCACAAAGCCTCTCAAGAAGCCATCCCCAGTGCTGATATCGCACATACCTATTCTCGCCTCAAGCAGAAGATGCGCAGCAGCGCTAAAGGATTGAAGAAGCGCCGCACTAGTTCCGCAGCCACCGACAGCAGTGACTCTTCTCCAGTTCATCCTTCATCTTCAGCCCCGGAGTCTCCTCCTTCCTCCTTAGCTGAGCTGCGCCAGATCGTGCAGAGCTTGCATTCTGTTCAAGCGAATCAAGTCACTACGCAGCTGCAGCTTAATCAACTCCTTACTGCTCAAACTGCTTTATTATATCGTCTTGATATGCAGCGTTTGGAGATTGATACCATTAAGGGGGAGAAAGCTGCCAAATAAGAAGCAAAGGCAAAGGAAAGCACGGAGAGTGCTAAAGCAAAGGCAAGTCCATCTGAGCCTGCGCAAGAAAAGGTTCCTATCACTTTGGAACATCTTATCCTGGACTCCCTGAAATCCATCAGCGCTCAGCTTGAAAATGTCAGCGCACAACTCAAAAATGTGTGCACCTCTTGATGGTGGACTCAGGGACATTCTGAAAAAGCTCAAGAAAACCCTTGCAGATGGGTTACATAGAGGATTTGATGACCTTCAAGATCAAATGGAGGCTCAGATAGAGAAGATTGAACAAGGAGGCTCTGCGCATAATATTGAAGTAGTGCGTCGATGCATTGCTAAGTCCTTGACAGATTTTTCTTTGGCGTTCAACGACAAATTTGACTACGCAATGTTAGACATTCAAGCAAGCGTCAACACTCAGCGCCTCCATACCGACTCAAGATTAGAAGCTACGCAAACTGCCATCCTGACGGACAGCAGGGCAAGGTTCAGAGAGCTAGTGGATGACAACGCTGATATGCGCAGAGGAATGAACACTTATGTTGGTAAAGCTGTGGAGTTCCAGGACAAATTTCAAAATTTAAAGGTGGAACTCATAAACAAATTCAACGGTCTTCAGAATGAGATGCGCGAAGCCCTGCAACGGATCAACATAGATTAAATTTCCTTTGTAAGTATTTTGTTTTTCTTTTGACTTTTTTTTTTATTCTCGTTGCGCAGTATGTTTCTTTTATGCGCTTTTATTTTGTGCGCTTCTGTTTTTGTGCGCACCTCTTTTGATTTTCCTCTTTAAAACTTGTAATCTGTAACAGTCAATCCTTCAAAGTTTTAATGAGAAGAATGCATCATAAAGCTTTCACAAAAACCTTGTTCAATTCAAATCATTCGTTTGTGGAACATTGAATGCATTATTACTTAAACTCATGCGCATAATCTTAACTGCTCATGTCTTCTACGCATGATGTTTAAATATTCAGTTTAAACGCATACTTAAAACTTCATCTCACATTATTTGTATGCTCTGAATGACATTTCTATCTTTCCTATCTTGTAAGTTTTTAATCTTTTGGATAGATTAGAAATCTATAGCACTGGCTAGTGTGTGCATTGACTTGAGGCATGATTTACCTTTCTCATTCTTATGGACATGTTATTATCAAGTACAATGAATTTCCTTTGCTATAGTAGGTAATGGCATCAATCATTTAGGGGGAGATTGTTGGGTATGCTTATCACTTAACCCTCCTACTTTTGTTAGAATTGATTGATACCATCACCTGTATTTTTACGGACTTTAGGACCTCATGTAAAGAAGTTTAGAACTTCAATTTTTAGCTAAGTCCTTTTTATAGTATAGGCTTAGATGATAGGACTTGAAGCTTTAAAGATCGAAGATCACTTAAGCAAGAATTCATTTCGCTACGCAGAATGTTCTCTGCGCAGGTCGCCACTGCGCATAGATATCTTTGCGCAGACCTTGACCCTGCTCAGTTTTCAAGATATTACTTCCTAAACTCTCAAGAGATCTCTTTGTGACCAAGCATGGTGCGCATGCTGCTCATGCGCTGAATCCATGCGCACTGGCAATGCGCATGCCTTTTGTGCGCGGACACAACCTTGGTCAAGTTCCTCATATCCTGATCTCACATTCTAGAAAGTTTGGAAAACGCTTAGAAGATGCACGCTTATTAAAAAGCTGAGGTGTGCAAAAACGACAAAATAAGCACACTCAGCAAAACCATTGGTGGAAACATGCTTCAAAGAAATTTCTCAAGAGAAGACAGCTGTCAACCTTCTAGAAGAAGCTTTTGAAACTGGTCTTCATGCTCAGTCTCCAACGGCTCTATATACCTGCGCACCAATCATATTGTGCCAGGTCATCATCTTTGATCAGAGCCCCAACGGCTATAAAGGACAGCTGCGCGCCAATCATGTTGTGCCAGCTCATTGTCCTTGCTCAGAGCTCCAACGGCTATATTCAAGCTCTCAGCTATAAATAGCATGCTCATCTTCATTTCCAAGCTGCCTTTTGATTCAGCCCTTTTCATTGGCCCTTGATCATCACCTTTGATCAAGCCCCTCTTGTTGGCTATTATGCTTCAGAGCTCGAGTTTCATGCTTCACTGAAAAACCATGAAGATCTGAAGTCTGCTGCTTAGTTTTTCCAGATTCTTTAGAACAGCCTTCAAGATCTTCAAACCTTCAAAACTCCTGCTCATATCACAAAGCCTATATCACCAGAATTCTTGATGCTCTTCATATTTCATATTCATAGAGCCCAGAATTTCTGTCACACACACACCTCTTGAAGTTTTGATTATTTTGATCTAACTTCTTGAGATACACCGGTTTAGTCTAGGATTTGTTCTTCATAGATAATAGATCTTGAGTTAGTATTGAGCTCAAATGTTGTAATTTGTAATACTCTCTCATATAATAAGATCTCCATTAGAAATCCAAGACTAACCATCTTGGTAGAGGATGTAGATCTTTCATCGATCGAACCTCTCCAAATAGCGTGTTCATTACTTATTGCATATTCCCTACTTAACTTTTTATGAACTGCTTTGTTTGATCTTTCAGATTGCCACTCTCAGAAGTTGTAATTGTTATTGCTCATTTGCCTTAGAATCCCATTTTGCGCCACTCTTTATCCTCATACTTAGCTCGTGCGTTTTTATCTCTGCGCAGTATACCCTGCGCAGAGCTGCTTTAAATTTCCGCTGTGCATTTCACACTCTTACCGCGCGCTATACTTAGCCAAAATAAGAGTTGTGCGCATCTGCCATTGAATTGCAAAAGGGTTTGAAAAGAATTTTAAAACGCTATTCACCCCCCCCCCCTCTAGCATTTTTCATACCCTTGTTGCCCTTTAGGGACCAACACATACGCTTCGCTTCAACTCGTTTGTGTGGGCTTTGGTGAGCCTAGTGATGAGACTTTTGGCAAAAGTCGAATGTAGTGGTGACAATGTGTGAATAGTCATTCTCGGGTGGGAGTTTTGACGGAGATGGTAGCATGTGATTTGGTTTAGTCTCCAGGTGGGAGATTGTTGGGTTGTGGAGACAAAACCTAGTAGGAAAAGGAAATTAAATTTGAGTCATATAAGGATTTAATGGGATTCCTTGTTTGACTAGGTTGGAATTTAATTTTCTTTGGGATTCCTTGTTTAAGTGGAATTAGGAATTTAATTATTCCGGGTTTCCTATTTAGTTTAGGTTTTGGACGTGTTGCCTATATAAACCAAGTGATGGCCATAAACATTGTGTACACTAGAGAAAAATAGCCAGAGAGAATCTGTGAGTCATAAAGAGAGCCAAGTGAGTGCTAGCCCTTAGGGGGTGCCCTTAGGGGCATTCCATGGATGAGTTGAAGCATGTCTAGGGTGAGATGTGTGATGGGAGTGTTTACATGGAGAGGTTATCTCCTTGCTATATAAAGCAGTAGGCTTTATTGTAAACAGACACAGATTATGATATTAGTAAAATATCCTGGCTTGGCAGTGCCCCCAGATGTAGTCATTGTTGTTGACGAACTGGGTTAACAAATATTGTGTTCTTTTCTTGTTGATTACTTTCATATTATTCGTATGCATGGTTGTTGTGTCTCACTATTATCAGAATTGTATGGGAATGAACTGCACAAATATACCACAATTCCCCAACATGTTCTAGTTCCATGATAATTTTATATAATGCCACCACTGATGCCATCACCACTATATCAGTGGCAAAGCTAAGGCAAGCTTATTGGGTCATTTCAGCCCTTAAATTTTAGAATGTGTTAATTTTAGTACTTTAAATTTTTTAAAATATGATAGTTTCCTACCATAAAATGGTAGATTTAAACATTTTCACCCCCCTATATCTGAAAATAAATTGCACTAAATTATTATTTTGACTCCCCTTAATACCACATTTGTCTGCCTCAATTATTTATAATTATCTCTAAAGCAACTTTGACCCTCTTCCCAAAAATTCTGACTTTGCCGGTCACTGATCACTATGGCAGAAAAGTTTTAAGGGTGTACGAGTCAATATTAATAGATGATTTTGAAACCCTACTAAGTGATTTTGATACATCATCGTCGTCACCACATCTAAAAGTAAAAATCTTAGAAAAAACTTGTTATTTTTAAGAGGTTAGAAAAAATGTGTTTCCAAATGCCATTTTTGTAAATAACTGACACTTATTTTAAACAGACGGTGACATTTTTGTAAATAAAGAACTTGTTTTAAGAAGGCGAGGTGGTTTTTTTTTGTGTGTGTAAATAATCAGAACTCATTGAACACGCTATGACTCATACCGGCACTATTTAACACGCCCGACACTCTTTAACACATGCACTGACACTCTGTAACACTACCATTGACACTCTTTTTTACTCTATCACTGGTACTTTGTTACCCATACTCGGTCACTCGTTAACGGACACACGGTCATTATTTAATACGCACGCTGTCACTTATTTGTAGTTTCAAATTGAATGTTTATAAGTGTTAGTTTAAACATTTATGGAGCTTAGTAATGATTGACATTTTATAACATTGACACTGACATTTACCTGACATTTACGATGCAAAAACACACTTTTTGATAAACTTGTTTTTCATTGACGGTGGGAAAATACACTCTGTCCCAGAATGATAGTCTGTATTTTTATTTTTGTTTTTCCCATAAAGTTAGTCTCATTTTTAAAATAGAACTTTAAATATCACTTAACTACTTAAATTACTCACAACAAATAATACTCCTCGCTTCACTTGCATCATACTTGTTTTTAAAAGAACCATAGCGCTAATGTGATTATTTAACACCACCAAAAAAAATTATAAAAAATAATTATAAAAAGAGAAATCACTAAAATAATTGAATGGTCAAAAGAAACTATTATTCTAGGAGAAAGGAGTACTCCCTCCGTCCCGCTTTAACTTACAAATTTTGAGTTTGACACATTATTTAAAGAAAAAGTGAAAAAGTTAATGTGTTGCAAGTGTAGACAGTTGAGTGGGAGAGAGAAAGTGATGTAGAGAATAATAAGTAGATAGTTGTTGTGAGTATAACAAGTGGGTCCCATTATTTTAAAAGTATTAAAACATTTCCTTTTTGAGACTTTGTAGATTAAAGTGAGACAACCAAAATAATAATTTATACACAAGTCAAAAATAAGTGACGAAATCTTATTCCGACAGTTTATGGACGTTGGATGGAATCTTTTCACTGGGGTCCACATCTGTACCAAGTCTGTTTAAGGGCCCAAAATGTTCGCCACTTATTCTCACTCTACAACTCTCGGAATACATATCATTTTCCATTTTCTTTAAAGAGGGACGAAGGGAGTATATGAAATGAACCTTGGCTTTAAGGATTTAAATCAAGCACAACAAAATTAAGGGAAAAACCCATCAAAAATATACCCCCACCGTCCAAAAATGATGTTTCCATTTTTTTTTTTGTTGTTTCTACGAATAAACTTTGAGCAATATTAAGTTAATTTAATTATACCAATGAAAATCCCATGCTTGTTATTGATGTACCATCAACAATACTATCAATAACAAATTTAGATTTTCATTACGATAATTGTATTAAACTAAAATCATTACTCAAAGTTCATTTGTAGTAACGACAAGAAAAGTGAGAACATACACCCTCCGTCTCCAATGATCTTCACACTTTTTCCGATGTCACTACGAAGGATCTTTAAACAATAATTTTAGGTTGACTCAATTGTATTAACGAAAATCTAAAACTTTTTATTGACACACCATCAACAATACTATCAATCACGACTACTGTTAGATTTTCATTAGGATAATTAAATCAACATAAAATCATTGGCTAAATTTCTTTCATAGTAACGTTGAAAAAAGTGTGAAGATCATTTTGAGACCGAGGGAGTACGTAGTTTCTGGATTTTTGTATGTAGTTTTGCTTATAGATAACATACCCATTATAGATTACTAAAAAAAAATATAAATACAAAAGAGCCAAAGGAATAGAACAAAAAAGAGCATTCAACATATTGAGGTACAATAACTTATCTTTTGCTTCACCAAACCCCTGACCACGCCACAAAAAAAAAAATACTCATCCTACCTACATTATGGTTTACAAATACAGAAACAAATTTCTGTAAAAACATGGACATTATACATTAATACACCAAAACACTGCCAAAAATTATCAAAAAAAAAAAAAAAAAAAAAAAAAAAGGAACCTAAACTGTACGAAGTCTGTAATATTCTTCTGGTTGAGATACGGTAATCATGAATTCGATCCTTGAATACGTAGTGTGCCAATTCCAATTTGCATGTACAGTTCATCTAACTATATTATGGCTATAACTCATCAAACTGAAAACAATGGGAAACCTTAAGATGGTCTGCCAGCTGAATAATTGATGACTGTACCGCTTTTGAGGACGGGGATACGGTATCTAGAAGGTTGGGTAGGCACCAAGGCAAATAGTTGTCACTATCTTCATGGTGACGGAAAAGAGTAAGCACGGACCGGCAGAATATAAATCTGGAGACAAGACATGAAATTGATATTGATAGTATTTATAATGGTGTGTTTTTAGATTCTCGTTAAGATAACTAAGAGTAGCATAAATTATTGCTCAAAGTTCATTGGTAGTAACAACGGAAAAAAGAGGGACTAAGAAAGAGGGAGTATGAAATATGTCGCATCTTCACTTTCTGGTCAACTTGACTGCACTTTAACCACGATTTGATGACAATTTAATTTCTTCATGAAATTCCAAGAATCTTTTTTGATGCTCAATTAAAAAATTATTAAGAACAAACTTTAGAATTTCATGAGAGTACTTAGATTTGAGTAACTTTTTAGTCAAAGTTCAATCAAGTTGAACAAAAAAGTGAAGATGCAACATGTACTATGGGATAAAGGGAGTACAATATAACGTAGCGAAAAAATTATAATGTGCTGCAGAAGGATCAATATTTTACCAGTAACTCAGAGAATCGAGATATTAAGCATGTAAACACACTCCTAAAGGAGAGAAATTACCTTAGAATAATCCGTCGCAGCAATGGATCTGATAAAACTTGTGCCCACACTAGATCTAGGATAGTTGATGAACAGAGAATTACTTCCCACTCTGAGAAGGCACTGGAAATAATGTTTTCAGCATTTTCAAAAATGTCCTGTAGAAAAAGCCATGAACAAGTATGAGTCGTTTGACTAAGCAAGCTGGAAAGACTTCGAGGAATTCGATAAGCTCAAAAATGACTTTGCGACCTACCTCATCTATAGATGTGAGGCCCACCATTTGGCAAAATGCCTGTAATGGAGCAGTCAAGAAGAAGGTGAACTGACTTCCATTTTGGATTACATCAGCACCCGATTGACTCTTGAATGTTGGCCTCAAAGGAGAAAGGAGTAACGCAGCGGGTTCCCCCCTTTCTGCACCATGTAGAACCTGTAAAGTAATAAAACAAACAAGCAACTCATCAATTAAGAACATTATTTTATTGCCAAAGGAAATATGGTGGATTGTTTCTCTATATGTCAAGGACAACGGGGGCGGACATACCAGAAGTTGCTCTACTTTGAACCACTTCATAAACTTTCATCTCGTCAGTTTTACTTTCCTGTCTTGCTTATGAATTTTCATTATCACAAACTATGCTCCACATGTTTTGTCATTCGTTCTTTAATCGCTTAGACAAAGGTAAAATTGGCAATTGATAGAAATATATGTCAGACTGCCACAAGAAATATTTTTATTTTACCATCTCTCCATTTTTCCATTGTTTTCTCACTTATTCACTTTAATTCATGTTAGCCGGCCCCACATCATTTTGGGGCTAAGGCTTTGTTGTTGTTGTCTTGTAGATTGTGGTATTTGCTTAAAGGAGATTCAGGGCTCATTTCCACTCCACATTATCAGGTTCTAATATTTGGATTTGGGAATCCAGGAATCATATATCAATTAGATATTGCGTGAAATGCGATCACATTCATTTTATTTTTTTTTTTTTAAAAAAAAAAAAAAAAAAAAAGACAACCCCAACTTATTCCCAAAGAAATAGCTTATTAATAACACATCATGTCTTGTGAAGCAAGAATTCAGAGTTGTGTTACTAAACAGAGTACTGCAACAAAGTTTTGACAAACCTGCCTTGAAAGCTCGGCTGTTGTCGCTGTCAATAATAAAAAAGATAGGCCTTCTGGTGAAAGGAATTAAATCAGCAGGGTATAGGTTGTTTGAACCTGAAAATCAGAACAAGAAAGCATGATTAACATAATAATCCTTACACTTTCTGAGTTAAGGTTTATAACAAAATATGCACAATCTCACATCATAGAAAATAGGTGATGAGGCTCCTTACCTCCACTTCTGCTAGGACCCAACCAGAGAGAACTATCAGAATGCTGACTAGAGTCTCTACTGCCATTAACATGATTCTCAGGTATGGTTTTACCCCGATCGTGAGAAGTATGAGAACTAATATTGAGCTTTGAAAATGTTCGTGAAGTTCCAGATATGTCGACATGTGAACTACTACTACTACCAGAAGTCCCTATAAAGAACATTAAGGTTAGTTTCTACTTTCTAGCATGGCAAATCGTAATTAATTCAATTTGTAACTGAAAAAGGGAGGACAATAGTAACCTGAGGCTGCCAAGTATATAAGCATTATACTTTCAGGAGGAAGCTCGTCACATATCATGGCAATAACCTGGAGAAAAAAGGGAAATAATTACAGAGTAGTTAATATTGGGAAAAAAAAAAAAAAAAAATAAGACCATAATTTTGTATTTCAAGCGTTCAAGAGTACGCTTCACTCAGTAGCCCACAACTTGGCAAACACATGAAATACAACAAACTAGCTAATTGAATTTGAACCACATGACGAGGCCCTGAGTTTTTAAGAGAAAACAACAGAATTTATGAAGGATCCCTACTAACAGAACAAGGAAATGCTACAACAGTGTTACGGCTTGTATACTTACAGCTAATAATTGTGTCACAGATGGCCGATGGAGAACGGCCTTCTTTGGATTTGGTGGTAAAGTTGGATCCATCATATCTGCTACCAGATTTATATCAATTAATCCAGACGTACCAGATTGATTTGACAAGGCTCCATTTACATGAGATTCGACAGGATCCTTTTGATAAAAGGATCCACTTGGTTCCCATTCCAAGCACTGCATCATTCTGAAAGTATCAAGGGTGATTTCTGCAAACTTAACCTAAATGAAATGGTTAGGTACGGAACATATTAGCATCAAGTGAAGTTGGATGGTAGCACTACGAATAGAAAGTTAGGTCACAAAGTATCTACTAGCAAATACCTCATTTCGGTGATAGCTAGTAAGCAATGCGTCTCGCAATTTAAGAACTTTCTTTGCATGGAAACGCGCCACATACGGAAGAGAAGCTGGATGAGAATCGAACATAGCACAATATCTTAGAGGTCTCACTTTTATGAAGGCTGTATCAAGTTTCAGAAATCGAATCATTTCTTGGACAACTATCTTCCATTCTTTAAAGTTGGTTTCCTGGATAGAATCATTACAAATATTTTGGTAAGTAAAAATAATCTTGCACCCTCCAAACACATCCACAACCCCCGCATCAGACCACAAAAAGAAACCCTAGCCCCTAATCACCGAAAAGGAAAACGAGAAAAGAAACATGTTAAAACTTCATCAACTGTATAGAAAAACATTGATGTAGAACATAGACACGTGCATATTGAATAAGAACCAATAACTAAAATGGAAGCAACACAACTAAGACAGAGAGAGTCGTAACATAAGTAACTGAAATAAAAACTGATACAGCCTTGGCCTTCACAATGACTAAAAAATTTATTAATAACCCTACTCCATGGAACAGGTGACAAGCGAAAACCCAGATCGGAATGGTACAAGTTGTAGCTTTTAGGAGTTTGGAGGCTTTGAGAAGGCTGAACAGGTTTTGGAAGATCTACTGGAATGCCTAGACTGAAGCAAACCCTAAGTAATCTCAATGTTGAGTTGCTTTATAAGCCTTTTCACACACTTGATCGTTTCTTTGGGTGTTTGGCTGAGGTTCCCAAAATTTAAAGGGAGTTGGATTGTTGGATGTTGGGTGCCAACAAGTAAAACATTCAGTACATCTCCAATTCGAAAAATCAAAGTAGAACCAGCACAGACTAAAAAATTAATATCAGAATGGCATATCTATATATTCATTCATATCTGACCCTAATCACAACTGGTATATTCATTCAGCTCTTTGCTACAGTCATCAGAAACCTCAGTTCAAAGGCTAAACAATATAATAATAAGGGTTTTTCCTTTCACGTTTTCTTTTGACCATGTATCAGAATATTTGAAATCATCTTTGGAAATCCGCCATCAAACTTCAATGAGAGATCTATTACCTTACCACAAAACTCAAATAATCCCCCTTTCACTAACCACAATGTAAAATCAGAGAGATCACTTTGATGGCAACAAATCATAAAAGAGTACATAAATGACTAAATCTACATATCCAAACTGAACCAAATAGTATCAGAATCAAGGACCCTATTTCTTTAGATACCACTATCTAAAACCCTCAAGTTGTTTCCTACTTATAAAGTGATTCAGCTACCGACTGCACATCATGCATCACAAGATCCCCTTTTATCTAATGAGACACTAACTACACATGCAAAATAACAAAGATTGCTGCTTTTTTCATAGCAATCTAATCATGATAGAGTACATAAGGATCAAATCAGAAAATCACCGTCGAACTGTAAAGCCAAAAAGTTTTTTATTACTTAACGAATACTAATAGCAGGCCGAGCCATCAGACCAAGCCACCTTTGGGTCCATCAAACCTCTTTCACAAAATGGAAAAAACAAAGGAACGGTAAGAGAGGCATGAATCCAGACCTTGATGTTAATTTCTACGTGACCCCTGAAGCTCAAGCTGCTGAAGCCATTGAGGCTCCCTGCAATGTGAAGCTCAAGCTGAACCACCCATCCGGTTGAGCAAGTCAAAACTTGAAGGCTCCTTCGCTCATAGCGAAGTGCGCCTTTAAACCGCCCGATGTGAATCTAAGCGCAAAGGACCACTAATAAAGTATGCTTATTTACTTTATTTTATCAATGTCAGATATAGCTTTTCATATTCTCATTACTGTTCAAATAACAAGGTCAAGTTGCATATTTCAATCATTAATTTCTCATTTGTTTTGAGAAAAATAAATATATTATCTTTTTTTTTTATTCTGAAGCACTAAATAAATACCCCCTCCGTCTCATTTTAAACTTCAAAGTCAATGCGAAAATTGTCAACTCAGCTGTACTTTGACTTAAAATAAATAAATAAATAAAAACTATCATAATGACAATCTAAAACTTGTAATCAATTCACCATTAGTTGTAGTCTCAGTAATAAATTTTATTTTTTCATTAGGATCATCAACTATTATACAAACTCTTGGTCAAAATGCGATAAATTGGACTATTTTAGCTTTGACTTTGAAGTTTAAAATGAGACAGACGGAGTATATCAATTTAATCTACTTGAATTGTAGATTTTAATTTTGCAACTTGTTTTAACTTTTCATTAAATGAAACTACATGGGCGAGATTGGCTAGAAAATGGTCAAACACTATTTATTCAAAACCCATTTCCAGCACACTAACAATAATTTTGTTGGTCAATTGAAGCTTGTGATCCCATTAAATTTTTCCCAACCCACCCAGCAAGATCATAATCATCAAAAACTGCTATAAATATCAGTGAATTGGAAAACCACAACCATATCATACCAAACAAAGCCATAATCAGAGGCTAGAATACATTACACACAATAAAAACAGAGCAATAGCAAGTGCAATGAGGTACACATACCCGAAAATTAGCTCGGCTGTCATCAACAAGGGCCTTAAACCTCTCCACAAGCAAATTAACCACCTCCCATCGATTCAAAATCAACGAAACAAGCAAAAACCTAGCGTAAAATCTCAATTCCTTAAACCTCAACCCTCGATCTCTCCCCAAATACTTACTCGACCCTTCAAAATACCCTCTATTCAGTATCGCCTCATAGAAGATATACGATTCGAGCAAAAACCTACCCTCGCTCGTCCTCATGTACTGATTGAAGTAGAGTTGACCGATCCGAGAAGCGATCTCGCCGATTTCCCACCGTTGGAGCCCCGATTGGACAAGCTTCGGCCGGTTTTCCTGCTGGTACTTCCATAGCTTCATGTAAGCTTTGAACACCTTCGGGAAGTAGTTGTTTGGGCCGTGGCCGTAGGGCGGCACGTCGCGGACTTTGGCGTATTTCCGGTCGGCGGACTCGGAGAGTGATCGGAAGGTCTTCGGAACCACGTCTTCCGCCATGGGAGGGTCAATTAATATCACCGGAATGCATCTGAGTGTGAAATTACTAAAACAGCCCCGTGTGTGTGCTCTTAGCTTAAGAAGTAAGGCGGGGGGGGGAAAGAAATCAGGGGCAGAAAATTAAGCAATAATACTAATGTGTTTATTGCAATATGAGTTTTCCGGCGAGTGGGAAGCGGCGGAGGGAGAAATTTCAGAGGCCGGAAAGGGTGGGGACGGCATGAGATTTGGTTGATTCCATTTCTTTCTTTGCAGTTGGGTGATGATTTTGTTAATGTGTGTGAAAGTGTGGGAAAGTGCAGAGGAGAGAGAGAGAGAGAGGGAGGGAAAGTGTGTGTGTGTGTGTGTGTGTGTGTGTGTGGTTAGTTAAGGTTTTGACCGTCGGATTGTTTTTTTTTTTTTGTTTTTTTTTTTTAATTTATTTTGATTGTGGCAAGTAAAACAAGAACAAAGGAAAAAGAGTGACAGGACAAGAAGTTGGACTTCTTGTAGGTTTGGTTGCAATAGATTAATACTCCTATTGGAAACATTGTCTTCCACTTTTTTTTGTTTTTTATAATGTGAAAATTTCGAGAAAACTTGTTTGACACTAGTTTTAGTGTAAAACATATTTTCATCCTTTAATGTAAAATATAATTTTTTTTATGTAAAACAAGTTTTACACATGCAGTTGCAAGTAATCAATGTTGATTTGATTAAAAAAGCGTCAGTCTTGTGTAAAACTTGTTTTACACTAAGAGTAGGCTCTCCACAAATCTTGGAGGCTCAACCCAAGTACCAATGTACAATTTTACACCTCGAAATGAAATGCGGGTCATTACATTGACATTTTGAAATCCATACAAAATTCGGCTATTAGAACAATTCAAAATCTTCCATCTTGTACATCTCTTACCAACATCCTGAGACGCACGAATGTCATTTCAAGTGTAGCTTGGACACTACCATAAATTGGCATTCACAAAATCGCTCATTGGATAATATTTAGCATTGAAAACATGAAAAACTAAGACATTCGGGTTAGCAATAAATCGCCAACAAAGATTCCCAAGCATTGCTAGATTGAACAGATGAATATCATATATCAAGGCTCTCAACAATGAGAGAAAACAAAAGCTCTCAACAAGGAGAGAAAGACTAAGGCTCTCAACAAGGAGAGTAGACATTTCAAACAAAGATGAATTCAATTTTGTAAAAAATAATTTGATTTGATTCAATTGGATTGAAAATTAAAAATTCAAAGAACGATTCGGAGGATAGATACTTTCTCTTCAGTAATAATTGATGAGATTTTTTTTGAGAAAGAGTAATCAAATCCTAAATTATTAAAAATCAAAATACACAGCAAACAAACAAGCAAATAAATCTGAAATTAATTCACAAATCTTACGGCCACATAGAAGATCACTTTTAGCCAGCTCCTGCATCCCTCGAGTGCTCATGTGACCGAGCCTGATGTGCCACAGGTAGACATATCTCCCTCGGTCACCTTTAATGATGCAACCATAGCCGACCCTGCAAGCGTCCTTCCTTGGAGAGAATACAAGGAGCCCCGCTTAAGGCCTTTGAGCACCATTTCTGAACCGTTACAGACACTGAGTGCTCCACCTTTACCTTTGAAACTAAACCCTTTGTTGTATAACTAACTAAGAGAAATCAGATTCTTCATCATAAGAGGAACGTGTTGAACCTCGTTCAAAGTGACAAACCTACCATCATGAGTCCTGACCTTGATTGAACCAATACCGACAACCTTACAGATTGCACTGTTGGCCATGCTTATATAACCGCCAACTATCTGCCTATAATCGGTAAACCATTCTCTCCTAGGACTGATATGGTAAGAAGCTCCTGAATCAAGAATCCACGCACCGGATGCGTATGCTGATTCAGATGTTACTAGAGCATAATCCTCTTCTGAACTGCTATCCCTGGCCATCATGGCCTCTGCTCTGACTGGTGCCTTGCCTTGCTTCTTTCAAAATCGAATTTCCAATGCCCCTTCTCCTTGCAGAAATTACAGATATCCCCAGGTTTCGGACCCATCTTGTGTGAAGAATTACCTTTATTGTTCTTCTTCCCACTAGAACCCCTGTTACCACTACTAGCAACAAAACCTGATGACTGGGTATCTGCCTCATTCCCACTTTCCTTTCGGCGTAATTCCCTCGTCTTGAGAGAAGTTTTTACTTCCTCTAGAGAGATACCATCTTTACGGTTTATGCACGAATCGACATAATGTTCATAAGACATAGGTAAAGATACTAAAAGTTGCAAGGCTGCATCCTCGTCATCCACACTAACTCCTATATTACGCAGTTCAAGTAATGCATAACTAAATCTATCAAGATGATCATTGATGGGCGTACCTTCTGTCATACGACAATCATACAGCTTCTTCTTCAGGTATAACTTGTTGGTCAATGAACGTGTCATGTACATATCTTCCAACTTTAACCAAAGATCGCTTTCGGAGTCTGTTCCTGCAACATTGGTTAGGATCTCATCATCCAACTGTCTGATGATCTTGGCGTGAGCCTTCTGATCTAACTTCTTCAACGCTGCTTCCTCCTTGGCGGCTGCTTGTTTGTCCTTCTCTGACTCTTCTGTGGTGATTGGCTTACCATTGGGATCCTTACGATCCCTGATTGCAATCTCCAACGGTTCCCATAAATCTTTGTCTATCAACAAAGTCTTCATCTTGATCTGCCAGAGAGATAAACTATTATTCCCATTGAATTTGTCGATCGAATCTGCTCCTTGACCCATCTTCTCGTTCTCTGCAGCGGAATCCCTGAACCTCTAACCACGAACCAAAGTTCTGGTACTACCAGAGCTCTGATACCACTTGTTAGAGCAATAAACAAGACTTGATAAGAAAAGCAATCAATCACAAGAACACAGATATACGTGGTTCACCAACTTGGCTACGTTCACGGGGAGAGGAGAGAATATTATTATCAATCTGGAGAAACGATTACAAGATCGCACTATTACTGCTGCACGAATTTGATCACAAAATTCCTAAATGTGCAACTGTAGAATTACAGATCTCTCTGAGCACTCTAATAATTTATCTGAGGTCTAACAGCTGATTTTGATCTAAACTAATGGCCTCTATTTATAACAGTTAAAGTCAATCTCAAAATCTTGTAGGAACTTGGAATACAAGTCCAAAACGGACTCAAAAACCTTCCCTTCTGCGAAATCCTGAAGCTGTGTCAATTCTGGAACCTCCAGCGCTTGGTCCGCCCGGGTCATGACCTTGGTCCGGCAGGATCCTGCCTTGGTCCGACCGGATCTGGTCCTACACCCGGCCGGATCCCTTGCTCTGCCACAATCTTCAATTCCAACGTAAAACTGGTCCGGTCGGGTCCTCCCTTAGGTGCGCCCGGACCCCTTCCTGTGCTCCGTCCCGGAATTACGAAATTCTTCTGTTGTTTAATCTTTTAACTCGGCGTTCCAAATTTAAAGGCATTAACCCAACAATAATCATTGAGATGGCAATAAAAATGTCCCAAAATTAAGTGAGATTAATCATGGTATTTAAAATCTGAGGGCTTAATCACAGTAGTAGTGGGGAGGCGGGGGTAGTATGATGTGTTAGTAAATATAACACTTGTAAGTCCTTTTCTTTTGCTGCTTGTGTTAAATTATTAACGAAACAGTAACAAAAGAACAAATATTGAACTTGGAGGATGTGTAATGCAATTTTCAACGAAGGGTGTTAGCCTTTTTTAATCTATTTCATTAATTCCCATTCATTTTCCTAATGATCATTCAAAATTGTCCTTTTGCTATAATTTGTCAACACGAAGAATAAAATTGTCAAAAATAGTATGTTAGAACTTCCATTACAAGTCGTATGAAATTTTAGGACACTAATGTGGTATTTGGCTTAGACTAGAACAAAGTAAGCAAGTTCAAAGTCAACTCTCATGATTTGGACTCTTGAACATGGATACAATCATACAAAAGAGTCAAAGTCACAAAAGTAAAATTTAGCTAGGTAGATGATTTTTTTTTTTTTTTTTAATAATTGGAGTTCCTGTACACTTACTATTTTCTTCTAAGTTTTCCCTATTATTGGTTTTAAAGAAGACAAAAATTTGTGTGAGACGGTCTCACGTGTGAGACGGGTCTTGTTGAGAGAGTAAATGGTTTGCCCCTTATGGGTGAGGCGGGGCAAACCAATTTTCTCTTTCAACAAGAACCCGTCTCACGTGTGAGACCGTCTCACACAATACTTCCTCTTTAAAGAAAGTGTTCCCTAATTAGTATTAAAACTGGTCCTTGTCATTTGGGGTGGATGGCTGATGGCAACGTATGGAGGGTTCGTGCGAGCTGAACGACGGGTGTTTAACTAAGCTCCGTTTGTTTCGCGGAAAATAACTTCCGGAAAACGATTTCTTGGAAAATGTTTTCCGGAAAACGATTTCTTGGAAAATGTTTTCCAGAAAATGTAATTTCCACTGTTTGGTGAATTTTAAGAAAATGCTTTCCGGAAAACTTTTTTAGATACATTAATTTTGATCACCTAGAGTATATATTAAAAAGAAATAATCAATAAATTAGTCATTATCTCCAATTTCAATTATAAAGTAAAATGGAAATGTAGTTTTGTAATTATAATGGACTAAAGTTAATAATTTAACATATTGCAAAATATTCATAAAAATAAAATATTTGTAGACATTTTTTAATTAACTGGGTATATTTAAAAAATAATTTTCGTAAAAACAAAAATTGGTGTTAAAACAACAATTGAAGTGTTAGCATTTTCCGGAAAACGTTTTCCTTAGGTGGAGGTAAGGAAAACGTTTTCCTTAGGAATGGAGGAAAACCACTTCCTTGGAAAACATTTTCCCCATTTTCCGGTGTTTAACAAACACCGAAAAATGGGGAAAATGTTTTCTGAAAATTGTTTTCCGCCAAACAAACGGAGCCCTAGTAGTATTTTTTTTCCCCGAAAGGGTGTTTAACTAGTTGGATAGCAGGCTAGCAGCCCATCTAGACATGGCCACGGTTCACATTTGAACCGGCGGTTTTGAACCGTTGAAAACCATGAACCGGCGGTTTACGGTTCATAGGCGGTTTAGCTTCTAAAATCGGTGGTTCAGACCAGAGGTTCATACTGTATAAATTCAAAATATTTTAAAAATTTTGAGGTAAGGCTCCAACATGTCTCCCCTTAATTATAAAAGGGTAAGGTTAGTTGTGTCCCTCTATATAAATTTTCTTAATATTGATACAATTAAGGGTACCATCCCTTTTTTTTCAAAATATTTTTGTCCCACTACTCCACTTAATCCCTTTAAAAATATGTAATTCCAAATTTATTTAATATTTATATAAAGTAAAATAATTATAATGTATCCAAAAAATAATTAAAATGTATCAAAAAATAATTTAAAAAAAAAATAAACGTTTTAAAAAATTTCTTAAAAACTTCTCAAAATGTGTGTTTTTTTTTAAAGAAAGATGAACCGGATGAACAGGTGAACCGTACCGTGAACCTTGAGTTAACGGTTCATATACGGTTTTAGTTTTTAGCGAACCGTGAACCGTGAACCGGGCATGTCTAAGCCCATATTAAATGAATTTGACTTTGACCGATCGGTAGGTAAGTTCGACCGTCTTGCGGAGTGGTTGCTCATATTTTTAATCGTAATTACAAATAAATTATGAATATTAATTTTAAGCCAAAATCTCACAAAAAACGCGTTTTTTGTGAGATTACTGAAAAAACGGGTTTCGCTGCTAACCTCCGCCAAGTCCGCTCGTCTCTCCTCAGCGTCGTTGGCGTTCTCCTCCCATGGCTATCTCTACGAAATTCATACCCTTTCATGAAATTACCCTATTGATTCATGAAATTAGTTAGAACAATTTTACCCTGAATGCCATACTCATATTTAGAAGAAGAATGAGGAAGGAGATGAAGGCGGAAGCGCAATAATACCTGTTGAATCCATGGATGATGTAGGGAGAAAGTGAGATGAAGAAGAAGATGTAGGGAAAATATAGATCTTCTAAGTGATAGTGACTTCTTAATCTCTCAAGTACTTCCAATAATGTGAAGAGAATTTAGGAGAGATAACAAGAATCAATAGTTGTTTCTAGGCTTGATGGAAGGGCCTTTAAATAGGAAACATGGTGTCACTTCACCTAGGGACTACACCCTTTCAAGAAGCTTAGTGATATTATATTACCCTTTTGCCCATCACAATTAGGTAATTATATATCCAGGAATTCTACACATTTTATTATCAACTATACTTTATAAATTAATATTATAATCATAATTTTATGTATAGAAGTCTAAATGACTTGTGTTGCAAGCCATGTCCCAACAATCTCTCACTTGGGTTGCAATACAAAGTCCTTCCTTTAAATTATGAATATAACACAAATGACAACCCTTATGTGCGCACTTTATTGCCATTTATAACAATCTCGTCCATTAGCCATTTAAGTATAGGACTAAAGGGGCAGTCGTTGTAATTGATTCGCAACTAAACCCACAATAATCACGTATACAAATCCAACTAAATGACATAGATCAAAAGTATAGATGTGTAGCATGGAATCATAATGAATATATACATATTCTTCCAACTAGTTCAATTTAACCAAATGAGATCAAAATTTAAGCATGATGGAACTATTAATGAAGCATAACACAAACTCCCACTAAACCAAATGTTATCAAAATTGTTACACCCATATAAACAACATGCTCGTGAAACACTGAAGATGATAACATTTTAAAAGACGGATCCATAAATTACGGAGTTTGTTCCAATACTTTGTGTTTCTACTTGTTCCCTTGTGTACTCTTTCTTTATAACAAGATACTTAATGTTTAAATCCATAAACTCTTGTTTGGAGTACAAGACTGCTGCCCGAATATCATATCTTAATATGTCTTTCGACATTGTTGACAAATCGCAGTCTTTAATGAACTTATGCAGCCATTTAATTTTAACAAATATCGGAATACCTAATGATCTCAAGATGATCCGATTTAAAATAAAGGCATGTAGTTCTTAGTGTTTTGTAAATACCGTATCATTCTTTTGGCTGCAACCCAATGTTCTCTTTCCGGATTGCTTTGGTATTTACCAAGCATCCCAACAGAAAATGCAAGACTCATGCATATATTAAGCATTCTTACTGCTGATGCAAGAGGGATATTTTCTATATACTTGGATTCATAATTAACTTTAGGACACTGTTTGAGACTAAGCATGTCTCCTTTAAAATTAGGGGTGTCAAGTGGTTTATACTTTTGCATGCTATACATTTTGTAATACCTTTTCTATATAGGCCTTTTGTGATAATCCCAAAATACCCCGTGAATACCACAGTGAACTTGGATTCCTAATACAAAAAGATGCCTCACTAAGAATTTCATTCCAAAGAAATTTCTTAGTTTCCTTATTAAGGTTTAAAACATTACTAGCAAGCAAATATTACCCACATATAAGACCAAAATTATAATTTTTTACTCCCACTGAACTTATGGTATACACAATATTTATCAAGATTCATTTCAAAACCGAATGAAAGAATAACTTGATTAATCTTTAAATACCATTAATGAAAAATTTTACTTAAGTTCATAAATGGATTTCTTCATATAGATAGTTTCCTCAATGTTTCCATTAGGAAAAGTTCTTAATATCCATTTGATGAAGCTTAAGACACAAATTGCTACTAGTGCCATAATGGTTCTAAAAGAGTTTTTAGAAGATATCGGGAAATATTTCTTTCTTGATAATTAATGTCTTTCTTATGAGTTGAAAATTATTTAGAAACTAGATAGGTCTTTATATCTTTCAACATTACGTTTGTGAATCCTTTTAGGTCTTAGAGACCCATTTATAGGTTTCACATCTTTAGGTAATGTAAAAGATCCCAAAAGTTGTTATCTTTCAAAGATTTCAACTCTTTATGGTATTAATCTACTTATGAGAATTAGGACCATTAATGTCTTTATGGTAGATAAATGGCTCATCTCTCACTAAACCTGTGTGTCATTTATTTCTCGGTAAGATACATCTCATAATTATCCGGTATTGCAATCCTTCTTACTCTATTGTTCTCTTTAAGGGCACTTGGTTCTTCCTAATTTTGAGGTTGTTGAATTTCCTTCTTATGATCAACATTTTCATGTTGTTCAATATTTATAGGGAACCCATATTTATTTTGAATTGCATGTTCTTCTTGAATATCAAGTACAAAATTTGAAATCCAATTGGAACTTATGGAAGAGGTGAAGAAATGGATGCCTCTTCTTTTCCAAATTCAAAATATTACACCTGATCTCCCACTAAATTCAACATCCTCAAAGAACCTAGCTTTTCTCGTTTCAAAATGTTCAATTTTTTTTGGGTTGTAAAATTTATATATCCCCTAGATCTCTCGGCTTATCTCATGAATAACTACTAACAATCTTATTTCTAACTTTCCCTTAGTAGACTTATAAGGTCTACCCTTATGTTAGACAACCCCATAAATGAAGATGATTTAAGGACGCGTTCCTTATTCGTCCCAAAATTATAAAGGGTTTTTATTAGTAGCTTAGAGGGAGCTTTAATGAGAATAAGGGCTGCGGTTTTAATGTATCGCCCATAATGAGTGAGGTAAAATAAGCACAAAACATGCTTATTACCATTTCCTTAAGGATTTTATCATGTCTCTTGTGTACATCATTTATGCTAGGCGTACCCGGCTTAATGTAGATGGAGACAATCCCACACTCTTCAAAATAGCGAGTAAAAAGGACCTAGACGTTGTTCCCTTTAACAAACATTCCAACCATGATATACTGTATCATGATTGGACCTAATGTTCTTAATAGTCTTTCAAAGTTGATTTCCAACTTTGACCTCATAAGACTTGAAAACGTCCATAACTTGAGTCTCTGCATGAAGTAATAAATGTATCCATATTGAGAGTAGTCATTTATAAACATAATAACTATTGTTGACCTTTCCATGAAGGATTAATGAATGGCCCACAAATATCCGAATGTATTAGTTCTTTGAGACACTTGATGCTCTCGAGAATACTTATTCTTCTAATGTTTGTAAATTTCCTTTAAGGCATTTAATGCAAAAGTATTTTTCGAAATATCAAGTTTGTTCAAGATTTCCTTTAACATAAGCTTATCAATTTTCCTCTTGGAAATATGACCCAAACGCCTATGCCTTAAAAATTACTTGATAACTTTTGCTTTCTAGTTTTGGTTTCATTATTTATGGGATTCATTTATTGTGTAAATAAGGTCAAGTGAATAAAGACTACTTGACAAAGTACTAGTACCATCAACATTGGAATAAAAATAAAAATCACATTTATAAAATTGAACAAAATAACCTTCTTTGTTCAATAGTGTGATAAATATCAAATTCCGTCTAAATGACGGTAAAACAAATGTAGTATTTATACAAATATTACTAAGTACTTTAACAATAACAAAAATTCCCGATGCCTTGCACTTCAACCGGATCCTGGCTTCCATATAGATGAATCCTTCATCTTCTCCAGGACTTCGGTATTTCAGGCAATCCTACATAAACTTCCTTTATGTGAGTTGTCGTTACAATATTCAACCACTATGTATATGTAGGAAATGAAACCAAATTACCCTTTATCACAAACAAAGACCAAATGACATACCTTTCTTAGCACGCCAAGCGTGATATTTAGGGCAGTCGTACTTCATGTGATTGAGATCCTTGCAAAAGAAGCATTCTTCATGATCATTAGATGATCCCTTACGCTTCTTATTTCTTGCAATCGCAACATCCTTCCCTTTTCTCTTTGTCCCATGAGAGGAGGTAGATGCCAAACGTTCCTCAAGCATATCAAGGAATATTTTAGCATCAATATCCTTGGAGATACCGGTCAAAATGGTCTCCGGGACAACTATATTCAAGATCATTAGGCTCACACGATTGGAGCGTTTCCACTTCTCCTCATTTAAGCACTCTTCTTGAGTGCTTTCGTTAGAGAGAGGAAGAGGAAACGGCTCCCTTAATGCATGATCTATGTCCATATAGCCTAAGATCATCATCAATTTATTTTTCCAAGTTTTAAAATTAGTCCCATTAAGCATCGGTACGGTACTTATAGCAGTAATCACGGATGAAGCTATAAGTAAATCTGTTGGAATTTCGAGAACAAGAATGAATACAAAACATGTATAAGACACTACATAATGAAAAATGATTAATTATATCAACGAAATCCATCAACAAGACAATCAACATGACGTCAAAACTAATCTTTGGATTGCGAGTTGACTCATAAATGATTGCCTTAGGCAACAAGTAATTTGAACTTATATTTTAATAAATACTTAATCTTCCTTTGGGCCGACATAAGTACCTAAGAAAATAACCTAATGTTCATTTTACTTGTTACCACATGAATGCCCAAGTTTAGTCAAATGTCAAGATCTTCTTTGGAAAATTCAAGCCATTCACATATCAACTTAAACATCCAACACTTTACAATTTTAGGGTTTAAATAACGTAAATCACTTAAGCGACAATATTATTTAAACAATGAATAAAATTGTCAAAGCATATAATTAATCAAGGCCTTAGGGTTTGAAAAATGTATGTTTTGTTCCAAAGGAAAAAGCAAAATTATACAGAAAATTTCAAAAAATCCAATTCTGATGAACAGTAGATGCACGGTCGAGCATATAAAAGTGCACGGCCGTGCATCAATTTACAGAAACATTGTTTTTCTCGGCGTAATGTGCACGACCATGCTAAACATAAGGCACGACCGTGCCAAAATTAGCGGAAAAGACATGTTCTCACGGCACACTTTGCACGACCGTGCTAAAAAAGATGCACGACCGTGCCAAAATTATCCGAAAGTGCATGTTTTCACGGTACAATGAGCACGGCCGTGCTAAACCAGAGATACGACCGTGCCAAATGAACCGGTCCGACCGGATTAAACAAGACACCCGTTCGGACCAACACTATTCAGATGCACCGGTTCAAGGAAATGAATGCGCACGACCGTGCCAGATTTTCTGCACTTCTGAATTTTTTGTCTAAATTTTTCCCAAAATCAAATGAATTGCAAGTAGATCCACATGGTATGTACTTAAAACATAAAACCATGTTATTTAGGATAATCTTGCTTTTAAAATTAATGGAATCAAGTAAGTAGATCCACATGGTATACACAAAACATAAAACCATGTTATGAAGGGATAGTCAAACTTGAATCATTGAGTTTTAATGAACAAAACTTTCAAACCATTTTCTTAATTTTAGATGAAGATTATCAGTACTCTATGAATGAATTAGAGTCCCTAATCATCATCAAATCTTTATGATTCAACAGGAAAAATGAATCAATTAAAGCATAAAGCTTTCTTAAAAGAACTCAAACTCAAACTAAATAATAAGCGGGCTCTGATACCAATTGTTAGAACAATTTTACCCTGAATGCCATACTCATATTTAGAAGAAGAATGAGGAAGGAGATGAAGGCGGAAGCGCAATAATACCTGTTGAATCCATGGATGATGTAGAGAGAAAGTGAGATGAAGAAGAAGATGTAGGGAAAATATAGATCTTCTAAGTGATAGTGACTTCTTAATCTCTCAAGTACTTCCAATAATGTGAAGAGAATTTAGGAGAGATAACAAGAATCAATAGTTGTTTCTAGGCTTGATGGAAGGGCCTTTAAATAGGAAACATGGTGTCACTTCACCTAGGGACTACACCCTTTCAAGAAGCTTAGTGATATTATATTACCCTTTTGCCCATCACAATTAGGTAATTATATATCCAGGAATTCTACACATTTTATTATCAACTATACTTTATAAATTAATATTATAATCATAATTTTATGTATGGAAGTCTAAATGACTTGTGTTGCAAGCCATGTCCCAACAATTACCTCGTAAAGCTATTGATTCATGAAATTACCTCGTAAAGCTGGATAATCACAGCTTCTAGGTCGCCGGAATCAATTGAGCTCATCGGATTTGAGGGAGGCCAGATTGGGAGTCTTTTGCGATATCTATGGCTGCATGAAGATGATGAAACTAAGCCCATATCCAAGCTCGAAACTGGATAATCACAGCTAGCTGCTGCAACCTTGATGTATGAATTGTATCAGCGGATATGTGTGGGAGAGTATTATTGAATGCATCCTTATGAGACACTTTATAAAATGCGCCGGTCATAGTTATAAATTATGCCAGTGTTTTTGGGATGAATTGTGCATTTTATGTGCCAGTGTAAAAGATTGCCAGTGTAGGTGTAAAAAAAATGCCAGTATTAGTGTAAAAATGTGCTAGTGCAAATCTAAGAAGTATCAATGTTAAAAGAGTGCTGGTGATAGGGTAAAAAAGTGCCAGTATAAATGTATAAAGTGTCAGTGTAAAAAGTGTCAGTACATGTATTATTAAGTGCCAATGTAAAAGAGTGCCAGTTTTAATGTAAAATTGTGCCAGTGTTAGTGTAGGGAAGGCAAGGAACAAGGGAAGTCAGTGTACGTGTGTTTAAGTGCTAGTCGCAAAAAAAATAGTTTTTCCTTAAACTCAGAAAAAACTAGTTTTTCATAAGACCAACTCTAATTTTAATTAATTTAATAGTTTTAGTAAAAAGATTAAAATTTATTATTGTTATCCATAAAAATATGATTTTGATCAAGATAATTCAGTTAACTTAAAATTTTAATGCATGTTTTTTTTTATATATTTATTTTCTTATTTTCGTTGAAAGTTTCTGGACCGAATCCATTTATAAATGAATGAAAGTAGTTTTTCTGAAAGACAAAAACTCCTATTAGACAACCATGTGAGACGGACCCTCCATGGGTGTACCCGACCCCCCTAAACGCCAACCCATCTTCCTAACTTAGCTCAGCAGCTTCCCAGCTTACACGTGTTCTCCCATATCGCGACACGTGTCGTGGGTTAAAAAAATACCTCCAATAACTTTAAAATAAAATATCTTGAGATTTTGAAGTCATTTTGAAAAAAAAAAAATTATCATTGTGTTCCTCTCGGCGAGACAAATCCAATTGCATATGTCATGATATAGTTTGAAATTATTATTTTTCTAAAATATTTTTAATACACAAAAAAATTGAACTGCTTGTCACCAAAAAAGTAACATTTTTGTATGAAATAAATAACAGTGTAGTCTTGAGAAAGTAGCACTTTTTATTGTAAAATATAACCATAGTTCTGCAGAAAAAATTGATTTTTTTTTTTTTTTTTTTTTTTTTTTGAAGAGAATGTAATAATTGAAATGTATGTATGGTTACATTTCAGAAAGAAGTGCTACATTTCAGAATAGAAACTATTATTTTTTTTTAAAAAAAGAGGTTACATTCATTTATTATAAATGTAAGATTAGTTTTGTTGTAAATCTTATGTTATCCTTAATAAATTTCTATAAAATTATGGTTATATTTCAGAAAAAAAAAGTGTTACATTTGAAAAAAAAAAAGTTACATTCCTTTATTGTTATATTCATCTTTATAATAAATTATAATTATATATGCACTCTATCAAACAATTTTTTTTTTTTTGCAAAACTGCTGTTACATTTGACAGTAAAAAGTGTTACTTTTTGAAGATGACACTGTTACTTTTATCAGAAAAGAGTGTTACATTTCAGGAACGAGTAGCTCAATTTTTTTGTGTTAATAAAAATATTTTTTTAAAAAAATCAAACCATATCATGACATATCTAGTTTGATTCGTCTCGTCGAGACGCACGCAACGGTATTTTCGGATTTTTTCCGACTTAGAAATCTCAAGATATAGCATCTTAAATTTGTTGGAGAGTTTTTTTTTTTTTAAAAAAAAAAATTGTGCCACGTGGCGTGATCTGAAAAGGCGCTCAGGCTTGGTCTAGAATAGGCGGACGGATCTGCAACTTGAGTGGACGGGTCGACCCGTTGACGGTCCGTTTCACGCCATGTGACAGCCGCAAAGGAGTTTCGCCCTTTTTAAAAAAATTGAACTACTTTTAAGATCTTCTATTTTTGTACTAGTTCCCTCATCTTTATTGCAATTTAGACACGCGATTAGTTGTAAATCTTTCCTGATTATGATATCGTGCACTCAAAACATTCGCTTCTTCAGAACATGTAATTACCTGATGTAAAACGAAGCAGAATAATAAATAAGAATAGGCTAAACCAATTCTTCTGCAAGCCAAAGGCTTAAGGGTAAAACCCAACAATTGCAAAGCAATCAAATTTTATTGAATAAAAGTCTAATTTTCGGAATACACTTTGAGGCCTATTTTATAGTGTCCATAAAACTTGAAAAAGAATCCTAAACCTTCTAGGAATAACCCTAACTTATATGATAACATAATAAGACTCAAAAATAGCAAAATCACTCTTAATCCTACTCTATAATACTCTTTAAATGACCTATAAAAAATAACAACGGAAATAACAAATAAAATACTAACTAAATCTTAATATTGATAAAATATCAATATAATTAATATATTTGACCCAATCACTTACCCGCATCATTACCGCTATGACGCAAAGAAAAGGACTCCCATTAAGTTAATGCTCCTTTGTCTTTACCATCAAAACACACGACTTTATGCCTTAATGATCACTTTTCAGTTTTGACAAATTTCAACGGCAGTCCTTTTCTTTTTCACTTTATTGGGGAAAAACTTTTTCCAAATTACTCCGTCTGTTCCATACTTATTGCTACCGAAAATAAATATATGAGGATTAAAAAAATATGTTTAAAAAATAAATATTGTGAGTGAGTAGGAAAGTGAAAATAAGTTAGCGAATACGGAGTAGTTGTTGTGAGTGGGTAGAAGAAAGAAAATTGAATATTTTGAATAAATAGCAATAAGTATGAGACGCCAAAAATAAAAATAAATAGAGATAAGTTTGGTACGGGTGGAGTAATTGTTATCGTAAGACAATTTGATCAACTCTAACACAAACTTTAACAAGTATCTCGCCTTATGTATGTGAATCATATTTTCTCTTTGCCGAGCAAGTTGTGAATGATATAACTAAATCATACGTGTCACTTCGTGTACTATTTCATGTGCCACAAGTAATCTAATGGCTCACAGTTATTGAGATTGGTATTATTGTAATATTATGCAAATATGTGAACGGTTGGATTACGAGTGGTACATAGAGTGACACACAAAAGTGGTACATGAGATCTCAACTCCAATTGTACTCTCGTCTAAAATAATTTTCGCTTTTGTCAAGTTTTAATGTTTTAAGAAATATAATTAATACTATCATTTAATAATTAAATAAATTATCAAATTTTGCTTTCTTTATGTCTTTCTCTCCTAAATTATATCGCTCAATAATTCAATTAATTATGTGTCACAAGTTACAATGTAAAAGTAAAAAAAAAAGGTATGCTTTTGAGTCAAAATGACAATTATTTTAAACCAAAAAGATAGTCTAAAAGTGACAATTATTTTGATTTGGAAATACTCTCTCTGTCCTAGAAAGATAGTCAATCTTTTTTCGTTGTTATTACGAATGAACTTTGAGCAGTAATTTACGCTACTCTTAATTATCTTAATGAAAAATAAAAAATTAGTATTGATAGTATTTATGATTGTGTATCAACAACAAGTTTTAAATTTTTATTAGGATAACTAAAAGTAACCTAAATTATTGCTCATAGTTCATTTGTAATTAAAAAAAAAATAGACTATCTTTCCGGGACAGAGAGAGTAGTAATGAATTTGGCATTGCTCTCACTGTAGTTGAGGCTATAATAATAGAGAGTAGGGTTTACGTAGCGGCAAATGGGTCGTGTGAGAATAAATGAATCTAATTGTCCTCTTTAGTCCAAAAAAGAGCAAGTGTTTTGCAAGTTTAAAATTTTTAATACTCCTTTGCAACATGTGTTCATTTTTGTATGTAAATCTATACTTTTGGTGAACCCATGTCATCACCACCTTAAACTCTAAGTGACTTTTGATATTTTTTTTTATTAGCTATTAGTATTAGTTAAAGATAATAGTTATTATATAGGTTAACTATTACTATTAATAGTATTAGTTAACCATAATAATTACTATATAAGTTAACAATTACTATTAATTATATTAGTTAACCATAATAGTTACTATATAAGTTAACTATTACTATTAATAGTATTTGTTAACCATAATAGTTACTATATAAGTTAACTCTTATTATTAGTAGCATTAGTTAACAATGATAGTTACTATATAAGTTAACTATTACTATTAGTAGTATTAGTTAACAATGATAGTTACTATAAAAGTTAACTATTACCATTAATACTATTAGTTAACTATTATAGTTACAATATATATAAGTTAACTAATACTTTGAGGAAGGATGTAGTACTCTATAAAGTAACTATTACCATTTAGCTCACTATTAGCTAATAATATGAGTCAGTCTTATGAAAAACATGGTTTACATTAAGAGATGTGTAAAAACCTATTTTACATTAAGAAATTATGTTTACATTAAGGAATGGAAACAAGTTTTACACTAAAGCTAAGTAAAACAAGTTTTTCTCAATATTTTCACTAGTAATATTAGTTAATCATAATATTTACTTTATAAGTTTTATTATTAATATTATTAGTTAATTATAGGAGTTATTATATATATTAAATATTATTATTTATAATATTAATTAACCAAATCTTACGTCTCATGAAGCGATGTCAGCATTGCCCCTACAACTAAGAGGCTATTTATTTTTCTCATTCTTAGCTAATAGTATTAGCTAATTTTATTAATAACTATATAGGATACTATTATCTTTAATTTATTATTTTAAAATACTATAAAAGACTAATTCTACTTATAGTCATCTTCTATAGATGTAATACTCATATATATAATCTAGAATAGAAAATTGAAAGGTCAAAATTTAATACTAAATTTATTGTGAGCAATCATGTATTCATTAATAATTAATTTTAATATATTATTAAATTTTGAAGGTTTCCAATAGTCATATTGATAATATATAACACTAAATTAACAAAATCAAACTATTATGACTTAAGTAATTACCACTTCAGTTACAATTATAAGTCATAGAATTTCAAAAGGTTGAGAACATGTTAAAGATCATGAAATTTAGATCGAATGTATAACAATATATTCAACGAATGAACCACTAAAGTTTACGTTTATCTAATAATAAACCAAATATGCTATATTAACTAATCTCTACACATAAATGAATGTCTCATTAATTTTTGATAAACGGCTTAAACTTTATCGAAAATATTTTTGATTGTTCGCTCTCCTCATACTTCAACGTTATTGGCTTGCAAGTCAACCCCAATTTTTATACTGAAATTCAAATAGATAACTTCTCAAATACATGGGTAAAATTGTCATTTGTTAAGTGTATCTCATTTTTTTTGAACTCATTATCTAAGAAAAGTAGTTTACTACTTTGTCATACTATTCCTTTATTTATGTGCTCCTAATCCATTACCGTGCGGAGCACGGGCTAAATTACTAGTAAACATATACGTAAATAAATATTGAAGGTGTTGGGAATTGAGTCAATACCAAGGAGAAAGTCAAAACCGCGGAGGAGCGAGAAGTCGAGACCGGAACGGAGTTGGTGCACAAAGAAAGAGATCCCGTCGGACCTCAACAAGAAGGACCTGACCGGACCTCAACAAGGATCTGACCGGACCTCAAAAACTACCCGACCGGACTTCGTAATTTGTGTTGGCGTTGGAGTTTGGCCAAGCTTTGAGGATTTTTTTTTCATTTAAATCATTATCTACCTAAATGACATTTGGGAAACTTTATATACCAAAATGACCACTTTTCCTAAAGTCGGCATTGGCAATACCGACATTGGCTTGAAGTCGGCATTACCAATGCCGACTTTTGTTAATCAAAATTCAACCGGATTAGGGTTAATGGGAATTAGGGTTAACACGGGGGAATATTTTGGGAGTTTGGGGGAGTTTAGGTGTCGGCCACTGTCGGGGAAAAACGGCATTGGCAATGCCGATTTCTGGTTGAAGTCGGCACTACCAATGCCGACTTCAGGACCGGTCAATTATCTTCAAAAGCCCCGCCCCCTTCCCCATTCAAACCCTACCCTTCAAACCATCCCCATCTTCATCCATCTTCATTCAAACCAAGTCCCATCCCTATCTTCATCTCACTGTATTGCTCAGAAATCCCATTTTTTTGTCAGAAGATCCTGTCAAAAATTCGAAATCATAAGGTTAGTGCTATCATCTTTATCTTTTTCGATTAAATTAGAATATGTTAATTTGTTGAGTTTATAATATACATGTTAATTTGCTTATGTGATTTTGTATTAATTTAACAAAAAGCTATTTATTAAAAGTTGATGAAAATTCACATTATCGACTGAATTTCGTTAGAAAGTTAACAAAAATGCCTATTTTCTGTTAGAATATTAACTGATAATACATGTTAATTTGCTTATGTGATTTTATATTAATTTAACAATAAGCTATTTATTAAAAGTTGATGAACTTCACATTATCATCCGAATTTCGTTGGAAAGTTAACAAAAATTCCTACTTTCCGTTAGAAACTTAACTGAACTGTGCGAAATTTAACAGGTTTTGCGTTATTCTGTTAAATATTTAACAAACAACCCCTCTTTTTACTGAATTATAGTATAATAATTTACAGTTGTGTCTTTTTATCAAAAATCCCATTTTCTGTCAAAAAGTTAACTAAACTGTCAGAAAAGAGCCCTTTTTCAGTTAAATATTTAACGGACCAGCCTATTTTTTAAACGAATTTTAGTTTAATAGTTTTGTTGTTTGTTTCAGATGGACCAATATCATGATAACCAAGCATTTGTTGATCCCGGGCCGTTAGACGACTCCGTATTAAAATGGCAAGATAAACACCGGCCACGTTATATTTGAGCTCAACAAGAAGTTGAGAATATTAGATTTAGGCGCGGTCCGGAACCTCCTAAATACTTGGATGTTAGGATTCAGAGTAAACTTTTAGATGTTGGGTTTTACGGTGTTTATAAACTAGGTTTTTTCAAATATGATTGGCATTTGTTAGAGGCTTTGGTTGAGAGATGGCGTCCAGAGCCGCACACATTTCATTTTCCAGTTGGGGAGATGACCATCACCCTTCAGGATGTTGGAATTTTATGTGGCCTTCCTATAGACGGGGATCCTGTGATTAGTTCCCAAACCCATATGCAAAAATTGGAATGTGTTCAATTATACCACAAATTACTAGAGATTCAACCACCTGATGGCGTATTGAAGGGTGGTAGATTGTATATTAAATGGATTATAGACGAACTGATTCAGTGGGAGGAGCTTCCTGCAAATGCCCCGCCCGAATTGGTTAACCAGTATACTCGGGCATATATTTTGATATGCATAGGGTCACATTTAATGCCGGATACGAGTAATGTCTTAGTGAAACTCATGTACCTCCCACTGCTTAGGGACGTTGACACGATCGGGAACTACAGTTGGGGTAGTGCAATGTTAGCCTTTTTATATCGGGACTTGTGTGTAGCGACAAAGCCCGATGCGAAAAGTTGTGCTGGATTCTTAACAATTGTATAGGTATGTCAATTATATTTTCTTATATTATTGTAGTGAAGAAAATATGTTTTGTACGTGACACTAAATTTTTTCTTTATGTTATTTTTTTTAGCTTTGGGCTTGGGAATGGTTGTTGTGTTTACGACCCGTAAGGACACGTGGAGATGTCATTCTTCAGGATGCATTATCCCCATATGGTTGCAGGTATTCTAAAATAAATTCAATTTAAGTCCACATAATATTCTATGTACTTAATTTTTATTATTACACACTAATTTGTATGTCAAATTGCTCCATATGTAGGTGGCAATGTCCTTTATCATATACGCATCTTCCCCTTCCCCTTCCACTTCTGCTTCCACTTCCGGTTCCACTTTCCCATGTGTTTCAAAACCACCAGTATCTCTCTCAAGGTAGTTAACATTATTATCAAAAACTAAAAAATCCATGATAATATACAACTGCAAGCTACCTATCCCACCTAATTGCGCAGAAACATCAAACATGACTTTCATACACATATCATTCTCGACTTCAAACGGAATGTAATTTGCAAACCCATTGCCCATCATATGAGGATATCTACAAATAACTTTCAACTTAGCATCCCTTGGATCTATATCAATTTTCTTATATAACTTCCTAATCAATTTTTTGTAACTCCAATGAGTTTTTGCCCTAATTGGAAATTTCAGCCCCTGTTCAAGATTACTATCTCCAAACGGGTGTTCATCATCTCCTCCCCAATAGCACATGAAAATAAGTGTAAGTCCACTCATTTTTTTGCCTAAACAAATTAATTCAACAGTCATAATATATTAAAAAAATCAACAAATAACATCATTCAAATTCGTTACAACTACACATATTTTTGGTAAATTGTTTCTTGATCTTCAATGTCATTTTTAAAATCTTAGTATAATACATTAAGAAACTGTAAATCAAATATGGATGGAAAAAATCATATGACATAAATTGTTGTATAAAATTTAAGATATACAAAAAAATGGTGTCAAATTCATTTTTAAATGAAGCATCATGGAAATTGTCAGAAAGTTAACAAAAACCCCAATTTTTTTTTACAAACTTAACTAAAATGTCAAAAAATTAACGGGTTTTGCGTTTTATGTTAAATATTTAACGGACAACCATTTTTTTTTTTACTGAATTATAGTTTAATAACTCTAGTTTGCATTCACATTATACAAATAAAAACATATAAAAAAGATTAAAATGTACCTTAGATGCTTGAATCAAATTCACTAAATAGAACTTTTGAGCTTTCAACTTGAAAGGGAGAGAAAAATAATGAAAGATGAGAATCAGATTGGTGAAATATTAGAGAAGGTTTGAGTTTTGAATATGAAATGAGTATGAAATGAGTATGAAATGAGTGAAAATAAAATGAAACCGGGTGTTTGTTTTATGATCACCTAAAGTCGGCACTCCCATTGCCGACTTCAAGACTAAAGTCGGCACTCCCATTGCCGACTTCAGTACAACGCCAGAAATCACACTGCCCCAAAATATTCCCTTCCTAATCCTTCCCTAATTCTTCTTAACCCTAAACCGGATTTTTGCTTAACCTAAAGTCGGCATTGGTAGTGCCGACTTCATCCCAAAGTCGGCAATGCCAATGCCGATTTCACAAAAAGTGGTCATTTTGGTATATAAAGTTTCCCAAATGTCATTTAGGTAGATAATGATTTAAAAGAGAATTATTTGAAAAAAAAATCAAGCTTTGAGTTGTGGAAGGAGTCCACATGCATGTAAGAAGCTGGAAAGGAAAAGGAATTTGAATTCTTTGGGGATTTGTTTCCTTATGATTGATGGGATTTCTTATTAGTTAAGGAATTATATTCCTTCCACCCTACATACACGGGGTAATTAGGTTTTGATCAAGTTTAAAACTTGTATCTCTATAAATATATTGTGACTACCACCATAATATTTTGGTGATTGAAAGGAGAAAGTTAGGATATCAAGAGAGAGCACAAAATAGTATGAGGGGGCCAGGGGCCTAGGAGAGCCATGGGGGGCAATTCTACAACCCGGCCATGACTGTGTTTGTATGTTCTTGGGGAGGGGAGATAATAATGTATAGGTGAGAGATATTTTTATTGGAGAGTAGCCATGCTAGATCTTAGTGAGTGCATGTGAAAAGTTGTAATGATCTTCATATATTATTTTAATGATATCCTGTCTATGTGCCCTCAGATGTAGTCAAGTATTGATGAACTGGGTTATCAAACAACCGTGTTATTTGTTCTTTTATATTATTATCATGTGTTGATTTACTTTCTTCATATTGATGACTGCTAGTATGGGCTAGTAAATGTGGAGATCCCCTTAATTCCCCAAAAACTGGTATTAAAAGCTTTGGTTTGAGATTCGGGAGATCCAATGTAAAGAAGGAAACAACAGATTGGCCGAGGTGGTGCGACCGAGCTAGGTGGGGCATGCAGGCGTGTAAAGGGTAAATCTAAGAGCTGCTAGGGTTTATGGACCGTGCCAAATAGGTCACGATCGTGTAGAAGATCAGACAGTCCGAATAATTCGTTTGTTTCTTATAAGATCTATAGAGATTCGAGGTGGAATTTGGAGATGCAGAGATAAAGATGGATCAGAGGTGTTCTAGGGTTTTTTGGGGCAGTCAAGGTGGTTGGAGAAAGATCGCAAGGAGAGAAATTTGCTTAGTGCGAATTTAGGCGATAGAGAAAAATATGAAAGAGGAGGAAGATGCATCAAGCACTTGCGTAAGCAAACGGCGATGCAAAGGTGAGTGGCATAAGCTGGTTTGACCACGTGAGAAGAGGAGGACTTCTTGCAAACAACGGATGGGGGTAAGGAGGATGTTGCACTCTACTGACAACATCAAATTCATTCCGGGTGAGAGTAAGAGGCGTAAAGACCGGCCTATTGGAGTAAAAACGGAGAGACATCAATGAACGGTAAGTTAAGGGGGAGAGTGACTCAAAAGTTTCAACGCGGTGGGAGGCAAGTGGCCCTAATGGAGAGCGAGAAAAGCCCACAAGAAAACAATGCAAGAAGCAAGGTGTGTCCGAGTTTCATGGGGGAGCATTGCAAGGGGAGTGGATCTAGGAGGGAGATGGTGAAGCTAGTCTTGTAAAGAAATCAAGGTAGAAATTGATTTGGGGAGGCAAGAAGAATCTAACACTGAGAGTTTGAAGCGTCGCTTGGTTTCAACTCGCCTTATTACTTGGGCGTTGTGGCTCATGACGGGGAGGGCACGGGGGCTCGTACTCATAGCGGAGGAGCGTGGAGACTCAACATGGCGGTAAAATATTTGGTGGATCATTCTCTGGTGGAGTTTGATGGAGTTTGTCACAATGGTGGTTTATGACTCCAGATGAGAGATTGTTGGGAATGGAGTCAAAACCAAGGAGAAAGTCAAAACCGCGAAATAGCAAGAAGTCGAGACCGGAAAGGAGTTGGTGCACAAAGAGAGAGATCCGGTCGGACCTCAACAAGGATCCGAGCGGACCTCAATAACTACCTGACCGGACCTCTTAATTTGTGTTGGCGTTGGAGTTTGGTCAACCTTTGAGTTGTGGAAGGAGTCCAAGTACATGTAAGAAGCTGGGAAGATGTGAAGAAAAAGGAATTTGATTCCTTTGGTGGATTTGTTTCCTTATGATGGGATTCCTTATTAGTTAAGGAATTATATTCCTCCCATCCTACATACTCCGGGTAATTAGGTTTTGATCAGGTTTAGGACTTGTATCTTTATAAATATATTGTGACTACCACCATAATATTTTGATGCTTGAAAGGAGAAAGTTACGATATTAAGAGAGAGCACAAAATAGTGTGAGGGGGCCGGGGTCCTAGTAGAGCCATGGGGGGCGATCTTAGTGAGTGCATGTGCAAAGTTGTAATGATCTTCATATAAAATTATAATGATATCCTGGTTAAGTGCCCCCAGATGTAGTCATGTGTTGATGAACTGGGTTATCAAACATCGGTGTTATTTGTTCTTTCATATTATTATCATGTGTTTATTTATTTTCTCCATATTGATAACAGCTAATATGGGCTAGTGGATGCGGAGATCCCCCAATTCCCTAACAGAAAGCTTAATTTTCAATTTTACTTTCTAAATATATATTCATTTTTCTTTAGTGTGGTTCTCATAATACAATGTATACATACCTAAATATTATTTTTGATAAGCTCAAAACGATGTAGTTTTGAACCCGTCACACTCAAGAAATTCCACTTGGGTAAATTTTTTTCCACAGTCAATTTTACTTGCCAACTAGGATGCTTAGTCAGCATTTCCGTTAAGATTTGGACGGAAAGATGACGATGTCTAAATATCCACTCATTTTTCTTAAATATAAGGGTTGATATGACAATTAACTTGTATGAGCATATCTGCATCATTGATCGCAGTGTTCTAAAAGACCTCCGTCTAGGCGCTAGGCGTTCATGAAACGCCTAGGTCCCGTCTAAGATATTATAGTTATTTCTGAATTCTCGGCCCCGCCTAGATCCCGCCTAGGCGCTAGGCGGTCTTGCGGCGCCTAACGACCGCCTAGCGTTTTTTAGAACCTTGATTGATCGAAATACAGGAGTATATTTATATATTTTTCCTATACAATTATTCCAAAAAGTAAAATGAAAAACATCCATTTAATCATTAAATACTTAGTCACGTGCAATGCAAAGATGACTAAGTACTAGGTCCACCACACTGGCATGGATAGAAGAGATTAAAGTTAGAGGGTCCATGTTTTGACAAAAGTGAGCAAACAAGGAAACAATTAATCACAAGAAGGAGGATTTAAGTCTTAACCTTTTCTAAGTCTAGTGAAGAATCTTCTAAAGCATCTCCATTTAGAGGTCAAAAGAGGGAAGGGTAAGTTTGGAAAATAAAATAAAAGTAAATGGATCAAAAGTATAGTATAGCTAAATGATTAAAGGTAGGAAAATGATGAGTTTCAAATTAAATGTGATAGAATCTAAATGATGTTTCTTGCTTTCAAATTGAAATGCTTGCGATATATGTGGCCCAGTTGTAAGTTGGTGATAGGTGGAGAAATAGACTCGTGAGATTGAGAAGTACTTTTGGGAGGATGGCTACCTCACAATGAGGTGTTTATGTTTGTAGACGAGAGTTCACCACTTTCTGTCTATACATTGTCAGCCATTCATTATCGGAGGTTCTAAAAAGCACTAGACGGTTCTTAGGCATCACAGTTGGGCCTAGCGCCTAGGCGAGATTAGACGGGGCCTAGGCGGGGCTAAGAATTCAGACATAATTATAATATTCTAGGCGAGACCTAGGCATTTCATAAACGCCTAGCACCAAGGCGGCCTAGGTGAGCGTCTTTTAGAACACTGGTCTTAATGAGAATAAACAATTTGCTCAAAAAATTAATAATAATAAGAAAATTTGATGAGATGAAATGGGCTTGCCCCGCTCTGCTCATAGGGGCAAGAGAGGGGGGCAAAACAATGAAACCCGTTTCATACGTGATACCGTCTCACACATGTTGTCTAATAAGAATAAACAAAAAGATGAAAGATAAAACCCAAATTGTAAAACCGCCAAGGAATATCATTAAAACTATAAATTAAAAAAATATCATTGAAAACAATTTTTATTTTTAAATAAAATACTCCATCCTTTCCAAAATAATGATACTTCTTTTATGTCATTACTACGAAAGAATTTTGACCAATAATATTAAGATAATTTGATTATATTAAAATTTAAAACTTGTAATTAAAAAATAATTAATATTACAATCATTATTTTTTTTTAATTTTTTATAAAAATAATAAATAAATATAAATTTATTAATTAATATTTATTTGTAGTAACAATAAAAATATAAAATAGAACATAACTGGAGAGCATATTTTATGGACGGAGTAGATGATAAAGCTTCACAGAGGATGTTATTAAGGCCCATTTAAGTGATTGCAAGACCCAACTAAAAGAAACAAAAAAAGCCCAATTAACCAAACTAAGACCACTAAAAGTGAAAAACCCTGTTTTTAGATATCTGCACAATATGTCCAAAGTCGCTCCCATTTGATGGGCTACTCATCAAATATCAAAATCTTGTTATTTTCCCTTGGGCCGTTTGTTTATCTTGTTCATAAGCCAGATAACAGAAGGAGTAAACAACCTTTTTGACCCGCGTACTATATGAATACAACCAATTTGACCTCCGTACTATCTAAACTACCAAAGTAACCTGCGTACTATGTATAAATTAGCCAAATCAACCCAAATAGTTAATGGAAGTTAACATATGTCAATGAGCGTTAGTAATTTAACGGATGTTACATTTAAATGTTTCAAATTGTCCCTTAACCTAACAGATTTCTAAATTTGGTTTTACAAAAAAAAAAAAAAAAAAAAAAGATTAAACGGATTTATAGATTGCTTAAGTGAATACTAAAATATACTACCTCTGTTCCTAAATGAGTGTCCAAACTTCATATTAAGGGCATAACTTTTCGTACAATTTGGTGACAAAATTCATATATAATCTTATATTTAATCTTGTAATTCTCTTTACAAACATTTAGTTTTTGCAAGTATAAAGAGACTGTTGAATTTTTTTTCGAAAAAAACAAACAAAAAACATTTAGGGGCAAAGTTATGATCAAAATGAACACTCATTTTTGGATAAAAATTTCCTAAAAATCGACACTCATTTAGGGAGAAAGGGAGTATACTATTTGCCTTCTTCTCCATCAACAACCACCACCACCTCCTGCCTTCTCACCATAACCGTCCACCACCGACGGCTACCATTAGCCAACCATTAACTACTAATTCCATTCCAACCTGACCACAAAACACATATCGAAATTCAACAACAAACCTTAGACCAAATCCAGATTCATGAGTCACACCTACGAAATTCAAAATTGGAATCATAAAACTCAAAATCCAAACTTGGACTCGCCTCCATAAAATCTCTGTACTTATCCTGCTTGGCCATTTAAATCTCAGTTCTAGTATTGACATCAACGCACACACAGAGAGACAAATAGACGCGCACTCACATAAACGCACACATTCAAAAATACAGATCCAACTTTATTTCGATGAGTCTTGTTTCCAGATCTGATTGGGGACTGGGTTTGAGTCATACTTTTACGGTGCGGGTGGGGAAGAAAGTTGCGGTAAGGAGAACAGTGAAGATGACGGAAAGTGGAGTGTGAGGTGGACGGGAGGATGATTGAGTGGTATCGCCGATGGTGGATGGGGTCGGCGTGGGGGTGGGCGTGCTGTTGGGAGCGGTCGTGGGGTGGGGGTGAGATTATCATATTTAGATTAAATCTGGGTATAAATTAGGGATAAATTATTTTAACTCCATTATATTTTTAAAAATAATTTCAGTGGTCAAAAGTTTAAACAATGGACGTATACATAACCCTTCACTTTCACATCTGCAACATTTTCCAAAATGTATAGGCAATTTGAAATTTTGGTTGTAATAACTGTTAAGATACTAACATTGGTTAACATCAATTAACGATTTAGGTTGATTTGGCTAATATTTTTTTTTTTGGTTAAAGATTTGGCTAATATATGTATAGTAAGCACGTCAGTTTGGTAGTTTAGATAGTACGGAGGTCAAATTGGTTGAATTCGTATAGTACACGGGTCAATTGTGTTGGTCCCAAAGGGGCAACAAGGGTATGAAAAATGCTAGAGCGGGGGGGGGGGGGTGAATAGCGTTTTAAAATTCTTTTCAAACCCTTTTGCAAATCAATGGCAAATGCGCACGACTCTTAATTTGGCTAAGTATAGCGCGCATCAAGAGTGTGAAATGCACAACGAAAATTTAAAGCAATCACTTATGCGCAGGTATATGCGCAGAAGTGTAAAACGCACGCACTAAGTTAAGGCTTAAAGAGTGGCGCAAAATGGAACTAAGGCAATAAGCACATAAACACAAATCAACCAGTTCAAAGCAATCTACAAAATCAAACAAAGCAATATATCAGGAATGTTTAATGAAGAAAGCAAAGCAGTTTATTGAGACAAGCTATTTGGAGAGGTTCGATCGGGAAAAGATATATGTCCTCTACCAAGATGGTTAGTCTTGGATTTCTAATGGAGATCTTATTATAAGGGAGAGTTTAAGTTACAGCGATTTAGAACAAACTAACTCAAAGATCTATAATCTATGAAAGAACAAATCCTAGACAATAACCGGTGTTTCTCTAGAAGTATGATCGATGAGATCGAAACTTCAAGAGGTGTGTGTGTGTCAGAAATCTGGGCTCTTTGAATCTATGAGATGGAGAGCACAAGATTCTGGTGTTACAAAGGCTGTTTAAGATCAGGGCTTGGATGAGTTTGAAGGTATGAAGGTTGATCTTGAGAATTCTGGAAATATGTAAGCAATCTTCAAATCTTCAAAGTTTCTCCTTGGAAGTAAAAGCTCAAGCAGCTTGGAAAATGAGGAAGAGCTGGCTATTTATAGTGGAGCTTTCAAAAACTAGCCGTTGGAGCTCTGAGCAAGGACGATGTGCTGTCACAATGTGATTGGTGCACAGGGTCCTTTATAGCCGTTGGAGACAGAGCAAGTGGATAAGCTTCAAACTTCTTCTAGAAGGATGCCAGATGTCTTCAATTTGAATTTCAAGTATGAGGCGCGTCTCTATCTACGTGTATGCTGAGTGTGCATGTTTTGTCGTTAGTCCATATCAGCACTTTGACTCATTCCAAAAAGCGTAGCTTGTCATGACGCTTTCCAAGCTTCATAAAAGAGGTCAGGAAATAAGATAATTGACTAAGGCAGAACTGCATGCTCATGAGATCCATGCGCATTGAGTGCGCAGAAGGTGCGCTGCGGATGGGAGTCATGCGCATCCCATTCAGTCAGTTTCACTTGAGACCTAAAATCCAAAGCTTCGGCCCTAAACACTAAGCCTAGTCTATAGAGAGGACTTAGCTAAAAAATGAAGTTATAAAACTTCTTACATAGGGTCCTAAAGTCCTTAAAATAAACTTAGGTGATGGTATCAATCAATTCTAACATAAGTAGGAGGGTTAAATAATAAGCATACCCAACAATCTCCCCCTAAATGATTGATGCCATTACCTACTACAACAAAGGCAATACAAAGTACTTGATAAAAACATGTCCATAAGAATGTAAATGGTAAGTCATGTCTCAAGTCAATGCACACACTAGACAGTGTTATAGATTTCTAGTCTATCCAAAAGATAAAACTTACAATAAGGGAAAGACAGAAATATCATTCAGAGCATACAAAAATATTATGAGTTTAAGTTTTGAGTATGCGTTTAAATTGAATGTTTAAACATCATGCAATGAAATATGAGCAGTTATGAGTATGTGCATGATGTAGGGTTTTGATAAAGCATTCATTGTTCCACAAACGAAAAGTTTGAATTGAACAAGGTTTTGTGAAAATGCAATGATGCATTCTTCTCATTAAAACTTGAAAGATTTGAGTTACAGGTACAAGTTTTATAATGGAAGAAAAATCAAAAGTAAAAATCTAATGCGCAACAAAAACATACAAAATATGCGCAAGAAAACAAGATTACAAATATAATCTAGTCTATGTTAATTCTAGAGATAGCTTCCCTGATCTCGTTCTGCAGGCTAGTGAATTTGTTCATGAGTTCTATTTTCAACTCCTGAAACTTTGCAGTGTATTCCACAGCCTGTTGAACGTAGGTCTTCATTCCACTGCGCATCAGCTGGTTGTCCTTCTGAAGATCTTTAGATACTTTGTTAAATCCATTTTTAAGCGCACCAAGCTGATTTGCAATAGATTGCTGAGAAGACTCAATCAGATCTTGAATTTCCTTTTGCGCATCCACCAAACTTTTGGTGAGCTCTACCTGAACCATGTTTTGACTGGCTTGCATATCCAACATGTCCTGGTTCATCTTCCCATTAAATGTATCACCAAACTGGACTAAGCTGTTGGTAACGTGAGTTCTGAGCGCTTCAAGGGAGGAGGAAGAGCTGGAATCACCTAGCGCGAAGTTCTTAAGTGCATTCAGAATCTTGGCGGTTTCAACTTGAATCACATCATTCATTGCGCCACCTAAGGTGCACAGAGCTTCGTTCAATCCATTTGCAGAAGGGATCTTTGAAAGAGCAGCAGATAGAACACTGAAGTCATGCTCAAGATCTTGGCGTAGTTTATTAAAAAATTGAGTATTTGGAGGCGCAGCTTCAGAACTGGTAGCCTTTGTTGTTGAACTCTCCCCCTTAATGGCAAAATCAATTGCCTGAAGGAGACTGGCTTGCGCATCTAGCCTAGCAGATTGCGCATCCAGTTGCTCTTGAATCTTAGTTTGCGCAGTGACCACTTGAAAGTGCTGGGTTTGCGCAGCAAACTGATTAGCCTGGATTGTCTGGAGCATGGCCATGTTTGGCGCAAGTCAATTGAAGAATTGGTAGGATCTGAGGGAGCAGTTACTGGAGGAATAATGGGAATAACTTGAGGGGAAGTTTGAGATGCCCCAGTAGTATGCGCAGGAATAGCAGCAGCAGCTAGAGTTGTAGCAGGAGGAGTACTGTGCGCAAGAATAGGAGATTGATGCACAGCCATGTCCTCTGAACTTGAATCAGTTGCATCTTCGATAATTGGCGCATCAGGGTCCACAGTAGGGTCAGGCGCATTATGAGCAAAGCCTTCACCATCAATGAAGACTGGTGGGGATTGCTGAGCAACATTCCTTTGCGCAACCGCAGCTAACCTGGCTTCCCTGGCAACATCACGCGCAGATTTTTCAGTGCGCGGAGGGGAGTGCCTTGGTTGATCAAAATCAACGTCAGATAAGTCTTCCATAGGGCGCTTTGTGGCGCGCTTTTTCGTTGCTACCTGCTTCACCCTGCACTTGGGAGTTGACTTCTTAGCAGAAAGTGGGATCTCATCCTCACTTGAAGTATCCTTGCTTTTTTCCTTGGCAGGTTCCTTCTGCGTCTCCCCCTGAGATTGTGCAGCCTTAGAGGTTCCAGTTGATTTGGAAGGGCTGGTGAGAGGATCATTTGCAGTACCTTCAAAGATATCTTCCTCTTGGGGCGCAGAAGCAGAAGTAGATGCGCGCTTTGACTTAGGCGCAAGAGGAGGGGGCGCAGGATCATCTTCTACTTGGACGTCTTTATCTGACTCATCCAATAGAGTCCTTGCTTCCTTTGCCTTCTTCTTCTTTTCTTTCATCTTTTCTTTCTTTTCTTTCTTTTTCTCATTCTTCTCCTTCTCGGGCACAACAACCTTAGCCTTCTTTTTGTGTTCAGGCGCAGGGGCTTTGGCCTTTTTAGATTGAATAGGAGGCTCAGGATCAGAAGTGGCCTTGCATTTTTGAGCAGGCGCAAAGGGCTCATTGATGGTAATTCCAGGCGCGTCAGTAGATTTGCTGGCCTTTTGCTTCTTGCACGGCTCATCAGCAGCAATACCGTTGCCCTTTTCTTTGTTCCCTACCTTGTGCAGCGGAGGCTCATAAACAGATTCATCGTCAGAATCTGACTCAGATGCAGAGGCTTCCTTGGCCTCATTATCAGAAGTAGGAGGTGATCCTTGATCATCAGGATGAATGTCCACAAACAACTCAACTGGATCTGCATCCCAGTACATGCAATAATCGAAGTTGTTCACTTCATGGCGAAAATTGTGAAGGAAAACTCGTGAGTACGTGCGTGATCCAGTGACATCAACCTCATCCACCAACTTGCGCACTTTGGGAAAGCGCATGAAGATGGCTGTGTGTAACGACCCCAAAACTACCCTAATTTTCTTAACTTAAAATGGAATTTTATGTGCATTTTATGTGTTAGAAAATATTTTTATGACTTGCATATATTATTTGAGTATATGTGTTAGTTAAAGTGTTAGTAGTAATTTTGTTAAAAGGAATAAATGGGTTTAGTTGAAACTTTATGGGCCAAAGTGTAACTTTAAAGCTTGGGGGGGTTAGATGTCAAAAGTGAAAGTTGAGGGGCCTTAGTGGAAATTGGGAAAAGATATTAACCCATGTTTATCCCTATTCCTTTCACTCTCTGCGGAAGAAACACACACACACACACACACTAAAAATTTATACTCCCTCTGGCTTAAGAACTCAAGGTAAGAATTATGCTTATTTGATTTTCCTCATTTTTATTTACTACTCCATTTTAAAATCTAATTATATAAAAATGATCAGGGCGTTGAGTATGTCATTTCTACCCGAACAAAATATATTTCTACAATACTTTTTCCGGAAATAGGTAAGTTACTAATTCCCCTTAAATAGTAATATGGTCATATATTTGCTATATGTGTGATATGTGGTGAAATTATTGTGAAAATAATTTATTTGTGATACTTGTTTATCTGGGACAAAGGGAGTATAATTATACTGGGTAAGTGACTTGGTTTGTATGCAAGTATGTATATGGAGTATGTTTATATCCTGAGAATGTTAGTATAAGTGTTTGAAAGTATACTCCTACTGGTGGGACGGTAAAATATTAACTTGAGTTAAATGTTAAATAAGTATATTATAAAATTATACTATTATTCTTGGGACGGGGAAATGAATGAAAGTATCCCTAAATGAGTATATTAGAAAAATTATATTTATACTTGTGGAACGGTGGAACGAAAGGAGTATAGTTTGTTCAAGTTTTGGCCTGGCGGGTGTGTTGGGCGGCCGCCCAAATAGGGCGTGCGGCCGCACACTTATCTGGAAGATTTTTGTCTTGGGACAGAGTGTTTTGGGCGACCGCACAGTCTGATGTGGGCGACCGCCCAGGGTTGCTGGAAAAGTTGAGTGGTTCCAATCCAAGTGATTTAAAGTTTAATCTTGGTCTAGGTCTTAGGTGTTATCCTAGAGTACCTAGAGGGTTATTGTGGAACACTCTAGTGTTTGAAATTGGTTCCTTTGTGAACAAATGTGTTATGGAATATGAATAAGTGTTACATGGGGTATTGTTGAACATCTTTTGATGTGGTTTGGATTGGTTCATCTTTGTGATGTGTTTGGCTTAATTCCTTATTTTAGAATCATTGCCCCGGTTGTTGTTGTTTAGCAAGTATTCATTACTGTGCTCCTTGTGGAAAGTCCAGCTGGTCTTGTTGTGAGTCAGGCAATGAGAGAATTATAGTGGTACAAGTTATGTTCACTATAAGGTTTTCCATTGGTACCTTGTGAGTCAGGCAATGGGAGAATTATAGTGGTACAAGTTATGTTCACTATAAGGTTTTCCATTGGTACCTTGTGAGTCAGGCAATGGGAGAATTATAGTGGTACAAGTATGTTCACTATAAGGTTTTCCATTGGTACCTTGTGTGTCAGGCAGTGGGAGAATTATAGTGGCACACAAGCCAAGTTCACTATAAGGTGTCCACTGTGCCTTCTCTGTTTCCCCAGTCCAGATTGGCCTTGGATGGGATGAATCGATCCCTTTGGTGAGCATTTGGGTTATGACTTTGTGTCATATTTCCCTATTGTTACTTGGGTTCTTATGGTTATGATTTGGTTTTCGGGATCCCAGCTTCAGCTATTTATGCTGCTCAGATGGTTTTCTCAGATGGTATTCTCAGACAATTATGTTATTGGGTAAACCTTGGCTTGGTATCCACCTGAGTGTGGCCTTTGTGGAAATTGTGGTATATGAGTTGATTTTACCTCTCATACTATGTGCTATGTGATTTCTATGATACTATTCTTTATGATTATCATTTTAGCATGAAGCGTAGTTGCATTTTAGTAGCTTACTGAGATTCATTCTCACCCTTTATTTGTTTACTGTTTTAGATAAAGGCGAGTCCAGGGGATAGGACACTTTGGCACAGGAGGACGTCGTGGTGGTAAGAGTTTGGGATATGAGTTTTGTCAAGGTTACATTACATAGATGTATAACCTTTTGGGTAGAGTTTCCTTGACTTTATCATCTTGTAACACCTATATTTTGGATAATGTCGGTGTATGTACATTTGTATAAAAGTTTGTAAACCTTCGGGCTAAATACTTTCGTTTGTGAAAGTGGTTTGAAAAGTTTGTTTGAAAGTTAGTGGAAGTCTTTGAACTTCAAGTGTGGATTTTGTTAAACTTTATGAAAGTGGGGCACGACAGTTGGTATCAGAGCTAGGTTGTAGATGGTCTAGAATGACTAAGTGACCTAGGATGGTAGTTGGGTAGAGAGTGAGTAACGTTGAATGTTTTATGCAGGTAATCACTGAAGATGGTTGGAACAAAGGGTGATCAGTCGGGGCCTTCAGGACTGGGTAATGCTAGAGAAGAGGTTCGAACAATGTTCCAAGGTATGTTTGAAACTGTAATGAAAACAATTGACGATATAGTTGAGAATAAAAGCAAGGTTAAAGCCTTAGATGTGACAAAACGAGGAGGACAGTTAAAACCACAACCCCAGCGTGGTGATAGTAAAGAATACCAAGGGACATCTTCGCAAGCTAAGGAATCTTTTCAAGGGCCACAGAATAGAAGAACTCAAGGCAAACGAGTATGTAGCTATTGTCGAAAGGAAGGGCATTTAGAAGAAAGATGTTGGAAGAAGCAAGGCAAATGTATGAGATGTGGTCAGTTGGGTCACTTTCAGAGGAATTGCTCTAGATTTAAGAATCAGTTATCGGGAAGTGTAATTGGGTCTTCTCAGGGCCAGAAGAGGGATTCTTCAGGGAAGCTTAAGGTACAAGGTAGTGTTTCTGCCATCAATCAACAACAGATTTCAGATCCTTCTAATGTGATTGGAGGTATAATTTCTATGTCTAGTTTGAGAGCACATACACTTATAGACCCTGGCTCTTCGCATTCTTATGTGTCTGTGCATTTTGATTCTCGATTACATGAGTCTCCTGAGTCTCTACCTTAGGTGTTAGAGGTGTCTATCCTAAGGGGGAGTGTTTGGTGATTGATAGAGTGTTGCGCACTTGTGATGTGCAAATTTGTGAGCATGTTTTACTTGCTGGTTTAGTTATTTTGCCATAGCAAGATTTTGATATTATTGTGGTGGAGTTTTATATGCTAGTGTGCTTTAATTAAGCATGGTAGATATATGTGTTTAGCATTCATGCTATTTATGCATTAAAGTCTGAATTTTTTTTTATCACAAGGTTATGCTTGGTATTTGGTTTATGGGGTTGGCAGCAGAGTGTCTATAGCTAAACTAGAGAATGTACTCTTCCTTTGTGGGATCTCAGATATGTTTTCTATTGAGTAGTACATGACTGATGAAAACCTTGGATTATCTTGAGTTGTTCGGTATAATGCTATAGTATTGATATCTAGTGCAATATATCCATAACATTGGTTGAGTTAAAAGAGAAGAAGATTCAACTTGAGATATTTCTTGACAAGGGATTCATTACGTTTAGTATATCTACGTGGGATGTATCAGTATTGTTTATTATGAAAAGGTATGGTACTTTTCAATTGTATATTGAATACTAAGAGCTCAACCAGATGACTATAACGAATCATCACTTGTTATTTTATATGGGGGATATAGTTGATCAACTTCAGAGATCAGTGGTTTATTCAGTGGTATTATTGGATATGCTGAGTTGTATCTGTAGCCGTAATTGGATTGCTTTGTGAAAGGCAACAGTTGTGAAAGCAAGGAATTATGTCGTCTTGTTAAAGGATATATTATTTTAAGGAAGTTTCAATTCAGGCATGGTTATTGATTCTTTAAATATAGAAGCAACAGTAATTGGAAAAATCCTACTTCAGTAGCAGAGGTATGTAACTTGTTGAGATTGGCATATGGTTAGATATTCATTGATGGATTTCTAAGGTAGCTACACCGTTAACTATATGACACAGGAAGATACACTTTCTCGATGGATTGGTAAGAGTGAAATGAGTTTTTAATTGTTGAAACGAGAGTTGATGACAACTTCAGTATTGATATTGCTTAATGGATTTGACTAGTATTACAATTATCTAGAGGATATGATCAGTGTTACTATTTTCTAGTGGATATGTCGAGTTTTACCATTATAGTGGATCTGATAAATTTATTATTCATGGTGATTCCTTAAAGAGTGATTGAGATGTTCATCGCTTCAGAATTGTATGGTAACAATGTGTGCTTTGAGAAGATTGATTCCTTTTCCTTATGAACAAAATTATCCTACCTATAACTTGAGATTTATTGCGATTATATATCCATGGCATTAGTGAATGACCTTTATAAAGCCATATTGAAGTGTTTACCAACCATGAGAGTTAAAGTATTGGTTCTTTTCAAAGAGAGTTACACATGAGATAATGCAGGTAGAGTACCATGTTATATCATCCGGGAAAGGTAATGTGTTAGAGGATACATTGACTTATAGTTCATGTTTGATAAAACTAAATGGAGAATGTTAGAGGAATTAACATTTTGGAGTTTTTGTGAGTTGAGACATGGTGTGATTTTACGATTGTGGAAGCTTTAAGTTTCTACTCTATTGAATGATTTCAACTATAGAAAATTACTAGTGGAATGAATGATGATAGACAACATGATTTTGTTCGTTGTTAGTGATTGAACTTTAACTTTTGTAGCAGAGTATGTAGTCGATACTTAGTGAAACCAACATGCATAACGGAATTCAACTATAGGTACTTGAAGAGATACACAAGACCAATTTAATTATGAATCCACGTAAATGTAGAGTATTGAGATAATTTGAAGAGTTACATTTGATTTGTTTGACATGCGAAATTCTAAGCATTCAACTAAGTCCTTGAGCTGCGAATAATCTGGAAGTAAAATATCAGTGATCAGTTGGTTTGTGACAAGCCTTTGAGATTTCTAAGTGGATATGAATCTATTGCGAAAGGTTTTATTGAAGGAGTTACACTGAATAGATGATACCAATGATGTTGATTGATAGCGGATTGGTTACCAAGTTTTCTCACCTTATCTATTTTGAGGGTATAAATGTTAATTCCAGTTGTTACTTATTTGTTCAGAAGATAGTTCGATTTCATGGGATGCCTACGAGTATGATATTGGATATGGGTTCCTTAGTTACATCTTGATTTTAGCAAGCAATTCAGAAGGCTTTGAATTCAGAATTGGGATATAGAACGACTTTTCATCCTCAGACAGATGGTCACTTAGGATTAACCATAATGTGGAAGAATCTACTTGGGAGCTTCAGGACGAAATGGAAAGGAAATATCCTTGGTTGTTTGATTCGTTTGGTAAGTTATCCTAAAATTCGGGACGAATTTTCTTTAAGGGGGAGTGATTGTAACGACCCCAAAACCACCCTAATTTTCTTAACTTAAAATGGAACTTTTATGTGCATTTTATGTGTTAGAAAATATTTTTATGACTTGCATATATTATTTGAGTATATGTGTTTTTTGTTAAAAGGAATAAATGGGTTTAGTTGAAACTTTATGGGCCAAAGTGTAACTTTAAAGCTTGGGGGGTTTAGATGTCAAAAGTGAAAGTTGAGGGGCCTTAGTGGAAATTGGGAAAAGATATTAACCCATGTTTATCCCTATTCCTTTCACTCTCTGCGGAAGAAACACACACACACACACTAAAAATTTATACTCCCTCTGGCTTAAGAACTCAAAGTAAGAATTATGCTTATTTGATTTTCCTCATTTTTATTTACTACTCCATTTTAAAATCTAATTATATAAAAATGATCAGGGCGTTGAGTATGTCATTTCTACCCGAACAAAACATATTTCTGCGATACTTTTTCCGGAAATAGGTAAGTTACTAATTCCCCTTAAATAGTAAAATGGTCATATATTTGCTATATGTGTGATATGTGGTGAAATTATTGTGAAAAGAATTTATTTGTGATACTTGTTTATTTGGGACAAAGGGAGTATAATTATACTGGGTAAGTGACTTGGTTTGTATGCAAGTATGTATATGGAGTATGTTTATATCCTGAGAATGTTAGTATAAGTGTTTGAAAGTATACTCCTACTGGTGGGACGGTAAAATATTAACTTGAGTTAAATGTTAAATAAGTATATTATAACATTATACTATTATTTTTGGGACGGGGAAATGAATGAAAGTATCCCTACATGAGTATATTAGAAAAATTATATTTATACTTGTGGAACGGTGGAACGAAAGGAGTATAGTTTGTTCAAGTTTTGGCGGGTGTGTTGGGCGGCCGCCCAAATAGGGCGTGCGACCGCACACTTATCTGGAAGATTTTTGTCTTGGGACAGAGTGTTTTGGGCGACCGCACAGTCTGATGTGGGCGACCGCCCAGGGTTGCTGGAAAAGTTGAGTGGTTCCAATCCAAGTGATTTAAAGTTTAATCTTGTTCTAGGTCTTAGGTGTTATCCTAGAGTACCTAAAGGGTTATTGTGGAACACTCTAGTGTTTGAAATTGGTTCCTTTGTGAACAAATGTGTTATGGAATATGAATAAGTGTTACATGGGGTATTGTTGAACATCTTTTGATGTGGTTTGGATTGGTTCATCTTTGTGATGTGTTTGGCTTAATTCCTTATTTTAGAATCATTACCCTGGTTGTTGTTGTTTAGCAAGTATTCATTATTGTGCTCCTTGTGAAAGTCCAGCTGGTCTTGTTGTGAGTCAGGCAATGGGAGAATTATAGTGGTACAAGTTATGTTCACTATAAGGTTTTCCATTGGTACCTTGTGAGTCAGGCAATGGGAGAATTATAGTGGTACAAGTTATGTTCACTATAAGGTTTTCCAGAATTATAGTGGTACAAGTATGTTCACTATAAGGTTTTCCATTGGTACCTTGTGAGTCAGGCAATGGGAGAATTATAGTGGTACAAGTATGTTCACTATAAGGTTTTCCATTGGTACCTTGTGTGTCAGGCGGTGGGAGAATTATAGTGGCACACAAGCCAAGTTCACTATAAGGTGTCCACTGTGCCTTCTCTGTTTCCCCAGTCCAGATTGGCCTTGGATGGGATGAATCGATCCCTTTGGTGAGCATTTGGGTTATGACTTTGTGTCATATTTCCCTATTGTTACTTGGGTTCTTATGGTTATGATTTGGTTTTCGGGATCCCAGCTTCAGCTATTTATGCTGCTCAGATGGTTTTCTCAGATGGTATTCTCAGACAGTTATGTTATTGGGTAAACCTTGGCTTGGTATCCACCTGAGTGTGGCCTTTGTGGAAATTGTGGTATATGAGTTGATTTTACCTCTCATACTATGTGATATGTGATTGCTATGATACTATTCTTTATGATTATCATTTTAACATGAAGCGTAGTTGCATTTTAGTAGCTTACTGAGATTCATTCTCACCCTTTATTTGTTTACTGTTTTAAATAAAGGCGAGTCCAGGGGATATGACACTTTGGCATGGGAGGACGTCGTGGTGGTAAGAGTTTGGGATATGAGTTTTGTCAAGGTTACATTACATAGATGTATAACCTTTTGGGTAGAGTTTTCTTGACTTTATCATCTTGTAACACCTATATTTTGGATAATGTCGGTGTATGTACATTTGTATAAAAGTTTGTAAGCCTTCGGGCTAAATACTTTCGTTTGTGAAAGTGGTTTGAAAAGTTTGTTTGAAAGTTAGTGGAAGTCTTTGAACTTCAAGTGTGGATTTTGTTAAACTTTATGAAAGTATATTTCGAAAAATTTTCTAATTTTTTTTTATAACGTCTTCCACTCATGTCCCGAGCGTGGGGCCAAGTAGGACCACGGGTCTGGGGCACGACACTGTGAGTATTCTGCAATGGTTCTTGTACTTGGGTGGTCTCTTCTGATCTACGGCCTTCTTTTTGTACACGCGCACCCAACACACTAACTCATCATATATAATTTCAGCCCAACTCAACTGCTTCTTGTTATAGATAGCAGCGCAGCACATCCACTGCTTGCTGATAAATGTTGACTTATTACCAGTTTTACAATTGATGGTATCTCCTATGAGGGTGCAGAGGTGGTACATCAACTCACCAAACTCCTTCCTATCGTGGTTGTTGTATTGTCCAACCAACGTAGGGATCTTGATCAATTTCTTCGCAACCTTATCTTGTGCATCCTGTGATAACTTTGTCCTGTTGCACGCAGGTAGTCCCATCGTTTGCCTGATGTGCGCATAATTGATAGTCACTGAAACCCCGCATATAGAACTTTTGAGGCAGGGAACGGTGATGTCGTCGTACACGCGATCAACTTCTTCTGCGTTGCTGAAGAATTCGTTGATGTATGAAGGAAGAATGAAGTCTTGACCTTTGGTGAAGAGGGGCAGAATGAGATGTATCCATGATTTCTATCATATAACGACCTAGCGCATCCAACTTTAGATCTTCCACATCAAGTTCCCATTCAGGAATAAAGTAATTTAGATTCTGCGCAATAACAAAGTTTGAAATTAGATTTGGACATGCGCATGGAGAGAAGCGCATGCGCATGAGCGATATGCGCTGCGCATGAACTAGACCCCAAAATCAAAAATATGAAATATAAAGGGTAAAATTGTCCAAAAGCACAAACTTTAAACTACACGCCTAAAATTGGTGCGAAAAGCATAAACATAAACAAAAAAATCATGTTAAGGCTCATCATAAGACTATTCACTAAGAACATGAAGAACATGCATCGAATACACGAAGAACACCAAGAACACAAAAATGTCAAAGTGCTCCAAAATGCATAAAAAGCATATCAAAATGTTTGTAATGAAAAATCACACACAAACAGGTAAACCATAACAACAATAACAAGAATATACATCCAAGATCTGAGAAAAACAAAATAAGAATACGAAAAGTTAAAAACTCAAAAATCTCAGAAAAAGCAAACCAAACGATCATTGATCGTTAAACAAATTACATAAATGAGTAGATATGAGCAAATCGAACACACAGCATTAAATAATTTGAAAAAAGATCAACAAATCATAGAGAAATCACAAAGGGAGGTTTTCAAACCTTCGATCTATCAATGGTAGAAAACGGAAAAAGAGAGTTGGAGATTCTTACCATTCGAGGATCCTCTGGTTTCTTGGAAGATGTAGATGTTTTCTTAGGAGCCATCAGATATATATAGAAGAATTTATATGAAAAAAAAAGAAGTAGAAATGGAAGTGTGAAGATGAAGAGATGTCAAAGATAGAGAGAGAAGTTGAGAGAGAAAATAGAGTGCAGAGAGACAAAGTGATAAGAGCAGAGTGAGAAGGGAAACGGCGCTACAGAGGATATCATGAAAAAGGATACGTGACGTCACTGAGCGCTGACAGAAGTTGGTGAAAGTCAAGCGAGTGAGGCGCACGCGCGAGTGAGGCGCACGCGTAGATGACGTGGACCAATGAGGAACGCGCGTGAAAAGCCCTATGCGCGCGCGTGTGTCAGGCATTAATGGTCACGAAAAGACTCTTCCACTTTCATCATAAATGGCACACAACTAGCATTAATGGCGCGTCACTCAATGCCTTTGCATTAAATGAGGTGGGACGTGCGCAGAGGGTAGAAAAGTAATTTCCCAAAAAATTCAAAAGATAACGACGAGGGAATATACATAATTACGCAAGTACCCTTGCAAATTTTGTGCTGACTCAGCAAGTCAAGGACCTAGGTGAAACTATTTAAAAGAAAACTTACCTGAGGTCCATGTGGCATGCGCATGATGCTTATGCGCAGCTCTATAATGCGCAAAGATTCTTAGAAATCTTAGAAGTGTTTTGCCTAATGCGCATCACCTATGTGCGCATGGAGTGAGCAGCGCATCAGGCAGTTCTAACTTAAATAATTTCAAGAGAGCTCAAAATCATTAGTATTGACAAATCTTTATGGACAAAATGTTAACTGAGTTCAAGCATACCCATTTCTCCTCTAAAAAATATGAACCTTTTAGTATCTAGTTCCTTTGTAAGGATATCCGCGATTTGGTAGTCGGTTCCCACGTGTTCCAAATGGATATTTCCTTTCTCTACGTGATCTTTGAGGAAGTGATACTTGATGTCGATATGCTTGGTCTTGGAGTGTATGACAGGATTTTCAAAAACCGCAATGGTTGAAGTATTGTCACAGTAGATGGGATAATTTTCTTTTTTGATGTCATAGTCCACCAATTGCTGCTTCATCCACAGAATCTGACAACAACAGCTTCCAGCAGCAATATATCCTGCTTCAGTAGTTGAGACAGAAACTGCAGCTTGTTTCTTGCTAGCCCATGACACAAGTCGATATCCGAGGAAATGACAAGTGCCGCTTGTGCTTTTCCTGTCAATGGTGCATGCTGCGTAGTCCGCATTTGAATAACCTACAAGTTTAAAATTCGAATCTTTGGTGTACCAAAGTCCAAGGTTAACAGTGCCGGAGAGATATCTTATGATACGTTTTACAGAAATTAAGTGTGCTTCTCTAGGGTCGAATTGATAACGCGTACAGACACAAACACTAAACATTATATCAGGCCTACTAGCAGTAAGATAAAGGAATGAGCCAATCATACCTCGATAGAGAGTTTGATCAACCTTTTTACCTTTTAAGTCTTTATCGAGTTTGTTGCCGGTAACCATTGGAGTATCATATGGTTTAGCATTATCTAGTCCAAACTTCTTGATTAGATCCCTTGTATACTTTGCTTGGTTGAGAAATATGCCTTCATCCATTTGCTTGATTTGAAGTCTGAGGAAGAAAGTGAGTTCTCCCATCATGCTCATCTCGAACTTGCTTTTCATTAGTTTCTCAAAGCGCTTGCACAACAATTCATTAGTAGAACCAAAAATAATATCATCGACATAAATTTGAACAAGTAGTTTATGATCATTATGTTTGGCAATGAAAAGAGTAGTGTCGATTTTACCACGTGTGAAGCCTTTCTCAATGAGAAACTTGGATAGTGTATCATACCATGCTCTTGGCGCTTGTTTTAGCCCATACAAAGCTTTCTGGAGTTGGTAGACATGATTTGGAAATTAAGAATCTTCAAATCCAGGTGGTTGTGCTACGTAGACTTGTTCTTGTATTTCACTATTTAGAAACACACTCTTCACATCCATTTGATATAACTTGAAGTTCTTGTGAGCAGCGTAAGCTAGGAAGATCCTTATAGCTTCAAGTCTTGCAACGGGCGCAAAAGTTTCATCGTAGTCGATTCCTTCTTCTTGCCTGTAGCCTTGTGCAACCAATCTTGCTTTGTTTCTAGTGATGGTTCCATTCTCATCCATCTTGTTTCTGAACACCCACTTTGTACCAATCACTCCTTGATCATTTTGTCTTGGAACAAGAGTCCAAACCTTGCATAGTTCAAATTGATTGAGTTCTTCTTGCATTGCCACAACCCAACTTGGATCTTGGAGCGCTTCATCAGCCTTCTTTGGTTCAATTTGAGAGATAAATGCAGTGTAAGCATCAAAGTTTGTAGCTCTCCTTGTACGAACCCCAACATGTAGATCACCAATGACATTTGTGATTGGGTGACCTCTAACTTCATGAATTTCAGGAGGTAAGTTAGGTTGAGTTGCAGTAACTTGAAGGTCTTCAATTGGCACATCTTCACCAGCATCAAAATCATTGAAGTTAGGGGGTTGAACTGGTTCAGAATTGAAAGAGTGAGTGACACCATGCGCAAAATTAGGATGATGCGCATTAGTAGAATCTTCAGGCGCATTGTTTGGTGTAACTGAAGCTTTACTTGGTGCGCTATTGATAAAGCTTTGCGAAACTAATGTAGATGGATTTCCTTGTGTTGATAAATTCTGATCTTGTGTATGCGCAGTTAGAATGTGCGCACCTGTCTCAATAGACTCAACAGAATCATCAGTAACATTAGGAGCCAAATGTGGCTCAAGGAGAGAATGTTCATCAAATGTAACATGTACATATTCAACTATCACTAATGTAGATCTATTGAAAACACGAAAAGCTTTAGAATGTTTAGCATATCCAACAAAAATACCCTCATCCGCTTTGGCATCGAATTTACCTCTATGTTCGTTTCCGTTGTAGAGGATATAGCATTTGCAACCAAAGATTTTGAAGAATGCAATGTTGGGAGTTCTACCACGCCAAAGTTCATACGGAGTTTTGTTATGGCGCTTGTTGATGAGAGAACAACTTTGATTAAAGCATGATGTGTTGATAGCTTCTTCCCAAAAGTACTTAGGCAATTTAGCTTCTTCTATCATCGTCTTTCCCGTTTCAATCAACGTCCTATTCTTTCTTTCCACAACACCATTTTGTTGAGGAACTCCAGCGGTTGATAAGTTGTGATCTATCCCATGATCGTCGCAATATCGAGCAACACCGTTGTTCTTGAATTCTGTTCCATTGTCAGATCGAACACTAACGATGTCATCTTCTTTTTGGGTTTGGAGCAGTCTGAATAGAGTGGCGAGAATGTCATAACAATTGTCTTTAGAGATCATCATTTCCACCCATGTATATCTTGAATAATCATCCACCACAACCAAAGTATATTTGTTTCTTTTAATGCTCGCAGTGGTAACTGGTCCAAATAGATCAATGTGCAGCAGTTGCAAACATTTTGAAGTTGAGGGGTTTGTCTTGCTGGAGAAAGTCTGCTTTGATTGTTTGCCTAGTTGACAAGCTGCGCATTTGTTGTCATGATGATCAGCAACCTTGGGAAGTCCTTTGACAAGATTATCCTTACTGAGTTTTGATAGACATTTGAAGTTCAAGTGACTCATGCGCTTGTGCCATAGCCAACTATTTTTGCTCACACTTTTCGCTACAAAACAAAGATTAGTACTAGTGTTCATACTATGGAAATCAATAATATAAATATTTGTCTTACGATATCCCGTGAGTAGTATAGCTCCAGTTTTGCCATTCTTGATAAGACATTGCGTTGAAGTGAAATGTCATTCTAATCCTTTGTCGCAAAATTGAGATATAGATAATAGGTTGTGCTTGAGTCCTTCGACGAGAGAGACTCTTTCAATGCACACTTTGTCTTTCTTGAGCTTTCCATATGCAACAACTTGACCTTTGTTATTATCACCAAATGTTACTGAGAGACCTCTTTCTTTATGAACATCTTCAAGTAAGGATTCATCTCTAGTCATGTGTCGTGAGCACCTACTGTCGAGAATCCATTCATACGTTCTAGCTTTAGAAGATCCAGCCATGAAGCAAAGAACCTGAAATATAGACATTTAAGCAGGTCCCTTTTATTCTTTTTGGGTCCTAGAGTTAGCAACTTTTGACGACCCACTCTTGCTTGACCTTAGGATTTTTAAGTCCTTTGGCATTGGGAGTGAATCTCAAAAGGCATTCCACGGCCTTGTGTCCAAAACAATCACAAATAGAGCAATGATGAAAGCCACCAGTCACATGAGTTTTTGCAGACTCTTTACTTTTCTTTGGGATAGCATTCTTCTTTGGGTCAGATGAGCCAGCCTTAACAAAATCTTTCTTTTGAAATTTTGGTGCGCTTTTTCTAGTAAGGCGCATAGGGCTAGGAGGCGCATGGCTTCTAGGCGCATATTGCGCACTAGTAGAAGGAGCGCGCTTTGTTTCAAGAATGATTTTGCTAGGAGATGGTTCGTCTGTAGCTACTTCCTTCTCCTTAGCTTTCCCAAATTGTTTCGTTGGGTAGACATAATGGAATGTTTGTCTCTTGACTTTTTCCTGTCCTTTACCCATTGAAATAGGATGTTTTTCCTCAGGAATTTCATGAGTTTGCTGAGGTGTAAATTCACTGTCTCTTTCAGCGCAGACTTTAAACTTAAAGTTGTCACTAGTTGATGAGAATCCCAAGCCACTTTTATCACCACTGGCTTTTTGGGACTCAAAGATACTATCCATAGTGACACGAGAATTGGACCACTCATTTGTAATCTTTTTGAGATCAGTAATTTGAGCAACCAATTCATCGTTTTGAACTTTAAGTATAGAGTTCTGTTATGTTAGATAGGTGTTTTTAACAGTAAGAGGAGTCATGCTCTTTATCTGCTCCTTAAGGAGGGTGATTTCAGATTTTAGAAGAGATTTCTCGGTCTTATGCTGGGAAATTTCATCACATGATAGTGCTAAAGCTTCCTTCATATCACTGAATCGACTGATTACCTTTTCAGCCTCTTTGAACAACTTTTCTTGCTTTTCAATGTCCTCATCATGATTGATTTTTGGAATTGGTTCAACTTGTGGCCTGATGTAGTTGCCTTTTCTGAGCTTGCTTCTTGCGCTCAAATCACATCTAGCAAATAACAATCCACCATCGCTTTGAGCTGGAGTAAGACATCCTTTTTCAATAAGCTCATTGATGGTTGGTCCTTTCTTCTTTTTCATCTCTTGAAAACCTACAGATTTCTTGATAGGTTTATTCAAGACATTCATATCAGGAACATCTTTGGAGTAATCATCATCTGAATCATAAGCATCTACTTCATCATCCTTTTCCACCAAGCACACGAGTCCATCATCAGAATCTTCATCGCTTTCTTCCAAGTCTGTTTCAATCCATGTATTGCGCTCAGTAGATGGGGATTCTTCTTCAGCAACCATTCCTTTATGACGATTGAATTTATGAGTGTGGTTGCTGTTTTTCTGCATGTACTCGAACTTGAGAATTGGGCAGCTCGATGCAAAGTGTCCTGGTTTCCTGGAATTAAAACAAACAAGATCTTCTTTTCTTTTGGAATCACTGCTCCTTGTGAACTTTGGAAGAGCTCTGCTTGTAGATCCTTGTGCTTTGTTGAAAGAGCTGGGTTTTGAGAATTTTCTGAACTTCTAGAATTTCTTCACAAATAAAGCGAAGTCTTCGTCATCCATGTCCAATAGCTCAGAAGTAGAAATATTGGGATCTGCGCTTTTCTCAACTTGCGCTGGCGCTTCCTCTCTATGCGCCACCATAGCAATGGATTTTGATTTTCCTTCAGTTTCACTTATACGCTGAAGTTTGAGTTCATAAACTTTGAGATTAGCGTAAATATTTTTGAGGGTCCAAACATCTAAAGTTCCAGCGTCTTCAAGAGCGCTAGATTTATCCAGATATCTTGATCCAAAAGCAGCGAGAAAATTAACATTTAGTTCTTTATTGGAGAACTTCTTTCAAAGTGAAATACAGAGATTAATGATTTCACAAAATCGTTCATATGTATGTCTTAAGGATTCTCCGGGGAGTTGAGAGAAATTATTGAATCTCTTTTGAACTTCGTATCGCTTGTTCTCCTTACAGACAGTGTCTCCTTTGATGTGATCTTCAATAGCATCCCATAATTCATTAGCAGTGGCACAATGCATGACTTGTTGTTTTATAGCCGTGCTTAGAGTGCTCAGGAGAATGTTTCTTGCTTTCCCATCATTAGCAACTCTTATCATATATTCTTCAGTCCATTCTTCCTTAGGTTTCTTGATGGAAGGTTGAGCAGTGTTGGTGCGTGGATTAAGATTCACTTTCATTGGGATGTAAGGTCCATAAACCACGGTGTCATGAAGTCTTTCATCAATAGAGGTGAGATGAGTTAAGATGCCGAATTTCCATACATCGAAATGATCTTCATCAAAGACTGGAACATGTGTATAGTTAGCAGTTGCCGAAGGTTTTGTGTTTGCCATATCGAATCGGCACCTAAGCTGTTAAGCTTGAAAAACAAATAGGTTTTATAAAGGTGTTTGCTCTGATACCACTTGTTGGTCCCAAAGGGGCAAAAAGGGTATGAAAAATGCTAGGGGGGGGGTGAATAGCGTTTTAAAATTCTTTTCAAACCCTTTTGCAAATCAATGGCAAATGCGCACGACTCTTAATTTGGCCAAGTATAGCGCGCATCAAGAGTGTGAAATGCACAGCGGAAATTTAAAGCAATCACTTATGTGCAGGTATATGCGCAGAAGTGTAAAACGCACGCACTAAGTTAAGGCTTAAAGAGTGGCGCGAAATGGAACTAAGGCAATAAGCACATAAACACAAATCAACCAGTTCAAAGCAATCTATAAAATCAAACAAAGCAATATATCAGGAATGTTTAATGAAGAAAGCAAAGCAGTTTATTGAGACAAGCTATTTGGAGAGGTTCGATCGGGAAAAGATCTACGTCCTCTACAAAGATGGTTAGTCTTGGATTTCTAATGGAGATCTTATTATAAGGGAGAGTTTAAGTTACAGCGATTTAGAACAAACTAACTCAAAGATCTATAATCTATGAAAGAACAAAATCCTAGACAATAACTGGTGTTTCTCTATAAGTATGATCGATGAGATCGAAACTTCAAGAGGTGTGTGTGTGTCAGAAATCTGGGCTCTTTGAATCTATGAGATGGAGAGAATAAGATTCTGGTGTTACAAAGGCTGTTTAGGATCAGGGCTTGGATGAGTATGAAGGTTGATCTTGAGAATTCTGGAAATATGCAAGCAATCTTCAAATCTTCAAAGTTTCTCTTTGGAAGTAAAAGCTCTAGCAGCTTGGAAAATGAGGAAGAGCTGGCTATTTATAGTGGAGCTTTCAAAAACTAGCCGTTGGAGCTCTGAGCAAGGATGAAGTGCTGTCACAATGTGATTGGTGCGCAGGGTCCTTTATAGCCGTTGGAGACAGAGCAAGTGGATAAGCTTCAAACTTCTTCTAGAAGGTGACAGCTGTCTTCAATTTGAATTTCAAATATGAGGCGCGTCTCTATCTACGTGTATGCTGAGTGTGCATGTTTTGTCGTTAGTCCACATCAGGACTTTGACTCATTCCAAAAAGCGTAGCTTGTTATGACGCTTTCCAAGCTTCATAAAGGAGGTCAGGAAATAAGAGAATTGACTAAGGCAGAACTGCATGCGCATGAGAGCCATGCGCATTGAGTGCGCAGAAGGTGCGCTGCGCATGGGAGTCATGCGCATCCCATTCAGTCAGTTTCACTTGAGACCTAAAATCCAAAGCTTCAGCCCTAAACACTAAGCCTAGTCTATAGAGAGGACTTAGCTAAAAAATGAAATTATAAAACTTCTTACATAGGGTCCTAAAGTCCTTAAAATAAACTTAGGTGATGGTATCAATCAATTCTAACATAAGTAGGAGGGTTAAATAATAAGCATACCCAACAAATTGGTTGTTTACTCATAAAATAAGTTTGTTTTATTAAGCCCTTTTTGTTCACTTGGACACATAATAATAATAATAATAATAATAATAATAATAATAATAATAATAATAATAATAAATAATAATAATAATAATAATAATAATAATAATAATAATAATAATCAAGATACTTCCCCTAAAAATTTAAGGGAAAAATACCAAAAAACCCCTGTAAAAATCTTTCATATCCAAAAATTCTATAAAATATTTTTTCAATCTAAAAAGTCTTAAAATTGAATTATCGATACCAAAAAGCCCAAACATTAAAGATTTTACTAATGCGATTAGGTTTTAATATTTATATTAATAAAAAATTAACTTTCGTTTCAATTAGTGACTTATTACAAATTCAAAAAAAATTTCCAATGCAAAATAATTTAATCGTAATATTATTATAAATAATAACAATAATAATAGTTATAAAAACAATGGCATATAATTATTTTTACTATTATCATTAATTAATAATTTTTAATAATAAATTAATAAGAATGAAAATAATAATGAATGTGGTAATATTGAAAAGAATATCATCATAATTTTTATTATGTTGATGATCTTACATAATGATAATAAAATAAATTAAAGAAACATCTTCCAATTACTTCTCTAATATATCAAAAATTCATATTTTTACTATTAAATTTATTAATATTAATTAATTTAAATAATAATAGTAATAATGATTAATTATTTTTATTGTCATAACTATTATTATTATTATTATTATTATTTTATAATAATATAATCTAAAAACAATTTCTTTTTGTAACTTTTTAAAATTATCTAACACGTCTTTAATTGAAAGGAAAGTTTAATTTTTATTAATATAAATGTTCAAACCTAATGACGTTGGTTAAATAGTTAATGTTTAGACTTTTTGGTATTAATAATTTTAATTTAAGACTTATTAGATTGAAGAAAAAATGTGTGGGTTTTTCGGATATGATTTTTTTTAAAAAGGGGTTTTTTGTATTTTTCCAAAAATTTAATGTCAGTTTTAAACTAACTAATTTGTCAATGTATAATATACATATACTCTCTTCGTCTCAGCAGAAGTGAGATTTTTTTTTTCCTTTTGGTCCGTCCCACCATAAATGAGACTGTCCAAAATAATTTTTTTTTATATTTATATTCATCCTACCCCACCATTTAACCCAACTCATTCTCTTTTTTCATTTTCCACCACTCAATTTATTCAACCAACACTCCTATTTACACCACTCATTCTCTCTTTTCATTTTCTACCAAACATATACTATTACTTTTTCTTGATTATTGTGCCAACTCCTACCGTCCTACTTGGGATGGAGGGAGTATACATGGACAAATTCTTTCAAACAAAAAGGTTATGCAAACATAGATTCTATATAAAGAAAGACCTTTAAATCTGATTTAGATTATTGTATATAAAAGCCACAAACTTCTGGTAATATGGTATCACATACTCCCTTCAACATAAGCATACCATGAGATATCACAATAAAGAGAAACATATGGTTTACTTTACATGTGTGGTTACACACTATTACGAGTTTTTGATTGTAAAACGAACGGGAGGAAAATGATTATCCAAACAAATGCGCCGAAGCTCATGATTCAGAATTATCAAGTTACACTGAATCCATAGTCGCTCCCAAATCTTCCCCGGCCTTGCGAAAACTAGTTGAAATAGCTTCGGAACGCGAACCATTAGTACGTTTGTCAAGTGTTTATTTGAGAGGCTTCTTTTTCTTTTATAGGAGATGGTTTTAGGGTTTGCGGAGGTTGGCTCATGCTTGGTAACCCTCCGTTAGTTGCTATGACATCCCCTTTGCGTTTATAAATATCTTGTGTTTGTAGGCTGTTTTTAAGGACCAAAATATTTGAGTAAAGGATGGACATATTCAATCTTGTGGAGCATTATATAGTATTATTCAAATTTGTCATGTAAAGGATGTACACATTCAATCTTGTCATTTTTATTTTTTTTTGACAACAACTTCAATTGCATTAATAACAATAAACGAGACAGCACTCCACAAAGGCCGGAGGCTCACCCCCAAATATCCATAATAAATCCAAATCTTAACATACAACAATGACAATTTCGATGAAGATCTTGAAACATACGAATTCTACTCCAAGTAAAACTTGGAAACTGCCTCGAATCGGCATTTATGAAACCCCCCATCTGATAATATTTCGCTTTGATTATTTGATACGGAGAATCCGGGTTGGTGATTGAACGTCCACCAAACATTCCAAAACCCTCGAAACATCCTTTTGCAGCAAGAACAATGACATCTTTTTTGTTTTGAGATGATGCAAGATTCGTCATTGTAGATTAAATTGCAACTGCAAGGTACAAAATCAAACCAACAAACACACAAACACAGGCTCTCAACAACGGAGAGAAATCAACGGCTCTCACAAAGGAGAGAAATCAACGACTCTCACATAGGAAATAAATCAACTGCTCTCACAAGGAGAGAAATTTATTAAACATCAAATTTAAAAAACAAAATCTGAAAAATAATCCCTAATTTTGTATTTATTAATTGACAATTTGTCAATTAATAAATACAATTGCTTAACAAGATGAGATTTTTGGAGGAAGATTTTTGGAAGAAGAAGATGAGAATTTTTTTTTTTTTTTTTTTTTGGAGAGAAAACAGTTTCGAGAGAGAATTGGGAGAACTGACTTCGAATAATACGTATATTCAATCTTGTCATTAGAAGTATGTAAATGACCATGCTTCGAAAAAAAAGTATGTAAATGACCAAAAATAAATGTCCATTATTAACTTTTAGAAATCTAACCCTTAATAAAAATACAATTGCTTAACAAGATTTTTCAATGTATATCGTCCAAAAGCTTTGAATTGGCAGAAAAACAATTCATTTGGAACTCTAAATTGACATAAGTGAAACATGAGAGTTCACCTTAGAAATGCACTTTAGAGTTCATACCCTACTTTTTATATATGCACCACATATTGATAGATTAACGAAATTAAACTACTTTACTAACGCACATTAATAATTTAACGGCTATGCCCTATTTAGCAACATGTTGACCCATTCCTTGCTGACGTGGCATAATTGGGACAACAATAAAATTGAACTTGTTAAAATCTTAATGAAATCGTTAACTCATAAGATTAATACTGTAACACTCCAAACTTTCCAATAATAAAATAGTATTTAAATTAAATAATGTCTATCCCAAAACCAGGGAATCTCAATCGTCAAATACAATCCAAAACCCAACATTCAATGTAACGGCTAGTACAACCCACTAGCTCTAAAATAACGGTAAAGTAAACTGCCTAAAATGCTTCCTTGGGAAAAATATATAAGGAAGGGTGTTAGTACCCGATATGAAGATAAAGGACTTCCTAGACGTTTAGGAGACTCCGAGAACCTTTTAGGCAATAAAAACCTGACAGGGACTTATCCGGTAGCATCCCAGAGTTCTAGATTGACGAAATCAGTTATAGGTCGAAATCTATTAGGATATTGACCTGATCCCGAAAACAAAGTGATAAGATCTCACTGAGATCTTGATAACCACGCCATCCGGCAATACTGGCCACACGGCCAGTGTGGGAGTTTGCCGCGCGGCCACTCCTTCCGACCCCAATTCCTTATAAATTGGTGCCTCCAGCTCCAGAGATCGATAACGAATTCATTCTACGAGTTCTACAGTCAAAACTGACGAGGAAACTCTTAGTTTAAGCCTTTCTGGCACCCTCGAAGCCTCTTCGAATCTTCAAGAAGCTTCAATCATAGTTCTTGCCGATCAAGGTAAGTCTTCTTACTATTGTTATTATGTTCTTTTTATATTCTTAGGCTAGATCTATATTATGCATGTTTTCATTATGTTTATTCATTCATATTCATATGTTCTTCATGCGTTCTTCATGTTCTTAGTCTAGATTCATAACATATTCTATATTTAGGTTAGCGATCTTCATGTTTTACATATTCATTCATATGTTTCATGATGTTCTTATCATTATGCTAGATCTAAGACTTATCCATGCGCAACATACTAGATCTAGGGTTTTAATCCCTATTATGTGCATATAACATAGCCGATGATGATCTTAGGGTTTCATCAAACTCTAATATGATCTAGGAACTATTTCTAACCCTAATCTTCCCCCCTCATTATGCATGATCCCGCTTCATCTCTCTATTCTAAATTCATCAATGAACTACGCTGACCTGAGCTTCTCACGTTGAGAAGAACGTAGGCAATCCTCGGATTCGGTCTCAAACACACACACACACACACATTGATCATGATAGAAAGACCGATTCGTCGGGCAATAAGAGAGATCACATTAATATTCTTCTCTTATTGTAATTTGACCCCCCGAACCCTATTATTCTCATAAATGGTTTTCTCAATGTTTTAACTACAAATAAAACAACGTGGCGACTCTCAATTTCAATCGGACGTATTCACAGTGGCGACTCTGCTGGGGACCTATTGTTTTTGAAAACCTTTTTCAAAACTTAAGAGGGTCTAACTTTCATCACTTCGTGATTTTGTGTGTGTTCTAACTTCCCCGCGCACTCCTTTTCTTCAAAAAATATAATAAAATTGCACTTCTGCAAATTCTCACATTTCTGTAAAACTAGTTCTAACGATTTCTTGCAGGTTTTTGGTGTTCATAGTATGTTTCAATGTTCTAGATCTGCTCTATTATGTTCGTTTCATGATTAAATGCTATTACTATGAATTGTTATGCTAGTAGACTTCTATCTTGCATTGCATCTCATCATTCCTAAAAATCGTATTGAAATTGCACACTACCACTAGTCCGTGTCACACTGCACACCTTACTCCGGATAATCCACTGAGTGCACAGCTTAAGCGATCCTGTCGTCTCTGTCTTCATGGCACCCGGTTTATCTTACTCACCGTGTACGCTTGCGAGCGATTGAGGTTAAACCTTGTCCGTGTCTAAACCATGCACCTTGATCGAGTTAAGAACACTTATCAAAACAGTAATCTTAACCTTACTAAAATTATTCATCATGCTGCATGAGTCTACCTTAGATTAACTCTAGTCAACCTTCGACCCGTCTAGGACAAACCCGTCTTCGACCCGTCTATGTCAACCCGCCTTCGACCCATCTAGATCAACCTAGTCAACCTTTGACCCGTCTAGGTCAACCTAGTCAACCTTTGACCTTCCTAGTTCAACTTACCTACCGCCGTCCTGTCTAGATCAACCCATCTAGGCCTCCCTATCATCGACCCGTCTAGATCAACTCTAGTCAACCTTCGACCCATCTAGGTCAACTCGCCTTCGACCCGTCTAGGTCAATCCACCTTCGACCCGTTTAGGTCAACCCATCCTTGACCCGCCTAGGTTAAACCCTCATCCTTGACCCGTCCAGGTCAACCCGTCACCTTGACCCATCTAGGTCAACCCATCTCCTTGACTCGTCTAGGTCAACCTTGTTGGTGTTGTATGCTCTAGGCACGTTTTGTAAAACGATTAATGTTATTAATATTAATGATATTGAATGTTTGATTATTATATCCTTTGCATGTTTATTATAATAATCCCCGTCCCTGATAATTATGATTAATTGTTAGTTTAAGTTTAATGGATAATCATATGATGATTATGGTGTATGGGATACAATTAAACTTATGGGTATTTGTTGGAGACCAAATACTGGACAGACCCATATGAGATTTATGTCATGGTCACAATGTCATAATTAAGTCTCATATAGTTATATTACTGGAATCTTTAGACCTGAGATTATCACAGTCTTCCACTCGATGAACATTACGTTTGACATATTCAAACGTTACCCCTAATCGGGTAGCTATAAAGAATGTGATTGGCGTAATCGGATTCATGTAGGGAAAGGTAATAAATCAAGAAGGGATTTGTTCCTCGTAAGAGAGAGATGTCAAGCTTTGGCCACTCGAAGAATGGTGTTGATGAAATGCATGGCCGTGCTCAAATAAGATTTGTACTATCAATACATTCTGGATCGAGAAAGCATTGAACACTGTAAGTTGACCATTGACCATGGCTTACGTTCAATAGACATCATGAAACAAAGAGATTGTAATATGTTCTATAAAGGATTCACGAACTTATACAAGTTATATTAATTGGGTAGTCATGATGGCTTGCTAGAGTCCGCTCATGATTTATGAGCACAAATGTGTTTGGGCTCATTGCCAACTTAATATAATCCTATGGGGTCACACACAAAAGGACGAATTGTTCAAAAGGCTAAAATCGGAATTCTGGTGGTGCTCGGCCGAGCACCTCATATGACTCGGCCGAGCATGGGAAATCAGAAGGTCAGATTTTCTGGAGCAAAGGTGCTCGGCCGAGCACCTTAAAGGACTCGGCCGAGCAGGCCCTGTTCGGGCCCAAAAACTGATTTCGTGTTGTGACGGGTTTTAACCTATTTCTCCTAAACGGTTTAGGACTAATAAGTATATAAACCTCTAACAACGACCTAATCAGTATGTATTGATTCCATATCAATTAGATAGCCTCCGAGAGAGAGAAAAACAAGTTCTTCTTCTTCCTCAAGAACAAGAACATTGATTTTCTATATAGCCTTCAAAATAGAAAGAGTTTCTATTGGGTCTAGCAATCCGGTTCAAGAATCATTCTTGAAATTCGTTCGCGTGTGGATAAACATAGAGGGCGTTGGCATCAACTCCTTCAAAGTTCGTGATCCAAGTTTTGCGGTCGTTCCTACGTTCGTGATTCGAAGAAGCGCGAAGAACGAAGATTGAAGATCTCAGAATTTTAAAGCTCCGTCACGGTTAGTGTTCTAAATTCACCCTCGTATTAATCTAATCATTGTGATCGGATCTAGGCTTTTTGGGTTTCATTCCGCTGCGCATGTTTGCTCAAAACCCAACAGTGGTATCAGAGCCCCGTTCATCATGATTATTTTAATAATAACATGTTAATGATATAATTGGATTATATGTTTTGGCATGCTATGTGAATTTGGATTCAAGATGTTTTATGTGATCTGGTTTTATGTTTGTATATGAGATATATTGAAATCATAAAATCGCACCGTTTAAATACGTTATGTGGGATCTACGATTGCAATAATAATTTGATTATTATGTTCCTTTAGATTATCAAAAATTAATTGGATTGATTTGTTGATGATCTTTGATTCATGAATAAATCGTTTATTCAAGGTTTTGATGAACATGATGATATGATCATTATGAACACCAAATCCTAAATGAATCGGGAAAGCAATCTTAGAATTAAAATTCGACAAGAAAAACTGTTCTGTTCGTGGTGCTCGGCCGAGCAGTCTATAAGACTCGGCCGAGCAGAGTCGTCAGAAGCAAAGGGTTTTCTGGAACACAGAGGCGCTCGGCCGAGCACCTCAAAGGACTCGGCCGAGCAGGTTGATTTTGGACAGAATTTGTTTTTCAGATGGCTGGTTTAAGAAACCGTGTTTCCTGAAATTAAATGGCTTGTTTAAAATCACTTTGGATTGAATTTGTTTGTCAGATGGCTGGTTTGAGAAACCGTGTTTCCTGAAAACAGATGTCAAGGTCAAAGTAATGAATTGATGGGACAAAAGAATTTAGAATCGAGTTACTTTATGTAAGGGATTGTGGATGCCTATTGGCTTAGTTTCGACCTTACATAGTTGTTCCTTCTAGTTTCTAAATTTGGTACGGGATTGTGGATGCGTTCTGGCTTAGTTTCGACCGTACAATCGTGCTCTCAATAATGTGTTAAAGAATTTATCTCCATAAATCAATCACATGAAATCTTAATTTAATTAATGAGATTAGTTAAATTATTAACCGTTGCTTTATGTGTTTATATTATGTGACTATAAACATTGACCATGCTATGTGTCATGAACCTTCTTTAAAAAAAATTTAAGTTCCGTGTCAATCCATGATTAAAACACTTGTGAGTACGTGGGTAGTTTTGTGTGGGTTACGCCCTAGCGTAGGTGCATTGATTCTATCCATTTATGAGCAAGATGAGGAAACAGTGATTCCTATACGTTTAAAATGGTTTAACTTAATTAGGCTATCAAAACAGTTTTGGGCCTAAGGCACAGATGAGATTAAAACATGTTAGATATACGATATCTAAAATCTCATAAAAGATCTAAGAGTCATATACGATATGATTGACAAGGAGTTGTCTACCTAAATAACTTATTTTGAGCAGTCGTGCCCTAGCCGACTCAAAGTTAAGTGAAATATGGATCTTAGCCCATTCAAATTATATTATACATTGGATGTATATGAAGGTTATATAATTTAGTGGGAGTATTTGTAAAATACTATTAATTTAACATCTTTAATTAAGTTGGTACTCATATTTAATTATATGTTTGCATAATTGTAGATAATGGCTCAGAATACAAATTTATCACTGCGATCTATCCTTGAGAAGGAGAAACTTCAAGAAGATGGAGCTAACTATACGGATTGGATCCGTAGCCTTAGAATTGTTCTAAAGCATGAGGATAAGCTCTATATTCTTGATGAGCCCGTTCCTGAAGAAGAACCTGCTTCTAATGCACCCAAGGATGAGAGAAACGCCTACAAGAAACATGTGAATGATTCTCGTGAGGTGGGTTGTCTTATGCTTGCGGCCATGTGTTCAGAACTTCAGAAGATTCTTGAACACTTGGAAGCATTTGACCTTGCTGCTACATTGAAAGATATGTTCCAAGAACAAGCAAGGCAAGAGAGGTTCGACACCATAGCTGCCCTAGTCTCATGCAAGATGAGCGAAGGACAGTCTGTGAGCCCTCATGTTTTGAAAATGAAGGCTTACTTTGAGAAACTAGAGAGGCTTGGCCATCCAATTGAGATTGAGTTGGCTACCGATTTTATCCTTAATTCATTGCCCAAAAGCTATAATCAGTTCGTCATGAACTTTAATATGAAAGGGATGGATAAGACTATGTCTGAATTGCATGGGATGCTTAAGCAGGCAGAAAAGAAAATCGGTAAGGAGACCGCTCCTGTACTCATTGTGTCTAAGGAAGGAAAGGGCCAAAAAGGCAAAGGAAAGGGTAAGGCAAAAGTTGTCAAACCCAAGATTAGCAAGGCAATTGTTGCCAAAGCTAATGTGGCTAAACCTGCTTCCCAAAAGGATGCAATTTGTTTCCACTGCAATGAGATTGGACATTGGAAACGAAATTGCAAGGTTTACAAGGAAGAGTTAAAGAAGAAGAAGAGCGGTGGGACTGCATCTACTTCAGGTATCTATGTTATAGATATTCTACTTTCTACTTCTAGCTCCTGGGTATTAGATACTGGATGTGGATCTCACATTTGTTTAAATGTGCAGGGACTAAGGAATAGAAGGCTACTTAAAGATGGCGAAGTGGACCTACGCGTGGGAAATGGAGCAAGAGTTGCTGCATTAGCCGTAGGAACATATGATGTCATTTTACCTAGCGGATTAATTCTTGTTTTGAACAATTGTTATTACGTTCCGGATTTAAGTAGAAATATTATTTCAATTTCTTGTTTGGATAATGAAGGTTTTAAGTTTCTTATTGAAAATAAGAAGTTTTCTATTTATTTAAATGATATGCTTTATTGTACTGCATGTTCATTTAATGGCCTTTATGTTCTTGATGTTGTAAATGGGAATAATGAGAATGTTTATAATGTAAATAAGAAATCCAAACCTAATGATGTAAATCATACTTATTTGTGGCATTGCCGTCTTGGTCATATTAATGAGAAGCGTATCTCAAAACTCCATGGGGACGGACTTCTAGATTCACATGATTTTGAATCATATGAAACTTGTGAGTCATGTTTACTTGGAAAGATGACTAAAGCACCTTTTACTAAGAGTAGTGAAAGGGCTAATGACTTATTGGCCCTCATACATACTGATGTGTGTGGACCAATGAGTTGCAATGCTAGGGGAGGATATCAATACTTCATAACTTTTACTGATGATTTTAGTAGATATGGCTATGTCTACTTAATGAAACATAAAAGTGAATCTTTTGAGATATTTAGAATATTTCAAAATGAAGTACAAAATCAACTTGGAAAAACTATTAAAGCACTTCGATCAGATCGTGGTGGAGAATATTTAAGCCAAGAATTTGACAATCATCTGAAAGATTGTGGAATTGTTTCACAATTAACTCCACCTGGGACACCACAATGGAATGGTGTGTCCGAACGGAGAAATAGGACTTTATTGGATATGGTCCGCTCCATGATGAGTCAAGTTGATCTTCCTTTAACCTTTTGGGGACATGCACTAGAAACTGCTGCACTAACACTAAATAATGTTCCAACAAAATCTGTTCCAAAGACTCCACATGAGATGTGGACTGGAAGAAAACCTAGTTTGTCTTTCATGAAGATTTGGGGTTGTGAAGCATTTGTTAAGAAGCTCATATCTGACAAACTCACACCTAAATCTGATAAATGTATTTTCGTTGGTTACCCTAAGGAAACTAAGGGTTATTACTTTTACAACCGCACGGAAAACAAAGTGTTTGTTGCCCGTCATGGTACCTTTCTAGAGAAAGAGTTTCTCTCCAAAGGAATTAGTGGGAGTAAAATTAATCTCGAAGAAATTCGAGAACCCGAAAATTACATGGAACAAAATGTTGGATCTGAACAAGTTTCACAAAGTAATGTGGAACCTATTCAGAATACTCAAGTTCCTCGCAGAACTGGTAGGGTGCGATCTGAACCTGAGAGATATGGATTTCTCATGACAGATAGCAATAAAGTAGAAGTCATAGTTGATGACGAACCTACTTCCTACCAAGAAGCGATGTCCGCTCCTGATTCAGATAAATGGCTTGGAGCCATGGAATCTGAAATTAAATCCATGTATGATAATCAAGTTTGGAACTTGATTGATGCGCCCGAAGGTGTAAAAACCATAGGATGCAAATGGGTTTTCAAAAAGAAAACTGACATGGATGGAAAGGTGCATACTTATAAAGCTAGACTTGTAGCGAAAGGCTATAGGCAGATTTATGGAATCGACTATGATGAAACCTTTTCGCCCGTAGCAATGATCAAGTCTATAAGAATTTTACTTGCCATAGCCGCATATTTTGACTATGAGATATGGAAAATGGATGTTAAAACAGCGTTCCTTAACGGGAACTTACTTGAGGATGTTTACATGACACAACCTGAAGGTTTTGTAATTCCAGAAAATTCTAACAATGTATGCAAATTGCAACGATCCATTTATGGATTGAAGCAAGCCTCTAGGAGTTGGAATCTTCGATTTGATGAATTGGTCAAAGAGTTTGGCTTCATCAAGAACGAAGATGAACCTTGCGTTTACAAGAAGATTAGTGGGAGCGTAGTATTATTTCTGGTACTATATGTTGATGACATATTGATCATAGGAAACGACATTCCCGCACTGCAGTCTGTAAAGACTTGGTTAGGAAAATGTTTCTCTATGAAAGATATGGGAGAAGCCGCTTATATCCTTGGCATTAGGATCTATCGTGATAGATCCAAGAAATTGATTGGTTTAAGTCAAGGTACATATATTGACAAAGTTCTTAAGAGATTCTGCATGGAAAACTCTAAGAGAGGAAATTTGCCAGTGGGACATGGCATAACTCTAAGCAAGAATCAGTATCCTAAGACAACTGATGAGCATAAGAGAATGATTGGGATTCCATATGCTTCCGCAATTGGATCAATCATGTATGCCATGATATGTACTAGACCCGATGTCTCGTATGCTTTGAGCATGACGAGTAGATATCAATCAAATCCTGGTGAAAATCATTGGATTGCAGTCAAGACGATTCTTAAGTACTTGCGAAGGACTAAAGATTCGTTCTTGGTGTATGGAGGTGTGGAAGGTGATCTTGTTGTAAGTGGTTACACAGATGCAAGCTTCCAAACCGACAAGGATGATTTTAGATCGCAATCTGGATTTGTATTTGTGCTTAATGGAGGTGCTGTTAGCTGGAAGAGTTCTAAGCAAAGTACTGTCGCTGATTCTATAACGGAAACTGAGTATATTGCTGCATCCGATGCTGCTAAAGAAGCTGTTTGGATCAAGAAGTTCATAACTGAACTAGAGGTAGTTCCTAGCATTTCTGATCCAATAGACCTTTATTGTGATAATAATGGTGCTATTGCTCAAGCAAGGGAACCAAGAAACCATCAGAAGTCCAAACACATACTTAGGCGTTACCATGTCATTCGAGAAATCATTAACAGAGGTGACGTGAATATATGCAGAGTACCAACTGATGATAACATTGCCGACCCATTGACAAAGGGTCTTCCACAAGCAAAGCATGATGGTCATGTTAGGTCTATGGGTATTCGATACATTAATTAGGCCTAGTGCAAGTGGGAGATTGTTGGTGTTGTATGCTCTAGGCACGTTTTGTAAAACGATTAATGTTATTAATATTAATGATATTGAATGTTTGATTATTATATCCTTTGCATGTTTATTATAATAATCCCCGTCCCTGATAATTATGATTAATTGTTAGTATAAGTTTAATGGATAATCATATGATGATTATGGTGTATGGGATACAATTAAACTTATGGGTATTTGTTGGAGACCAAATACTGGACAGACCCATATGAGATTTATGTCATGGTCACAATGTCATAATTAAGTCTCATATAGTTATATTACTGGAATCTTTAGACCTGAGATTATCACAGTCTTCCACTCGATGAACATTACGTTTGACATATTCAAACGTTACCCCTAATCGGGTAGCTATAAAGAATGTGATTGGCGTAATCGGATTCATGTAGGGAAAGGTAATAAATCAAGAAGGGATTTGTTCCTCGTAAGAGAGAGAGATGTCAAGCTTTGGCCACTCGAAGAATGGTGTTGATGAAATGCATGGCCGTGCTCAAATAAGATTTGTACTATCAATACATTCTGGATCGAGAAAGCATTGAACACTGTAAGTTGACCATTGACCATGGCTTACGTTCAATAGACATCGTGAAACAAAGAGATTGTAATATGTTCTATAAAGGATTCACGAACTTATACAAGTTATATTAATTGGGTAGTCATGATGGCTTGCTAGAGTCCGCTCATGATTTATGAGCACAAATGTGTTTGGGCTCATTGCCAACTTAATATAATCCTATGGGGTCACACACAAAAGGACGAATTGTTCAAAAGGCTAAAATCGGAATTCTGGTGGTGCTCGGCCGAGCACCTCATATGACTCGGCCGAGCATGGGAAATCAGAAGGTCAGATTTTCTGGAGCAAAGGTGCTCGGCCGAGCACCTTAAAGGACTCGGCCGAGCAGGCCCTGTTCGGGCCCAAAAACTGATTTCGTGTTGTGACGGGTTTTAACCTATTTCTCCTAAACGGTTTAGGACTAATAAGTATATAAACCTCTAACAACGACCTAATTAGTATGTATTGATTCCATATCAATTAGATAGCCTCCGAGAGAGAGAAAAACAAGTTCTTCTTCTTCCTCAAGAACAAGAACATTGATTTTCTATATAGCCTTCAAAATAGAAAGAGTTTCTATTGGGTCTAGCAATCCGGTTCAAGAATCGTTCTTGAAATTCGTTCGCGTGTGGATAAACATAGAGGGCGTTGGCATCAACTCCTTCAAAGTTCGTGATCCAAGTTTTGCGGTCGTTCCTACGTTCGTGATTCGAAGAAGCGCGAAGAACGAAGATTGAAGATCTCAGAATTTTAAAGATCCGTCACGGTTAGTGTTCTAAATTCATCCTCGTATTAATCTAATCATTGTGATCGGATCTAGGCTTTTTGGGTTTCATTCCGCTGCGCATGTTTGGTCAAAACCTAACCAACCTTAGATGACCTACCTCTTGGCCTACCCATGTTCAACCTTACCCGACTCACTTAAATCAAAAACCACCTTACGTAGGTACCCTCACCTATAACTAACCAAGGACCGAGTTATCTCCCTTCCTTTTTTGACCCCTACGGTCATCTTCTAATACTTACGGTTTTCAAAAAAATCACTGACCTCTTGCGGTCACTCTCTCTTTTGTCTTACTTAACCCAAACTACGGTGACCTGAGCCTCTCATCGTGTGGGACCTCTCCCGCATGGTAAGGGGAACGTAGGAAGCTCCAGCCCGATCAAACTTTTAGTCTTTTCATTCAAAGAACATTTCAAAAAATACGGAGATAAGTCTTTTCATAAAAAATGATTTTTTAAACGATGCCTTGTCATTAATTATGAGTCTAATTCAATTCAAAGACTTAACTTCTCCACCAACAATTACAGAATCCCGCATCATGTCTGTTGAAAGGATCATCACAGTCACAACCGAAGCTGCCACCCAAAGCCTCGAGACACCTCTTTACCCCAATTCCGTTCTCAATGAGCAAGCAGCCCACTTCAATACCGTTCTTAATGAACAAGCAGCCCACTTCACCACCGTTCTCAATGAACAAGCAGTCCATATTAACGCCGCTCTCAACAAGCAAGCGGCCCACTATGAGACTATCCTCAACAAGCAAGCGTCCCACTATGAGACTATCTTCAAGGAGAAAGCAACCCTCTCCCAAACTCTTCTCGATGAACAAGAAGCCTTCTTTGAGATTGTTCTCCTCAAACGAACAGACCGCTTCCAGAAAGTGATGTACAAGGCTCTAAAGGAAACCGAGGAACATCTCCAGTCCGATATCTACAGCATCTACGAATACCTCAACCGCAATCTCCTTCCTGCTCCATTTCAACACCCGTACGATCCTCAAATATATGGGCCACCACCACAGACTCTCCCCATTGGGATTCCTCCTATGAATACCCATCAGCAAGGAATACCGGTGCCTAAACCACCCTCTAAGTTGGTTCGTGACAAGAAGGATGAGCACAAGTACGATGACTTGGGTATGCCATTATACAAATGCATCAAAAGTCTAGTTCAAGCCAGCTAGTTATCTCCTCTCCCCGAATACAAGCCAAACTTTGCAAGACAAGACTTGGATCCCTCCAAATATTGCAAGTATCACCAATACATCGGACATGACACCGAGAATTGCCTCCAACTGAAAAGGAGGATCCAAAACCTCATTGATAGCGGAGCCATCACCCGCAAAAGGAATACATGGGCATGAGCAGAATCCAAGCAAGGAAGAAACTACACCGGGGCTACCTCCTTCAAAAAAAAGATATAAATAAATAAAAAAAAGAGTCTTTCAGTCTTCGTAGGTTCTAGAGAGTCTTTTAGTGAAAGTCCACCTCGGACATTAGTCTTTTATTTTTACTAGCAAAAGTCCACTTTGGACTCTAGTTAGATTGTTAAAGTCCACCTCGGACTAGTCTTTTACTTTCAATAACAAAAGAGTCTTTATTTCTTTTCTCTCTAGACTTGAGACATAATCTTGCATATGTACATCAACTTCATGAAAATTGTATTAATCGCAATTGTCAATTGATTGTTATATCTTTGTATGACGAATTAATCATGAACATACTCATTAATAAAGACTCATTAAAAGGTAAATGGACCCACAAACTATCATACGTAACTTAACAAACAATTAGTCTCAAAATAACAAACGCTTTGAGCAATCGAATCGTTTTCTTGTTTCTATATACACTCCCTATGCCTACCTTATACATACTCTCCTAGTGTACACCCACTGTGTGCACCCTCCATATATTACCCTCGTGTACACCCACTGTGTGCACCCTCTATATATACTCCTTGTGTACACCCACTGTGTGCACCTTCCATATATTCCCCTCGTGCACCCACTGTATGCACCCTCCATATATACCCCTTGTGTACACCCACTGTGTGCACCCTCCATATATTCCTCTCGTGTACACCCACTGTGTGCACCCTCTATATATACCCCTTATGTACATCCACTGTGTACACCCATTAAATACTCCCCTCATACACTTCCACCTTCCCATGAAGAAGACGACGACTGCAGAGCTGCTCACCATCAAAGAAACGCCCGCACAATCACAAAGGCTGTCCAACATGACGATGCACTGGGGCTGTCTGTCCTCCTCGAAGATATCAATAAAATGCAAGGGGCTATTCAAACCTCCTCCATGAGTTCTACCTCCCAAAGGCGAAAAGCGAATTAGGGGCTCATCTTGCCCAACGTTTCATATGTATATATATATAAAAAAAGCTCGCTAGGTCAAAACCCACAACGGGCGGCTTAGGCAAAAATTAGAGCAAAAAGCACAAAAAAGAAGCCCGCTAGGTTGAAAACCCGCAAGGGCGGCGTAGGCAAAAATAAGGGTGTGCACAAAAAATAAATAAATAAAAGCAAAGAAAAATAGAAGGGGCTATCATCATAGAAAGTAAAATACCCCTTTTTCTTTCACTTCTTATTTTCTATTTTTCTTCCTTTTCAAAGGAGTTCAACTCAACTCGACAGCAGCGATCCAAAGCGACAACTACAAACGCAGCAGTCCAAAGCGACAACCGGTATCATCATCAACCGGATCATCCTCGAACTACGCGGACCTGAGCCTCTCACACCGAGAGGAACGTAGGCAACCTCCTGGTCCGGTCCACAAAATATACATAACCCACCTCGAGCCAACTTTCATTCTTTTCTCTTTTCCCCATACACCATAATTTCTATTCTCTTTCTCGATTAATCAAGGCGTTTATTATTTCGAGACTACTTATCTAAAACACAACCATAAGATACGTAACTAATCAACGAGGTCCATTCTCGAGCAATCAAAAGACAATTCTGAATAAAACAATTTTCAAATGTCTCGACAAGTCTTCTGATCTACAATCTACGAAAGAGCTAAACACTTACTTTCTGTCAGGCAGGGGCTTCCTCCCTTTTGTACATATATACACTCAGTTGTCCAAAGAGTCAAAATATGAGAACTCCTTCTCTCGTTCTCTCTCTCTCTTCTCTCACCATAACGAAAAGGCTCCTGCAAGTCATCCATACAGTTCTGTCTTTTTATTTATTTTGAGTCGAATTAAATAAAAAAAAAAAAAAAACGACGCTAAAAGAGTATACCCACCTAGATTGAAAACCGGCAAGGGCGGTCTAGAGAAAAAGCAGGGTGCGTCTAGAAGGAGGTAGAATCCCTCACCTCATGCCCTCATCAAACTAGGGCTGCCCTAACAGAATTGGACCGACTGCTGATGCTCTAACAAGATCACTCTCCACGAAAGGTCATCTCTTCATCAAAGTTCAACACGGTTGACCTCTTTTGAAAGCCCCCATAAAACTGGGGCTGCCCTAACGGAATTAGGCCGAGTACTGATGCTCCCAGCAGAAAGTCATCTCTCTTCGTCAAAAGCTCAACATGGGAGGGCTACTCTAATGCTCCTATCAAACTGGGGCTTCCCCAAAAGATATTTGGTCAATTGCATGGCTACTCAGAGATCACCGGCGACCCGACGAAATCGTGCTCACCCGAAGGACTACCCTAATCAACAAACCCGACGGAGGACAAGTACTTGAATTAATTAGACTGTAATTAATTATAAGGCATCTTTATAAAGTCATTACATTTTCAAAAACTGTTTCCTATCACGACACGTTGTTTATAAACCCGCACACTACCATACAAAATGTCTTTTGTCTCATCTCCGTGATGTCCTAACTGACTCGGTCCTACAACTTAGGACACCCTTGGGTCCCGCATCTCGTTTTATATAGGTCAAAAGCCCTAGATCCCCTTTGGGCAGCAGTTTCTGAACCCAACTAGGGTACCCTTAGCCTGTGCAATGCGCTCCTAGTCAGTTTACATGCTATTTACATGCTATCTACATGCTATTTACATGCTATCTACATGCTATTTACATTCTGTCTACATGCTACATAAATGTTGGTACAATTATCCATGAATATTACTATTCTACTGTCTGTGCTACAACTAACAACTGCAGAACTAAGAGGCCGATCCACTAGCATTACCTCGAGTCCGCTTCCGCAGAGAAGGATGCTTGCAGGTCGAAGCACCATTATCACCGTGACTAGAAGGAGGAGAAGCACTGCACTCCGCCAACTTCTGAAGGACCTTCACCACCTTCCTGTGATGCCTCCGAATGACCACCCGCAGTCTCTCCTCTATCATAGCGCATGGCCCCCCAAGGCGTGTCCGAACGAAGCTCCCTCGACAATGAATCGTCTAGAATCAAGCCCCTTGGTCAACCTAACCCAGTCATACAGAGACGCTGAATCAGTTATGGACCACGGAGGATCCATCAGAACCAAGTAGGCGCTGTGTAACGCCCGTCCTAATTCCTGTTAAATTCTTGTCTTGCATAATTATATGCTATTTTATTTGAGTTAATTATTTAACTAATTGAGCAAGTTTAAGTCCTAATTGTTTAAGTTACATTAGGGTCATTTGTGAAAAATAATGTTTAGGGGCTAAAATGCTCAAATTGAAACTTGAAGGGCCTTTTTGTCAAAAATGAAACGTGAGGGGCCTAAATGTCAAATCTTGAAAGTGGTTAAGTATATCAACACCATTTTTGTTTGTCTAAGGAATCACTTTCCCAATTCTCGTACTTTCTCTCTGTTTCATAAAAGGAAGTTCAGTTTTACCCTATTCTCGACTCCTCGCGATTAAATATCCCTCTGTTCGTGATTCTGATCCCGGATAAAAATTCGTGGCGCTGAGTAGAGCATTTCCTGCCGAACAGAAATTAGTTTGGGTGAATTTGATTTCGGACTAGGTAAGTCACTAGCCCCCCCTTGCTTGTAATAACATGCTTATGTGTTATTCTTGATACTTGTACTTGTTAATTTCGTGATTTGGTTGAATTTTGTGATACTTGTAATTTTGGGACAAAGAGAGTATAACCCTCTGTGAAAAATGTTGAAAAAAATTGAAATAAGTGTCTTGAACAATCTTAGTGCACTTCTGAGATTGTTAGTTTGTTAGTAGAAAGTTACTCCTACGCTTGGGATGGAGAATTTCTAAGCCTGGAAGGAAATTGGGTTTTGGCTGGAAATTGCACCAGGCGCCCGCCTGGTCAGCCTCGAGCGCCCGCCTGGTTTGTCTTGAGCGCCCGCTTGACCTCATATCAAGCGCCCGCCGCTAGCCTCGTTTTAGTGCAAAAATCCCTGTTGAACTTTGAGCGCACGCCTGGTTGGCGCCGAGCGCCCGCTTGCCCTGCAACCCTAGACCAAGCGCTCGCCTGTGTAGTAGTAGGCGCCCACTCGGTCCCCTGTCCTGATGAAAGTGTTTTAAACCTAAAGTGAAATGAAATCTTACCTCTCCTAAGGCATAGAGCCTTAGTATAAGATGTCCTAGCAAGTGTATATGTACCTTTTGAGACATTAGAACTTAGTCTTGAACATGAAAACTTATAGAACTCAAATGAGAACTTAAGTATAAGAGTAGTAACTCTTTTATATGTGTTGAAAGTGCTATGAACAAGCACTAATGTGTTATGCTTGTCTTGAAATCAATGTTTGTGCACCTTAGGGGCATTAGAACAAAGTATTGGAATTGAATATCCTAAGAATAGGATTAAGAACTTGTAAGAGAAAAAGATATAACTCTTATACATGCTTGAATGTCCAAAGATTGGAATGATAACTCGAGTATAAGACAATTAATTCTTGTACATGTCTTGAACATCCATAGAAGTGGATTGAGAACTTGAATGTAAGATGATAAAATCTTGTACATGACTTGAAACCAATACGTGTGTATGGTAATGAACTTGAAAGTGCTATGAACAAGCACTAACGTGTTAGAACTATCCTTGGTGTGTATGTGCAAATCTTGCATATAGCTACTTGATAGAATGTGGCTTGTTGACTACTTGATACTTGGTATTAATAACCAAAGAGTTAGAATGTGGAGCTAGATAGAGAATGAACAACTCTAAGACATACTTGAATCTAATACGTGTGTATTGAAAGTGCTATGAACAAGCACTAATGTGCTAGTAATTGGTTTTAATCGTGCATATACTCAATGAAGTATATAAAGTATAAAGAAGATATCTTGTTCTTGAGTTGAGTTCCTAAAGAATGAGGGACTAGTGTAATATAAAGATAATTCATAAAACAATGATTATAGAACACAATAGGTGTTAGAAAATGTATTCGATTATTAACGATAAATATACGCGAGATATGATTATGACTAGGTACAATATGACCTATTCGACTACGTGCTTAGAGTCTAAGATGTTGGGCTCTACTTGAAATTTAGGGTATCGTGATAGACACATTAGTGTGTTAAAGGTTATATGAATATGTACGTGCAAATATGGCATATGACAAAGTGATATAAAATGACATACCCTACTACTTGGTTGGGGTCTGTTATTAATAGACTCTAATTTGGCTTGATTGTGTTACGTGGACACATTACGTGCCATTGTTATACTGATTTGTATTCGCAATTATTGCGTGCGTGTACTTGTATTTGGTGAGCACATGATTACATGGTTCCTGAAGAGCTAGTCCACTACTTTTGGACTTAGTTCTATACTCTTGTAGTTCAAGTAAATATCTACTTGTGCATTCTTGTGTGAGTCCAGCTGGTCACCTTGCTTGCTCGGAGATGTATAGGTTCACGTTTATCATGAGGCTGGGGCCAAAGTGATAATCGGGTGCCTATGTATCTGCGCTTGACCCCTTACTACAGGCCATAGTAAGGGCATAGCTTCCTTTATTAGAGCAATACGCCTGATAAAAGTGAATGCTAAAACTCGTGAACACCTCGTGAATCTTTTTCTTGTTAGTGACACTGGTTACCGGGTCCTCTTGTGTACTGCACAGCAGCAGCTTGATTGATCGTGATTTGTCATCTGCAATAAGCAACGACAACAATGGTTTACTTGGGAGGAATAAGGTTGGAATATCCTTTGTAACCTGTTAATTTAGCCTTATGTGCTAGTTACTTGATGAGTTGGCTTAGCCTCTCATATACTTGTTACTTGATGACATCTTGAGCATGATTACTTGATAATCTTCTTGATTTTCATGATTACATGATAACATGCTATGTACTTGTATCTAGTAACTTACTGAGATTTATCTCACCCCGTTCCTTGTTTATTTGTTCTCCCCCCCAGGAAAGCAAGTGGTAATACGTTGTGAGGCTCGACTTAGCAGGGGCCTACTTGGCAGGTTGTTCTTGTTGGGGATTGTTATCCTTTCCAGTTTTGGTGAGGACGATTTGGTATCAGTTGTTTAGACTCAGTATATTGGGTAGACTTGTATAGTTCTTGTAATGCCAGCTTATGTGCTAGGCATGTTTTCCGCTGTGTATAGCCACATTTGGTTTAAATTTTGTGGTATAGAACTCGTTGTGAGCTATCTTAGCTCGTTCCTCTTGAGTATATATATGATGTAAGTTTGATATAAGCAGATGTCATTCAGTTTCTCATTTCTTGTTAGTGACGTGCACCAGGTTCGAGGTTCTATTAGGGAATCCCAGGACTTGGGGGCGTGTCAGTTTTGGTATCAGAGCTATGGTTTAGTTCTAAGCCTGGATAGGGTCTATGGTCTAGGTTGGGTTAGTCTTGGGTGTGTTTTTGACGTCGAGTGCTTCGTTACTTGTTGTTATACCAGGCATAGGACCGGTGTTGATAGTGTTGATAGTGTTCCCCACTAGATGGTTTGAGAATCGAGAGCGTGAGTCTTTAAAGACTTAGGCGTATCTATCTTGTGCAGTGGACATTGTTTCGTGCTATATGCATGCTTGTCCTCTTTTCTTGATTTACGTGAAAGTGTATTCTCTAGTAAGAGACTACGTGATTGATATCGTTATTTATAAGAGTTTATAGAAGTGTGGGTGATAACACCCTATACGTTATATGTTAACTTGGTCATGTCACCTGCATGGGGCATTGATGTGATACATGTTATGGCTTGGCTTTTTATATGTTAGGCCTTTCTTGTTTGCCACAATAGATGGTGAATATTTCTATGCTAGTATGCTTGACTATTTATATGAGTATGATATAATTATGTATAATATTCATGTTTTGCATTGAAAGCTCGAAAATGATTATCAAGGTTGTGCTGAATATTTAGCATATGTGGTTGATGGAAGAATGTCTACACCAAAAAAAAATTGAAGAATGGATACATCATTCTTTGTGAGATCTCAGATATAATTTCTACTGAGTAGTACATGATACATGATGAGAAACTTGAGTTATCTTGATTTGCTACGGTAAAAATATAGTGCTGATATTTAAATCAATGTTCATGACATCGGTTGAGTAAAAGAGTTGAAGATTCAACTTGAGGAATTTCTTGATAGAGGATTCACCCAGCTTAGTATATCTGCGTGGGGTGTATCTGTATTGATTGGCATGAAGAGATATGGTACTTTGCGATTTCATATTGAATGTAAAGAGTTCAACCAGGTGACTATAATGAACCAGTACTTGTTATCATGTATGGATGAATTATTTGATCCCTGAAGTTAATCAGTGGTCTATTCAGTGTTTGATTGATAAGTGGCTGCAATTATTTGGAAAGTCAACTATGAGGATATATTGAAAACATCTTCTCATATCAGGTATGCTTGTTATGAATTCGTGATTATGCTATTTCGATTGATATATGATCTAGCAGTATTGATGGATTTGATGAATGATATCTTCAAACCATAATTTGATTTCTTTGCGATGAATTTGATGACCTATTGGTGTATACAAAGTCGCAGACTGAGAATTGATTGTATTGAAATTTCTCGAGAGAAACAATTGTTTCCAAAAACTAGTAAGAGATAGATGATCCATTACTTTGAAGTGGATGCCTGAAGTGAGTATCTTTATTGACCTGTATAAGTGGAAACAACCGAAGTACGCATGTTCTTGAGATTTTCTTGATCTTGTTAGAGATTCATTAATGAATTTCGAAGGTAGCTCTATCATTAACTATTTGACACAGAAAGCTACACTTTCCGATGGATTGATAAACGTGAAGCCAATTTTTAAATATTGAAATGATGGATGACCACAACTTCAGTATTTGACATTGCCTAGTGGATTTGACTAATATGATGGTTAATTGGAGGATATGACCAGTGTTACTATTTTCTCGTGTATGTGTCAAGATTCACCAATATAGTGGATAAGATAAATTCATTATTCATAGTGAAGCTCGAACAAGAGATAAAACGTGTGTTAATTCAAAATGGTAACGTACTTGTATATGCTTCGAGGAGATTGAATCTTTATGAATAGAATAATTATACTCATGACTTGAAATTGATTGTGATCCTACGGCTATTGTATTAGCGGATTCATTGAACATAAAGACTTGTATTTCATGATTGATGGTACTGAATGGGAGAAAATTTCTGAGTATTCAACTAAATCCTTGAATTGCGATTATTTGAAAGCAGAATATCAGTGATCGTTTGATTTGTTATAATCCTTCGAGATTTGTGAATATATGAATATATTGCGATGGATTTCGTGGAAGGACTATCATTTAATAGATAAGTCCTGATGATATTGGTTATAGTGGATTGATTAATCAAATCTGCTTGACTTTATGTGTTGTGATTTTATGATCGATACATTTTGATTACTTGGGATACCTGTGGATATAATATATGAGAGGGATTCTTATTCTTCATCTTGTTCTACACCTTGTTTTACATCTTGATTATGATAAAATTTTCTGAGCACTCTGGATATTTAACCGAGATTGCTTCTTGATCATATGTTGCGAGCATGTGAAGTGGATTTCCTTGTGGCTATTGTATGAGTTTGCGATTTAGTGGAAATTCCATCACACGAATTACTTATTATATGGGTAATTGCTTGTCTGGATACTTGATTCTTGTCTTGAGCACGGATACTTCTTGTGAAAGTTTCATGGGAAAGTCTCGGTATCGAGAAGGTTATGTGAGAATAATACTCGCAGGTAATTGATAATATGGTGTGGTATACCATATTCTTTCTATTCTTGAGTTCTATTTGTTATTTATATGTGTTATAATTCCGATCAGTAAAATTCGAGGATGAATTTTCTTTAAGGAGGGGAGGATGTAACGCCCGTCCTAATTCCTGTTAAATTCTTGTCTTGCATAATTATATGCTATTTTATTTGAGTTAATTATTTAACTAATTGAGCAAGTTTAAGTCCTAATTGTTTAAGTTAAAACATTAGGGTCATTTGTGAAAAATAAAGTTTAGGGGCTAAAATGCTCAAATTGAAACTTAAAGGGCCTTTTTGTCAAAAATGAAACTTGAGGGGCCTAAGTGTCAATTATTGAAAGTGGTTAAGTATGTCAACACCATTTTTGTTTGTCTGAGGAATCACTTTCCCAATTCTCGTACTTTCTCTCTGTTTCATAAAAGGGAGTTCAGTTTTACCCTATTCTCGACTCCTCGCGATTAAATATCCCCCTGTTCGTGATTCTGATCCCGGATAAATATTCGTGGCGCTGAGTAGAGAATTTCCTGCCGAACAGAAATTAGTTTGGGTGAATTTGATTTCAGACTAGGTAAGTCACTAGCTCCCCCTTGCTTGTAATAACATGCTTATGTGTTATTCTTGATACTTGTACTTGTTAATTTCGTGATTTGGTTGAATTTTGTGATACTTGTAATTTTGGGACAAAGAAAGTATAACCCTCTGTGAAAAATGTTGAAAGAAATTGAAATAAGTGTCTTGAACAATGTTAGTGCACTTCTGAGATTGTTAGTTTGTTAGTAGAAAGTTACTCCTACGCTTGGGATGGAGAATTTCTAAGCCTGGAAGGAAATTGGGTTTTGGCTGGAAATTGCACCAGGCGCCCGCCTGGTCAGCCTCGAGCGCCCGCCTGGTTTGTCTTGAGCGCCCGCTTGACCTCATATCAAGCGCCCGCCGCTAGCCTCGTTTTAGTGCAAAAATTTCTGTTGAACTTTGAGGGCGCGCCTGGTTGGCGCCGAGCGCCCGCTTGCCCTGCAACCCTAGACCAAGCGCTCGCCTGTGTAGTAGTAGGCGCCCGCTCGGTCCCCTGTCCTGATGATAGTGTTTTAAACCTAAAGTGAAATGAAATCTTACCTCTCCTAAGGCATAGAGCCTTAGTATAAGATGTCCTAGCAAGTGTATATGTACCTTTTGAGACATTAGAACTTAGTCTTGAACATGAAAACTTATAGAACTCAAATGAGAACTTAAGTATAAGAGTAGTAACTCTTTTATATGTGTTGAAAGTGCTATGAACAAGCACTAATGTGTTATGCTTGTCTTGAAATCAATGTTTGTGCACCTTAGGGGCATTAGAACAAAGTATTGGAATTGAATATCCTAAGAATAGGATTAAGAACTTGTAAGAGAAAAAAATATAACTCTTATACATGCTTGAATGTCCAAAGATTAGAATGATAACTCGAGTATAAGACAATTAATTCTTGTACATGTCTTGAACATCCATAGAAGTGGATTGAGAACTTGAATGTAAGATGATAAAATCTTGTACATGACTTGAAACCAATACGTGTGTATGGTAATGAACTTGAAAGTGCTATGAACAAGCACTAACGTGTTAGAACTATCCTTGGTGTGTATGTGCAAATCTTGCATATAGCTACTTGATAGAATGTGGCTTGTTGACTACTTGATACTTGGTATTAATAACCAAAGAGTTAGAATGTGGAGCTAGATAGAGAATGAACAACTCTAAGACATACTTGAATCTAATACGTGTGTATTGAAAGTGCTATGAACAAGCACTAATGTGCTAGTAATTGGTTTTAATCGTGCATATACTCAATGAAGTATATAAAGTATAAAGAAGATATCTTGTTCTTGAGTTGAGTTCCTAAAGAATGAGGGACTAGTGTAATATAAAGATAATTCATAAAACAATGATTATAGAACACAATAGGTGTTAGAAAATGTATTCGATTATTAACGATAAATATACGCGAGATATGATTATGACTAGGTACAATATGACCTATTCGACTACGTGCTTAGAGTCTAAGATGTTGGGCTCTACTTGAAAGTTAGGGTATCGTGATAGACACATTAGTGTGTTAAAGGTTATATGAATATGTACGTGCAAATATGGCATATGACAAAGTGATATAAAATGACATACCCTACTACTTGGTTGGGGTCTGTTATTAATAGACTCTAATTTGGCTTGATTGTGTTACGTGGACACATTACGTGCCATTGTTATACTGATTTGTATTCGCAATTATTGCGTGCGTGTACTTGTATTTGGTGAGCACATGATTACATGGTTCCTGAAGAGCTAGTCCACTACTTTTGGACTTAGTTCTATACTCTTGTAGTTCAAGTAAACATCTACTTGTGCATTCTTGTGTGAGTCCAGCTGGTCACCTTGCTTGCTCGGAGATGTATAGGTTCACGCTTATCATGAGGCTGGGGCCAAAGTGATAACCGGGTGCCTATGTATCTGCGCTTGACCCCTTACTACAGGCCATAGTAAGGGCATAGCTTCCTTTATTAGAGCAATACGCCTGATAAAAGTGAATGCTAAAACTCGTGAACACCTCGTGAATCTTTTTCTTGTTAGTGACACTGGTTACCGGGTCCTCTTGTCTACTGCACAGCAGCAACTTGATTGATCGTGATTTGTCATCTGCAATAAGCAACGATAACAATGGTTTACTTGGGAGGAATAAGGTTGGAATATCCTTTGTAACCTGTTAATTTAGCCTTATGTGCTAGTTACTTGATGAGTTGGCTTAGCCTCTCATATACTTGTTACTTGATGACATCTTGAGCATGATTACTTGATAATCTTCTTGATTTGCATGATTACATGATAACATGCTATGTACTTGTATCTAGTAACTTACTGAGATTTATCTCACCCCATTCCTTGTTTATTTGTTCTCCCCCCCCCAGGAAAGCAAGTGGTAATACGTTGTGAGGCTAGACTTAGCAGGGGCCTACTTGGCAGGTTGTTCTTGTTGGGGATTGTTATCCTTTCCAGTTTTGGTGAGGACGATTTGGTATCAGTTGTTTAGACTCAGTATATTGGGTAGACTTGTATAGTTCTTGTAATGCCAGCTTATGTGCTAGGCATGTTTTCCGCTGTGTATAGCCACATTTGGTTTAAATTTCTTGGTATAGAACTCGTTGTGAGCTATCTTAGCTCGTTCCTCTTGAGTATATATATGATGTAAGTTTGATATAAGCAGATGTCATTCAGTTTCTCGTTTCTTGTTAGTGACGTGCACCAGGTTCGAGGTTCTATTAGGGAATCCCGGGACTTGGGGGCGTGTCACGCTGTCTCCTCCATACTAGGCTCGTGCCCTCTCACCTAAATAAAGGGTGTCCCCGCTATAGCCAATCAGCAACCTCTACTGGCCCGTCATCTCAAGTGCTCATGCAGCCAGCAACTCATAGTCTAGCTCCGCCCATAGATAGAAGGTCATGTCTCTCGGATGGGGTCCCCCCCAGAATAGCCTTCAACTGAGCCTAAGTATAGTGCCAAGAAGTCTCGTTCCCCCTATTCATGCAACTCGGCACCCACCAGTGAATGGCATGGTACGCTGATCGAGCACTGATCGTCCCAAACAGACTCAGAACAAGAATCTCATAAGGCCAACACTACATGGGAAAGTTGTCAATAAGATGAAAAGGCTGAAACCAGAAACAATTAATATCTCCAAGGTGTGAGGATCCCCCCCTCGGGGCGAAACGAGTTCGTTCGAGGAAGAAAAGCCAAACACGTGTAACTTAACAAACTTAACAGAGTCGCCACATTTGTTAACTTTTAACCCAACAAATGAAAATGGTTAGAGATTTATGAGTTTGGAGGTCAGGTTACGGCTTGGGAAGAGTTTTACGTCACCCAATCCGCCTCGGACAAAGCCGAGTCTCCCTTGTGCTAGTTAACGAAAAGTGCATGTGTGTGTGTGTGTATTTAACAAAAAAACTGCGAAGTTAACTGATTATCGATTTTAACAAAACAATAGGGGTTCATTTGCACAGATCTTGACAGAACAAGATAGAAAAGAAAAATTGTCCCTCTGACCCAACTTAGCCATACGGCTATACAAGGTCTTCCCGGGGATTTTACAGTTTGTCCAGAAAATGTCCAGTTTCAGGCAGAAACAGAGCATTCTGCTGAAACTGGACTGAACTGTTTATTTTCAATTTGCATTTTAACAAACAAGCTTTGATTGACATCATTCCTATGCTCATTAATCACTAAATGGACCCCAAATACATGGACTTGGGTGTGATTGAGGCAATCATTGGAGAAAAATTAGAAAAGGTGATGAAAGTGGCCTTTGAGCCAAAATGGCCATTTTAATGAGTAAAGATGCAAAATTTACCATCAAAATGGGATCTTCATCAAGATTAAGCCTTTAGGGAGAAAAAAATGACATAAAGATTGAATCTTTATGATCCAAATGTGGGATTTTAGGCTAAATCAAGGTTGTGATGATAAAGATTGGAGCTTTATCACCCAACATGATCATCATGGCCAAATATGAACAATATTGACATAAAGATGCATGCTTTCACCATAAAAATAGATCATCAAGCTATTTAAAGACAAGAATTTAACAAATCATGATCTTCTTTAGGCTTTAACCCTTTATCACATACATGGATGTGAAGTCACCTTGAATCATTTCATGATTTGGTTCCAAGGTATATAACAAGAATATAAGGTGCTTGAAAGGACAAGACTTGCAATATAAAGGTGCTTGACAAGGGAAAGACTTGCAATATAAAGGTGCTTGACAAGGGAAAGGCTTGAAATGCAAGTAAATAAACAACATAAACAAGAACAAAAGAGTTTAAGATGGAGAGAAGATGGGGAGAAGGAGGCTTCACCTATGGTGGTTATGGCCTATCTTCCTCTCTTTTCACTAAAGTATTTGGTGGTGTTTCACTCAGACTGTATTTCTGCAGAGTTTCACCTACAAAACTATGTTTCTCCCCCTGAAATGATCAGCAAGGGTCTCAATTTATAGGGACTGAGGGTGCCTAAACCAGCCGTACGGCTAGGCCTTTCCCGCATCCAAACCATCCGTACGGCTCAGCCTGGAGAGCTTCTGGATTTTTCCAATTTTAATTCTAGAGTAGTCCTGGAATTTTCAGTTTATCCTAGTGAGGTCCCAGCCTATTAGTTTATCCCTGAATGGTGCTAAGAGTTCCTCTAAGTTGGTCAATTTCAGATTGGGGTACTTACAGAGCCCTTCAGCAACGTCGCTTTTGGAAAAGCGGGGTTGTCGATAAAAATAAGCATCCCAATCTGATGGGAGGACGGCTTGACCGATTTGGTTATGTGGCTGGACCTAGAGGTGTAGGATTCCTACGTATTCCGTTTGCGGGGAATCAAACCTAACGTATTTCAGAAAAGGAGAGAAGCTTTAAGGCTATCCAAACCTAAGGGCTAGGCGGATATCTGTCATCCTTTCCTAGGGGGACGAGCATGACTCTCGGCGAGTTCAGAGGCGGGACATGGTCAACTTGGCTCTATGGAGAGGGTTGACTTACACAAGGAAGCGTGACTCTCAGGGTCAGAGGCGGGACATGGTCAACTTGGCTCTATGGAGAGGGTTGACTTACAAAAGGACGCGTGACTCTTGGGGTCAGAGGCGGGACATGGTCAACTTGGCTCTATGGAGAGGGTTGACTTACAAAAGGACGCGTGACTTTCGGGGTCAGAGGCGGGACATGGTCAATTTGGCTCTATGGAGAGGGTTGACTTACAAAAGGACGTGTGACTTTCGGGGTCAGAGGCGGGACATGGTTAATTTGGATCTATGTAGAGGGTTGACTTACACAAGGAAGCGTGACTCTCGGGGTTAGAGGCGGGACATGGTCAACTTGGCTCTATGGAGAGGTTTGACTTACAGAAGGATGGTCTTACGTCATTCTGGACTGCCGTGGACAAGGATCTCAACCTACAATGACTATCTAAGTCAAGGCTTGGTCAACGCCATCTTTGGGGAGTTTGACGGGAAAGCTGGTCTCACATCCTACTAAGGATGGACGGGACAGGGTTTTCTAAACCCAAGAGTTCACTGGGCTTAAGTGTATTCTCACACCAAGCAATTTTCACAAATTTTACTGGGCTTACGTCAAAGACTGCCGAGAGATAATCCTCGCAAATTTTACTGGGCTTACGTCAAGGACTGCCTAAGGTTATGCTCATTCCAGGCAAAAGACAGGCTTACAAATCACCGGGTCTTCTTAGGTAAAACGGGTTTACAAACTGCCGGGGACCTTTAGGCAAAGACGGGCTTACAAACAGCCGGGGCGCTTTTAGGCAAAGACGGGCTTACAAACGGCCGGGGACCTTCAAGCAAAGACGGGATTACAAACGGCCGGGGACCTTCAGGCAAAGACGGGCTTACAAACGGCATGGTAAAGAGTCAAAGGGATTACGTCGCATGGGGACCGCCTAGTGTATGTTCACACTAGGCAAACTCTCACAATTTTTACTGGGCTTACGTCAAGGACCGCCTAGTGTTTGTTCACACTAGGCAAACTCTCACAATTTTTACTGGGCTTACGTCAAGGACTGCCGGAGGACGTGAGATTTTCTTACTGGACTCCAGTGTATTCTCACACTACGTAATTTTCACAAATTTTACTGGGCTTACGTCAAAGACTGCCGAGAGATAATCCTCACAAATTTTACTGGGCTTAGGTCAGGGACTGCCTTAGGTTATGACAAGGTTAAAGGGGCATTTTGGACATCTCTCAAAGGGAGGGGGCCTAAGTTCTTTTTGGGGAGCTTTGTTCAAGGTGTGAGGGGCCAAAACTGTAAATTTCAGGCTGAGATTTTCCTTGCCCAAACCATCCGTACGGATTGAGGAGTCGTCCCTTCTTTTTCAAAACACAGCAGCCATACGGATGGTCTGCTAACATTTCCAAAACACAGCCAAAAAACAGAGAGAACAGGGACGAAATTGAGAGGGAAAACTCCATCAACTTTTGAATTTTTCTTTTAGATCGCTCAAGGATTGCTTATGGAGGGATGAGCGCGCTCGGGCTACCCTAGAAGGGCGGAGAAGAGGCTCTACATGGCTCATAATTTCCGCGGCTACACCGTTGATCTCCGGGATACGTGAGCGGGTTTCTACAAGTCTCCCACCGTACATCTATGTCAAGGTGAAGGGGTAAGCATTTATAAGCCTTTCTATGTCAAATGGGTGCATTGCCTAGACCTAGGGTTTATGTTCATGCAAATTGGGATTCTTGGGTTTTTGGTGCATTTTTGCGAAATTGATCTCGTTTTCATGAGATTGAAGTTTCAAGGATCATGGGCATGTGTTCATTTTCTCAATTGAGCGGGCCTAGCCATACTTTGAAAATTAAAGTGTGTTGTCCGCACTTTTGTGCATGAAATGCTTGCACCCTAGGCTCTGACTGGATATTAAGCGTGTTTCGGGATGTCGCCACCTACGTACATGCTAAGAAATGTTATTTATTCTTTGTGAGGAACTTAGACCCTAAAGTTTCACGACCCTCAAACGTCTATGCAATTTGAAAGGGGATGGAAACACATTTTTTGAACAATGACCCTCAAATGTCTATGCAATTTGAAAGGGGATGGAAACACATTTTTTCAAAATGACCCTCAAATGTCTATGCAATTTGAAAGGGGACGGAGACACATTTTTCCAAAATGGCCCTCAAATGTCTATGCAATTTGAAAGGGGGCAGAAAACATTTTTTTCAAATAAACAACCCTCAAATGTCTATGTAATTTGAAAGGGGACGGAGACATATTTTTCCAAAATGACCCTCAAATGTCTATGCAATTTGAAAGGGGACTGGATTTTTTTTTCAAATAATGACCCTCAAATGTCTATGCAATTTGAAAGGGGATGGAGATACATTTTTTCAAATAAACAACCCTCAAATGTCTATGCAATTTAAAAGGGGACGGAGAACTTCAATGCATGTTCACTTCTTGTGTTCATTTTATTATTTGCATTCATCATGAGCATTGGTATTTTTAAACTGTGTTATTCATACCTTTGCTGTGTTTACCTGCAGAGTGGTGATCCCAAATCTCGAGGATCTCCGGATGTTTGCTTCTCTTTGTGGGAGGCTATGCCCGAGTCCATTGATGGCGCACCTGGTTCGAGGGATTGGGTGGAGTGCACCGGCTTGGTGCCTTTTATCGAGGCGGTGGCCAGGTTGGCTAACACCAATAAGATCATGGGGCTTCTCAATGCCCTTGGCGAGTATTGGCGGGACACGACCCACACTTTCCACTTGAGTTGGGGGGAGGTGACCGTGACTCTGGTTGATTTTGCGGCCATTTCTGGGCTCTCCTTTGACGAGCATCTGGTTGTTTGGAGGGACAGGATCCCTGAGATGGAGATCAGAGCGCTAGGCCCTACCAAGGGTTTGGGCATTTTGGTGCAGAATGTTGAGAGGGCCATCCGGGCCAACTTTCCGGAGTATTGGGCAGGCCGGATTACAGCTGAGCAACTCGGGCGCTCCTACTTATGGCTCCTTCTTGGCAATACCATTTTTTCCAATGCCGACACGACGTTCATGTTTCCTCTTCTCGGCTCATTGACTGCTCCCGAGGCCATCAGAGGCATTGCTTGGGGTGAGGCTGGCCTTATCGAGCTATACATGGAGCTCGACAAGTATAGTCGGAAAGCGAGCAAGTCCTTGGCTTGCTTCCAGTTCGTCCTATAGGTATTTCCTTTCCCCCTTTCATTCTTTTCTTCCTTCGTTTTACTCTTTGTATTCGGATTTTACCTCGTCTTTGATGCTAACGGTTTTCCTGCCTTTTCCTTTTTCAGGCTTGGTACTACGAGGTCTTTGGGAACTATCCGTGGAGGCCTACTCTTGACCGAGACCTCACTTTTCCGGCCATGACTTGCTGGGCTAGGGAAGCTCGAGAGAAGAGGGGGTCAAATGGATGATTTGCTGTCCGTTATACCGATGTGAATGCGGTGTTGAGGGGACCCATGCCGGTGGAGTTGAACCTATTTCCTTGGTCGAGGTATGAGGAGTCGGGTTTTGATTTGAGTGAGGCCCTGCGGGTGACTAGGCAAAGGAGGATGCTAGTGGGGTTCCGGGGCGAGGCCTTTTACTTTGGGGAGAGGGTGCTATAGTAGCACGGGTTGGAATTAGTGCAAAGAGCACCGATGGATCCTCCCGAGACCATGTTCGTGGCTGACCGAGGGGAGGACCCCTATCTCATGGGAGCGGATGCTGCTGGTTTGATCACTGACGAGCCGTATGGTTGGTTTGTGTCCACGAGGCTGCGGTCGCCACATGTGGTGGCTTCTGGGGTGGTTCCTCCGGTGTGGGTGGACTATTCCTTCATTTGTACGGATGGCAGGGTCCACAATGTGGACTTGTCTACTCTAGGGGAGGGTGTCCCGGCTGAGGAGATTCCGATTGAGGCTGTATGATTCCTATTTTCTTTGCACACACACCTTTTATTTCTGTCTCTTTTACTGAGCTATCTGTGTTTTTCATGTGCAGGTTGCGGGGCGAGTGTTGCTGAGGCAGCCCGGCTTCTTGGGACAGGCCAAGAAATGGTTTAAGAGGTTTACAGGTCGCTCTTCCAAGGGGCCTCAGGCAGAATATAACTTTGTTCCAGGCAGGAGTTCCATGAGTGGTGAGGAAAGGCCTTGCAAGAGGGCATCAAGTGTGGAGCTTCCTCCCTCTTATGTTCGCAGTCAGTCCATGAGTGCTGCTGACATAACATCTTTCCGAAGTTCACTGGGGGGCACGGATACTCATGAGACAGCCCCAGATCCTTTTGCCCACTTAACCTTAGAGCGACCCGAGCCCTCTTCTGTCGATCGTACGGACACTTCTTTCCAATTTGCTTGGCGTTCTTTTCAGCCGCCTACTGGTGAGGATATGAGCTTGGCAGAGTCTCTTTTCCATTTCGATCCCAGCGCTTATTCATTTCGGGGGTCGGGCATTTCTGATTTGCCACCACCTGACTCGGATCCCGACTACGAGTAGTTGTACCTATTTGAATAATTTCATGTTTTGTTTTATTTTTGCAAAACAATGTGTATGAAAACCTGTCATTCTATTAATGTTTAAATCTCTTGTATTCGCAAACTCATTTTATGTATAGCTCGGGTCTCCTGAGGGCTTTTGTGACTTATCGAGGGAATCTCAAAAACGTGTTTAGACTCAATTATGTACAACTGGGATATGCTTTGACAGGTTTTGGAACAAGTGAAAGTGAGTTTCACTTGTGGGCAGTTTGCTGGCACGGACTGCTGAATTGAATTTTTACTGGGGACAAACCATCCGTACGGTTGACGCAGGGAGTTGACTCTTTTTTACCAAAGTTTTCTGAGGACCTCTGGGGATTTTTTTGAAAATTGGGGGGGGGGGACTGACTCTGGGTTCTAGCCTGGACTAGGCTTACCAAAGCATGACTTTCCCGTTAATCTTTTCAAAGTGCAGTTATGGCTTGATAGCCCCGGTTTAATCCTCTGACTGGGAATTGGCTCCCTGGTATCAACCTTTCTCTTTTCGGAGTGCATCTTGTCCTTCGCGGGAGTCATTCTCTCCGGGCTCTCATCCTTTCCAACCCTCTTTCAAATATCTATTGTTCCTTCTGTTCCTAGGGGTGGCCTAGTTGACTCAAGACACGGACAGGATCAAATTATTCTTGCTCCAAACGAGATTGACGTAGGCATTTACGGGAGTGTGTCCCTTTTGTGAGGAAGGAAGCCTACGCAGAAATTCGGTATTTGGCTCTTTCCTAAGATGTTGAAAAGAAGACTTGTTAAGACATTCAGAATTTGCTTTAATCAATATTATCAAAGTGATTGCTTGAATAGACCACGTTTACAATTAAGTCAAGATTATGGCAAGCAATTAGCCTTAGCATGTATAAATGTTGCGATCAATTGAGATTAAGATTCAATTAATGGCAAGATCGGAAGGAGAATGTGTTTAGGGGAGTTGGTCATTGGTGAGACCAGGCTAGGCATTTCTGGAAAATCGGTCATTGATGAGACCGTGGGGGAAGAATTGGTCACTTTGAGAAGAAAAAGGTTTGGTGATTTTGTTTCATGTTGTGACCGGACCCAAAGGTTGCCTACGTTCCCCTCAGTTTTGAGGAGCTCAGGTCGCCGTAGTTCGGCCATGGATCGCCTTTTGTGTCCCTTTGAAGGATGTTTTTGCTTTGCCGATGTAGACCGCTTTGCTTTGTGGTCAACCCCTCGGGATGTTCTTTAAGGTGGACTTTTGCAGTGAACTTGGTGAGCTTTTGAGGTAAACTTCCTCTTCGCCAATATTCATTTCCTTTCCTTCTTTCATTTTTTTTTTGGGGGAGAGAGGGAGAGGGGGGGGGGAAGCATTAGCCCCAACTTGCTATCTTTGACATTGGCTTATCTGTAGCCCCTTGGTGGGATCTGTCACTTCTCACTTTGACTTTGATGATCTGGGAAGTCCTTTGCTTGGTTGTTTACACGAGATCACGGTTGAAACTTGGTGGTTGAGCAACAGCATCCTTGCCTTTTCAATGTCTCGGGATGCCTTTGACGTGCATCAAGAATTTGTATCGGAAAAGTGTATCGGATTGTGTATCGGGGAAAGCTTTCCATTAATGGTCTCTCCATGCCAATTGATCACAACATTTATTCACATCAAGATTAATTGTTTGCGTTGAGCATTTTTATTTGTGTCGAGTCCATTCGTCCTTAATGAGTCGTTATTGACTAGCATATTTTAAAAGTCAATTCATCATTTTGGGAGTGTAGCAATCATTTGATAATATTAACTAAGGCAATTACAAGAATCGATGTAATTTGCAAATAATGTCTCAAGTCTAGAGGGAATAGAAGGAAAATAATTGTTTCATTGCACAGGGATTCAAACCCTTTTTTTTCACAGACCCAAAAGACCCTACTGTTAATGGGCTCCAATTACATACCATTTTGGCGTCCTTTACACAACCTAGCCTTGTAAGGCTTAGGGAAAGCAAAAACATGTCCAAAATGGACTTCTGGGAAGACCTTAGAACCTACCTAACTAGACCACTCCTAGTTTCTTCTTTCCTCCTCGCTTTCTTCCAATCTCATCTTTGGCTTCCGTGCTTCCGCTCGGGTTTACACCCACTGATTCCCCTTTTTGTGATGACTCCCTCATCGATGAGCTCTTGAATTTTGTCCCTCAGGGTTGGGGAGGTTCCTGTGGAATGACCCAAGGCTTGGTGATATCTGTAGTGCTTTCTCGGGTCACTGCGTTGGGAGGGAGGTTCATTCCAAATCACATTGCGGCTGAGCAACTCAATTTTTCCAATCTCTAGCAGCCGGCTTAACATCTGATCTCGAGGCATCCCTAGGTCATGGAACCTGCGGTAGGAGGCTCATTTTCCTTGGGGAAGCACTCCTCCTATGATGGATGCGGGTTTGCCGTGGTACAGGGCGATAGCTTGGGCTTGTTCGCGGGGCCCTTGCCCGCCTTGGTTTGAGTCATCGGGGGTATTCCTTGGTGGAGGTGACAGTCTTCGGGAGGATCTCTTGATTTCCTCAATGGATTTTACAATCTCGTGGAGGCATTGTTGGGCATGCCTCGAGTTGTGTCTCTCCATTTCATCGGTTAGCTCTGCTCGGCTGTGCATGAGCTCATACCGGCGATCACACCTCTTCTCGAGGTCCCCTCTTAACTTCCTGCCGCCCTTTTCCCATACCTCCTCAACCTTTTCGTTAAGGATATCTTTGACCTCTTCTCGGAGCCGTTGGACCACACTGACCACCTCATCGCATCTAGCTTCCAATCCTTGAATCCGCTCTCCCATTATACTAACCATCCTTTCCAAGAGCTTTACTCGTCCCTCCAATCGGGATTGAGCATCCAATCTTATATCAAGTTCTGCCGCGACAGATTTAGCATCCATTGCTATCTATCACACAAAAAGGGCGGGCAAACCATAAGGGTACTTTGATGAGATTCTCGAAAAAAACCATGCTTTTGAGTAAGAAAAAGAGCTTTGACACAAGGAGATTTGACTCGGGGGGAAGACCGATTTGACTCGAAGGGTAAGAGTTTTGGGGGAAAGACCCGAGCCATGCATTTTGGGGAATTTGTCAATTTCATTTTCTTTTTTTTTTTTAATAGGAAAAGCATTTTTATTGAGGGATCTTTCACATGAGCAAACGTTAGATCACAATTTAAAGACATGCTTTGGTTGAGTCTTCTCAAAACGCTTTCTTATTCCTAGATGGTTGGAAAAGATCCCTCTTCTTTTTCGCAACTATTCTAAATCCTGGATCAATGGAGGCCATCACTACGTCTATAGACCCCTCGTATTTCACCTGTATTGCACACTCCCAAGGACGGACTATCCCGGGCGAGGGTCCTATAGGGCACGCAGCTTCCACCGACCAAAAGAAACGAACCTAAGGTCTAGTGCGTCACAAAGTTCCAATGCACGGGCCATTCTTATCATAGTTAAGCCCCGGTCAAGGTTAAGATTGACTTGACGCTTTATCGAAATTCTGACATGACCTCTTTTAACGAGGGGTCTCGGACCTTAGCCTTGGGCTTAAAGATGATTAGGAAGGGTCAAGCATTAGATCTTAATGACGCGGTGTCATCCTATCCTTAATACATGACTTCGGTTAATTATGGTTGGAATTAACGCATAAGTCAAGGACCGGGTCAAAGATGACCTTGGTCACACTTGCTTTCACAAGGAGTCGTGACTCGGGTGTTAACTTGGCCATAATTAGCGTTTGAACACGTATTAGAGACTTGATGATGTGGGCTAGACCAAAAACCAACCAAGGTCACGGTATTTTTGTGTCACGGATAAGTGTGGTTGACTCGGCTCGGAAGGGGCGGTGGAATGGACCCGAGCGCGTGAGAAGGGCACAAGAGCACCAATCAAGCTGCATTGTGGCATCCATCCCGGGTTTAAAGGGTTTTTGGAACGTGCATAAGGTCGAGTGCGCATTGTATGAAGCCTTCTATGTTCCCTTTTGAGTCAAAATAGAAATTTTCAATGCGTTTTAATATCATGAGCATGAGCAAGAGTATATACAAGACATGGACAAACAATTTAAACAAGTAATTTGCACAAGTAATCAAGTAATCAAGTAAAGATATGAACAAGCGAGAGTCAAAATTTGTACATGGAAAGGTTATGCACAACCAAAGGTTTTTGAAACCAAAATTTTACAACAAGAACAACCTTTTGAAAATCATTTGTACAAAAAGGTTGTGCACAACAAAAGAATTTGAGAAACCAAAATTTTTATAAAAAAAGGGTAATGCACAATGAGGCTTTGAAAACCAAATTTTATGTCCAAAAGGGTTGTGCATTACCAAGCTTTGAAAATTCATTTTTGGCTAAGAAAAAGGAGGTAAATGTGCACAAGTAGAAGCTGTAAATGGAACTGGACAAGAAGAAGCAAGGGGGACCATCAGAATGTTTCTGCCCTGTACAAAATTGTTAACTTGAAACATTCTGTGGGCCCGGCAAAACCAGGCGTACGGCTAGGGATGGAGTTCCATTAATTTTGAAATTTTTTCAGCTTCTGATCATCAAGCCCCAGTCTATGGCAATCCCAGAACAGTTCCATTCCCAGAAATCAAAACAGAAACATAAAATACACACAAAAATGCACAAAGTCAACAAAACGGGGACGGGAGTTTGACCCACACAAAAGTGCCTTCAAAGCTTCTAAAAAGAAGTTTGCAGGCACCACATTTGTTAACTTTTAACCCAACAAATGAAAATGGTTAGAGATTTATGAGTTCGGAGGTCAGGTTTCGGCTTGGGAAGAGTTTTACGTCACCCAAGCCGCCTCGGACAAAGCCGAGTCTCCCTTGTGCTAGTTAACGAAAAGTGCATGTGTGTGTGTGTATTTAACAAAAAAACTGCGAAGTTAACTGATTATCGATTTTAACAGAACAACAGGGGTTCATTAGCACAGATCTTGATAGAACAAGACAGAAAAGAAAAATTGTCCCTCTGACCCAACTTAGCCGTACGGCTATACAAGGTCTTCCCAGGGATTTTACAGTTTGTCTAGAAAATGTCCAGTTTCAGGCAGAAACAGAGTATTCTGCTGAAACTGGACTGAACTGTTTATTTTCAGTTTGCATTTTAAAAAACAAGCTTTGATTGACATCATTCCTATGCTCATTAATCACTAAATGGACCCCAAATACATGGACTTGGGTGTGATTGAGGCAATCATTGGAGAAAAATTAGAAAAGGTGATGAAAGTGGCCTTTGAGCCAAGATGGTCATTTTGATGAGTAAAGATGCAAACTTTACCATCGAAATGGGATCTTCATCAAGATTAAGCCTTTAGGGACAAAAAAAATGACATAAAGATTGAATCTTAATGACCCAAATGTGGGATTTTAGGCTAAATCAAGGTTGGGATGAAAAAGATTGGAACTTTATCACCCAACATGATCATCATGGCCAAATATGAACAATATTGACATAAAGATGCATGCTTTCACCATAAAAATGGATCATCAAGCTATTTAAAGACAAGAATTTAACAAATCATGATCTTCTTTAGGTTTTAACCCTTTATCACATACATGGATGTGAAGGCACCTTGAATCATTTCATGATTTGGTTCCAAGGTATATAACAAGAATATAAGGTGCTTGAAAGGACAAGACTTGCAATATAAAGATGCTTGACAAAGGCAAGGCTTGCAATATAAAGGTGCTTGATAAGGGCAAGGCTTGAAATGCAAGGAAATAAACAACATAAACAAGAACAAAAGAGTTTAAGATGGAGAGAAGATGGGGAGAAGGAGGCTTCACCTATGGTGGTTATGGCTTATCTTCCTCTCTTTTCACTCAAGTATTTGGTGGTGTTTCACTCAGACTGTATTTCTGCAGAGTTTCACCTACAAAACTATGTTTCTCCCCCCTGAAATGATCATCAAGGGTCTCAATTTATAAGGACTGAGAGTGCCTAAACCAGCCCTACGGCTAGGCCCTTCCCGTGTCCAAACCATCCGTACGGCTCAGCCTGCCGAGCTTCTGGATTTTTTCAATTTTAATTCCAAAGTAGTCCTGGAATTTTCATTTTATCCTAGTGAGGTCCCAGCCTATCAGTTTATCCCTGAATGGTGCTAAGAGTTCCTCTAAGTTTGTCAATTTCAGATTGGGGTACTTACACAAGGCGAGGTGTAAGCAATCGACTAACGCCGATTGAGACCGACAACTCCAATTTAGAGCACGGTACAACTCTGTCAAGCCCGCAGACTTCCCAAGCAAGTCTGCTCACTACATCCAAGTCCACTAGGCCTCCCAACAGCGGAATCATCGCCGTAGTACCTGCATTAGCAAGATGGAAGTTACCTCTACATCACCGCCTCCGGCCTCAAGAGCACACCGTAACCGCTCCGAATATCAGTGCAATCAAACCTGATCAAACTCTGGACAGTCTCTGGAGTCCTATCCCACAAGCTATGCACAGCGCTACACGAGCCCCCGACTTCAAACGCGACAATATAACCTGCAAACACACACAGGTATACACAGTATGCAATCAATCTAGAAATTTACTTTATAATGCATGTACATATATGAATTGTTGCTCTAGAAAATCTCCGAAATTCCCAACGATCAAAACCCTAGTCTACCTAGGACAAGTCAACTCAAAACAAGTCCAAGACATTTCAATAATTAACGGACAAAAATCTAAATAAGCTTTCTCAACGAAACGTTCACATACATTGACTACCCATGTTCTAAACAAAGTCAAATCACACAAAAAGCGCTTTTAACAAAGTCAACCTAATCAAAAAATCGGTCAAAGATTACGACATTTTCGGACCAAAAACGACTTAATACAAAAATTGCATTTTTTAACAAAATCACCTAAATCAATACATTACACAAATAACTCAATCAACTGGGGTCGAAATCAACAACACTTTGTTGAAACCCCATATCTTGGGTATTTTATAATTAAATCCCCCTCACTCAACATTAATACAACCAACACCCCATATCTTGGGTGACTTGCAACGGAGCACCTCTACTCTACATTACTCAAATCCAAACCCCATACCTTTGGTAGTCTACAATCAAAACCCCAAACCTTGGGTAAAATACAAACAAGTCTCTCATTCAAAATAACTTACAATCAAGTCCCTTACTAAATACAATTTACAATCAAAACCCTCCAAGGTTAATACCAACATACTTAAACCCCAAACTTAGGTTATTAACATTTAAGATCTTTACGATCAACATAAAATCTACTTAAACCCCCAAACAAAGGTAATTACAAAAAAATAACCATTTAAACCCCAAGCTTTGGGAAAATCACAATCAAAATCCTTACATTTAACAACAATTTATTTAAACCCCAAACTTGGGTAATTTACAAATCAACTCTTTACAATCAACATAAGATTCTCTTAAACCCCGAATTATGGGTAAATCACGAGTAAACCTCTACATTCAATACTAAGTCACTCAAACCCCAAACTTTGAGTAACTAACAATCAATTCTTTTATTCAAAGCAAATTAAAATCAGAGACAGATTGCATCTGTAGCTAATCCGTAGGCCCAGGTAGGTCGCTAATAAATCTGTCTCTATTCTGTCTCTAAATTAGAGACGGAACATTCTGATAAATCTATACAATAAATCCATACATTTTATTACAACTCAAATTTCAAATTTGTTACAAATGAAAAATCAACACCCAAAATTTACATTTCGATCTTTTATCACCACTTTGTTCGAAGAAAAGCAAACAATTTTTTATTACCTGCTGCTAAAAAAAAAAAAAAACTTTTATCACCACTTTTGAACTGCCATCCCAACACCCAGCCGCCACCACCATCACGCCGCCGCTGCCGTCACGCCGCCGTTGCCATCACGCCACCGCCAACAGAAACAATCCATCATCACCACCATTAACGCCCCATAATCACCATCGCTGTAAACCACTGAACACCACCACAATGCCCACCACTACCCTTCCTTCCAACACCACCAAACAAGAGATAAAATTATAAATTCAACACCAGATCTGTAAAAATCAGTTGATCTACACACACATACACATATAACCCAGATCGGCATAGATCTGTATGAAAACATACAGATCCGAGCGAGAAAAGAGAGTGAGAGAGAGAGAAAGAGAGTGAGAGAGAGACAGAGAGAGCGAGGGAATGACTTACAGGCGGATGATTCCGAAACCAAGGTCCTGGAGCGACGGTGGAAGGATGACGGCGGACGGCTGTGGGAGGGGTGGTGCACGTGGTGAAGCTTTTCGGTGTCATGGTGGTGCCGTTATTGGCAGCGGCGCTGTTGTTGGTGGCGGTGGTGACGGAAGGAAGGAGGAAAGGGGAAATAGGGTGAGGGAAGAAGGAAGGGGGTAGTGGGCGGAGGCGGAGGGAAGGAGAAGTGGGCTGGGGGCGGAGGGAGGAGAGGAGGCGGCGGATGATGAGGTGAAGAAGAGAGAGAGTAGGGTTTCAAAAAATGTGGCTGGATAAAAAAATTGAGGTGAGTGAAAGGCTTTTGTGGTGTAGAGTAGATGTAATAAGTTAGTGGAATGGGTAAAATATGAGCCATTAGATTCAAGTGTAATGGAGGGTTGAGATGGGGATTCAAGTGAATTGATGATTAAAATATGAGCCATTAGATTCAAGTGTAATAGAAGGTTGAGATGGGGATCCAAGTGAAATTGATGGTTAAAAAATGCCATTTATTAGAATAATAGTAGTCATAAATTATAAAACAACTATTGACATTTGACAATAATAATAATTGAACTTAAAAATAAATTATAATAATAATAATAATAATTGAACTTAAAAATTTTAAAAATTGTTATTGTATCACAATTAATAATATTCTCGATAATAATTTTTAAATTTATATTAGGATAATCATTATAGATGGCTAAAATATAGGCCATTGGATTCAATTTAAGTTACATTATAGATGGCTAAGATGGTGATCCATCTAAATTCCAAAGATATATAATAAAAAAAATGTCATTTGTAAGAATAATAGTAATAAATTATAAAAATACTTATTAACAAAAATAATAAGTTAACTACCAAAATCTTATTTCGGGCGGGACAGAGAGAGTATACCACTATTTACCTCCATCCGTCTCTCTCTTCATTTTCTACCACACACATACTAAATTTTCTTAAACATCGTGCACACTCCTCTAGTCCTACTTGTGTTGGGACAGAGGGAGTATACCTTATTAATATTACTAATAATAAGTAATACTCTCTCCGTCCTAAAATACTTGTAGTTCTAGAATTTTCACACAAATTAAGATAAGCAATCAATGCATGTCTAATGGACTAAATTACCTTTAAAATATTTCAAGTACCAATGCAATTAAATGCTTTTACAATGACAACTACCATCATAAATAAGGGTATATTTGACAAACAATGTCAAAGATGTCTAAACCCTAAACCCCACTTTAAACCCTAAACCTATACACCCAACCCCTAAACCCCACTCTAAACCCTAAACCCTAAACCCTAAACATATACTCCACCCGTCCCTCTTTAACTTACAAAAAATGAGTTTGGCACAATAATTAAGGAAAAAGTGAAAAAGGTGATGTGTTGTGAGTGTAGATGGTTGAGTAGGTAATTTTTGTAGATTAAAGAGGGACGGAGGGAGTATACCCAACCCCTAAACCCCACTCTAAACCCTAAACCCTAAACCCATATACCCAATCCATAAACCCACTCTAACCCCTAAGCCAATATATCTATCTTAATAATTGAACAATACATGTTCAACATTAGATTAATTGTAATAAATTAAAAAAAATACTTAAAAATATAATAATTTAACTTTTTAAAAAAAAAAATATTAATAATGCTTATTAATATACATAACCAAACCCTCAACTCCACTCAATCTAAACCATAAACCAATTAACATATACCTAATATCCTAAATCAATAACCCTTTTTAAAGTATAAGTACATGTTACTACTACTATAATTACTACTACTACGATGACTAATAATAATAATAATAATAATAATAATAATAATAACAATAATAATAATTATAATTATAATTATAGTTATAGTTATAATTATAATTATAAATTAGAAAAAGTACCTAAAACTAAAAACCAACTATTATATTCCTTATACTCTTAATTCTAAACAACACTCTAAACCCTATGAATACCCTAAATACTTAATGTAGTTAGAAATTAATATTTGTCTCTCTATTTAGCTACAGATTCAACGTTTGTCTCTGAATTTAGAGACAGATTCAAAATCTGTCTCTGAATTTATAGACAGATTTTGAATCCGTCTCTAAATTTAGCTACAGGTTCAAAATATGTCTCTAAATTTAGAGACAGATGTTGAATCTGTCGCTAATTTAGAGACATACGTAAAATCTGTAGCTAAATTTAGAGACAGATTTTGAACCTGTAGCTAAATTAGAGACAAATATTTCATCGGTAGCTAAATTAGCTTCAGGTTCAACATATGTCTCTAATTTAGAGACAGACGTTGAATCTGTCTCTGATTTAGAGACAAAATATGTATTTTGTATCTAATTTAGAGACAGACGCAAAATCTGTAGCTAAATTAGAGACAAATATTTAATCTGTAGCTAAATTAGCTATTCTGTCACATTTTTTTTTTCTGTAGCTAAGTTGTCGCCAAATTAGCTACAGACGCCATCTGTCTCTATTTTTCCGTCTCTATTTCTCAGTTTTCTTGTAGTGAAACCTGATCTTCCTTACCAGGAACTTGGAATCCTTCCGGCTGTGTCATGTATATCTCTTCCTTCAACTCTCCATGCAAGAAAGCTGTCTTGACGTCTGGTTGCTCAAGCTCCAAATCCCCCTGTGCTACTATTGCTAGCAACACTCTGATCGAAGTGTGTCTGACCACTGGTGAGAAGATCTCATTATAGTCCACCCCTTCTCTCTGTGTGAACCTCTTGCAACAACGCGAGCTTTATACTTGACCCCTTCTGCCGGTGACATCCCTTCCTTTTTCTTGAAGATCCACTTGCAAGTCACAATCTTTCTGCCTTCTGGCCTTGTGGTCAACTCCCAAGTCTGATTCCTATGAAGAGACTCCTGTTGGATATTATTCCCTAGGCCCTCAAGAAAGACCTATGCGTTACATGATAGCTTCATTGTTATAGAGATAACAAACTAGATTATTATATCTTTTGCATGTTTATTATAATAATCATTTTCCCTAGCACTTACGAATGGCTGGCATGAGTTTAATGGATAATCATATGATGATTATGGTTCATAGGATGTGGATTAAACTTGTGGGTACTTGTTAGAAAACAAGGTACTGGATAGACCCGTTATGAGATTTATGTCATGGTCAAATGTCATAATTAAATCTCATAATAGTCATTCCATATGAATCCTTAGACCTGAGATTATCATGGTTTTTCACATGATAAACAATATGTTTGACGTACTCAAATGCTACCCTTAACAGGGTGGTTATAAAGGCTACGATTGGCATAATCATATTCTTGTAGGGAAGAATGATAATTCAAGATGGGATTTGTCTCTCTCTCAAGAGAGATATCTGCTTGGCCACTCGATGAGTGAGATTGATGATAGTGTATGGCCATACACAAATGAATTGATATATTCAATGTCATTTGCTCATATTAATCTACTCGGGATCGAGAAAGCATTGGACAATATAACTTGACGTGGACCATGACTTATGTCCAATATGATATCGCGTGACAAAAGGTATTATGATATGTTCTATAAGGTAACTATGGACTTTCAAAGTTATACTAATTGGGTATTCATAATGGCTTGCTAGAGTCCTCTTATGACTTACGGGTTCTGAATGGTTCAGACTCGTTGCCAACTTAATATAATCCTATTGGGTCACACATGCAGAACAGATCGAATAAGGCACGAAAAACAAGGAAAAATTGGATCCTACTGGAGGATCCGTACGGATGGTTTGGGATCCACCAAACTGATCCGTATGGATGGTTTGTCCGGCAGAACAGTTTCTTAAGATTTCTTGTTTGACAAGGAATCTCGATCCCAAACGGAATTAGGTCAAACCCCCATATAAATATATGTAGCTGGGTTTGACAGCCTCTAACGTGATTATTGATTTTGAAAATCATAACACATTGTTTTAGAAACAATAAAATATAGAGTGGCAAGATTATTTATTTTGAGATTGAGAATCATCAAAATACAATAATCAATGGAGCAAAATAATTCCTATGAAGAAATCATTTCTTTACCAATCAAGAAGGTGTTCTTGAGTCCGTTCGACGTGTGGATACCGATAGAGGGTGTTCGTTTTTCAACACCTAAAGTCCGTATTCATGGATTTTATCTTCAAGGGTTAGTTACTTTCATCTTGTATTTAATTTAATCATTATTCACGGATCCGGGCTCATGGGTGTTTGATCTTATGTTTATTCCGCTGCGCATGATGCATAAAAACCCAATAACTCCATCTCATCAGCCATAGCCGCATACCACTGAGATGAATCTGAACATGTAACTGCTTCCTTAAAAGTAAAAGGTTCCGTAAGAGCGGGCTCTACTTCCTCAGCAACCTGCAGTGCATAAGACACCAAGTCTTCAAATCTATACCTCTCTGGAGGCTTCCCGAGATTAGATCTTCTAGACCTTCCTTGTGCTAACCCATGTTCTTTGGGAACTGAACTTGAACTTTCTGGTGCTTCAGTCTCTGTCTCTGTTGGTGGATCCTGATCAACATCTGACTATGGGACAACTAACTCTTCAGTATCTTGTTGCTCCACCTATTTATCAACATCTGACTGTTGGACAACTAACTCTTCAGTATCTTGTTGCTCCACCTGTTTATCAACACCGCCAACACTTGAAACAATCGTGGTTTTACCAGTCCATACCTCATAGGGAACTGTGAGGACAATACCGGCGTGAGCTCCATGATTAATCAAGTAACATACTGTACTAACCGCTTCTTCCCAGAAACATTTAGACAACCCTGCTTTAGAGAGCATGCACCACGCTCTCGCAAGCAATGTCTGATTCATCCGTTATGCTACACCATTCTACTGTGGCGTGCCTCTGATGGTGAGATGTCTAGATATCTCCACCTCTTTGCAAAATGAATCGAACTCAGTACTGCAGAACTCCAAACTATTATCTGTTTGGAGCTTCTTGATCTTCTTCTATGTCTGGTTCTCCACTACTGTCTTCTAGTCCTTGAAATTCCTTAGAGCCTTATTCTTGTGCTTCATGATAAACACCCAAGTCTTCCTCGAATAATCATCAACCATAGACAAGAAATATCTGTGCCCCCTTAGAAATTTCTGACATGAAGATCCCCAACATTCTGAGTGGATGTAATCCAGAATGCCTTTTGTGTTATGTATGCCCTTGGGAAAACTATTACGCTTCATCTTCCCTGGCACACAATACTCACAAAACTTAAGATCCTTGATCTTATGGCCACATAGAAGATCTCTTTTAGTCAACTCATGCATCTCTCGAGTGCTCATGTGAGCGAGCCTGATGTGCCACAGCTTAGACATATCTCCCTCGTTCACCTCTTTTGATGCAACCATAGCCGACCCTGCAAGCGTTCTTCCTTGGAGGAAATACAAGGAGCCCCGCTTAAGCCTCTCAGCATCACTTCTGAACCATTACAGACACTAACTTCTCCACCTTTACCTTTGAAATTTAACTCTTTGCTGTCTAGCTGACTAAGAGAAATCAGATTCTTTATCATAAGCGGAAAGTGTCGAACCTCGTTCAAAGTGACAAACCTACAATCATGAGTCCTGACCTTGATCGAACCAATACCGACAACCTTGCAGACTGCACTGTTGGCCATGCTTATATCACCGCCATCTATCTACCTATAATTGGTAAACCATTCTCTCCTAGGACTGATATGGTAAGATGCTCCTGAATCAAGAATCCACGCATCAGATGCGCGTGCTGATTCTGATGTAGCTAGAGCATAATCATCTTCTGAACTGCTATCCTTGGCCATCATAGCCTCTTCTCTGACTGGTGACTTGCCTAGCTTCTTTCTGGGACAATCGAATTTCCAATGCCCCTTTTCCTTGCAGAAATTACAGATATCCACAGGTTTCGGACCCTTCTTGTGTGAAGAATTACCTTTATTGTTCTTCCTCCCACTAGAACCTCTGTTACTACTAATAGCAACCAAACCTGATGACTGGGTACCTGCCTCATTCCCACTCGCCTTTCGGCGTAATTCCCTCGTCTTGAGAGAAATTTCACTTCCTCTAGAGAGATACCATATTTACGGTTTATGCAAGAATCAACATAATGTTCATAAGACATAGGTAAAGATACTAAAAGTTACAAGGCTGCATCCTCATCATCCATAATATATCCTATATTACGCAGTTCAAGTAATGCAGAAGTAAATCCATCAAGATGATCATTTATGGTCATACCTTCTGTCATACGACAATCATACAACTTCTTCTTCAGGTATAACTTGTTGGTCAATGAACGTGCATGTACATATCTTCCAACTTTAACCAAAGATCGCTTCTAGAGTCCGTTCCTGCAACATTGGTTAGGATCTCATCATCCAACTGTCTGATGATCTTTGCGTGAGCCTTCTGATCTAACTTCTTCAATGCTGCTTCCTCCTTGGCCACTGTTTGTTTGTCCTTCTTTGACTCTTCTGTGGTGATTGCCTTATCCTTGGGATCCTTACGATCCCTGATTGCAATCTCCAACGGTTCCCATAAATCTTTTTCTATCAACAAAGCCTTCACCTTGATCTGCCAGAGAGAAAAACTATTCTTCCCATTGAACTTGTCGATTGAATCTACTCCTTGACCCGTCTTCTAGTTCTCTGTAGCGGAATCCCTGAACCTCTAACCACGAACCAAAGCTCTGGTACTACCAGAGCTCTGATACCACTTGTTAGAGCAATGAACAAGACTTGATAAGAAAAGCAAGCAATCACAAGAACACAGATTTACGTGGTTCAGCAACTTGGCTACATCCACAGGGAAGGGAGAGAATATTATTATCAATCTGGAGAAACGATTACAAGATCGCACTATTACTGCTGTACGAATTTTGATCACAAAATTCCTAACTGTGCAACTGTAGAATTACAGATCTCTCTGAGCACTCTCATAATCTGTCTATTACAATCGGAGGGTGATTTTGATCTAGACTAGTAGCCTCTATTTATACCACTGAAATTCTATCTCAAAATCTGGTAGGAACTTGGAATACAAGTCCAAAACTGACTAGAAACCTTCCCATCTGCAAAACAGACACTGTCCGAAATCCTACTGCTATTTGGTCACTGGTCCGGCCGGGTCATAGGCATTGTCCGACCGGGTTCTTTGCTTGGTCCGGCCACATCCCATGCTATACCCAGTCGGATCTTCTTCTTTCGCCAAAAGCCAATTTCCGACGTCAACCTGGTCCAGGTGGGTCCTTGCCCTGGTTCGGTCGGACCCCTGTGCTCCAGCCTAGGAATTGCGAGATTTCTTCTGTTGTCTAATCCTTTAACTCGGCGTCCTAAATTCAAAGGCATTAACACTACAGTTTAGCCGGTTCCTGGTTTCGATTTTAAATCGCCGGTTCTAGTTCAAGCGGTTCACGATTTTATTTATGAAGTGGTCTCTTGTGAGAACACCTAGATCCATCTCATAGAAGAGACGGGTCGACCTATGACCCGTGTACTACATTTTTCGCGAAGCGTAGGATCCCAACCCATGCTCCATTCAAAATTTGCCACGTGACAGCGACCCATTGACCCAATTTTTTTTCCCAGAAAAAATAATCATTTTTTTTAGTTTTTATATTTCTTTTGACTGTTTTTTTCGTTTGCCAAAAGTAACACTTAGTATAACTAAATGTAACAACTGTGTTACTTATAAAGTAACATTGTTTATAAGTAAACGTAACACCAGTTTTTTTTTTTTTTTTTTTTTAATTTCATTTTACTCATCTTTCAACTGTAATACTAACTATAAATACTTGTAACACTAACTAAATGTAATTATTGTTATACTGAAATGTAATAGTGTTTTTCCAGAATATTTTTTATTTTTGAGTATTTTGATTTTATTTTTTAAAAGAAAGTAACATTTGAAAAATAACAACTTATATACATGAATGTAATTATTTGTACAAGTAAATGTAACACTTTAGTAGATGAAATTGTAACAGATTTCTATAGATAATGTAATACTTTTACATGTATCATGATAAATTGAACCCATTGTAACTTGTTATTTGAAAACATAAAGATATACTATTATACAAGTAAACGTATCTGTTTTAAAATGTTATTATACAAGTAAAATGTAACATTCGTTTATAAAAATTGTTACTTTCTTATTTTTACAATGTTACTAACACAAGTGTTTTTAGTTCTAAAGTGTAAATGGTTGAATTATTACTTTTCTATACATATACTCCATCCGTCCCACCTCACTTGACACCCATGAGGTGGGCACAATAATTAAGAAGAATGAATAAAATAAGGAAAATGTGTGGTACAAAATGAAAAGAGAGAATGAGTGGGGTAAATAGTAGTGTTAGTTGAATAAATTGAGTGGTGGAAAATGAAGATAGAGAATGAGTGGTGGGGTAGAGTGAATATAAAATTATAAAAACTATGCTATATTGGAAAGTGTCAAGTGAGCTGGGACAACCCAAAATGAAAATAAGTGTCAAGTGAGCTGGGACGGAGGGAGTATGTTACAATTATGTATAAACACTGTTAGATATAAGTAACACGTTCGTTACATTTTAGTTGTAATAAGTATTACTTTTGGCAAACAAAGAAAACATAAAAAAAAAACATTGTTACTTTTCTGTATATATGTATTACTTTTATGTATACAAACTGTTACATATAAGTGACACATTTGTTACATTTAGTTATAGTAACTATTACTTTTAACAAACCAAAAAAAAAAAACGAAAAATAATAATATAAAAACTCAAAAAAAATTTGCTTTTTTTTTTTTTTTTTTTCCTGTGGGTCATGGATCCGGGTCATGGGTCAAAAATGACCCGTCTCTACTATGAGACGGGTCATGGTGTTCTCATACAAATAGTTTGTCTTTATTTATTCTATTCTTTTCTGCATAGAAAAAATAATTTTAAAATTATTTTATTACTGATTTTTTTAAGAAAGTTATACGAAAATGTTAAAAAAAAATAAAAAAATGAAAGTATGTAAAAGAAAAGAGAGACGGAAAGTACTTTTTTAAAAAAAAAAAATTGTATTGAATAGGAGAAAATGTTTTACACTTTTGCTATTATTGTTTTTTATTCAAAAAGTTATATAATGAATATTAGAAAAAAATCAAACAAATGAGATTATATAAATGAAAAATGGGCGGTACTTTTTATTTTTATTAGTTATTGGGAATAATTACAATGAGGAGGACAACCAAACGTTGCGTTTATAATTAAGGGAGGACATTAGGAGCCTTTACCTCTTTTAATTACAATAATTATCTAAATTCTAACCAATAAAAAAGAAACTTTAGTAAAAATTAAATAAATTACATTTTACTTACCTTAACCGCTTCTCGATTTAGTTTCATCATCATAGTACTCATATAGAATATCGGTCGGCTTGTCGTCTTGCATTCTTCTTTCCGTTCTAACCCAACAAATTACAAGATTCAAAACTATCAGACGGTAAATTGTGATGATTATGCTCCATATTCCCACCAATGCTAAAAGCTTGCTCCACCAAAGCCGTTGATGCGGGACAAACAAGTACTTCTCTTGCAATTTAAGAAATTATAGGTTTTTTTTTTGTTGCTTTGCTTGCCCACCAATTTTAAAATATCAAATTGATCTTCTTCCTCAAAATCAGTGGATAAATATTTATCAAATTTCCCAGTAGCACCGCCACTACAAGATTGCGCTCTTCTATAAAAGTTCCCCACAAATGATGATTGTGATAAGCTAGAAGAGAGTTCAATAGAAGGCGCACTTGGACAATTGTTGCATATTGCTAATAAATTTTTACCCATCCCATGGTTGATGAGTTTTTTTTCTTGTAGTGTTTCGTGAAAATGACAGATTCTTGTTTTTTGGGTTCGGAGAGGAAGCCTTCGAAATATTTTTTGCTTTACGAAGCCGCTCTCCCATTGCGGCTTCCATATTATTTTCATCACGTTCTTGAGTATTTAGAGTTAGAATATCAACAAAAGGTGGTGGTGGCACCACAAAATTTGAAATCTCTAGCACTTCGTCACCTTCTTTCCATTCCCACACATTAACATTTTCATGTTACCCCGAAAGTCCTTCATCAAAATACATATCTTTAGGATCAACAAATGGTGGTGGTGGTGGTGCTTGGGATGAGGAAGGTAATTGTTGCCCTTACCCTCCACCCTTACTACCCTTCTTGGTTGTGAAATTTTAAGGAAACTCAAATTATAAAATATGAAAATAGGGACAAATAAAAATGAAATAAAGATGTTGGGTGAAAATATGAATATTTCATGGAGCTATGAAAGTTGGATAATAATTTGAGCTTAAGAATCAAAGAAATTAATGAAATTCGTTTGAGAAGGTTAAGAGAAAGATAATGGAGTTTGTGTGAAAAATTGTGAGGGGAGTAGGGGTATGCTTGGTTCGGTATGGCTCGGTTTTGGACTAAAACCGATGCAAAACTGAAGTAGTTCGGTTTCTAACATTATGGTACAATTTTGTATTCGGTTTTAATCGGTTTCGGTATGTGTCAGTTCGGTTTTAAACGACCATTTAAAGCGGAGAAAGAGAGATGCATTTCACTAACAAATGTTGTGCACGACAACAAAGAAGAAAATGTATAAACATTGTATCAATCGTCCTACGAAAGAGATAATTTGAGAAAAGATCAAAGTGAAACAAAGATGTTGGGTTTATGTTATAGATTAGTTTGGACAAATGTGAAATTTGGAAATAGAGTTAACGAAAGTGAGTAGGAGATAGTGCATAAAATATTAATGAAGCCTTCTTATTTCAAATTTTTTGTAATGTATCTAAGTGTATCAATTGTATCTAACATATGGACCCTTGATTTTTTTTCTAATCTAATGGTTATGATTGGTTCTCACGATATTTAGGTTCTCATTTGAGCACCTACATATATATATATATATATATATATATATATATATATATATATATATATATATATATATATATATATATATACATATATATATATATAGGGGGTATAGGGCAGATTTTAGCGGTCTCTGTTAACCATAATAATTTAAAAATCATAAATTTATAATTGAATACTATAAAAGACATAGAAAAACTTACTAGATATAGGCGGAGGCGGTTTTTATGCAGGGGGATCTTGGCGTTTTATGAACAGTGGCTGGTACACACTCTTTTTTTTTTTTTTTTTTTATATATATAGGGCTATAATATTAAGTACTGAAGGATTCGAAAGGATTTAAGTAATATAACTAGGGGAATCGGAAGGGGGGTTTTAAGCTGCCATTAAGAAAGATTGCTTTCTATTAAATTGCTCTCGTGGTTTTTTCGTCGTACTTACAAATGAAATGAACTGAGGTTTATATAGCCTCGAAACCTATCACCTAATAAGCCGGTTAACATTACCGGGAAACCTAGGAATAAACTTTTTACAAATTTCAACCTATGAATAGTAAAAGGCGAAATAATTTTCGCTAAAGTATAAACTTTACAAAAAGATGAAAATGACCTAAAGCTAAACTTTTCGAAAAGTAAACCTAATCTGTGAAGTTTTCAAAAGCATAAAAAATATTGTCGGCCGCCCCATGTCATTGCTTGCGTGTTTTTGTGGTTGATGCTGTCATTGCTTACGTTTTAGAAGTCCCTGTGTGTGCTGTCAATTGTGGGAATTGTATCCCCATCTGATTGTGCGTCTTGCATGTTGTCATCGTATGGATCGCCTAGTCCTGGATAAGACCATGGCCTTTCTTCATTGGTAATGTGGTGTTCGTCTAATGTTTCGCCTTCTCCAAGAAATGGTAGAAGCATATTCCAGTTGTCTGTTGCCCAAAGTTGTATGTAATGTCCTTCAGCCATTAGCTTATAGAGCTGCCATGGGAAGTTCTTCGGGAGATCTGGTGTTTGTCGCTTTATGAATCCGGTGTGGAAGTCCGTGATTTTGTCTACATCTTGCTCATGTAACCAAGCAAGGCTCGTGAAATCAATATGGCTTTCGATTTTGACTGCTACTGATAGCAGTTTGTGATCTGAGATGTTACTGCTGATAAAAACCCTCTTCCTTGCGGGCCTGTATGTATGGCTGTTTGATTCTGGAAAAGATGCGAATATTTTGCACCCAACCTTTTGTGTGTAAGAATGTGTGGCTATATTTCCAGCTACCATTGTAAATTTTTCCCCAAATGTGTTTAAGATTTCTTCTGTAGAAGGATTTAATCGGAATTCAATGTAATCGATCATTCCGTAATGATAAAACTGTGTGATGAGTTCTTTTGGCATGTCAGTTTTGAATCGATCAATTTGTAATAATAAAATTCCTGTATCATGTCCATATATATATATGTGTGTGTATATATATGTGTGTATATATATATATGTGTGTGTATATATATATATATGTGTGTGTATATATATATATATATATACACACACATATATATATACACACACACATATATACACACACATATATATACACACACATATATATATACACACACATATACACACACACACACACACACACACACACACATATATATATATATATATATGGTCGTGTTCCTGTGAGAACCTAAATATCGTGATAACCGTGAGAACTTGGATACACTAGGTTTTTACCTAATGTATCCAATGGTTCACTTGGATACATTGGATACATTAGGTAAAAACTAATGTATCCAATGGTTCACTTGTATACATTGGATACATTACTTGGATACATTAGGTTCTTACCTAATGTATCCAAGTTCTCAAGGTTCTCACGATATTTAGGTTCTCATTTGAGCACCTACCTATATATATGTATATATATATATATATATATATATATATATATATATAGGGCCGCGCTCCTGTGAGAACCATTTAATATGAGAACCGTGAGAACCAATCATAACCATTAGATTAAAAAAAAATCAAGGGTCCAGATTAGGGTACATTGGATACACTTGGATACATTAGTTAATTTTCGAAAAACAATTGAATACATTAGTTTTTAACGTAGTGTATCCAAGTGCAACACTTAGATACAATACTTATTAACCTATTGTATCCAAGTATAATCGAATTTTTTGTAATGTATCCAAGTGTATCCAATGTATCTAACATCTGGAACCTTGATTTTTTTTAAATCTAATGGTTATGATTGGTTCTCACGGTTCTCACGATATTTAGATTCTCATTTGAGCACCTACCTATATATATATATATATATATATATATATATATATATATATATATATATATATATATATATATATATATATATATATATATATATGTTTCATTCATTGAATTTGGCCAAAAATGCAGTCACGACAGCTATTTTTGGTCAAATATCAGTTAGCTAAGGGCTAATTCTGATGAAACCGTCAGAAAGAAATCTCACGCATTTGACGGTTTTTGACAGTTCTTGACATTTCCTAACGGCCATTTTACGTTTCCGGTTCATCCGGTTCGAAACCGTTGGTTCGAGGGTATTTAAAGACTTGAACCTTAACCGGACCAGATGGGAGACGGTTCCGGTTTGGCCATTTCAAGTTTTAAGACTGGTTCAAGCGGTTGCGGTTATTCTGGTTCTAATTCCGGGTCAATTCGACGGTTTTAGAACGGTTCCAGTTGGACATCCCTAGTTAAGATGTAAGACAGGGAAAACACAGGGAAAAACGAATGCATAGTAATCAGACGAGCTTAGTTATACTATGCTAATGTTAGAAAACAGGATGTGAGTGATTTAAATGTCTAAAATAATTTAAACATGAATCATATACTATCTCCATTATAAAATGATTGTACTTTGAACAATAATTTTAGGTTGATATTAAATTTTTCATTGATAGTATTATTGATTGTGTATCATTTATTAATTCCTGACTTTCTTAATATAACTATATCAATCTATAACAATTGCTCAAAGTTCATTTGTAATACAATTTTTTTTAGAGAAGATCATTTTAAAATAGAAAGAGTATTTTAATAATAACACAATTACAATATTTTTAATAGAAAGTTACTGTCCAATTGCTATGCACAGCTCCTATTCATAATTGGGTTGGTCTCATGTAAAACGCGTTTTCCCTAATAGTTAGGAAATGTAAGATAATGGAAATCATAGAGATCATAATATTGAGAATATGTTTTGCTATTGAATAATATTCATCACATTGCAATTGATAATGAGAACCCCTATTTATACAAAATAAAAATCAAAATGAGTTTGTAACCTATTCTGATTTCTAATAGCTCTAGGGCCGGTTACCCTAGCTTGAAGTGCAAGCTAGGGTTTCGGTTAACATTGAACAGGGGTAGTATTAGTATTTATGCTATTATGCCCCCGCAAGATGGACGTCCGGAGGGTAAGACCAATCTTGGAGTGTAGAAAATGAAACCGAGAACGCGGAAGTGCCTTTGTAAGAGCATTCGCAAGCTGAGCATCGCCAGAAATGTGAGTCACACGAAGTTTATTACTTTGAACCTGTTCACGAACAAATTGATAGTCAAGAGCAATATGCTTCATCCGAGAATGGAACCAGGGATTGGCAGCTATGTAAGTAGCGCCCAGGTTATCACAGTAGATGACTGGTTGCTGAGGGGGTTTGACACACAGTTCACATAACAAATTTTGAAGCCATAAAACCTCCGCACTAGTAGCTGCAACAACTATATACTATGCTTTTGTGGACGAACGAGCTAGAGTACGCTGTTTCTTGGAACTCCATTCAAGAAGGTTGGACCTAAGATATACCAAATAATCAGTAGTGGAGACATAATCCAGCTTATCTCCAGCCCAGTCTGCATCAATAAACGCATGCAAAATGTTAAGAGAAGATCTACGTAGCAGTAGACCATGTGAACTAGTACCAGCCAGATAACGCAGTATGCGTTTAAGAATACCCCAATGTATGTCTGTCGGATGTTGCATAAACTGAGCAAGCCGGTTGACAGCAAATGATAGATCACATCTCGTAAGCGAGAGATAATGTAAAGAGCCTACTAACTAACGATACTCGGAAGGATTTGAAAGGGGCGTCCCAATGTTGGCTGTGAGATGTGAATCTGGTACCAAGGGAGTGGGAACCGGCTTAGAATCAGTCATGTTGTATTTTTGAAGCAAATCCATGATGTACTTATGTTGGTTTAAGAATAATCCATCTTTGTGAGGAAGAACCTCCACACCCAGAAAATAGGAGAGAGACCCCAAGTCCTTGAGAGAAAACCTGGCTGCAAAGGACTGAATAAAAGATTCAATTAAGGCAGTAGAAGAACCAGTAACAATTATATCATCAACATACACTAGTAGTACAAGAAACCCCTCCGATCAGGAGCAAGTAAATAGCGAAGAATCAGATTTGGAGTTCTGAAAACCGACTACAATAAGATACTGTTTCAACTCTGTATACCATGCACGAGGAGCCTGTTTGAGACCATATATAGCTTGACTAAGCTTGCACACATGGGTCGGGTTATGTGGATCAACAAAACCAGGAGGTTGAATCATGTACACATCCTCCGATAAGAAACCTTATAAAAAAGCATTATTAATGTCTACCTGTCGTAAATCCCAACCACGTGTAACTACAAGGGACAGAACAGTTCGAATTGTATCAGGCTTAACCACTGGACTGAATGTCTCGGAGTAATCAATACCTGCCCTCTGATGAAAGCCTTTTACAACAAGTCTGGCTTTGTGTCGGTCAACTATGCCGTCCGGATTATATTTGGTTCGAAATATCCACTTACAGCCAATGGGGTGTTGGTACGGAACAGGTGGAACTAGGTCCCATGTGTGATTTTCCACCAAGGCATCAAATTCAGTTTGCATAGCTGTTCGCCAAGTTGGAAGTTTGAGGGCCTGGGTGTATATAGTTGGTTCAGTGTCCGGAGTGGTGAGAGTGGCATGAAGGTTTAGTTTGTTGATAAGCTTTCGGATATTATTGCGGAGGCATGTGAGAGGACCCGTGGGTAAAGGAGGTGGGGAAGGTATTGTAGGGGAGGGTGTGAGCTCGGTTGAGGTTGTATTTATAGCGGAAGTGGGTAGAGTAGAGGTGGGTAGTGGAGGAGCTGTCTGGACAAAGGGAGTGAGAGGAGGTCCGGCCAGGTCAAGGGGAGGACTGGCCGGTCCTTTGGGAGGTGAAAAGGAGGCAGGTTCGATTGGAGTGTGGGAGAGTAGGGGGACACGAATTGTGCACCATTCTTCCGGTGTGTGTGTTTGTTGGACAGAGGAAGTGAGGGATTGGAAGGGGAATTGATGCTCAAAAAACTTGACATGTCACGAGGTATAGATTTTGTGGGTTTGGGGATCCAAACAATAGTAAGCACTTTGTGTTGGAGAGTAACCAACAAAGACACATGGGGCAGAATTTGGATCAAGTTTGTTGGATGTGTAGGGTAGAAGCCAAGGATAGCAGAGGCACCCAAAGCTTCGGAGTTTGCGATAATTGGGAGGGTGACCGAATAGTTTGAGATATGGTGATCAAAATTCAAGAGTGCAAGAGGGCATGCGATTAATTAGGTAGCATGCAGTGACGAATGCTAGGGGCCAGAGTTTGTGAGGCATATGAGAGTGAGAGAGAAGTGTGAGACCAGTTTCAACAATATGGCGATGACGTCTTTTGGAGTACCCATTGTGTTCGGGTGTATGTGGAGGAGATGTGAGATGAGAAATTCCTAGGGACAGCAGAAGAGGACGAAGCCCAATATACTCACCACCATTGTCACTGAAAATAGTGATGATGGAACGTTTGAAGAATTTTTCCACAAGATTGTGAAAGTTACAGAAAATTTGAGTGGCATCATTTTTGTGTTTAAGTGGATATAACCATGTGTATTTCGTGAAATGATCGACAAAAATGATATAATATTTGTAACCATCATAAGGGAAGTAGGAGACGTCCAAACATCACTATAAATTAAATCCAGTGGACCTTTAGATGAAAGTGTATTTTCATTGAAAGGAAGTTTATGACTTTTATGACAGTCACAAGAATTAGAATGAAAATCTAAAGTACTAGGAATATCTAAACTAAAACTGGAACTGAGATGTCGTAAAATTTGAGAAGACGGATGACTAAGACGATGATGCCAATTGACTGTGCAAGGAGAGATGGAGACATGAACAGCAGGAGGGGACGAATGCCATTCATAGACGCCAGATCTAGACTTGCCTTGGAAAAGAATTGTGTCCGTATGAAGATCCTTCACAATAAAAGAATCAGGCAAGAATGTGATAGACGCATGATTATCGACACATAATTTAGAGGCAGATAAGATGTTAGGGGAAATGGATGGAACATGTAGTACATGATTTAATTTAAGAGAAGAGAAGGGAGAAGGTAGGGAGGCAGTGCCAATATTAGAGATAGAAAGACCTGATCCGTCACCAATAACGAGTTCCTCTATGCCATCGTAGGGAGAATGCAGAGAAAGATTATGTAGATCGTTGGTGGGATGATGTGTTGCTCCGCTGTCAAGTAACCATCCTGGGATCGAAGATGTATTTGTTTGGGCGGTGTAGAAAGTTTTGGATATTATGCCCTAGGCCCTTGAGAAAGGCCTATGCGTTATATCATATTGTGAATACGTGTGTTTGAATTTAGGATATTCATAGCAACATTAAAATTATGAGAGTCGCCACGCCGTTTTAATTATAGCCCAAACATTGAGAAAAAGCATGTTTAATGGGTTCGGGGGTCAAATTACAACAAGAGAAGAATATTGGACGTTATCACTCCTATTGCCCGAATGATCGGTCTTTCTATCATGATGAACGTATTAGTAGTGTGTTAGTGTTTGAGACCGGATCCGAAGATTGCCTACGTTCCTCTCAATGTGAGAAGCTCAGGTCAGCGTAGTTCGAGAAGAATTTAGAATAGGCAGAAGAATCGGGATCATGCATAATGAGGGGGGAATTACCTAAAGATTAGGGTTTAGAAGTAGTTCCTAGATCATCCTCGGGTTGATGAACCCTAGATCATCATCGGCTATGAAATAACATGTAATTATGAAGATCGCCACCCTAAATATGGCATAAATAAGGTTGTAATCTAGAATATGATGAATATGCGAAGAACATATTATGAACATATGAATGTCATGAAGAAAATATGAATAAAGATGTTAGGAACATGAATATTATGAAGAACACATGAATAAACATATTAAGAATATGAATATTATGAAGAACACATGAATAAACATATTAAGAATATGAATATTAAAGATCTACATTAGAAATAATGCAAGAACATGAAGAAAAGTTAGAAAACTTACCTTTGTTGGCAAGAAATAACCTTGGATCTTCTTGGGATTCTTGAGAGTGTTTTTGGAGGCTTGAATGACTTGATTTGGGAGCAAAATCGTCACTTGAAAGCTCTAAAATTCGGATCCCCTAAACCAATAGCATGGGATTGGTTTATATAGTCAACTGAGGGGAAGATCTGATGGTCCAGATCATCCGGCGCAAGGTTGGCCGCCTGGCCATGGTTGAAGCCGGTGCAAGAGTGGCCGCGTGGCCAAGGTTAAGGCGTGGCAAGGTTGGCCGCGTGGCCAAGATGGAGGGTGGCGGCGAAAGTGGCCGCGTGGCCATCGTTGCGCGCTGACTTGAAATTCAAGCTAGGGTTTTACTGTTCATACAAGGCAACCCTAAATGTCCATATAAATATTTAATGTTTTCTAGAACATTGAGCTATTTTGGGAATCCAGGACAGGTCTTTGCAAGGTTTCTAATTCCTATAAAGTCCTTGTATATTTGGGAAAGTCCTAATAAACTCATTTTCAGGTCGGGTACTAACAGTAGCCCCTCGGCGACGCTTCTTGCAAGGCAATGTGGGGTCGACGATAAGAGAAGGATCCGTCTGAAACATGAGTTTCAAAACAGATGAAAGGTAAGGGAACGGCTGAACCTTGGCAGGCGACCTACGTATCCGCGGGGGAATCAAGCCAAACGTAGTTCAAATCTGATGGGGAAATTGGGAAGGACTGTCCTCTGATGGGGAACAACGTTTTCTGCTGGGGAAAATGCACTTGCTGGGGATGAGAGATGACCATGTTGGTCGGGTGGCTGGACCTTTTCAGGTTTCCTACGTATCCTCCGAGGAATCAAGCCGGTCGTAGTTCAGAGCGATTAGGGAAAAGCGAGCCATCGGACTTCTGCTAGGGATAATAAACCTACGGGCACTATCCTGTATGAAGAACGAACATTCGTTAGGAAATGAAGTCATTTGGGAAAAATAAAGATTACGTTGTCTAAATAATCCCAAGATGGAATGGTAAACGCAATCAGGATCGCCAAGGCTCCTGCCGATTGTGCTAACGAAACGCCGAAGCTTCTGCCAACCACGATCGATCAAGGATACGTATGTCATAGAGGCGCCAAAGTCTCTACAATCATACGAATCCTAATAATAGGTGCTGGATCTCTCGCAAACAGAAACGCCGAGGCTTCTGCCAATCGCGATTGATCAAGGATACGTATGTCATAGAGGCGCCGAAGTCTCTACAATCATACGAATCCTAATAATAGGTGCTGGATCTCTCGCAAACAGAAATGCCGAGGCTCCTGCCAATCACGATTTATCAAGGATACGTATGTCATAGAGGCGCCAAAGTCTCTACAACCATACGAATCCAAATAATAGATGCTGGATCTCTCGCAAACAGAAACGTCGAGGCTTCTGCCAATCGCGATCGATCTAGAATGCGTATGTCATAGAGGCGCCGAAGTCTCTACAACCATACGAATCCTAATAATAGATGCTGGATCTCTCGCAAACAGAAACGCCGAGGCTTCTGCCAATCGCGATTGATCTAGGATGCGTATGTCATAGAGGCGCCGAAGTCTCTACAACCATATGAATCCTAAGCAAATATTAGGAAATGCTAAAATAATAGATGCTGGATCTCTCGCAACAGAAACGCCGATGCTTCTGCCAATTGCGATCGATCTAGGATGCGTATGTCATAGAGGCGCCGAAGTCTCTACAACCATACGAATCCTAAGCAAATATTAGGAAGTGCTAAAATAATAGATGCTGGATCTCTCGCAAACAGAAACGCTGAGGCTTCTGCCAATCCCGATCGATCTAGGATGCGTATGTCATAGAGGCGCCGAAGTCTCTACAACCATACGAATCCTAAGCAAATATTTGGTGAAGAATGGAAATTTTAAGGGGCTTTCCGTTCCCAAAGGTATCGAATATCAGTCAAAATAGCGCTAAGGGCACCTAAAATGAATCAAAGGGGAATGTACTAGGGGTAAAACTGAAATTTTGCATGTGGAGGCAAAGATGATGGATTGTTATGAAGTCACAAACGGGATGAACTCTCGGGGAGTCACAAAGGTGATAGACTCTCGGGGAGTCACAAGGGTGACGGACTCTCGGGGAGTCACAAAGGTGATAGACTCTCGGGGAGTCACAAGGGACTCTTTGGTGAGTCACAAGGGCAAATGACCTTTAGGGAGACGCGAAGGAGATGGACTCTCAGGGAGTTGCTAATATGGGAAACATGATCTGGGTTCCACTTATCCTAATTTAGGAGGGGATGAGGCTACGAGCCATTGAGACCAAGGTGTTAGGTATGGGACATTTTTCTTGGTTGCCTAGAGGTAGGACCTAAGGCTTTTTTAAGGAAAGGGAATAAGGAAGATGGTGATCTCCTAATCTTGAGATAGGGATGCCAAAGATGTCATGGCTTCTTGGGCTTTAGATTATGTCTTGGAGATAATGTGGGTTTCCTAGGCTTACAGGCTAGGGATTGGAGTTTATTTAAGCATGAGGAGAGTATTCTATCCTAGGCTTAGTGCTAGGGCTTGGAAAGGTTTAGGTTTCGGAACTTCCTAGATGTTAGGGTTTCGAACAAGGGTTTGGAAACTGGTGTTTAAGGACCATGACTCTCCTAGGTTTGGGACTAGGGTTTAGGAATTTCCTAGGTCTAGGAGGCTAGGGCTTGGAGTTGTGGTAGGCTCAGAGGTTGCAAAGGCGTTGGCTTTTAGACATAAGGCTGGGAGTTGGAAAGGTTGTGGCTTCCTAGGCTTTAGACCATGGACCGTTGGGAAGAGGGATTGCTTTTGTGGAAGGTTCACTAAGATTGATGTTAGGGTTCACCATTTTCCGGGATTGGTGACTATGGCTTGGAAATGTTCGTGGTAACCTAGGATTTAGGCTAGGTTTTAAGGCTAAGGACTGTAAACTTCCTATATTTTGAGACTAAGGTGAAGGAATTTCCTAGGTCTAGGACTAGGGTTTGAAGGGAATGTTGAATCATAGGCTCGATGATAGAGTTTAGTGAGGATATAGTCTCCTAGGCCCTGCGGCTAGGGTTTAGAAAGAGTGCGACTACCTAGGCTTGAGGCTAGGGTTTGGAGCGAATGCGAGTACCTAGGCTCGAGGCTAGGGTTTAGAGCGAATGCGACTACCTAGGCTCGAGGCTAGGGTTCAGAGCGAACGCGGCTTCCTAGGCCTGAGGCTAGGGTTGATTAAGTTTTGGATAGGGCATTGTATCCTAGGTTTTGGGTTAGGGTTCAATAAGACGGGGGATTAAGATTGTAAATTTCCTAGGTTTCGAGACTAGGGTTTCGGGAATTTGGAAATGATGTTGCATGCGGGGCTTTGGAAATTCCCTAGAACTTGGGCTAGGGTTAAAGAGGATGGTGCTTCCTAGGCTTGAGACTAGGGTTTGGAGAGAATGCAGATTCCTAGGTTTGAGGCTAGGGTTTAAGAAGGATGTAACTTCTTAGGCTTTAGGCTAGAGTTTAGAGGGAATGTGACTACCTAGGCTCGAGGGTAGGGTTTAGGAAGGATGTGGCTACCTAGGCTTGAGGCTAGGGTTTTGGGGGAACGTGACTACCTAGGTTGAGGCTAGGGTTTGGGAAGATGTGATTACCTAGGCTTGAGGCTAGGGTTCGGAGCGCATGTGACTTCCTAGGCTAGAGGCTAGGGTTTGTAGAGGATGTGGCAACCTAGGCTTGAGGCTAGGGTTTGGGAATATGTGATTACCTAGGCTTGAGGCTAGGGTTCGGAGCGCATGTGACTTCCTAGGCTAGAGGCTAGGGTTTGTAGAGGATGTGGCAACCTAGGCTTGAGGCTAGGGTTAAGAGAATGTGATTACCTAGGTTTAAGGCTAGGCTTCGGATAGAAGGTGACTACCTAGGCTTGTGGCTAGGGTTTAGAGAGAAGGCGATTACCTAGGTTTGGGACTAGGGTTTAGAGGGAATGCGATTACCTAGGTTTAAGGCTAGGCTTTGAATAGAAGGTGACTACCTAGGCTTGAGGCTAGGGTTTGGAGAGAATGTGACTACTTAGGCTTAAGGCTAGGGTTTGGAGACCGAAAGCATTTGAAGGTTTGTCTTGGTTTAGACCGAGCAAGTTTGAGGTCTAAGAGTGTTGCGGTTTGGGGCAGGTGAGCTTGATACCTCATGGCTGGATAGGCTTGATAGGTTAGACCTAAGCTAGAATGCTAGGGTTTAGCTAGGGTAAGCCTCAGACATGTGTTAAGGAGACCGGGGCCTAATGGAATGGTAGGCGTGAGATGTTGGGACATAAGGCTTTCAAGCGGGTAAGTCTTTTGTCCTAGAGAAACCGCGTTATGGGTTAGGGCCAAGCAGGCTTGAGGTCGGCCAAGGAGCAATGGATTGGGATTGGATGATCCTAGTACCTAATACGAATGTCGGGTTTGGGCTCTAAGGTGTGCTAGGTGTGAGCCATGTGCGAGAAATGGGTCTGGACATGTGACCATGTTGGCGCTTTAGGTAAAGGGATTGAGTGTCCAAGACTTTGCTCGAGTACAATAGGTGCCTAAGTTGGATTGGGTATGCTCAGGACCTAAGTTTGTCTTAGAGGTCATTGCGCGTGACCAAGCTCGTTCGGCGATTGCGAAGGTGGGTTTGGTATGGGACCAAAGGTGTTAAGCGTATGATTTTTGACTGGACGGGTTTTGATATCTTTATGGCATATCACGGTACGCGGGAGGTCCTATGCGTTCGAGCACGTTTGAGGTTTGGACTCGTGGGGAAGAAAGGTTTGAGATCCATGGAGTTCAAGGGTGGACCTTATAGGTGGCGAGGTTTGGACTCGGCTCGGATTAAGTAGGTTAGAGACCTAAGGGGTTGAAGGTCAGACTAGGAAGTCTTTTGAAGCTAAGGAGCAATATTAGGTTTAAGAGTGGCAGGGCCATGGTTTGGGTATGACGGTAGGCGTAGATGGCATTGTTTTGGTTGGACCAAGTAGGCTTGGGAACTAAAGAGTTCTAAGGGACGAGCTCTAAGGTTATAGACTTAGAGGGTAGACAGTTTTGTGATCTAAAGGGTTTAGGAGTTGAGACCTGAGGTGTGAATCGGATATGCTAGAGACCTATAAGGTAGGTGTTTGGCGGCCTTGCATGGACTTGGGATCTAAGGGATCGTTCAACAGGTTAGACTGGGTAGATCTAAGAGGCTGGACCTAGGATGATAAGAGAGCTATGGCCTAGATAGGGTAAGGATGAGTATGTGTTGGTAGGTTTGAGATCTAGGAGATCGGGTAGGCTTGGGACCGGTAGGTTCGGGACCTAATGGTTCATCCTAAGGACTTGGCTTTGGCCAACCGTTTTAAGGTTTGAAGGTCTGGGTAGAACCGGTTTAAGGCTTTAGGAGTCACGCTACTAACTTGTGGAGGGTCGAGCTAAGGGGTTATGGTGTAACCTATGTAAGACTGACCGGGTAGGTTCGGGACCTAAGGTTTTGAATCAAGTCAGATTGGGACGTAGAGAGTTGAGGGTTTAGGCCTAGGGGTTCCCTAAAGCGTAGGAGATAGGGTAAAGGACCGAGTCAACTCAAGAATCACGGAGATGGGTCTCAGATGGATCGATGATGTTTTTACAATTTTGTGGAGACCGAGAGTGCGGGTTTATAAACAAAGTGTCAGGGAAGAGAATACTTTTGAAAGTGTTATGATTTTATAAAGATGCCTTATAATTAGTTATGATTCTAACAAATTCAAAGTGTTCGTCATGTGCAGAGTTTGACGATGAAGGGTACATCCTTGTTGAACCCTCGATATTCTCCGAGAAACCACATAGTCGACCCATTTTGCTGGGGATTATCTAATTTGGTGAGCGGGCACCCTTCCTCCTTTGGGAAATTCTACGTCGAGCTTGATGATGAGGGATGCCCTTCTTCTAAGTATGTGCTTGTCGAAGCCTCGATATTCTCCGAGAAACCACATAGTCGACCCATTCTGTTGGGGAAGCCCCAGTTCGATAAGGGCGTAGAGCGGGGTATCCTACCTCCTTTAAGACGCACCCTTTTTTCTGACTAGACCGCCCTTGCGGGTTTTCAATCTAGCGGGCATCTCTTTTGCGTCAATTTTTTTTTTAATCATTCAGTCGACTAAAAAAAAAAAGGAAAAGAGAATTGTTTGAAAACATGCGGGGGCATTTTGGGGAGAGTAAGAGAGAGAGAGAGATAGTACTCACATTTTGACTTTTTGGGTAACTGAGTGTATATATGTACAAAAGGGAGGAAGCCCCTGCTTTGACAGAAAGTAAGTGTTTAGCTCTTTCCTAGATTGTAGAACGGAAGACTTGTCGAGACATTTGAAAATTGTTTTATTCAAGATTCTCATTTGATTGCTCGAGAATGGACCTCGTTGATTAGTTATGCATCTTATGATTATGTTTTAGACAAGTAGTCTCGAAATAATAAATGTTTTGATCAATTGTGAGTGAAGAGATCAAAAGTAGAAATATATGGGGAAGAGAGAAGAGAAAGGAAATTGGCTCAAGGTGGGTTGTGTATATTTTGGACCGAACCGGGAGGTTGCCTACGTTCTCCTCAAGGTGAGGAGTTCAGGTCCGCGTAGTTCGGGGATGACCCGCTTGACGATGGTGTCGGGTTTCAGTGGGTATGTGTGGGAGGAAAGAAAAGAAAGAAAGCTGGCCCAAGGTAGGTTATGTTTGGCTTTGAGTGGTTGCCCGGTTGACGATGAAGTTGGGTTTTGAGTTTAGGGGTGTGAGGTTCGTTTGAGGTGAGCTGTTCTTTGTAGCTCATTGCGGTGGATTACTCCTTTGTAGTTGTTGCAGTGGATTGCTCCATCGTAGTTGTCATGGGTTGCTGCCGTTTATCTACTTTGTAAGGAAAGAAAGGAAAATAGAACATTTGAGGTGAAAAGAAAATGGGACTTTTACTTTTCCATGGTGATAGCCCCTTCTATTTTCTTTTTCTTTTTTTATTTTATCTCTTTGTGCACACCCCTTTTTTTTTGCCTAGGCCGCCCTTTCGGGTTTTCAACCTAGCGGGCTTCTTTTTGTGCAATGCTCTAACTTTTGCCTAGGTCGCCCTTTTGGGTTTTAACCTAGCGAGCCATATTTTTTTTTTTTTTTTTTTTTTATGTTTACATGAAACATTGGGCAAGACAAGCCCCTAGTTTGCTTTCGCCTCTCTCGATTGCGAGGTAGCTTCCTTATAGTTCAAGCGGTCTTTTGCTGGCGGCGGGCCTCCTAGCCCCTTGATTTTCACCGGTAGAGCTCCATTGGATTATCACGTGCACCAATTAATGGCATGAATGACTTCATGCACTTGTCTTACATTTGCGATGGAATACGGACAACCCCAGTGTAACGGCATGTAGTACTCATGAAGGGAGCAAACCAACCCTTTAAATTGTGGCAGCATGGATGTCTATTTGATGATGAGCCACCGCAGTCCATTTCTTTGTCACGACCTTATAAAAAGGGGTCTAATGGTGGGATGAGAGGCGTATGAGGATAGTGTATGGGAGAAGGTGTATATAGAGAGTGTACATGAAGTGTGTACAAGGGGTGAGTGTATAGAGAGAGTGTATGGGGGTAGAATGTAGAGAGAAGAGAAAGTGATTTGTTCATCTCAATTGATCAAAGCATTTGTTATCTTGAGATTAATTGTTTGCTTAGTTATGCGAATGGTTTGTGGGTCCATTTACCTTTTAATGAGTCGTCATTAATGATTAAGATTAAGATTAATTCATCATATAAAGATATAGCAATCAAGTTAAAATGGTGAATAAGACAATTTTCATGGAATTGATTTATGCAAGATTATGTCTCAAGTCTAGAGAGAAAAGAAATAAAGACTCTTTTATTGGAACTAAAAATTTAAACTGACTAGTCCGGGGTGGACTTTTACTAAAGAAACAAAAATCGTCCAAGGTGGACTTTTGACTAAGGACACTCTAGAACCTACGAAGACTGAATGATCCCTTTTTTTTTTTTTTTTTTTTTTTAAAGGAGGTAGCCCCAATTTTCTCATTCTGATATCCAACCACATTCCTTAGGCGCGTGGCGGCATTGGCTTGAGTTGTCAGGACGTGGCCTCTTTGCATTGCTTCCTTTGTTGACACTGTGGGAGTCCTCCTCAATTACGGCTACATCGTCTTTGGTGCGTTGAGGTGATCTAAAGTGAATTGATGAGAGATTTCTGCTAGCATAATCGGAGATCTCTTGTCGTTGATCCCAAATTCCACCTTGGATTATCGTGGCTAGTCCTTTGAGCTTCTCGGAGATGCTTTGTCTCTCCTTTGAATGACGAGTCTCTTGTTCCTCAAGTGCTTTGGCCAACTCCGTCCTATGGCGCTTCTCTTGGGCTTCTAACGCCAAGTGCAATTCTTTGGCATGACGTCTATTTCTCATGTCAATGATCATCTTCAAATCTTCTATGTGCCTCTTCTCTTGGGCGTTGAGTCGTTCGGCCACGCAGGCGAGGGCCATCTCGAAGTACTTTGACGACATGCAGGCGACCTATGGCAGCGACAATATTGGCACATTAATCATCTTCAATGAGGTTAGGCTCATAATTAATGACAAGGCATCGTTATAAAATCACATTTGGAAAAGAGTCGGTCTCCACATTTTTGAAATGCATTTTGGTAAAAATTGAAAGTTTGACCGGGCCGAAGTTGCCTACGTTCCCCTTATCATGAGGGAGAGGTCCCACACAATAAGAGGCTCAGGTCGCCGTAGTTCGAATCAAGTTAGACTTTTAAAAAGAGGTGAGAGATGACCATAGGGGTCAAAAAGAGGGAGATGACTCGGTCTTTGGTCAAGCATGGGTGAGGAAGACCTATAGGAGTTGGTTTTGATTTAGTCGGGTATGGTTTGACCTAAGGTTTGACCTAAATTTGACCTAAGGTTTGACCTAAGGTTTGAGACAAGAAGTGGTTCAAGCTAGAATGCGACAATAATGGTGGGTTGACCTAGATGGGTGTAGGATAGGTCAACCTAATTGAGAAATGGTTGGATTGACCTATATGGTGAATGGATCAAGATAGCGGGTTGTAACGGGTTGCCTATGGGATGATCTAAACGGGATAGGCATGGCTTGACCTAAGCGAGTCTAAGGTTGACCTATTCGGGTTGGTGGACCAAGGAAGGTTGGAGATTGACCTAGATGGATCCAAGATAGGTAAATCGACCTAAGCGGGTCACGGGGTGACCTTGACGGGTCAAAGGTGAAGGGGTAGTTTTAACCTAAGACAGACAAGTTGACCTAAATGAGACAAGGATGGTGTGTGGACCTAAACGGGTTGACCTAGGTTGGTCTGGACGACGGTGGGTCAAATAATGACCTAGGTGGGTCAAGATGACGGTTTGACCTAAGCGGGTTAGGACCAAAGGTAATTGGGTTCACCTATGGAATCAAAGATTGACCTAAGAGGTCGAAAACATATAAGGTTGACCTAGGAGTCGAAGTTTGACCTAAGAGGTCGAAGGTGATTGGGTTGACCTAGGAGGTCAAAGGTTGACCTAAGAGGTCAACGGGTGATAATGTTGACCGAGGGGGTCAAAGGTTGACCTAAGAGGTCAAAGGTGATAAGGTTGACCTAGGAGGATGAGGTTGACCTAGGGGGTCAAGGGTAGACCTAAGAGGTCAAAGATGATAGAGTTGACCTAGGGGGTCAAAGGTTGACCTAAGAGGTCAAAGGCGGATGAGGTTGACCTAAGGGGTCAAAGGTTGACCTAAGAGGTCGAGGGGTGATAAAGTTTACCTAAGGGGTCCAAGGTTTGACCTAAGAGGTCGAAGGCGGATAAGGTTGACCTAAGGGGTCAAAGGTTGACCTATGAAAGCCAATTTTTAAGAAGAGGAGAAATTTTTGAAGGGGGGGCGATTTTTTTAGGGTTTTTTTTCCAGTTCGGCCGTCTGCCATATCTCCGGCACCGGACATCTTTTGGAAGATCCCAACGGTGGAAAGTATCGATTAGGTGTTACGAAATCCCTCCAGAAATTTGAAGACGATCCAACGGTTCAATCATCAGGAATCGTCATTTTTCTGGACAGTCCTGGAATTTAGAATTTGATTCGGCCGCCGGCCATATCTCCGGCGTCGGGATTTATTTTGACGATCCCAACGGTGAAAAGGTGCGTATTAGTTATGCACAAGTTCTACAAAAATTTGAAGACGATCTAACGGTTCAATCATCGGGAATCGCTTTTTTACAGTCCGAATTCTGGAGGTGAATTTTTTTGTTTTTGATTCGGTTGTTGGCCTTTTTGGCCAGATTTTTTTGTTGATTTCTCTCTTTTGGCCGGCGGCCACCTTCGGCAATGGCAAAGGAGGGGATTGGCATAAGTATGGATGGTGGTGGAGTTGATAATGGTGAAACTAGGGTTTTGTATCCCAAAAACCCTAATCTGCATGGCGGGGGATCGGTTGTTGTTGGGGGAGTTCCAAATACTTCCATGTTAAGTGGTGCGATTGTTACTGGTGCTAAGGAGGCTATTTCTCAAGGTTTGCATGGAGGAAATCCCGTTACTTCGTCCATGGCGGCAGCTGGCAATTCTCTGAATCACGTCGGCTCGGCCGCGCAGGTCCAGGGACTCGGCCGAGCGCCTGCATCAGAAGGTCCGGTCGGACCTGTTTATACATCCGGTCGGACCTATGCTGCTGGGATTCATAATGGTACTAATCAAGGTGGTCAAGCTAAGGTTTCGTATTCTGCGGCTCTGAAAGGAGACAAGGGTGTTGATGGGACTTTCGTCTATCCCTTTGAAGGTATTAAAGCACCTGCTCGTCAACGTGCGGTTATTGATGGTGAACCAGCTGTGATTTTGACTGATAGGGAAGTACAAGCGGCGGTGGACCGTTTGAAATTTACTGTGGTATTAAAATTTACTACTGGTCGTGCTCAGTTGAAGGTAATTCATGATCATATCTCTCAGCACTGGGGTTTAAAGGGTGTTTTAATGTGGGTTTGCTTGACCCACGACATGTACTTGTGTATCTTTCTACTCAGGAAGATTTAACTTTGGCTTTAGCCAGGGAAACCAACGTTATTATGAATTCAATGTTTAGATGCTTCCGTTGGACACCTGATTTTGATTATGCCTATGATAATCCTTGTATATCAGTGTGGGTTCGTTTGCCTAATTTACCGTTACATTGGTATGCTTTTATGGAGAACATTGGTAATTATTTGGGTGCTTTTATACGTGCTGATGATAAGTCTGTTGGTTTTACACACCATGGGTTTGCCCGTTTTTGTGTGGAAATGGATGTCTCTAAACATAGACCGGAACGTATTTATTTGGGGACGACTCGGGAAAATGGTTTTTGGCAGGATATTGAATATGAGGGTAATGTGCTTTACTGTACCAACTGTGGTATGTTGGGTCATGATGAGTATTCTTGCCGGAGAAATGCAAAGAGACAGGGTCGAAATATAAGAAGGCAGCAACAACAGACTCAGAACCAACAGCAGCAGCAGCAACCTCAGCAGAAGCCGCCACTTCCACAGCAGCCATCTAAAGAGCCGGAACAGAGACATAATCAAATGGCTAATCAGAAGAAGCCTAATTCTGAGTGGCAGGTAGTGGGAAAGCGAGGTACACATATGGTTCCAGCTGCAGAAAAGGGCAAAAATACTGTAGGTTCTAGCGGGCAAAATCAGGCTAAAGGGAATGTTCATTCTCGCTTGGAGTATGGGTCAACTCGTATTTTGGGTAACCATGATGTATGGTCCACCGTATTGATCAGAAAGTTGTTAGAGGTAACGTGTTGTTTAAGTTAGATATGTCCAAAGCTTATGATCGCTTGGAATGGGATTTCTTATTTCGGGCATTGACTGCATTGGGTTTTAACGATATTTGTTGTGGCTTGATTTCGCGGTTGGTTAGAGGCAACTGGTACTCGGTTCGTATGGGTGGAGTTTCTCATGGGTACTTTGCCTCGTCTCGTGGTGTTAAGCAGGGTGACCCACTATCTCCTTTGCTGTTTATTATTGCTCAAGAGATTCTTTCCAGGGCTTTGCATCGAGCGGTTCTGGGTAACGAATTTCTACTCTATGAGCATGGTAGAGGGGTCTTTCCGATATCTCACTTGTTATACGCTGACGACATGCTGCTATTCTGTAATGGTCGTCAGAGATCTATTGAGGGGCTCAGAGGTGTTCTGGCTATGTATGAACGGGCTTCGGGTCAGTTAATTAATCTTGAAAAAAGTGGATTCTACGTAGGTGCAAAGATGAGACAGTTCGAGATTGCAAATATCCGAAGATGGTCTGGTTGCACTTATCAGCAGTTTCCCCTTAAGTATTTGGGGATGCCACTTTTCAAAGGTCGTGTTAAAAGAGTGCACTTTGCGGAGCTTGAGTCCAAGGTTTTGAAGAGGGTAGATGGGTGGAAGGCGAGGTTACTGTCATTCGGTGGCAAGGTAACGCTTATTAAATCTGTATTATCTAGCATACCTATTTATTCTTTGGGGGTCCTTAAAGTGCCTAAGGCGGTTCTTAGAAAATTAGAAAGTACCATGGCCAATTTTCTGTGGAGCAGTGGAGGGGAGAAACGTGCCCATTGGGTATCTTGGGATGAGGCGTGTAGACCTATCCAAGAAGGCGGCTTGGGCATTAGGCACTTAGAAGACATGAATAAAGCGATGTTGGCTAAGCTTGCTTGGGTGGCCACTCGGGGGGATTCTTTGTGGTCGAGGTATATTCAGGTCAAATATGGGGGGCAAGCAGCGGCCTCTAGTTCTCATGTGTGGCAGGCAGCAGCATGTATGTTAGATCAGTTGGATAACTGCAGCAGGTGGGTGGTTGGCCGTGGGGAGGTGAAATTTTGGGCTGATAATTGGTGTGGGGTTCGTCTTGGAGGACCTAGACCCGAAGATCACAATCTGTTGGTACGTGATGGCATTCCTATTCTTGATGAATTCATTCAGTTTATACCGGATGAGTTGCGAGACTCTGCGAGAAGGGTTCGTGTTGTCGATGATGCCCCTGATAGGGTAGTTTTTACCTTGACTAAAACTGGGGATTTTGAGACTGCTGCTTGGTGGGAGCATATTCGGGTTAGGAGTCCTTTGGTGGAATGGGGTGCTAAAATTTGGCATCCCAATATCCCAACAAAGGTTAGTGGATTCTGGTGGAAAGTCATGCATGATGGTCTACCGGTGGATGCTAAGTTTGAATCCCGGGGATTTCACATTCCATCTCGATGTGTTTGTTGTCCGGGTGGTGGTCAAAGGGAGACTCTAGATCATCTTTTGTTGCAGTCGGACATGGCTCAGTCGGTATGGAGGCATTGGGTAAGATTCTTCCCTTTCCCTCATATTTATAGTGATTTGCCACATTTATGGGATGTTTGGTGTGGGGGTCAATCAAAGCGCCGTCAAATTGGTTTAGTCCGTATGGGCATTATGATGTTTTCTTGTTGGGAGATTTGGAAGGCTAGGTGTAAGGCGGTCTTTGATGGGAGCATTATGAACAGTGCAAAGATTGTTGATGGGGTCAAGCATTCTCTTAATGAGATGTGTTCTTTCCTAGTTCCGAAGGGGGCACCAAGAAGGGAGGAATGCATTTTGTTGGAGAACCTTGGTCTTAAGATTGCTCCGCATAAGACTCGGCCGAGAAGATACTTAAGGTGGGAACCTGGTAAGTCGCATTTTTATACTCTTAATACGGATGGTTCTGCAGTTCATGGTGTTTGCACAGGGGGAGGTATAGTTCGGGATTGTAAAGGGGCTATGGTGTTTGCCTTTTCTCATTTTTATGGCATGGGCACAAACATGCAAGCTGAGATTTTCGCACTTCGTGATGGTTTGTGCATGTGTCGTCAGTGGGGGTTGCAGTCAGTGATGGTTCTTTCTGATTCTTTGGTGGCTGTCAACATTTTAAAAGGTAAATTTCAAAGTCCTTGGCAATACACGTATGAAATCCGGGATTGTTCGGTATTCGTAAGAGGTTATGGTTTAGAACATGTCCTTCGTCAAGCGAACGGAGTGGCAGACAGATTGGCTGCAGAGGCGCATATCCATGGGAATCAGAGGGTATATAATACGACTCGGGATCTTCCTAGAGGTGTATTGGACGCTTTACGCTTTGATGATGGTGGTTGCTATGTCGAAAGAAGGTAAAAATTGGTCTCAAATGGTTTTTTGTTTAATTTTTGGGATTTTTGAGATTTGCTACGAAAGTGTCAGAACAGGGGGTGCTCGGCCGAGCACCATATATGACTCGGCCGAGCAGATGCATTTTGCTCGGACGAATGGAGGTCTTGCCGCGGCCGAGGGAAGGATTACAGAAATATGGATTTTGAGTCTAATAGTGCACGGCCGAGTCTTGGTTCTTGCGCGGTCGAGCGGGCTGGTTGGGGCCGAGCGGGTCGTGGATATGGACCGGTCGGTTTTCTGGGCTATGGGGCACGGTTGGACTTATCTTTTGGACTGGTTTTGGATCGGATTTTGGGCTTGTATGGTGGACTCATGGGTTATGCATATGAAGCTTGGGTTGATGATGTTGAAGACTCATGTATGGGCTACAAATGGTAATGTGAGGATCATTTTATGGTTTAATTTTTTTAGGATTTTAGTTTTTAGATGGCTTTACCTTTTGAGGCTTTGTCTTATTTATTGGACTTCGAGGTCCGGCTCCATATCCGGCATTAAGTCGGGTGGTTGTCCCCCTCTTGTAATTTTATTTATTTTTAATTAATAAAATCCTCCCAGGTGCCGCCCTGGTTTCCAAAAAAAAAAAAAAAAAAAAAAAAAAGGTTGACCTATGGGGTCAAAGGTTGACCTAGGAGGTCGAAGGCGATAGGGTTGACCAAAGGGGTCAAGGGTAGACCTAAGAGGTCAAAGGCGGATAAAGTTGACCTATGGGGTCAAAGGTTGACCTAAGAGGTCAAAGGTGATAAGGTTGACCTAGGAGGTCAAGGGTTGACTTAGGAGGATGAGGTTGACCTAGGGGGTCAAAGGTTGACCTAAGAGGTCAAAGATGATTAAGTTGACCTAGGGGGTCAAAGGTTGACCTAAGAGGTCGAAGGTGGATGAGGTTGACCTAGGGGGTCAAGGGTAGACCTAAGAGGTCAAAGATGATAGAGTTGACCTAGGGGTTAAGGGTATACCTAAGAGGTCAAAGGCGGATAAAGTTGACCTATGGGGTCAAAGGTTAACCTAGGAGGTCGAAGGTGATAGGGTTGACCAAGGAGGTCAAAGGTTGACCTAAGAGGTCAAAGGGTGATAATGTTGACTGAGGGGGTCAAAGGTTGACCTAAGAGGTCAAAGGTGATAAGGTTGACCTTGGAGGTCAAGGGTTGACCTAGGAGGATGAGGTTGACCTAGGGTGTCAAAGGTTGACCTAAGAGGTCAAAGATGATTAAGTTGACCTAGGGGGTCAAAGGTTGACCTAAGAGGTCGAAGGTTTGACCTAAGAGGTCAAAGACGGATGAGGTTGACCTATGGGGTCAAAGGTTGAGAAGGTTGACCTAGGCGGTCGAAGGTGAAGGGTAGACCCAAATGGATCGCAATGATGGCCCAACGGATGAGCGATGGACCTTAGAGGTCCCCTAGATGCAATGCATATTTTATTTTGCGAAAAGTTTTGCATTTATTTACATCCTAAATGGGTGGTCCGAAGAGTGTTCTAATCTCTATGTGTGGGTTGACACGGGTTAGGTTAAAGGTTCCCACCGCTCGCGGAACGTACACGGTGAGTGGAGTAGACGAGTGACTCGAAAAGAGGGCGACAGTAGCGCACAAATTCCCGCACATCGAAAACTCCGGGTAGTAGGGACATGTGCAGTGTTGACACGGACTAGTGGTAGTGTGTAGCAAGAAACTAATTCTTTTTAAGGAGAAAAGAGAGAAGTTTTGAATGTTTGAATGATGCTATGTAATGCAATGCAGGAGAAGGAAAATAATGTACAAGGGAGCATAGCAGAGTTTTGTTTGAACCTAATACTAAGACGAAAACAACAAAGGTACAAGGATACAAGGTATATACAAAGTACAAGTATCAACAAAGTACAAGTATTAACATTGCGGGGTGCACGGGTGCATGTGTAAACATGGCGAGTATGTGAGGTGCATGTATAAACATGGCAAGTGTGTGCATGTGTAAACATGGCAAGTATGTGTAGGGTGCATGTGTAAACATGGCAAGTGTGTGAGGTGCATGTGTAAACATGGCAAGTGTGCGTGAGGTGCACGTGTAAACATGGCAAGTGTGTGCATGTGTAAACATGGCAGGTGTGTGCATGTGTAAACATGGCAAGTGTGTGTAGGGTGCATGTGTAAACATGGAAAGTGTGTGCATGTGTAAACATGGCAAGCATCATGATGTGACGAAAGTTAGACCCACTAAGTTTGAAAAAGTTTCAAAGCAGTCCCCAGCGGAGTCGCCACTGTGAATACGTGTGTTTGAATTTGGGATATTCATAGCAACATTAAAATTATGAGAGTCGCCATGCCGTTTTAATTATAGCCAAAACATTGAGAAAAAGCATGTTTAATGGGTTCGGGGGTCAAATTACAACAAGAGAAGAATATTGGACGTTATCACTCCTATTGCCCGAATGATCGGTCTTTCTATCATGATGAACGTGTTAGTAGTGTGTTAGTGTTTGAGACCGGATCCGAAGATTGCCTACGTTCCTCTCAATGTGTGAAGCTCAGGTCAGCGTAGTTCGAGAAGAATTTAGAATAGGCAGAAGAATCGGGATCATGCATAATGAGGGGGGAATTACCTAAAGATTAGGGTTTAGAAGTAGTTCCTAGATCATCCTCGGGTTGATGAACCCTAGATCATCATCGGCTATGAAATAACATGTAATTATGAAGATCGCCACCCTAAATATGGCATAAATAAGGTTGTAATCTAGAATATGATGAATATGCGAAGAACATATTATGAACATATGAATGTCATGAAGAAAATATGAATAAAGATGTTAGGAACATGAATATTATGAAGAACACATGAATAAACATATTAAGAATATGAATATTAAAGATCTACATTAGAAATAATGCAAGAACATGAAGAAAAGTTAGAAAACTTACCTTTGTTGGCAAGAAATAACCTTGGATCTTCTTGGGATTCTTGAGAGTGTTTTTGGAGGCTTGAATGACTTGATTTGGGAGCAAAATCGTCACTTGAAAGCTCTAAAATTCGGATCCCCTAAAACAATAGCATGGGATTGGTTTATATAGTAAGCTGAGGGGAAGATCTGATGGTCCAGATCATCCGGCGCAAGGTTGGCCGCCTGGCCATGATTGAAGCCGGTGCAAGAGTGGCCGCGTGGCCAAGGTTAAGGCGTGGCAAGGTTGGCCGCGTGGCCAAGATGGAGGGCGGCGGCGAAAGTGGCCGCGTGGCCATCGTTGCGCGCTGACTTGAAATTCAAGCTAGGGTTTTACTGTTCATACAAGGCAACCCTAAATGTCCATATTTAATGTTTTCTAGAACATTGAGCTATTTTTGGGAATCCGGGACAAGTCTTTGCAAGGTTTCTAATTCCTATAAAGTCCTTGTATATTTGGGAAAGTCCTAATAAACTCATTTTCAGGTCGGGTACTAACACATAGCTTCATTGTTATAGAGATAACAAACCCGATTATTATATCTTTTGCATGTTTATTATAATAATCATTGTCCCTAGCACTTATGAAGGGCTAGCATGAGTTTAATGGATAATCATGTGATGATTATGGTGCATAGGATGTGGATTAAACTTATGGCTACTTGTTGGAGAACAAGGTACTGGATATACCCGTTATGAGATTTCTGTCATGGTCAAATGTCATAATTAAATCTCATAATAGTTATATCATTTGATGTCCTTAGACCTGAGATTATCATAGTCTTTAACATGATGAACATTATGTTTGACGTACTCAAACGCTACCCTTAACCGGGTGGTTATAAAGGCTACGATTGGCATAATCGGATTCATGTAGGGAAGAATGATAAGTCAAGATGGAATTTGTCCCTCTCTCAAGAGAGATATCTGCTTGGCCACTCGATGAGTGAGATTGATGATAGTGTATGGCCATGCCCAAATGAATTGATGTGTTCAATGTCATTTTCTCATATCAATCTACTTGGGATCGAGAAAGCATTAGACAACATAAGTTAACGTGGACCATGACTTATGTCCAATATGATATCGCGTGACAAAGGGATTGTGATATGTTCTATAAAGGTAACTTTGGACTTTCAAAGTTATACTAATTGGGTAGTAATAATGGCTTGCAATAGTCCGCTTATGACTTATAGGTACTGAATGGTTCGGACTCGTTGCCAACTTAGTATAATCCTATTGGGTCACACACAATAGAACGGATTGGAAAATGCGAAAATTATGGGAAAAACTTCTGGCCACCGTACGGCGGACACCTTGGCGTACGGCTGTCCTACAGCCGTACGGTTGGGGTCCCGACTCTGGTCAGTTTGTTTAGTTTTCTTGTACGACAAGGAATCCCGAACCCAAACGGAATTAGGTCAGACCCTTATATATGATATACAGCCGGGTTTGACAGCCTCTAATGGTGATTTTAGAAATCACAAACAATTTTTTTAGAAACAATAAATTATAGAGAGGTATGATTATTTATTTTGAGATTGAGAATCATCAAAATACAATGATCAATGGAGAAAAATAATTCCTACGAAAAAAATCGTTTCTTCATCAAGCCTTGTGTCTAGCAATCCAGATCAAGAAGGTGTTCTTGATATCCGTTCGACGTGTGGATACCGATAGAGGGTGTTTACGTTATCACCTTAAAGTCCGTATTCATGGATGCGATCTTCAAGGGTTAGTTTCTTTTATCTTGTATTTAATTTAATCAACATGCACGGATCCGGGCTCATGGGTGTTTGATCTTATGTTAATTCCGCTGCGCATGATACATCAAAACCCAACAGACAGCGGGGTTGTTCTGTTTGAGACACGATATAAATTCCGAGTAGTGGTAGGATGTTGTTGATGCTGTGAATGCGGAGATGGTAGAGTCAGAAACTGAGCATTTGGAAAGGCCTGTTTGAACATGGTACACTGATTGAGGAAGTGACCATCAACGCGACACCATTGGCATTTACCCTTGTATGGATTTTTAGTGTTTGGGTTGTTGCGGTTAGGGTTAAATGGTACTGGTGAGTACGGCTGAGGAGGTGGTGTGGATCACATGTTGTGAGGTCGGTTGGAAGGGTTTCGAGGTGGTTGTTTGGCCCCATACGCGATAGTGGCACGAAAAGATGGAACAGAGGAGGATCGATGCTTGAGAGACAATTCTTTATTGATGAGTTTCTCGTGGAGTTCATTAAATGAGATGGGAGTGTCACGACTTTGAACTGCATTGACTATACTATCATAGTCAGAATCCTGGAGTTGGTCCAATACTTTGTCAACCAGATCATCGGAGTCTAGAGTTTGCCGAGAGATGCTAGCTGATCGAAACATGTCTTGAGATCATGCATGTAGTCGGTGATGGAGCGAGAACCTTTGGTGATGGTTCGCAGTTGGTCTTTGATCTTTTTGAGATGCCCTTTGGTAGGATTGGCATACATCTTGGCTAAGGTAGACCATGCCTCATATGTGGTAGTGCAACGAGAGATGAGCGGAACAAGCGGGGTGGGCAGGGAACCAGCCAAGGCACTTAATAGAAGCTGATCCTGACGAAACGAGGTTGTATAGGCAGGGTTTGGGATTGTTGGTGGAGCAGCGGTGGCGGCCGCTAGGGCAGTTTTCTGTGCATCGGTGGCTTCGGCCGGAATTATGGGGGTGGCAGCAGGGTTGGGAATATCTTTTGGTGGTGCAAGATGGGAACCATCAATGAATTGATGAAGATCATAACCTTTTAGAGAGGAAACAATCTGAGTTTTCCACCCAATATAATTGGTGGAAGTGAGTTTGAGAATGTGGGAGAGGGATACAATTATCAGCGGCTTGGTAGGTTCCGCCGGATTGGGGAGGGTGCAGTTTTCGGCCATGGCTAGGGTTTGGAATTTTTTTTGGATCTTGACGCTCTAGATACCATGTAAGATAATGGAAATCATAGAGATCCTAATATTGAGAATAGGTTTTTCTATTGAATAATATTCATCACATTGCAATTGATAATGAGAACCCCTATTTATACAAAATAAAAATAAAAATGAGTTTGTAACCTATTCTGATTTCTAATAGCTCTAGGGCCGGCAACCCTAGCTTTCGGTGAACATTGAACAGGGGTAGTATTGGTATTTATGCTATTAGGAAAAACGTGTTTTTCAAAACCTCCAGAAGACTTTATATTGATATCCAGAAGGCTTTATACTGATATCCAGGACCCTTCTGACTATATATCACTTTTAAAGGTTCTGGCTATCAATCTCATATCCAGAAGGCTTTATATTGATATCCAGAACCCTTCTGGCTATCACTTTCAAAGGTTCTGGCTATCACTTTCAAAGGTTTTGACTATCAATCTCATATCCAGAAGGCTTTAAATTGATATCCAGGACCCATCTGTCTATCATTTTCAAAGGTTCTGACTATCAATGTCATATCCAGAAGCCTTTATATTGATATCAAGAACTGTTGAGAAGTTCCGATTATTTACAAAAATGACCCTTCTGGCTATCACTTTCAAAGGTTCTGGCTATCAATATCATATCCAGAAGGTTTTATAATTATATCCAGAACCATTGAGAAGTTCTGATTATTTACAAAAATACCACCGAGTTTTTTTTTAAAACACGTTTTTACTAAGTGTTTGGAAAAACGCGTTTTTCCCAAGATTTTGCGTTCATAATTTCACACACCGAAAAGGATATAGATATTCAAGTATACTAGTAATCAATAAGTACTTATCATCTCAAACCAACCGAATAATAGGAAGAAAAAAAAGAATTACTTATCATTATATAGTACAATATCATCATTCATCATTATATCACATAAAAGAAAGTTCCACAAGGATAGGATAGACCTTCAGCTTAGAAACCCATTGAGTGCCCTTTATATTTGATACTCATTGCTTCTCATCCATCTCAAAAGTAAGAGTCATACGTTGTATTTAATATTTCGTCAAACCTTAGCACATGACTTGTAAAAAAATGAATTAGTCTAAGGACCGTAAAAGATTTTATCATCATTACAATTTAGGCAATAATGTAACCACAAGCTACCCAAATCATGGGTCAAATTGTTTCTAAATGAAAGAGCAAATTTTTTTTTTTTAATTTATTTGAGACGGAAGGAGTAATTTCTATCAATTGAGAGTTTAGATGTACTTATAATTTTACTAATCATGCGTAACGTTTAAGGTTTAAGAATTATTGAGTGCTTATACTAATTCATCTTTTTACAATGACACTATATAGACCTTCAGCTAAAAACTACTTATAATTTAATTTGGTGGGAAAATGACACTATAGGTTTAATTTCTAGTGTCATTAACAATGAATGGCACTATAAAACATGTATGAGTATTGAGTGGCACTTAAGATGGATAATGACATTACAAAATAGTGTAGCTAATTTACGTGTTTGTGTTACTCGTTTATATACTGCTATAACGGCACTAAGATTCTAAATTTAGTGGCATATGATTATGAAACGACATACAAAGTTCAAATTAAAATGTTAAATTGAATTATTATATTAAAAAATGAAATGCTAATTGAAAGTTAAAAGCTGGAGAGAAAATTTTGGGTTTAGGTTTGGGGTTTAAGAGTTAAAAACATGACTTTTTATAACTTATGAAGGAACTAGTTTCCTCCAAAACGTACTCAAAGCTGAATTTTTTATTTGAAACGATAATGTTTGAGTTATTTGAAAGGAAAAATGAAGTAAAAAGTCAATTATATTTGTACATCTTAATAAACTTATCTAAATTTGATATGTTCCAAACCCTTTATTTGTTTTTTCATCCTACAAACCCTAATTATCTCTCTATATCAATCTCTCCACAGTTCTTTCTCATTCATTCAGTCTACTGGACTACCGCCTTCTTATCCACGGCCGCCCCTCTTCATCTTTATCTCCCTCGCTAGTCTCCCTCTCCAACTCCTCTCGTCACCATTAATCACCTTCCCTCCTTCGAGCCAAACTACTCTCATTTCATTTACTCCGACCACCCCCAAACCCTCAACGCCTTAATTTAATTTATTGGTCAAATCTCTCTATCGAAAATGTCTTCAACATTTAGCAGCAGTGAAACAGCTCTGTTCTTAAGTGTAGTAGCTAGCATCCTTAGTTTCTCATGTAAGGCAAATTCTTTTGCCCCAATATGTGATTTCAGTCACATATTGTTCCGATTATTATTTTTAAATTTTTCTTGACAATTAAACTCTAATTTTAGGTATGAGAGTTGTCTTTGGAACGACAAATAGCGGTATTGGTGTGGCTTTAGTGGCAGTGATGAGTCTGGAGCTCGTAGATAAGTGAAAAAGGAAGAAGTAATCAGGATAAAGATGGGAGATTTCTTAGTTAGGTCTATTTGTTTTTTTTTTTTTAAAGGTAAGTTTATTATTGTTTAAGGATGTGAAGCAAGCATATGAAAATTGATTATTGATGTTATATCAACTACTTGCAGGAAATAATAATCACTAGGAGGTAACCTGTGCTTTGCACGGGAAACTAATTTACTATTTTTTCGTATTTTGTTTTTTATGGTTTTATTTAGTAATGTAACATAATAACATTTTTAATATAACTATATTGTATATGAATAAAAATGTTTTCTTATAAATTTAGGAAAAATGTGTTAATTTTTTAGTAATAATTAAAATAATTATTATAATTAACTAATATTATTAATTGTACTTATTAACATATAAAAAAAGAGTAAGTCTCCTGTAAAACGCGTTTTACACTAGGCTTAGTGTAAAACGTGTTTTATTAATAACGGCAAGTAGGGTTTAAGAGACGCGGTGGCATAAGTGTAAATATTTGAAACTTATGAAATCTCAGGAGGCATATTTTAAAACTGCAGGAGGCATATTATGAAACTGAAGGAGGCATATTTTTGAAACTCCACATCAGGCACTTTGTAAAACCATAACAGGCATTTTTTTCAAAGAGACACTTCTAAATTTTAAAGCATGTATTTTTATAAGTGCCTGTTGAGTTTTTTTTTTTACTAAAAATCTCAAGAGGCATATTTTGAAACTGGAGGAGACATGTTTTAAAACTGGAGTTTGAAACTGGAGCAAGCATGTTTTAAAACTGGAGGAGGCATATTTTTATAATGCAGGAGGCACATTTTTAAACTAGAGCAGGCATTTTTTTTTCTTTTAAAAAGACAATGTTAAAAGTTCAAAAAAATCTCAGGAGGCATGTTTTGAAACTGGAGGAGGCATGTTTTGAAACTGCAGGAGGCACATTTTTTAACTAGAGCAGGCACTTATTTTTTCTCAAAAAAGGCACTGTTAAAAGTTCAAAAAAAGTGCCTCCTCTAGAGTTAAAACATGCCTGCTCTAAAAAAAGTGTCTCCTCTAGAGTTAAAATATGTCTGCTGTGAAGTATTGAAAAATGCCTCCTCTTGTTTTAAAATGTGTCTGCTGAGATTTTCATGAGTTCCACTTATTTACAAAATTGCCCCCGCGTCTTTTAATCCCTCTTAAGCCGTTATTTGAAAAACACGTTTTACACACAGTTAGTGTAAAACACGTCTTTTACAAGATTTTGTGATAAAATAACTATTATTATTCATTGATAATACTAATAGTTATAAGTAACCTATATATTAACTATTATAATTAACTAATACTCCCTACGCCCTAGAGTAAGAGTCCTACCTTGTTTGTGCACACTTATTAAAGACACAATAGAAAAATGGTAAACATTGCAAGTGTGTTGAAGGTATAATTGTCCAAAACACTATTAATTCTTTCTCATCATTTGTCCTTTTAGGAAATAGACTTTTAGTGGGACGTAAAAAAATAGAAAGTAAGACTCTTACTCTCGAACGGAGTGAGTACTATTAATATTAAATATTAACATTTATTGTATAATGATTAACTAATACTATTAATAGTAATAGTTAACTTATATAGTAACTATTATGATTAACTAATAATACTATTAATATTAATAATTAATATATATAATAACTATTACGATTAACTAACACTACTAATAGTAATTTTTAGTTTATTTAATAGTTAATTATAATATATAAATATAAATGTTAATTATAATGATAGTTAACTATTAATAGTCAATTGTTATTTGTTTAACAATATTAACTAATTATATTAATTACTATATAAAGTAATTATTATTGTAACTATTACTAATAATAGTTATAATTACTATATAGGGTAACTATTATATTTAACTACTATAGTTAACTATTACAAATAATAGTAATAGTTAACTATAGTAGTTAACTACTATAGTTAACTATTACTATTATTAGTAATAGTTACTATTATAGTTAACTATAATGGTTACCCTATATAGTAACTAATATTATTAGCTTATACTATTAGCTAATAGAAAAAAAATGAAAAGTCGCTTATTTAAGAGGGTAGTGTTTATGTGGCATCACCAAATTTAAGCTTCTTCCATGACTTGTCCACATAGCAATATCTTAGCTCTCTTCACCAACTTTAATATATATATATATATATATATATATATATATATATAGATTTCTTCATCTTAATATTTTATTACCAGTTGTTTTGAGTTGTTGTTTATCATCACAAATTCTTAATAGTGGCATTTTGAGTTGTTAAGAGTGACATGCTTATGTGCCACTGTAATAGTATAAATGGCACTAGAAAATGTCACTTGCACATTATAATAGCATTTCAAAATGAGACTAATAAATTTGCATGCTGCCCTTTAAATTAAATGACATAAATAAATTGACGTTGTGGCATTTGTAAGATGACACCAATAGATTGTGGTAGTGGCATCCATAGCGTGGCACCTCTAAAGGTGACATTGATTATATAGTGCCATTGACTTTAAATGACACTGAAATAAACAAAATGTGGCATGATTGAGTGCCTTTATATATGGTTTTTCTTGTAGTGATGCGAGAAAATATTTCGGACTAGACGAAGGATTGTTTCATACAAAACGTATACCTTATATTCCTGGTGAAAGACAGACACATCTTAATTTTTAGGAAGCATTGAATACATAAGCAAAATAAATTACAATCCTTATTCACACTTATTATCGAAAGAAAGAATAAAAAAAAATTAAACACATACAATTTCAAAAGGAAAACACCATCAAGAAGTCACTAATTCAACATAATACGAGCTACGCACTAACCTAATGGTTCTTCTAACTTGTAATATTCGTATGGGATAACATATCGCGGGTCAACGCCTTTCAACTCGTTGTACAGTACAAGTAACTCAAGTTTCATCCACACTATCTCGTAGATCTTCGCCGGCCATGAAAATGGAGAACTTGAAACCACAAACCAAGCCATCACAAATTTTGAAGCCATATGAAAATGTTTGAGATTGAATAAGGATAGACATATAAGCTTGACAATCTCCCACCAAATAGCAATTTTCAAAGCCATTTTTGATCCTTCGGTTGCGAAAAAAGATGGAGATGATGCATTTTTTTTCTTATGAGAATTCATTTTTATCAGAAACCAAAGATTTTTTGCAAGAGGGGCTTGAGTTTGCTTGTATTGAGATGAGTTATGAAGGTTATATAGTGAGAGGGCTATGGACAAAAACTAGCCATATTTTGTTAAATGAATGATTGCGGGTGTTTGGTGAGACTCACATATGCTATATTATATTGTTAAGTCAATTCACCTCTTTTATTTATCTTTCAAAGTAAGTACTTCTTCCGTCCCGGGACTAAGGTTTATAGTTTGACTTTACACGGAGATTAAGAAAAAAATAAATGTTGTGAGTATGAAAAAGAAAGTAAGAGAAAGTAGGAGAGATAAAGTGGGTAGGTGTTTTTTGTTATGAGAATGACAAGTGGGTCCCATGGTCTATTTTAAGTAATAAAGTGTTAGGATTCATTGTTAGTACACCCACCTTAATTTGATTGATCCATGCCACGTGTTTTTTTATGGACTTTAGGACCGCATGTAATGAAGTTTTACTTCAAATTTTAGATAAGTCAATTTCTAGATTTTTGTTTGTCTAGGCTGAGTTTAGTTCGGTTTTACTCTTCGCGGTTTGGTGTCTCAAGCCGTCATCTTTGAGCCGCCAGCATGGAACCCTAAGTCCCTCATCAAACCGCAGTATGTGGCTTTGATGAAACCGCACATCAAGTTCATCCTTCAAACCGCTCCTATGCCTGGTGGAACAGCAGTGCAGTTATTGAAGAATTAAAGAGATGTCATTTATTCCTTAGACAAATATTATCTTTTCAACCATAAAGGAATATTTTATGTCATGTCAAAATAACTCTAAGTTAACTTGGAGTTACTGCAAGGAATGTCGGTCTTGTCCAAGCAATTTGAATTGTTTACCGTTAGTCCTTTCTGCAACAAAGGACGGATGTCAGGTAGTGGTGCTACACCTACCTAGGACTACAAGACAAAACAAAGGACAACAATGACAGCTCAACCAATGGGAATTCAACAGCACTGTATCCTTCAGATTTGATTCAAATCTTTACCCAACGGTCACAAGGGTGCATTGCCTATAAATAGCCTTCATTCCTCAACAATGAAGGTTGCTGAGCTTCAAGAGATTCATTCCCAAGTGTTCAAGTTTGCTTTGAAGATTCAAACCCAGATATTCATATCTTCAAACCATCTCCTTAGCAAACCCAAATTTCTTCATCAAAGCTTCAAGCCTAACAACCTTTCATACTCAGCCTTTACACCGAAAGATTTCCATTTGCTCAACCATCATTTAGATACTTAGAGCATTTGATTTCTTTCCACACACACACACCCGATTTATATGATCACATAGATTATATACTTCGAAAACACCGGTTGTTATTATAGCTTAGGTTAGACTTATTGTTTAGAGTTTAGATTCATCTTGTAAAACCTCCTCTAAATTAATACAAGTCTCATAGCTATTAGAAAATCCTAGACTAACCATCTAAGTAGAGGACGTAGTTCATTTAAGAACGAACCTCTTCAATTTGTGATTTTGATCTTTATTTTCTGTCTTGTTATTTATCTTTCTTGTTTGTGGTCTTTAACTTGTCTCCATATACGAAATAACTTGAAAGATGAATTGTGTTTTCCTTTGAACTTTAAGTTTAACTATTCAGTTGCATCATAGTGTTTTCTCAACCTGAGTCAAACCGCCCAAACTCTTTAACTATCCTATTTGGCCAAACCGAAAACTCCGCTGTGCATTTTATCAGTTCGGTTCTTGTGCTTTGAACCGCAGTTGGCCAAACTGATAAGTAATCGGTTGATTTTAAGGGTATTTTGGAAAAAGTTTTGGACCGCTATTCACCCCCCCTCTAGCGGTTCTATACCCTTGTTGCCCTTTGGGACCAACAAGTGGTATCAGAGCATATCCACCAAAAACTTGTTTTTTTACAAGCTTAACCACTTAGGTGCTGATCCAATGGCAAACACAAACACCCATATGATGCAAACATCCAATTCGAATCACTTACCGATCCTGGATGAAGATAGTTTTATCTTTTGGAAAGATAGGATGATGAAACACTTGATTTCATGTGATCGTAGACTGTGGACTGCGGTTAACGATGGACCATATGTTCCTATGAAAGCTAATCCTCGTGCAGGAACCGCAGGAGAAGAAGCTGAAATCAGGAAGTTGGAAAGTGAGTGGACTGAAGCAGACCGCATCAATGTGGATTTTGATGGAAGAGCTATGTCCATGCTAGTGTCAGCTATTGACTTGAGGACTCATTCTAAGGTGCTTCATTGCACAACCGCAAAGGCTACCTGGGATGCTATAGTTGACTTTCTGGAAGGAGATTCAGATACCAAGAAGAACCGCCTCTATCAACAGAGAAGGCTCTTTGACTATTTTGTTAAAGATCCTAAGGAATCTCTTAGACAATGCTATGAGAGGTTTATTGATATTGTTAATGTTTGTTTTTCTCTTGGACATGTCTATTCTAATACAGATTTGAACATGAGATTCATGCAAGCACTTGGTAGCAAATGGCTGATCAAAACTACTAACATTGAAGACAACAAGGACTTGGAAGCTCTTGATCTTCGACACTTGTATGCCATGCTGAAGGTTTTTGAATTCAAGCTTGAAGAGGTCCATGAAACCGAAAACAGATTTAAGACCCTCTCTCTAGCTGCATTCAACAATACCTCATCTCCTGTCTACAATCCAGACCATCATCAAGCCGCTCCTCACCTCCACTTGCAAACCGCTCCTCCTGACCAAAATGTTCCTAGATACAATCCTCAAACCGCACCTCCTGATTATTACCAGCAGTCTCATCAATCCTATTCTCAATCACATCAACCATATCCTCAATCTCATCAATCTTATCAGCAGTCTCATCAATCCTAAACTCCTCCTCAAAGTTCTTATTCTCAGAGTGTAGCATCTCAATCTTCATGCTCTAGTCAAGTTGATTTTGATGACATGGATGATAAAGAATTTGCGTTGTATGTGAAGAAATACACTAAGTTTAGGAAGAACAATAGATCTCAATTTCCATCCCCCAAAGGACCTGCAAAGTTTGTCCCTCCAACCAGATTCAACAAAACCGCAGATCCTAAGAAAAAGGATGACCTGGTCTGTTATAACTGTAGACAGCCAGGTCACTTTGCTTCAAGTTTCCCCAAACCGCGTTATGAAGCCGCGCCAGCAAAGAAACCATTCAACAAGAAGTTCGTGAAAAGAAGAGGAATGGTAGCTGACCAAAGGGATCAACCACTGCATGGATGGGTTCAGACTCAGATGAACGTGATGATGAAGAAACTTCTAATCTATGCCTCATGGGATTTGAAGAAAAAATTGAAATTGACGAAAGCCTTCCACTGCCAAATCAACAAATGAAGTCAGTTTCACCTAAGACTCCTGAGGATAGATTAAGCAAAGCTCCTACAACACCAAACTACACTCCTGAGGTTCAAGCAGACCAAAGCCATGATGACCAGGTATTAGAACGTTCTAATATTATATGTCAACAACACACTGTGCTTAAAAAGGCATATAAACTAATGGCTGCGGAACTTGAAGAATCCCAACGTGAATGTAAGTCCCATAAGGAGGAAATTGAGAAACTCAAGTTCCAAATTGCTGGGATATCATTAATTGAGGAAGAAAACCGCTATCTGAAGGATAGATCCGAGGCACTTCTCACCCAAATCCATGAGCTTACAGTACAAAGGGATGACCTTCAAAAAGTGATCGATGTATGGACTAAGTCTGGTGTCACCTTGGAACAAATCCTAAATTCACAAATTCCTACTTCGGATAAAAGTGGATTGGGGTTTAAAACCGATGATGGGTTTAAGTGTCCTTGTCTTTGTGCCGAAGGTGGTGTGAAACCAACTGAACAAACCAAAGAAATTCCTAAGGTTAATCATGTTGGTAAAAAGGGCTCAAAACAAGAAATTAAAAGGCAAAATTATTTCTTTGAGTATCCTAAAAACCAGACTGGGAGAGATTCAAAGTGGAAAGAGAAATCCACAGCGGCTGAGGCAACTAAGGAAGTATTGAGTGATGAAACCGCTCCTAGTCAGTTTAAGGAAATTCCTATCATTTTCCCTAAAACCGCACCTAAGAGGAAGGTTGAGCTCAAGAAGGTAATCTTTGTTAAAGCCAAAACCGCTGACCCAGTAAAACATTAGAAACCGAAGGTCAGTAAAGGGTTTGTAAAACCGCAACCAAAACCTGGATTTATTCATTGTGCTATTTGTGCTGATTATGGTCATGGTGCTGGTCATTGTGTTTTAAGGTTCACACCCAATGCCAAGGGATGTAAAAATCCTAAGGTCAAACAGGTATGGATCCCAAAAAGCTGCTAACCCTAGGACCCAAAAGAATAAGGGGGACCAAAATCTTTAATGTTTATTTTTCAGATCTTATGCTTTATGGCTGGAACTGCAAAGAAGAATAAGGATCTTTGGTACTTGGATAGTGGTTGCTCACGACACATGACCGGAGATAATGAACTTCTTTGTGATTTCATCAGTATGAGAGGCCCCCAAGTAGTGTTTGGTAACAATAAGAAAGGAGAAACCATAGGATATGGAGCTATCAAACGTGGAAAGGTGACTATTGAAAATGTGTCACTAGTAGAAGGACTCAAGCACAACCTTCTCTCCATATCTCAGTTTTGTGACAAAGGAATGAACTGCAATTTCACCTCAACAAATTGTTTCATTAAAGATGCAACTTCCGGAGTTACACTACTGACTGACAACAGAACAGGTGATGTATATATAATAGATTTGAGTAATATTGTTTCTATTGCTGACCTCTGTTTTGTAGCCAAAAATATAAGTGAAAGCAGCTGGTTATGGCATAAGCGGCTCAGCCACTTGAACTTCAAGTATCTAGCAAAACTGTAAAGGGACGGTCTCGTCAAAGGACTACCCAAAGTGGTTGATCACCATGATAAGAAATGTAAAGGATGCCAACTTGGTAAGCAGCCTAAACAGTCATTTCCAAGCAAAACCGCGCCTTCAACGAACCGCTGCTTACAACTGCTTCACATGGATTTATTTGGACCTGTCCCAACCGCCAGTATAGGAGGAAACTGCTATTCCTTGGTGGTTGTTAATGACTTTTCAAGATATACATGGGTGGAAATGATGACCTCAAAAGATGATACTTATGGCATCGTAACCGCTCTATTTAGACAGCTCCAAACTCAGAAATTGGATGACATTATTGCTGTGCATTCAGATAATGGAACCGAGTTTACAAACAATGTTGTTGCCCAATATTGTGATGATCATGGAATTGATCATAACTTCTCTTCCGCTGGGGTTCCACAACAAAATGGAGTTATAGAAAGAAAGAACAGGACTTTGATTGAAGCCGGGAAGACCATGATTGCAGAAGCAAAGCTTCCCAAGTACTTCTGGGCCGAAGCTGTCAATACCGCATGTTTCACCCAGAACCGCTCCTTCATCATCAAAGTTCACAACAAAACTCCTTATGAATTGTGGAGAGGCAGATCACCCAACATTGCCTTCTTTAAGATATTTGGATGCAAATGCTACATCTTATACAATGCCAGAGAGCATCGAGGTAAATTTGATGCTAAGGCCGATGAAGGTATTTTTGTTGGTTATTCAAAACACTCTAAAGCTTTTCGCTGTTTCAATAAGACTTCATTAAAAATTGTAGAGTCAGTCCATGTTACATTTGATGAACATGATCTTCTTGAGCCACATATGGCTCCAAATGTTGCTGATGATTTTAGTGGTTTTGAGACAGGTACATCTTACCCTAATCATGCAACCGCAAATGATCAACCTACTCAAACCACTCCATCGGGTTCTCCAGCCGCTCCAAATCAAACCGAAGGTGTTGCTGTAGAACCGCACTTTTCTGATCCCATTCAAACCGTTGATCCAGTTCCAATCATCACCTTCAATGAAGATTTCAATGATTATCAAGAAGAATCTCCTCTAGAAAATCTTTAAGAAATAGTGGTTCATGAAGACCTCCCTCCAGAAATCAATGAGCATAGAGACCATCCAACAACCAATGTTATAGGTCCTATCAGTTATGGTGTTCAAACAAGAGGAAGCTTAACTCATAGAGATAACCACAGTTTGTTCTCAACCGCACTGTTATCTCAGATGGAACCGAAGAAGGTAGATGAAGCTCTAAGTGATCCAAGTTGGGTAGCTGCAATGCAAGAAGAGCTAAATCAGTTTGAAAGATGTAGAGTTTGGACTCTAGTTCCAAGGCCCAGAGATCACACTGTAATTGGAACAAAATAGGTATACAGAAATAAGATGGATGAAAATGGTACTATAACTAGAAACAAAGCAAGGTTGGTTGCTCAAGGTTATAGGCAAGAAGAAGGGATTGATTATGATGAAACCTTTGCCCCTGTAGCCAGACTTGAAGCCATTAGATTGTTCCTGGCCTATTCCTCCTTCAAGAAATTCAAGTTATATCAAATGGATGTGAAGAGTGCATTTCTGAATGGTAAACTACAAGAAGAAATCTATGTAGCCCAACCACCAGGTTTTGAAGATAACAAATTACCTAATCATGTCTTCAAGCTCAAGAAGGCCCTGTATGGACTCAAACAAGCACCAAGAGCATGGTATGACACTCTATCTAAGTTTCTTATTGAACAAGGCTTCTCTCGAGGTAAAATTGATACAACTTTATTTATTGCTAAACACAAAGGTCATTCATTATTAGTTCAGATATATGTTGATGATTTATTTTCGGTTCTACTAATGAAACTATGTGTGTTAAGTTTGAGAAGCTAATGAAAGGTAAATTTGAGATGAGTATGATGGGAGAGTTGACATTCTTTCTTGGACTCCAAATAAAGCAATGTCATGATGGAATCTTTATAAATCAAGCCAAATACACCAAGGATTTGATCAAGAAATTTGGGCTTGAAACGCTAAACCAGTAGATACCCCAATGCAAAAGGTCTGCAGTTTGGATCGAGATGAACAAGGTAAGAAAGTGAATCATACACTCTACCGAGGTACGATTGGCTCTCTTCTTTACTTAACTGCAAGTAGGCCAGATATAATGTTCAGTGTGTGTGTTTGTGCTAGATTTCAAGCTGATCTAGAGAATCTCATCTTATTGCTGTTAAACGTATTATTAAATATTTATGTGGCTCTGTTAACCTTAGACTTTGGTACTCCAAAGAATCATCATTTGATTTGTTAGGTTATTCAGATGCTGACTTTGCAGCATGTAAGATTTATAGAAAGAGCACTAGTGGTACATGTCAGTTCCTTAGATCTCGGCTTGTATCATGGTCCAGCAAGAAACAAGCATCGGTTTCAGTCTCAACCGCTGAAGCTGAATATATTGCGGCTGGAAGCTGTTGCTCTCAAATTCTCTGGATGAAACAGCAGTTGGAAGACTATGAAGTATTTGAAAAGAACTGCCCTATATTCTGTGATAGTACTGCAGCAATTTCTATCTCCAACAATCCAGTTCAACACTCAAAAACCAAGCACATTGACATAAGATATCATTTCCTCAAAGATCATGTTGAAAAGAAGAATATTTTTCTAGCAAAGGTGGGAACCGATGATCAAATTGCTGATATCCTCACCAAACCGCTTGAAAATTCAAGGTTCTTTCACATACGAGGAGAAATGGGTATGCTGGAACTTACTTAATATATTTCATGCCTATTTATTTCTTGTTCTAATAATATCTGTTAAGTTTTTTGGCTCTTCTAAGAAAAAGCAAATAGCTTGCGGTTCTATCAAACATCAAACCGCAACAATAAAGGTTCGGCTGAAGATTCCACTCAAACCGAATAGTCAAGAAGAATATCTACATTTTAATCCAAACCGGATTGTGAAAGTAAGGATTCGGTTTGATCTACTGAAACCAAAGACAAATCTGAGAGATATCGGTTTCATCAAAACCGATAATGAGGAAAAGGCAAGTCGGTTTACTCAAACCGCTCAGGTATGGTTAATTGCAGTTTAGTCCATACTTTATGTCACTTCATTCTTTAAGGCCCTTTGTGCAATTATCTCTGCCGCATTTAATGCGAATCGACAGGTACGCTGACGGTTAAGTTTTCCTCAGCCGTCATAGCCGCTCCACTACCTGAGGTGGTTAATTGAGTATAAAAGACAAACTAAATTTTTATTTAACTTTTTACCTTCTTACTCTTTTTAGCAAAATCTCCTTCTCTCTCTTCTGCACTCTCTCTGCACACTCTCTGTTCTCACTCTAAAATTTCATACTTAAACGATTTTCGAAATGGCACCAAAGAAAACCATTGATCTTGCTTCTACTTCTACATCGTCCAAACCATCTAAGCCCGATATGATATGAATTTCTGAACCCTAACTCAGTATTTTTTTCTTATCCGCCATTGTTGCTTGAAAAAGCTTGTTCATCTTCTTTGATCTTTTTGTGCTTTTTCTTCGATTTTTTGGTTGGACTTAACTCGCATTTACTTACTTATACTGTTTATATGCTTGATTTTGTTATTCGTGTTCAATTTTTGAGCAAAATCAATTTTGGGGTTATTTGGTGTTCTTGCGTATTTTTACAGATTCTGGGCTCTAGTGATGTTATTTGTCTTAGTTTATTTAGAACTTTGTTAGAATGTGCCCTTTGTGATCGTTTTGGTACAATTCTTTCATATTTTGGTTAAGATTTTGTTTTGCATTTTCATACTCTGTTCTTTGTGTTCATCGTGCATTCAAACTCTTTTTCAAAATTTTCCCTCTTTGATCCGTTTTATTTTTACTGTTCACTTTTTTTTTTTTTTTCTATTTTACCCTTACTTTCCTTGCACCGCCTGTTATCATTGTTAGGTTTCCTTGTTACAGTTTGCAAGTCTCATTCAAACCACTATGTTTATCCATTTCTTTGAACCGCTCGGTTTGACTAAGTGTTATGAACCTCGGTTTGCCTAAGGTTTCAAACTGATATTCTTCAAATTATTTCTAACTTTGAATATTTTTTCAGGATCCCTCAAACTTTGTCCCTGGTTCTAGGATCATAGAAGAGGACTTTAAGCAAGATACAGTTGGGAGAAAGCTACTCAAATTGCTTGAAGATGCTAAACTTCTTCCTTTATTTCTTATGGACGAACCTCAGTTCGTGACCTTTATTTGTGCAGAATTTTTCGAGAATGGGATTCCTACAACTGCTGCTCTGTTGGATGTTAGAGGTGAACAAATTAGAGATCTAGAAACTGGAAAAGTGAAGTTTGAGGATGCTATCAAGTCAACAGTTTGTGGAAAGGAAGTTATCTTAACCGCCTCAAAGATAGCAGTTTTGGCTGGCCTTGAGAACTCCGGTGTCTCTGTGATCAAACCGGAGCTTCTAAGTAGTACAACTATGGAGTTGATTGGAGTTAATTCATTCTCCACCAAGAATTCCTCCAAGAAGGATTTTGGAGAAGTGATGGCCCATTTGTGTGATTTGGTTGATTCTGGGGTAATGTGCAAGAATGGGAACCACAACAACTTTACCAGTGAACAATATGCCTACTGTGTGGCTATTCTCAAAGGGAAGAAACTGCATTGGCCTAGGGTTGTAATGAAAGAGATGATCAACGCCTTAAACCGCCTATCTGCTGCTAGAGCCGCTGGGAAGTCCAAGATTAGGACTCATTGCAGGCTACTAACCAAGTTCCTACACCAAGATATTGACATATTCAAGTTCTCTACTAAAAACAAGGAGTATTGGTTAGATCCAGTGGAGAAGTCAATTTTTGGGTTATCAAAGTTTGATACTTTCAGAACCTCTCATGGATGGCGGTTTGCACAGGAAGTTTGGAATGCTGACCCTCTTCCTGAAGCTGAACGTGTATCTTTTCCTGAGGCTCGGCTCAACAAGTCTAGAAAACCGTACGCTGGTGCCATTGCTGATCAGGCCCATGCTACGATGTTAAGAAATGAAGGTCAGACTGCTATGCTGAATAGAATGGGGTTAAGTCATTTGGCTCAAACCGCGGTAGAGGCTGAGGGGGAGCAAGCGGCTGAGGGGGAGCGGGCAGCAAGGCCTAGACCTGCGGCTCAACCCAGGAAAACCGCTCCTTCAAGAAAAAGAAAAGGTGGTGTTAGAATTCCTCAAGTTATTACTAAGGCAGACCTAGCTAAACCTCCCTCTAAACCCTCATCCAAACCGCTCTCTAAACCTTTATCTTTTTTATCTTCATTCCCTTCAATCAAACTTTCCCCTACCTTTTCAAAACCTCTAATTCCCAAACCTCAAATCAAACCTCCCTCTCCTATTAAGCCTGGTGTTGAAAAATCAACTAACTTTGCACATGATGCCAACCTCTGTAAAGCCTTCAAAGCCAAATCTATTCCAGAACTTATTCCTTCACCTCATCTTTTCATTCCTACCTCCTCTCTTCCTAAACCTTCAACCTCAAAATTGCCCTCTGTTCAGTTCACAGATAAACAGTTGGCTGCCATTTATAATGCCTTTCCAAATCTTAAACCCTCTTCTCAAACCGAGCCTGAGCAGACCCAGGTGTCTGAGGCTGCGGTTCAGTCTGAGCAGACCGTAGTGTCTGAGGCTGCGGCTATGCCTGAGCAGACTGACATGTCTGAGGTAAATGAACCTGAGCAAGATGTTGAAGTTCTCGAGGTTCAACCGCAAAAGAAGAGAAGAAAGTTAATCAAGAAATATGATCATGTTGAACATTAGCAATCAAGGCCACCTGGTGCAGTGGACTTCAGTGAGGCTTATGACCAAAAGGATCACTCACCTCTTGAAGGACCATTTGCAGAGGAGTTAAGAGAGAGAGCTGAGATGCGAAAGGCAGGCATTGACCCAATGTTGGCTGCGGTCTCTCCTCCTGCTCTTAAAAGAAAGCTGAAGTTTGACTCTCCTGAGCACACTCCATTTCCAGTTCTGTCTTCTCCATCCTCTTCTCCTGATTTGCCTTATGCTGCTTCGGTCCTGCCATCTCTGGTTCAGCCATCCTCTTCGGTTCAACCGCTATCTCCTTCGGCTCCTCCATCGGTTGCTTTCATAAAACAGAAGACAAGAAAAAGGAAGAGTGCTGCAGAACTGGCTTCCTATTTGAAGCGGTTCAAAACAGAGACTTCAAGGGAAAGAAGGGATGGAGCTCGTGCCCGTGCCGCCGCCAAAGCCGAAGACAGATTTTTGAAGGCTGGCCGCCCCAACCCTTATGTAATCTTTCCCAAGGATGAAATGGAAGCAGTTGTTGATCAACTCATTCTCTCTGTTGCAGATCAAATCTTTGCTGAAACCGCCTATCAGGTTCTCATGGATCCTTCTCTTGCCTCCCAATTATTTCTATACTTTAACTGTCATTGCATTCCAAACCTATCTGCCTATTCATTGTTCTTTCACCTTCTATTTTCCTTCTTGATGATTTTATGAGATATCCAGTTCCTACTCCTTCTCAAACTGACATTGTTCCTTATTCTTTTTCCCTTCCTTTTGACCCCATAGAATTTGAAACCGCACTTAGGGTGTCTATGGGTCAACCATTAGATGAGGCCCATATTCTTTTAAAAGGCAAGGCAAAACTGCATTCCTCCCCTTCCCATCAATCTGATGATGCCATCTCCATCTCTGATGATGATGAGCCTATGCCTGATTATACTCCTTCTGATGAGCCCCCTCCTTCATTTCAATCTTATCCAATTCTGCCTCTTCATGCCTCAACCGCTGATTTGATAGATGCGGTTAGACACATTCATTTTCATCAGCAAGCCGCCACTTCTCGGTTTGACACTCATCTCATCACTATTCAGTCTGATCTTGATGCCATTAAGGGGGAGAGAGTGAATGATATTTTTGAGATAAAAAAGATGCTGAAAGGAGTTCTGGAAAATCAACTTGTACTTCAAGACATGGTCAAAACCAACCATGAGATCTACTCCCTAAAGCAGCAAGCAGTTGAAACCAGGATGGACTCTATAGAAGGAAAGCTTGATATCTTGGCTCAACACGCCTTTGACAACACTGAGCACTTAATGCATAGAACCGGAAATTTAGTCAGACAAACTGCTGCTATTGAAAAGAGAATCAATGAACCAACTGAGGTTCGGCTTCGTGCAGAAGATTTCGTTTTTGAAACCGCTCTTGCCTCCGGCTCAGGAAATCCTGTTCAAACCGACAATGCTGGTGATGATCAAGCTGTTGATGATCAAGCCGCACAGGCCAATGTTGAAGAAAATGAAGAAGTGATAGCTCCTGCCGCCGGTGATGAAATAAACTAGATTTCATTTTCTTAGCCTTTTTTCTTTCCTTATAATTCACTACATTGTAAGTTCAAAACCTTTATGATTGAATTATAATGAGAATGATTGCATAGCATTCTGTTTTCAAAACTTTGTTTATTCAAACTGCTTGTTTATAAAACAATGCTTGCATTTTTAGAAACTCAAGCACTACATTTCATCATGAAAATATTTTTAAGTGCATTTTGTTTTAAACATTCAGTTTAAACATGCATATCTGATTTTCAAAATCGCATCATTTTATATGCATCTGAATGAATTTCTCTTCTATCTATTCCTCTTTTTTATTTTTTTTGATAGATAAGAAATCTATGATCTAGCATAGTGTGTGCATTGACTTGGGACATGCAGTTTCATGAAATTTATTTCAAACATGTTTTTACCAAGTACAATGTTTTGCTATTATCATAGTGTGGTAATGGCATCAATCAAATAGGGGGAGATTGTTAGGATTCATTGTTAGTACACCCACCTTAATTTGATTGATCCATGCCACGTGTCTTTTTATGGACTTTAGGACCGCATGTAATGAAGTTTTACTTCAATTTTTAGATAAGTCCATTTCTAGATTTTTTTTTTGTCTAGGCTGGGTATAGTTCGGTTTTACTCCTCGCGGTTTGGTGTCTCAAGCCGTCATCTTTGAGCCGCCAGCATGGAACCCTAAGTCCCTCATCAAACCGCAGTATGTGGCTTTGATGAAACCGCACATCAAGTTCATCCTTCAAACCGCTCCTATGCCTGGTGGAACCGCAGTGCAGTTATTGAAGAATTAAAGAGATGTCATTTATTCCTTAGACAAATATTATCTTTTCAACCATAAAGGAATATTTTATGTCATGTCAAAATAACTCTAAGTTAACTTGGAGTTACTGCAAGGAATGTCGGTCTTGTCCAAGCAATTTGAATTGTTTACCGTTAGTCCTTTCTGCAACAAAGGACGGATGTCAGGTAGTGGTGCTACAACTACCTAGGACTACAAGACAAAACAAAGGACGACAATGACAGCTCAACCAATGGGAATTCAACAGCACTGTACCCTTCAGATTTGATTCAAATCTTTACCCAATGGTCACAAGGGTGCATTGCCTATAAATAGCCTTCATTCCTCAACAATGAAGGTTGCTGAGCTTCAAGAGATTCATTCCCAAGTGTTCAAGTTTGCTTTGAAGATTCAAACCAAGATATTCATATCTTCAAACCATCTCCTTAGCAAACCCAGATTTCTTCATCAAAGCTTCAAGCCTAACAACCTTTCATACTCAGCCTTTACACTGAAAGATTTCCATTTGATCAACCATCATTTAGATACTTAGAGCATTTGATTTCTTTCCACACACACACCCGATTTATATGATCACATAGATTATATACTTCGAAAACACCGGTTGTTATTATAGCTTAGGTTAGACTTATTGTTTAGAGTTTAGATTCATCTTGTAAAACCTCCTCTAAATTAATACAAGTCTCATAGCTATTAGAAAATCCTAGACTAACCATCTAGGTAGAGGACGTAGTTCATTTAAGAACGAACCTCTTCAATTTGTGAGTTTGATCTTTATTTTCTGTCTTGTTATTTATCTTTCTTGTTTGTGGTCTTTAAATTGTCTCCATATATGAAATGACTTGAAAGATGAATTGTGTTTTCCTTTGAACTTTAAGTTTAACTATTCAGTTGCATCATAGTGTTTTCTCAACCTGAGTCAAACCGCCCAAACTCTTTAACTATCCTTTTTGGCCAAACCGCAAACTCCGCTGTGCATTTTATCAGTTCGGTTCTTGTGCTTTGAACCGCAGTTGGCCAATCTGATAAGTACTCTGTTGATTTTAAAGGTATTTTGGAAAAAGTTTTGGACCGCTATTCACACCCCCCTCTAGCGGTTCTATACCCTTGTTGCCCTCTGGGACAAACATAAAGCAACTAAGAACCTTAGTATGGGACAAACCAAAAAAGAAAGTAAAAACCTAAAGCAACTAAGAACCTTAGTTTGGGACAAACCAAAAAAGAATATAAGAACCTTAGTCTAGGATAGGACAGAAGGATTAATAAATATTGGGAAGCAACAAATATTTTTTTATATAAAGGGATGTTGTAAAGGGTTAGGTAGACTTTACATGAATGTCCATCATAATCCAATGTCTTCTATGGGTAAGGGTGTAAATAATTTAGTTTGCTTCGATTTAGGCCAACATACCGACCTATTTGTAATTAGTTTGGAAAAATTTCAGACTGAACTGAATCATTAAAAAGTTTAAATCAAACCAAGCCATACCAAATCGTAATGGTTTGGTTCGATTTAGTTTAGTTTGGTTTAACCGTAGTTTAGACCATAGTCTAAACCATTATTAAGACCATGGTTCAGAATACTGTTCAAACCACGATTCAAACATGGTTTAGATTGCTACTTATAATCATATTTGTTTATTATTTAGTTATCACAGAAAGAGAGCAAGGAGTGCGGAGTAAGGGCGAGAGATTGCGGAAGAAAAATTGACGAGATAAGCCAAAGGAAGAATGAAAATAAAGGAAGAGAGGGGCCGAAGGAAGATAATACACTAAACTATGTAGATAGTAGAAAAAACTTGGTTATGCCGCAATGAAGATGACATGAATATTGAATAAGAGAAAAATGTAAGTTATGATTAGTTTAATGCAATGTAGTTGTTTTAATGATCCAACGGTGAATATTGCTGAATATATAAATATATGGTAAATATGCAGTCAGGAGGGTCGGTCTGGCGGGTCTGTTTCGCGATTTTAGACCGCGGTTTGAGTTGAGATTGGAGGGACCAAACACTAATCAAACTGGACAATGGTGTTTAGCTAATTTTTCAAACCGAATTGAACCATTCATTCATGCTTAAAACCGAATCAAACTACATAATTTGATCTGGAAATCCCAAATTACCGTTTAAACACAAGGACTTACACCTCTATCCATCCATGAGTGATATAATAGAGTTTAAAATCAACCAAAAAATATTCCTTTAGGGAAGATTCAATGTAGTGGTACTAGTATCCAAAACCCGTGCCAATGGCACGGGTCTGTACAAAAACAATGACAGCACAAAATGATGATAGTATGAAAATGGGTTATAGACATGATAATTACTTTATTGCTTGGAGATAACACCATTAGACGTAAATGATGCTATGGCTGGTGGAATGCAAACAATTGGCACGGGTCTATACAAAAACAATGACAGCACAAAATGATGATAGTTTGAAAATGGGTTATACACATGATGATGTAAAGACGCAGCGGAATTGTAACTAATAATTGATCGAAACCAATTATTCTGCAAGGAATAAGGATTCCCAAGAAGAACTTCAATGAAATTCTTGAATAAAGAAATAAAGGAGGTTAAAGAGGGATAAATAATTGCTAAGCAATCCAATTTTTATTGAGAATAATCTAATTTTCGGAATACAACTTTAGTTCTACTTTATAGTGCCCATAAAACTTGAAAAACAATCCTAAACCTTCTAGAATTAACCCTAACCTATATAGTAACCTAATAGGACTTAAAAACTAGTAAATTGACTCAATATCTATTCTAGAATCCTCTAAAATTAACCTACTAAAATAATGACGAAAATAATAAAAATACTAATTAAATCCTAACAAATAATAAAATACCAATATAATTATAATATTTGATATAATTATATTCTCGTATTGCATCATTCACCACCGCTTCAAAAGAACTCGTCCTCGAGTTCGTTCTTGCAATTTGAAGTCTTCCGCTCCACTTGAAGAGATATTTAGAATAAACACGTTCCTTCCCAAGCTTCAATAAATCTTCCCTAATTGCGGGCAGCCTTCCTAAAAAGACACTTCCTCGCACTTTCACATACGCATAAATCTCAACATCAATCTCACATTAATCTCGTAGATGACAATAGAAACACATCTTAAGCTGCAGATTCCGGTTAAAACACAGACTCTCCGGAAAAGTCAGCGTAGGACATATGCGCCTAGGCTGTACTTCCGGATCGAAGGACGGAGCCGGGCATCCCGGGATTCATGTTAGGTAGGACCCTCTCATGCGGCGTTCCCCTTCATGCAGGAGCGGCATCGGTGTGACAAGAAGGCTATTGTTGAGCGTGATAAGCTGAGATGCGCCAGGTGCGTTTCCTGAACGAAGCATTTCCTCACTCGGGACAAGTGGTGAGTTTAAGAGGAGTGTGGATGCAGGCCAGTAAACGTAAGCGCTCGTGGGCGACTCGATTCCCACATGTTCCTATACCGAAACGACGTGGCTCCATACTGGGGAATTATGGAAGGCAAGTGAAAGGCTTTTTCTTTTGCTTGCTTTCCATACCCAGGAGGTGAACGGAGTGAGGGAAGTCTGCCCTCGTACTTCAACGCGGGGCTAAGGAAGGGGGTTGTCCGTGCGCGCGCGCGCGTAATTAAAGAATTCACAACTTTTTGTATTCAATATTCGTATTATTTCGAACTTCCAATTGTTGATTACAAAGTTTCAACAATTGAATTAATCGATGTCAACTTTACTTCCTAACATGAACTCAGACATTAAGTTGTATGCATAAAAACTAAAGTTTTTATACTATCATGTATGTTTGCCTATTTTGCCATTTTCAAGTGTCAAAATATGCCCTATTTTCAATTAGTACTATTTAAATGTATCTTCTATTCGTTCATGAGCCCCTCCGGTTCTCACTCACTCACCGAGTCCATATACCATCTCCCTTCGGGAGCTTCCCCGTTCCTGATCCACTTCGTGGCTCACTCACTCCATATTTCCCGTTCCTGATCTCCTTCGGAGCTCACTCACTCTTTTGATTTGGAATCCCCTTCGGGGCTCTTTCCTGTTTTATGACCCGCATCCCCTTCCTTCGTCGGGTCTGCTCAAGTTATTGATTTCATCAAGTTTCACACCTATTTCTCCCAGCAATTTGTGGGCAAGGATGATCCTCAACTAAAAAAACAATTCAAAAATGGAACTACACTTAACATTGGTCATCTTATTTACTAGTTATTTACTAGAGAACTAGAAGTAAATTTAGCTGCTACCTTATGCATATCTCAACTCAATCGTTCGCTAACGCTCACTTGTACCGGGTTTATCTTTCTTTTTTATCTGACCCCGAACAATTGTTCGCTAGCGCTCACTTGGGATTGTGGTCCGATTAATTGACCTTATCGTTCGCTCATGCTCACTCGTCCCTAATTGCGGGCAGCATTCCTAAAAAGACACTTCCTCGCACTTTCACATACGCATAAATCTCAACATCAATCTCACATTAATCTCGTAGATGACAATAGAAACACATCTTAAGCTGCAGATTCCGGTTAAAACACAGACTCTCCGGAAAAGTCAGCGTAGGACATATGCGCCTAGGCTGTACTTCCGGATCGAAGGACGGAGCCGGGCATCCCGGGATTCATGTTAGGTAGGACCCTCTGGAGAAGGGCTTAAAATGAAGCTTTTTTCAAGCTGTTTAAGCCGCTCCCCCATACAATCACACGGTATGGAGCCACATCGGTCGGTATAGTATAGCGGGGATACAGCAACATGGCCGACTGTATCAGTCCCTTTTGCCGTGCGCCTATCTTTCAGGTACGCCTCGGCTTTGTCGGAACTACAATAGCCTTCTTGTCACCCCTATTCCGCTACTGCATGAGGGGGCTCATGAAGTCGGTATGCCCGGCTCCGTCCTTCGATCCGGAAGTGCAGCCTCGGCTCATAAGTCCGCTGCTGTCTTTTCTGGAGAGTCTGCGTTTTAACCGGAATCTACAGAAGTTGGAGTGTTTCTATTGTCATCTATGAAATTTACAATTAGACGGGAACAGAGGGAGGGAAGACAAGTGAGCGTTAGCGAACGATAAGGTCAATTAATCGGACCACAATCCCAAGTGAGCGCTAGCGAACGATTGTCCGGGGTAAGAGAATAAAAGATAAACCCGGTACAAGTGAGCGTTAGCGAACGATAATTCTAAATACTCTTTAATACCCCCTAAGACTCCGAAGGCCGAGCGAAGCGAGTAGAGGATCGAACTACGTTCTGACCCACCGTTAGCCCTAAAAAGCGATAGGTGGGTCAGAGAGATAGAGAGAAATGAGAGGAGGGAAGGGTGCAACCTTTATGGTAGGTTGCAGCCTTTCTAACGACTTAGAATTGTTATAGGTTTTTATCTGTGTCTTTTAATAATCCCTTAGGAGTACCTAAAGCTCTGATAAAAATATGATTTGAGATATGCATAAGGTAGCAGCGACTTTTCCTTCTAGTTCTCTAGTGAATACTTAGTAAAAAAGATGCCCAGTGTTAAGTGTAGTTTCAGTTTTTAATAGTTAGGTGAGCAGACCCGAAGGGGATGCGGTTCCTAAAGAAGGAAAGAGCCCCGAAGGGGATCTCAAAAAGCCCCGCAGGGATTCCAAATCAAAAGAGTGAGTGAGCTCCGAAGGAGATCAGGAACGGGAAATATGGAGTGAGTGAGCCACGAAGTGGATCAGGAACGGAGAGTCGCTGTCTTGAGAGGGTGAGTGAATGAGAGCCGAAGGCGCTCATGACGCTCAGGAGCCTAAGTCCTATAGTACACATGTAAAATAGAGCATATTTTGCCACTTGAAAATGGCAAAATAGGCAAACATACATGAGTGTATCAAAACTAAAGTTTTGATGCACACAACTTGATGTCTGGGTTAATGTTAGGAAGTTAAGATATTTAAATATCAACTTAATCAAATTTACCTTCAATAGTTAACCCATGGTATAGCCTTTAGTATCGCGCGCGCGCGCGTACGCGTACTTATATATCCTATTACCCGGGGCATGAGGGCTGCCTTCCCTCCCTCTGTTCACCTCCCGTGTGTATGGATAAGGGCTTAAAATGAAGCTTTTTTCAAGCTGTTTAAGCCGCTCCCCCATACAATCACACGGTATGGAGCCACGTCGGTCGGTATAGTATAGCGGGGATACAGCAACATGGCCGACTGTATCAGTCCCTTTTGCCGTGCGCCTATCTTTCAGGTACGCTTGCGGAGACCAAAGCAGTCCAGGTCTGGGCGGGTCAGTAATCGGGTGCGGGCGGACCACAGGCCTGGATGTGGGCAGATCTAGCCCAAGGTACGGGCGGATCAGCGCGGGTTCCTGGGAGAACTGGGTTGATTTCGGGCTAATCTGTGCTGGGCTATATATCCTCAATCGGATTCCTGCCTCTTGCTCAACCAAATCCCATGCCTCACATTCTGCCGTCACCACCACTTCAAAAAGTGGCGCCTCTGAATGCATGTCCAAGGACTCTTTTTCATGTTCTTCGTCCATCACTACTTCAAAAAGTGGCTCATCGGATTTCGTTTCTGGAGCAACCTCTCCACCCACGGAAAAAAAATTATTACTAACCTTTTCTCCCTTAAAATCCTCATCAACACTAACAATCAGATTTTGATCAATGGGTCCAACGCTATGATCTTTCCCAATTGAATCAAAATCCTCATCACGAATTTTACGATTAACCCTACCGTACGGATCAACGTGATAGAGATCTTCCTCACGCTCGCCGTTTCAGTTTCCGGGGTTGACATCACCGCCAACTGCTAAACGCCCAATTGTTGCCATAAGCTCTGCAAATTGCGTTGCTTGCTGCGCATGTTGTGCTGCTTGCTGCACTGCTTGGGCCGCCAAAAACTCATCTTGACGCGCTTTTTGTGCTGCTTGTTGCTCCAATATACGGTTAATAGCAGTAAGAAGTTGTTGTGTGCCCTCGTTGTGTCCTCCTTCGTTAACCATCATCCAAGGATCGTCCTTTTCTGATACCAACTCATGTAAAGACGCAGCGGAATTGTAACTAATAATTGATCGAAACCAATTATTCTGCAAGGAATAAGGATTCCCAAGAAGAACTTCAATGAAATTCTTGAATAAAAAATTAAAGGAGGTTAAAGAGGGATAAATAATTGCTAACTAATCCAATTTTTATTGAGAATAATCTAATTTCGGAATACAACTTTAGGCCTATTTTATAGTGCCCATAAAACTTGAAAAACAATCCTAAACCTTCTATATTTAACCCTAACCTATATAGTAACCTAATAGGACTTAGAAACTAGTAAATTGACTCAATATCTATTCTAGAATCCTCTAAAATTAACCTACTAAAAATAATGACGAAAAAAATAAAAATACTAATTAAATCCTAACAAATAATAAAATACCAATATTGTTGAGTGTAACTCTCAATTTGGGCTTGATTTGAATTGGTCTTGCAACGGAAGAAGAAGATAGGCGGCTCAGAAGGTTTGGGCGACCGCACATGGAGATTTGGGCGGCCGCATAGGTAAGAACCTTCAAGGCCGGAATCAAGACTGACTGTTTGGGCGACCGCACAAGGGCTTCTGGGCGGCCGCACAGCGATGTCGGGATTGGGTTTCTGAATTGATTTTGGAAACTGATTTTGGCTATGATTTGGACTCCTATTTCTTCTAGGGTTGGGTCTATATTTCGTGTATAAATATAGGCAAGCCTCCAGACCTATTTAGAGTGACTTTGTATAGATCCTTGAGAGATATTGATAGAAAAGCTAGGTTATTCACTATTGTGAGAGATTGTGAGATTGTGTGAAAGGTTTTCACCTTGATTCTCCTTGTACTCTTCTTGATTATAGTGAATTTATTCTCCGTCGCCTGTGGACGTAGCCAAGTTGGTGAACCACGTAAAATCTTTATGTTCATCTATTTTTCAATTTTGTTCCGTTCTTGCTATTTTGTTATTTTGTGCTTTCATCTTTATCAATTAAGCAATTGTGTTTGGGACCTAAATCCTAACAATTGGTATCTAGACCTTTTGGTTTGTGGATCTTGTATTGCTTATTGGTAACGATGGCAGGGAAGTACGAAATTGAGAAATTCGACCGCAAGGTCAATTTCGGGTTGTGGCAAGTGAAGATACGAGCAATCTTGGTGGGTAAAAATTGTGTCAAGGCTTTGCTTGGGAAGGCAAGGAAATCGGCAAGCTTGACGGATGAACATTTTGATGATATGGACGAGAAAGCTTTATCTCTCTTACACTTGAGTCTCAAAGATGAGGTATTGAGGGAGGTTGTGAGTGAGAAGACTGCGGCAGAGCTTTGGCTTAGGCTTGAGCAATTGTACATGACCAAGAGCATTAGTAACGGGTTGCTACTAATGAAGAACTCGAGGAGTGCAAACTCAAAACAGGTGAGTCTTTGAAAAATCATCTTCATGAGTTTGATGGTTTGGTTATGGACTTGAAGAATGTCGATGTCGTGATTGATGATGAGCAATTGGCGGTAAAATTGCTTTGTTCTCTACCTCCGGAATACATGCACTTTAGAGAGACAGTGTTGTATGGCAAGGATGAGATCTCTATGGAAGAGATTAAGAACGCTCTACTACAACGGGAAGTCATTGAGACGCACTTGACCTCAACAAGTGCTGAATCTCAAGGTGATGGGTTAGTAGCTAGAAGCGGCAGAAAGTCAAGGAATGGTCAATCCGGTTCAAGTGAATGGCAAAATAATGTGATATGTCATGGTTCCAAGGACAAGGGACACATCAGAAGGTTTTGTCCAAACCAAGGGGATACAACCGCGAAGACAAAGGGTGAAGCTGGAGTAGTGTTTGAAGACACTAGTGATGACAGTGACTGTGATGCACTTACTGCTTGTGATTCGGGTACCGAAATTCGTGATAGTTGGATTTTGGATTCGGGTTGTTCTTATCATATTAGTCCCAAACGGGCATGGTTTTGTTCATATAAGGCTGCTGATGGAGTAGTCTTGTTGGGGAATAATACTGCATGCAAGGTTGTTGGTATTGGGTCTATTAAGGTTAAGATGTTTGATGGAGTAGTGCGGAAATTGCAGAATGTCAGGTATGTTCCTGAACTGAAGAAGAACCTCATTTCTCTAGGCACTTTGGATAGCCTTGGGTATAGTTTATCCATTGCGAATGGTGAATTATCGGCTATTAAAGGTGACTTGGTGGCATTGAAGGGAAAGAAGGTGGGGACATTGTACAAGCTTATTGGGTCTACGGTTGTTAGTGATGTGTCTATTGCAACGGGGTCAATGGTTGATGCGGAAGTTAGTCAATCATGGGACATGACATTGGGTCACATTGGCTTAATAGAATGATAGAAAAGGCATGGTATTTGTTGTCACAAGCATTGTTAGGTAAAGAATTTTGTGTGGAGGCGATTAGGATGACTGCTCAGTTGGCTAATCGTACTCTAAATTCTGGTATTGGGATGAAGGCTCTGTTAGAGATGTGGTCAGGATCTCTAGGAGAATACTTAAGATTGTATATTTGTGGGTGTCCCATGTATTCTTGTGTGAACAACAAATTGAAACCAAGGGCCAAAGGATGTTCCTTTGTGGGTGATACTACTGGAGTGAAAGGATTCCGGTCATGGGATCCGGTGGCATCTAAGTTCCTGACATGTAGAGATGTTGCTCTACTTCTCCGTGAAAAAGGGTGTCCTGCAGGACGGATATATAAACAGGTGGAGTTAGCTGGAGATGATAAAGAAGTGGTGGAACTTGACTTAGATGTAAATAATGTGTCTGATGAAGCGACTCCAATTGATGCTCCAGTTCAAGAGGCGGAGACCAACAAGCAGGTGGAGACTACCATTGACACACTCCCAAGTCCCGGGATTCCCTAATAGAACCTCGAACCTGGAGTGCGTGACTAAGAAGAAACGAGAAACTGAATGACATATGCTTATATCAAACTGACATCATATATATACTCAAGAGGAACGAGCTAAGATAGCTCACAACGAGTTCTATACCAAGAAATTTAAACCAAGTGTGGTTATACACAGCGGAAAACATGCCTAGCACATAAGCTGACATTACAAGAACTATACAAGTCTACCCAATATACTGAGTCTAAACAACTGATACAAGATCGTCCTCACCAAAACTGAAAAGAATAACAATCCCCAAACAAAAACAACCTGCCAAGTAGGCCCCTGCTAAGTCGAGCCTCACAACGTATTACCACTTGCTTTCCTGGGGGGGGGGGAACAAATAAACAAGGAACAGGGTGAGATAAATCTCAGTAAGTTACTAGATACAAGTACATAGCATGTTATCATGTAATCATGCAGATCAAGAAGATTATCAAGTAATCATGCTCAAGATGTCATCAAGTAACAAGTATATGAGAGGCTAAGCCAACTCATCAAGTAGCTAGCACATAAGGCTAAACTATCACATTACAAAGGATATTCCAACCTTATTCCTCCCAAGTAAACCATTGTTGTCGTTGTTTATTGCATTTGACAAATCACGATCAATCAAGTTGCTGCTGTGCAGTACACAAGAGGACCCGGTAACCAGTGTCACTTACAAGAACAAGATTCACGAGGTGTTCACGAGTTTAGCATTCACTTTTATCAGGCGTATTGCTCTAATAAAGGAAGCTATGCCCTTACTATGGCCTGTAGTAAAAGGTCAAGCGCAGATACATAGATTCCCGATTATCAACTTAGCCCCAGCCTCACGATAAGCGTGAACCTATATACCTCCGAACAAGCAAGGACCAGCTGGACTCACACAAGAATGCACAAGTAGATGTTTACTTGAACTACAAGAGTATAGAACTAAGTCCAAAAGTAGTGGACTAGCTCTTCATGAACCATGTAATTATGTGCTCACCAAATATAAGTACATGTATGCTATATTTGCAAATACAAATCAGTATAACAATGGCACATAATGTGTCCACGTAACACAATCAAGCCAAATTAGAGTCTATTAATAACAGACCCCAACCAAGTAGTAGGGTATGTCATACTATATCACTTTGTAATATGAATATTTGCACGTACATATTCATATAACCTTTAACACACTAATGTGTCTATCACGATACCCTTACTTCCAAGTAGAGCCCAACATCTTAGACTCTAAGCACGTAGTCGAATAGGTCGTATTGTACCTAGTCACAATCATATTTCGCGTATATTTATCACTAATCATCGAATACATTTTCCAACACATATTGTGTTCTATAATCATTGTTTTATGAATTATCTTCATATTACAATAGTCCCTCTTTTTTTAGGAACTCATCTCAAGAACAGGATATTTTTTTTATACTTTATATACTTCATTGAGTATATACACGATTTAACCAATTACTAGCACATTAGTGCTTGTTTATAGCACTTTCAATACACACGTATTAGATTCGAGTATGTCTTAGAGTTGTTCATTCTCTATCTAGTTCCACATTCCAATTCTTTGGTTATTCATACCATATATCAAGTAGTCAACAAGCCACATTCTATCAAGTAATTATGTTCAAGATTTGCATATACACATCAAAGATAGTTTTAACACGTTAGTGCTTGCTCATAGCACTTTCAAGTTCATTATCATACACACGTATTGTTTTCAAGGCATGTACAAGATTTTATCATCTTACATTCAAGTTCCCAATCCAATTCTTTGGATGTTCAAGACATGTACAAGAATTAATTATCTTATACTCAAGTTATTATTCCAATCTTTGGATATTCAAGTCATGTACAAGAATTAATTGTCTTATACTTCAAGTTCAAGCTAAGTAGATGAATTATACATCTCATACTTACAAGTTCTTAATCTTATACTTTGGATGTTTAAGCTCAAGACATTGTTCTAGTGCCCCTAAGGTACACAAACATTGGTTTCAAGACACATATAACACATTAGTGCTTGTTCTTAGCACTTTCAAGACAATTAAAGAGTTCTTACTCTTAGGCTCAAGTTCTCATTTTAATTTTATGGGTACTCATGTTCAAGACCAAGTTCTAATGCCCCAAAAGATACATATACACTTGCTAGGACATCTTATACTAAGGCTCTATGCCTTAGGAGGGGTAAGGTTTCATTGCATTTGAGTTTAAACCACATTTGTGAAACAGAGGACTTGGGCGGTCGCCCACTCCCCACCTGGGCGGTCGCCCAGACTAAACTTTTGGAACCCCTCTTTCAGTAGTTTTGGGAGGGCGCCCATGGCCCCTCTGGGCGGTCGCCCAGAAGCCTGGAGCTCAAATTTTCCATTTTTCTCACAAGTCAAATTTCATCCGACCCACAAGTAGGAGTATAAATTACTAACACTCCCTAACATTTAAGAGTGCATTTTAACATGCTCAGAACACTTTTTTAGGGATACTTTAATTAATTTTACCGTCCCACAAATAATAGAATAATTTCCTTTTATTCGATTTAAATATTTCACCGTCCCAAGAGTATAAATAATTCACCCAAACTAATTTATGTTCGGCAGGAAATGCTCTACTCACCGCCCTGATCATTTATGCGAAGTCGGATTTTCGAACAGAGGCATAATTAAGCGAGAGGAGTCGAGAATAGGGTAAACCCTAACTTTTCTTTTGAGACAGAGGAACGTACGAGAGAAATTGGGAAAGTGATCTGAGGACATTCCCAGGCAAACAAGTTTTATCCTTTATAAACATTCAAGAATTGTACTTTGGCCCCTCAAGTTCTACTTTTAACAATTAAGCCCCTGAACTTTATATTTTCACAAATGACCCTAAAGTTCCAACTTTGAACACTTAGGTCCTAAACTTGCTCAATTAATTAAATAATTAACTCAATTAAAATAGCATATAAATATGCAAGTAAAGAATTTAACAGGAATTAGGACGGGCGTTACATCCTCCCCTCCTTAAAGAAAATTCGTCCTCGAATTTTACTGATCGAGATTATAACACATATAATCAACAAATAGAACTCAAGAATAGCAAGAATATGGTATACCACACCATATTATCAATTACCTGCGAGTATTATTCTCACATAACCTTCTCGATATCGTGACTTTCCCATGAAACTTTCACAAGAAGTATTCGTGCTCAAGACAAGAATCAAGTATCCATACAAGCAATTACCCATATACTAAGTAATTCGTGTGATGGAATTTCCACTAAATAGCAAGCTCATAAAATAGCCACAAGGAAATCCACTTCACATGCTCAACACATGATCAAGAAGCAACCTCGGTTAAATATTTAGAGTGATCAGAAAAATTATCATAATCAAGATGTAAAACAAGGTGTAGAACAAGATGTAGAATAAGAACCCCTGTCATATATTATATCCACAGGTATCCCATGTAATCAAGATGTATCGATCATAACATCACAACACATAAAGTCAAGCAGATTTGATTAATCAATCCACTATAACCAATATCATCGGAACTTATCTATTAAATGATAATACTTCCACGAAATCCATCGCAATATATTCATATATTCACAAATCTCAAAGGATTATAACAAATCAAACGATCTCTGATATTCTGCTTTCAAATAATCGCAATTCAAGGATTTAGTTGAATACTCATAAATTTTCTTCCAATTCAGTACCATCAATCATGAAATACAAGTCTTTATGTTCAATGAATCCGCTAATACAATAGCCGTAGGATCACAATAAGTTTCAAGTCATGAGTATAATTATTCTATTCATAAAGATTCAATCTCTTCGAAGCATATACAAGTACGTTACCATTTTGAATTAACACACGTTTTATCTCTTGTTCGAGCTTCACTATGCATAATGAATTTATCATATCCACTATATTGGTGAATCTTGACATATACACGACAAAATAGTAACACTAGTCATGTCCTCCAAATAACCATCATACCAGTCCAATCCACTAGGCAAGGTCAAATACTGAAGTTGTGGTCATCCATCATTTTAATATTTAAAAAAAAAATTGGCTTCACGTTTATCAATCCATCAGAAAGTGTAGCTTTCTGTGTCAAATAGTTAATGATAGAGCTACCTTCGAAATTCATTAATGAATCTCTAACAAGATCAAGAAAATCTTAAGAATAATCGTACCTCGGTTATTTCCACTTGTACAGGTCAATAAAGATACTTACTTCAGGCATCCATTTCAAGGTAATAGATCCTTTATCTCTTGCTAATTTTTAGAAACAATTGTTTCTCTCAAGAAATTTCAATACAATCAATTCTCAGTCTGCGACTTGGTATACACCACTAGGTCATTAATCACTTAATCTCAAAGAAATCAAATTATGGTTTGAAGATATCATTCATCAAATCCATCAATACTGCTAGATCATATATCAATCGAAATAGAATAATCACGAATTCATAACAAGCATACCTGATATGAGAAGATGTCTTCAATATATCCTCATAGTTGACTTTCCAAATAATGGTAGCCACTTATCAATCAAACACTGAATAGACCACTGATTAACTTCAGTGATCAAATAATTCATCCATACACGATAACAAGTACTGGTTCAATATAGTCACCTGGTTGAATTCTTTGCATTCAATATGAAATCGCAAAGTACCATATCTCTTCATGCCAATCAATACAGATGCACCCCACGCAGATATACTAAGCTGAGTGAATCCTCTATCAAGAAATTTCAGAAGTTGAACCTTTGTCGTGACCCCGACCCCGCGGGCCGGGAGCTCGCGAGCTGGACGTCGACTTAAGACAATAAAACACAAAAATACTGAAGATAAAAATTCCCTTTGATACCAAAAGATGATAATACACAGTTTTAGAAATCCATTCTTAAACAACAAGATATTACAAGTAGCATAAACTCCACAAGCTTATACCAAAATACCAAATATTACTACCCGTAATGACGTCTCAGTTTGGTAATACTATCCCCAAGGTTATACATTTAACAACAATGTAAACCGAATAACAACCTGCCCAAAAAGTCACGAACACACTCGACGCCCTTCTCGTGATCAGCGAGTCCTATCACTTTCCTTCTGAGGGGGGGGGGTTAAGGAGAAACAAAGATAAAAAGAAAGGGGGTGAGATAAATCTCAATAAGTTACTAATGCAACTATATGACATGTTATGATGCAATAAACATTAATAAAACTCACATAGCACGTAGCAATTATCAGTGAACAGATAGCAGCGGAAATAAACAAGTAACAAAGGATATTAGCCAAGGTTTTCCAAACGGATAGAACAATTACTGCGCAGCTTCAACCAATCAACCAATCAAACCATCTTCATAGTAGCATAAACAACTGAAGATAACAACCCCGGTACCGGAACCATAACAATGTAACATGTCACAAAGGACAGGGAAAATGACACAGAGTCATACCCAAAACGACTAGCTAGAATACTCACCAAAGGAGCTAGCTCATCCCAACCAAGGTCAATCTGGATGAGGAAAGAAGGACCAATGGGCGATGCTATACTGGACTTGGCTTGTGCCATTATAGCATTATCCATTGCCTGACTCGAACACAAGTAACCAGCTGGACTTTCAAATAAATGCTAAGTAATAAATACTAGCTTAAATAAACAACTAATGATTCCAAAGTAGGGAACCATTCCAAATAAATCACCATAAAGATGAACTAAAACCAACCACACATAATAAAGTCGTTCCAACATTCCCAAACAATAATTGATCAATTTCCATATCACATTTGTTCACAAAGGAATCAATTCCAAACAATAAAGTGTTCCACGATGTTAACTTAAGTCCACTAGAATAGTAATCCGAGCCTAGACCACGCTTGACTCTCAAAACAACTAAAAATAGAAACTTTCCTGAACAGCCATCATGGGCGGTCGCCCAAAACCTCCATGGGCGGTCGCCCAAAACCATTGCCTAATCACCAAACCAACTGATGACCTGGGCGGTCACCCAAAACCATCATGGGAGGTCGCCCAAAACCCTTGGCACAACCCAAAATCAACTGATGTCCTGGGCAGTCGTCCAACCCACCTATGGGCGGTCGCCTAAGACCCCTGTTCTGCCGGAAATCGGTAGGGATGAACTGGGTTCTTCCATTTTCCTACCAAAACACCACTCAACCAAAAATCAAACCTTCTAAATAGTATACCATTGTACCAAAACAACTTATAAGTCTAAAATGACTCATATAACATCATCTAGACTACCCAATTCAAGAGATGATTTAAACATCAAAATTTCACAAAAATGGATAAAATGCAAATCAATTCCAAATCAACCCAAGAAGCAATATATAACAACTAGAGCATAAAATGAGCTAAGGATGAACATTTTTTGCATAAATGGGGGAAAATTAAAAAATGAGCTAAGGATGAACATTTTTTTGCATAAATGGGGGAAAATTAACTTACTTGGAATTTATCAAAGATGACGGAATTCGAATTTTCTTAGCTCTACACGATCCTAGCGACGATCTAAACATTTTTCATAAAATGAGCAATAAGAAACAATGAGAGGAAGATGATCAAAATGAAGGAAATGAAAGGGAGAATTTCTTACCTTCTAATCAATGGAAGAGAGAGAGATTGAGTGTGTGTGTGTGTGTGTGTGTGCAGGGAAGTGAGGGAGGAGGTGAGGGAGAGGGAGGGAGTAGTTGATGATTATTTTAAAATCTTACACCTAGGCCCCCTCTAGCCCTACAAACACATAAACCCATATCCCCCACTAACAACTAAGACCCAATAACTCTACACTAGCACAAATGATTAATTAAAATGCTAGGCATAAAAATGTTATGAGATATAAATACACACATAAATATTTAAATAGATAAGGCAAAACTGCACCAAAAATCACTCAACTATGACCACTTTGGGTATTTGATCACTAAACTAATTTCCTTTTGAAACAACACATCCAACTAAGAGTTTATTGAATTGAAAGTCACTATCACTAACACCGTTACATTTTTTTCATTAAATAATCATGTGCCAATGCACATGACTTTTTATCAGGGGCATTTTTGGTACAAAAATATTTTTCTTTCCTCTTCAAGATAGAACTCAGATCTGGGATTGTTGGGATTTTTTCCATAAACCCAAATTCAAAATCAAACACACCAGAGGAAATCAGATATTGAATGAAGAGGAAATAAAGACGACAATCGATTTTGAAGATGCGCTTGGGATTTCGCCATAGCCTCAAATCCTGCTCCGATTTGCCAGCGAACTGTATATGGGGTCTTCGGTATCTTCTTGATCACCGGGTTAAATGGGGGCGGAGGAAGTGTGGGTGGTGGCTTATGGTGGATGTAAGAGAGTGTAGGGGCATTGATTACGACACCCACCATCCTCCATTAGTACAATCATCATCTTCCCCAGCACCACCATTACACCACCACCACCTTCGTCACCAGATCTGGGCATAAATTGAAAGAAAGAACAATGGCACAAGCAAAAAAATCATTTGATTCTAAAAAGATCGAACATTTAATTCTATTTCCCATCTCTAATTTTGAGCTAATGGGTTTACTGGGTGTCGCTTTTCCTGATTGGGTTAGGGCTTAATCAAATTGGATGGTAACTAAGGGATGGAGTGGAGACGAAGAGGCGAACCAATGGCGAATCGGCGATAGATTTTTGATCTATAACAGAGCACGCACACACGAACCCAACAACGCACACACTCACGAACCCAGAAACGGAGAAGATTTGGATGTAAATATAGATCAAGATCTATTTCTGGAATCTTGATAGAGAGAGATTGAGCAGAAAAGGAGAATAAACGGAGAAGATCGGAGAAGACGACGGAGTAGGGGCGACTTGGGAATGTGGGATGGCGTGGCTATTGACGAAGAGAGAGAGCTGACCTCATCGATCTGGAATGGTGGGGGCGGTGGTGGGTGGAGACGACCTATTTTCCCGGTCCAATTAATTTATGGAAAAAATTCCCAACAATCCCAGATCTGAGTTCTATCTTGAAGAGGAAAGAAAAATAATTTTGTACCAAAAATACCCTTGATAAAAAATCATGTGCATTGGCACATGACTAATTAACGAAAAAAATTTAACGGTGTTAGTGATAGTGACTTTCGATTCAATAAACTATTAGTTGGATGTATTGTTTCAAAAGGAAATTAGTTTAGTGACCAAATACCCAAAGTGGTCATAGTTGAGTGATTTTTGATGCAGTTTTGCCAATAGATAAATAAATAAGCAAATAAATAAATAAATAAATATTTACTACTAAGAAAATAGAGACGGGTTTTCGGGTCGTGACATTCACTCCTCCTTAAAGAAAATTCGACCCGAATTTTTAAAGATACTTACCCGAAACAAAAAGCCACGGATATATCCGTTCCATCTCTTCTCGGAGCTCCCACGTTGATTCTTCGACCTTGTGATTCCTCCATAACACTCTAACCAACGCAATGCTTTTATTCCTTAACTCTTACACTTTGGTATCAAGAATCCGAACCGGTCGTTCCTCGTATGACATGTCAGGTTCTATATCCTCAGGTACCCTCGGTAACACGTGAGATGGATCATGCAAATACTTTCGAAGCATAGAAACATGAAAGACGTTATGCAACCGGTCTAAAGAAGATGGTAACGCAAGTCGATATGCAAGAAGCCCCACTTTTCCCAAAATCTCAAACGGTCCAATAAACCTCGGAGCCAATTTACCCTTCTTCCCAAACCTTCGAATACCCACCTTCGGAGATACCTTCAAGAATACAAAGTCTCCGGTCTGAAAATTAAGGTCTCATCTCCTATGATCAGCATAGCTCTTTTGTCGACTCTGGGCTGTCTTCAATCGATCCCGAATAATTCTGACTTTCTCAACTGAATCCTGAATCAAATCAATACCCCATATCTTCGCTTCCCCGATCTCATCCCAACAAATAGGTGATCTACACTTTCTCCCATACAAAGCCTCATACGGAGCCATTTCAATGCTAGCCTGATAACTGTTATTATAAGAAAATTCCACTAAAGGTAAGTGCATATCCCAAGAATCAGAAAAGTCTATCGAACAAGCTCGCAACATGTCTTCTAAAATCTGAATAGTTCTCTCGGATTGACCGTCGGTCTGAGGGTGAAAAGCTGTACTGAATCGCAAATCTGTACCCAAAGCCTCCTGTAATGCTTTCCAGAATCTAGAAGTAAATCTCGGATCACGATCCGATACAATGCTAACCGAAACCCCATGTAATCTCACATTCTTATCAATATAAAGGGTCGCAAGCTTTTCCATCGAGTATCTAATATCAATCGGTAAGAAATGAGCACTCTTGGTTAGTCTATCCACGATCACCCAAACACTATCATACTTCCTACGGGTACGAGGTAGTCCCGTAACAAAATCCATAGTCACATGTTCCCATTTACACTTCGGAATCTCTAATGGCTGAAGTAGTCCTGCGGGTCTCTGATGCTCAGCCTTGACCTGCTGACAAGTTAAACACTTCGATACATACTCAGCTATTTCCCTCTTCATGTTATTCCACCAGAAATGTTGTTTCAGATTTTGGTACATCTTCGTACTACCGGGATGAATAGTATATCTCGATTTATGACCCTCATCTAAAACTTGCCTCTTTATTCCATCAATGACGGGTACACACAAACGACCACGATAAGTCAACACTCCATTCGAACCGATAGAAAAATCCTCGAAGTTCTTCTCTTTCATTTTACCCATTATTTTCATTAACTCTGGATCTTCTTTCTGAGCTTCCTTTATTCTCTGAATTAGGGTCGGAGATACCCTAATGTTCGCAAAAAGAGCCCCATGTCTCGATTCACGAGGACACCAGTCTCGAACATCCTCAAGCATTTTCCACTCTCGAACCATCATCGAAGCCACATAAGATTTTCTACTAATCGCATCAGCTACAACATTCGCCTTTCCCGGATGATAAGATATTTTACAATCATAATCCTTCAAAAGTTCCATCCATCTGCGCTGTCGGTTATTTAGTTCCTTCTGGGAGAAAAGATACTTCAAACTCTTGTGATCCATGAAAATCTCAAATTTTGCCCCGTCAAGGTAATGCTTCCACTTATGAAGAGCAAATACAATAGCTGCCAATTCCATGTCGTGAGTAGGATAATTCTATTCACTCGGACTCAATTTCCTCGAAGCATACGCGATCACTTTCCCATTCTGCATTAAGACATAACCCAAGCCTTCCTTCGATGCATCACTATAAATAACTAGGTCATCGTTCCCATTAGGCAACGCCAAAATCGGTGCAGTAGTCAACCTCTTCTTCATCTCCTCAAAACTGTTGTTACATTTTTCGGTCCACTCAAACGGAACATTCTTTCGGGTCAACTGAGTCATCGGTGTAGCAATCCGTAAAAACCCTTCTATAAACCTCCTGTAATACCCTGCTAACCCCAGAAAACTCCTGATCTCAGTCACTGTTTCTGGTCTCTTCCAATCAACAATAGCTTCTATCTTCGAAGGATCCACAGAAATCCCATCTTTAGAAATAACATGTCCCAGAAATGAAACTTTCTCGAGCCAAAATTCACACTTACTAAACTTTGCGAATAACTGTTCTTTTGCGAGTACTGATAAAACTGTCCTCAGGTGTTGATCGTGCTCCTCTCGAGATTTGGAATAGACAAGGATATCATCAATGAAGATTACTACGAACGTATCAAGATAAGGATGGAAAATCCTGTTCATCAAGTCCATAAATACGGCAGGCGCGTTAGTCAACCCAAACGGCATAACTAAGAACTCATAATGACCATAACGGGTGCGAAAAGCAGTCTTCGGAATATCCTCCGATCGAATTTTTAATTGATGGTACCCGCTCCTCAAATCAAGTTTAGAAAATACCACTGACCCTTGAAGTTGATCGAATAAATCATCAATATGCGGTAGAGGATATTTGTTCTTCACCGTTACCTGATTCAACTTTCTGTAATCAATACACAACCTCAACGAACCATCTTTCTTCCTTACAAACAAAACAAGTGCTCCCCACGGTGAAACACTAGGTCGAATAAATCCTCTATCAAGCAACTCCTGTAACTGAACCTTCAGTTCTTTCAACTCTGCTGGAGCCAATCTATAAGGTGCTTTCGAAATCGGAGCTGTACCTGGTAATAGATCTATACAGAACTCTATCTCTCTATCGGGTGGCATACTGAACTCTGAAGAGAAAACATCAGGAAATTCTCTAACTACCCGAACACTTTTTCCAAACCAGGTGATTCTTTCTTGGTATCTAGCACACTAGCCAAATAACCCTCACAACCACGATGCAACAACCTCTTCGCTTTCACATAAGAAATTATACGAATATTTTTACTCAAGGGAATAGCCTCAAAAACAAACTTAGGCACATTAGGAATAGAAAAAGTAACGACCTTCTTACGACAATCAACTGAAGCATGATATTTGCTCAGCCAATCCTTACCCAAAATAACGTCAAAGTATTGTATCGGAAGAACTACCAAATCCGCACACAAAACATGACCACAAATAAGCACATCATAAGCATGAAATACTTTATCAGTCACCAGACACTCTCCCATAGGAGTTGACACCTCTAACACATAAGGTAAGGACTCAGATGAAGCATTTAGCAAAGAAGCAAAGTGCACAAATATATATGAATGCGATGATCCTGGATCTACTAATGCACGGGCGCTCACACTAGACACAGAAATAATACCTCCTATCACTGAAGGATCATCAGTAGCCTGCTGCTGGTTCATAGCAAAAACCCTTCCTTGAACCTTAGGCTTCCCCGTTGCATCTCTCTTCTGACCTTGAGCAGTACCAGCTCCACTTCCCGATGGCTGACCCTTAAACCTCGGACAATCCTTCACAAAGTGCCCCAACTGACCGCAATTAATACACTTCCCTTGCTTCTTCCAACACCGATCCTCAGAATGTCCTTCCCTCTGGCAATAAGAACAAAGTCTCCTATTCTGATTCCCTTGGTTCCCCGGAGTAGTACCCGGATTTCTTAGTACTGGTTGTCCCTTGAACTGAGTCTGCCCTCCTGAATTACCTCGGTTATCTGAACGTGGTTGTGGTTGTGACCTGCTTTGACCTCCTTGTTTACCCGTGTTAATTACCTCAGTGTTTCTCTTATGCTCCCCGATGTCTTGCTCTACCAAGTAAGCACGGTCCACAGCATCCTGGAAAGTCTGAATCCTCTGAGCTATAAGCTGAGTCCTGATAGCTATCCTCAAGCCTCTGATAAACCTCATCGCCTTCTGCTCTTCAGTCCTCACAAGGTAGTCACAATACCTAGCTAATTCTGTGAACTTAGCCGAGTATTGAGCTACGGTCAACACGTTCTGCTCCAAGCTTAGGAATTCGATCTCCTTCCGGTTCTGGTCAACCAAAGGAATGAAGTGTTCCTTTAATTTCCTCATAAACAACTCCCAAGTATACGGTACAAGAGTCGCATCCCAACTTGCCTTAAGTGCCTTCCACCAATGTTCAGCAGCTCCCACTAGCTTATAGGCAGCAAACCGAACTCTATCTTCATCCATACAACCAAAGACGTCGTAGATCTTTTCCATCGCCTCTATCCACATTTCAGCCTTTTTCACATCAGGCTTACCATCGTACTCGACCGGTTTCAATTTCAAGAACCGCTCCAACCCATACCGTGGAGGTGGTGCTTGTTCCTCTCTCGGCCCTTGATCATGAATGGCTTTCATAGCCGCTTCGAACATACCCTGAAACATCGCACGATTTTCTTCCCGTATCTCATTATGATTTGGAGCCCCACTGGGACCTTCACCAGCTCTTCTTCTAGCCATTTTGAACAAATACCTGCATAAAACACCAACCGTTACTCACTCCGAACACTACTACCCTCCTAGGTCATTCTAGTCCACCTATACTTAAACTTAGAGCTAAACCATAGCTCTGATACCACCTATCTCGACCCCGACCCCGCGGGCCGGGAGCTCGCGAGCTGGACGTCGACTTAAGACAATAAAACACCAAAATACTGAAGATAAAAATTCCCTTTGATACCAAAAGACGATAATACACAGTTTTAGAAATCCATTCTTAAACAACAAGATATTACAAGTAGCATAAGCTCCACAAGCTTATACCAAAATACCAAATATTACTACCCTTAATGACGTCTCAGTTTGGTAATACTATCCCCAAGGTTATACATTTAACAACAATGTAAACCGAATAACAACCTGCCCAAAACGTCACGAACACACTCGTCTCCCTTCTCGTGATCAGCGAGTCCTATCACTTTCCTCCTGGGTGGGGGGGGGGGTTAAGGAGAAACAAAGATAAAAATAAAGGGGGTGAGATAAATCTCAATAAGTTACTAATGAAACTATATGACATGTTATGATGCAATAAACATTAATAAAACTCACATAGCACGTAGCAATTATCAGTGAACAGATAGCAGCGGAAATAAACAAGTAACAAAGGATATTAGCCAAGGTTTTCCAAACGGATAGAACAATTACTGCGCAGCTTCAACCAATCAACCAATCAAACCATCTTCATAGTAGCATAAACAACTGAAGATAACAACCCCGGTACCGGAACCATAACAATGTAACATGTCACAAAGGACAGGGAAAATGACACAGAGTCATACCCAAAACGACTAGCTAGAATACTCACCAAAGGAGCTAGCTCATCCCAACCAAGGTCAATCTGGATGAGGAAAGAAGGACCAATGGGCGATGCTATACTGGACTTGGCTTGTGCCATTATAGCATTATCCATTGCCTGACTCGAACACAAGTAACCAGCTGGACTTTCAAATAAATGCTAAGTAATAAATACTAGCTTAAATAAACAACTAATGATTCCAAAGTAGGGAACCATTCCAAATAAATCACCATAAAGATGAACTAAAACCAACCACACATAATAAAGTCGTTCCAACATTCCCAAACAATAATTGATCAATTTCCATATCACATTTGTTCACAAAGGAATCAATTCCAAACAATAAAGTGTTCCACGATGTTAACTTAAGTCCACTAGAATAGTAATCCGAGCCTAGACCACGCTTGACTCTCAAAACAACTAAAAATAGAAACTTTCCTGAACAGCCATCATGGGCGGTCGCCCAAAACCATTGCCTAATCACCAAACCAACTGATGACCTGGGCGGTCGCCCAAAACCATCATGGGCGGTCGCCCAAAACCCTTGGCAAAACCTAAAATCAACTGATGGCCTGGGCGGTTGCCCAACCCACCTATGGGCGGTCGCCTAAGACCCCTGTTCTGCCGGAAATCGGTAGGGATGAACTGGGTTCTTCCATTTTCTTACCAAAACACCACTCAACCAAAAATCAAACCTTCTAACTACTATACCAATGTACCAAAATAACTTATAAGTCTAAAATGACTCATATAAAATCATCTAGACTACCCAATTCAAGAGATGATTTAAACATCAAAATTTCACAAAAATGGATAAAATGCAAATCAATTCCAAATCAACCCAAGAAGCAATATATAACAACTAGAGCATCAAATGAGCTAAGGATGAACATTTTTTGCATAAATGGGGGAAAATTAACTTACTTGGAATTTATCAAAGATGACGGAATTCGAATTTTCTTAGCTCTACATGATCCTAGCGACGATCTAAACATTTTTCATAAAATGAGCAATAAGAAACAATGAGAGGAAGATGATCAAAATGAAGGAAATGAAAGGGAGAATTTCTTACCTTCTAATCAATGGAAGAGAGAGAGATTGAGTGTGTGTGTGTGTGTGCAGGGAAGTGAGGGAGGAGGTGAGGGAGAGGGAGGGAGTAGTTGATGATTATTTTAAAATCTTACACCTAGGCCCTCTCTAGCCCTACTAACACATAAACCCATATCCCCCACTAACAACTAAGACCCAATAACTCTACACTAGCACAAATGATTAATTAAAATGCTAGGCATAAAAATGTTATGAGATATAAATGCACACATAAATGTTTAAATAGATAAATAAATAAGCAAATAAATAAATAAATAAATATTTTCTACTAAGAAAATAGAGACGGGTTTTCGGGTCGTGACAACCTTCAACACTTTGAACTCAACCGATGTCATGAACATTGATTTAAATATCAGCACTATATTTGTACTGTAGCAACTCAAGATAACCCAAGGTTCTCATCATGTATCATGTACTATTCAGTAGAAATTATATCTGAGATCTCACAAAGAATGAATACATCCTTCAATTTTGGTGTAGACATTCTTCCATTAACCACATATGCTAAATATTCAACACAACCTTGATAATCATTCTCGGGCTTTCAATGCAGAACATGAATATTATACATAATTATATCATGCTCATATAAATAGTCAAGCATACTAGCATAGAAATATTCACCATCTATTGTGGCAAACAAGAATGGCATAACATACAGAAAGCCAAATCATAACACGTAAAAGCCAAGCCATAACACGTATCACATCAATGTCCCATGCAGGTGACATGACCAAGTTAACATATAATGTATAGGGTGTTATCACCCACACTTCTATCAAGCTCTTATAAATAACGATATCAAGTATGTAGTCTCTTACTAGAGAATACACCTCCACGTAAATCAAGAAATGAGGACAAGCATGCATATAGCACGAAACAATGTCCACTGCACAAGATAGATACGCCTAAGTCTTTAAAGACTCGCGCTCTCGATTCTCAAACCATCTAATTCCAATTGGGATCAACACTATCAACACCAGTCCTATGCCTGGTATAACAACAAGTAACGAAGCACTCGACGTCGGTAGCACACCCAAGACTAACCCAACCTAGGCCATAGACCCTATCCAGGCTTAGAGCTAAACCATAGCTTTGATACCAACCTGACACACCCCCAAGTCCCGGGATTCCCCAATAAAACCTCGAACCTGGTGCGCGTGACTAACAAGAAACGAGAAACTGAATGACATCTGCTTATATCAAACTGACATCATATATATACTCAAGAGGAACGAGATAAGATAGCTCACAACGAGTTCTATACCAAGAAATTTAAACCAAATGTGGCTATACACAGCGGAAAACATGCCTAGCATATAAGATGGCATTACAAGAACTATACAAGTCTAACCAATATACTGAGTCTAAACAACTGATACAAGATCGTCCTCACCAAAACTGGAAAGAATAACAATCCCCAAACAAGATCAACCTGCCAAGTAGGCCCCTGCTAGGTCGAGCCTCACAACGTATTACCACTTGCTTTCCTGAGGGGGGGTGGAGAACAAATAAACAAGGAACGGGGTGAGATAAATCTCAGTAAGTTACTAGATACAAGTACATAGCATGTTATCATGTAATCATGCAGATCAAGAAGATTATCAAGTAATCATGCTCAAGATGTCATCAAGTAACAAGTATATGAGAGGCTAAGCCAACTCATCAAGTAGCTAGCACATAAGGCTAAACTATCACGTTACAAAGGATATTCCAACCATATTCCTCCCAAGTAAACCATTGTTGTCGTTGCTTATTGAAGTTGACAAATCACGATCAATCAAGTTGCTGCTGTGCAGTACAAAAGAGGACCCGGTAACCAGTGTCACTTACAAGAACAAGATTCACGAGGTGTTCATGAGTTTAGCATTCACTTTTATCAGGCGTATTGCTCTAATAAAGGAAGCTATGCCCTTACTATGCCATGTAGTAAGGGGTTAAGTGCAGATACATAGATCCCCGATTATCAACTTAGCCACAGCCTCGCGATAAGCGTGAACCTATATACCTCCGAACAAGCAAGGACCAGCTGGACTCACACAAGAATGCACAAGTAGATGTTTACTTGAACTACAAGAGTATAGAACTAAGTCCAAAAGTAGTGGACTAGCTCTTCATGAACCATGTAATTATGTGCTCACCAAATACAAGTACATGTATGCTATATTTGCAAATACAAATCAGTATAACAATGGCACATAATGTGTCCACGTAACATAATCAAGCCAAATTAGAGTCTATTAATAACAGACCCCAACCAAGTAGTAGGGTATGTCATACTATATCACTTTATCATATGAAATATTTGCACGTACATATTCATATAACCTTTAACACACTAATGTGTCTATCACGATACCCTTACTTCCAAGTAGAACCCAACATCTTAGACTCTAAGCACGTAGTCAAATAGGTCGTATTGTACCTAGTCACAATCATATTTCGCGTATATGTATCGCTAATCATCGAATACATTTTCCAACACATATTTTGTTCTATAATCATTGTTTTATGAATTATCTTCATATTACACTAGTCCCTCTTTCTTAAGGAACTCATCTCAAGAACAGGATATTTTCTTTATACTTTATATACTTCATTGAGTATATACACGATTAAACGAATTACTAGCATATTAGTGCTTGTTCATAGAACTTTCAATACACACGTATTAGATTCGAGTATGTCTTAGAGTTGTTCATTCTCTATCTAGTTCCACATTCCAATTCTTTGGTTATTCATACCATATATCAAGTAGTCAACAAGCCACATTCTATCAAGTAATTATGTGCAAGATTTGCACATACACATCAAGGATAGTTTTAACACGTTAGTGCTTGCTCATAGCACTTTCAAGTTCATTATCATACACACGTATTGTTTTTAAGGCATGTACAAGATTTTATCATCTTACATTCAAGTTCTCAATCCAATTCTTTGGATATTCAAGACATGTACAAGAATTAGTTATCTTATACTCAAGTTATTATTCCAATCTTTGGATATTCAAGTCATGTACATGATTTAATTGTCTTATACTTCAAGTTCAAGCTAAGTAGATGAGTTATACATCTCATACTTACAAGTTCTTAATCCTATACTTTGGATGTTCAAGCTCAAGACATTGTTCTAGTGCCCCTAAGGTACACAAACATTGGTTTCAAGACACATATAACACATTAGTGCTTATTCTTAGCACTTTCAAGACAATTAAAAGAGTTCTTACTCTTAGGCTCAAGTTCTCATTTTAATTCTATGAGTACTCATTTTCAAGACCAAGTTCTAATGCCCCAAAAGGTACATATACACTTGCTAGGACATCTTATACTAAGGCTCTATGCCTTAGGAGGGGTAAGGTTTCATTTCATTTGAGTTTAAACCACATTTGTGAAACAGGGGACTTGGGCGGTCGCCCACTCCCCACTTGGGCGGTCGCCCAGACTAAACTTTTGGAACCCCTCTTTCAGTAGTTTTGGGCGGTCACCCATGGCCCCTCTGGGCGGTCGTCCAGAAGCCTAGAGCTCAAATTTTCCATTTTTCTCACAAGTCAAATTTCATCCGACCCACAAGTAGGAGTATAAATTTCTAACACTCCCTAACATTCAAGAGTGCATTTTAACATGCTCAGAACACTTCTTTAGGGATACTTTAATTTATTTTACCGTCCCACAAATAATAGAATAATTTCCTTTTATTCGATTTAAATATTTCACCGTCCCAAAAGTATAAATATAATTTTCTAATATACTAATATACTCATTTAGGGATACTTTCATTAATTTCCCCGTCCCACAAGTATAAGCATAATTTTTCTAATATACTTGTATAAACATTTAATCAAGTTAATATTTCACCGTCTCACAAGTAGGAGTATAATTTTTTTTCTAACACTTACAAACCCAACCCATTTAGGTTCATGTTCTCTGTACCTAGTATAAAAAATACTCCCTTCGTCCCAATTTTACAAGTATCACAAAACTCATTCAAATCACGAAATTAACAAGCACAAGTACCAAGAATAACATATAGGCATGTTATTACAAGCAAGGGGGAGCTAGTGACTTACCTAGTCCGAAATCAAATTCACCCAAACTAATTTCTGTTCGGCAGGAAATGCTCTACTCACCGCCCTAATCATTTATGCAAAGTCGGATTTTCGAACAGAGGCATAATTAACCGAGAGGAGTCGAGAATAGGGTAAACCCTAACTTTTCTTTTGAGACAGAGGAACGTATGAGAGAAATTGGGAAAGTGATCTGAGGACATTCCCAGGCAAACAAGTTTTATCCTTTATAAACATTCAAGAATTGTACTTTGGCCCCTCAAGTTCTACTTTTAACAATTAAGCCCCTGAACTTTATATTTTCACAAATGACCCTAAAGTTCCAACTTTGAACACTTAGGTCCTAAACTTGCTCAATTAGTTAAATATTTAACTCAATTAAAATAGCATATAAATATGCAAGTCAAGAATTTAACAGGAATTAGGACGGACGTTACAACCATTGTTTTTGGTAGAGTTCGATATGGTTTGGAGGAGATGGTGACTTATGCATTCTCCACTGCGAAAACAGTAAGTATGCATAAATTAATTTCTTTCAATAAAGATATATCGTGTGATAAATCTGCTATGTGGTTGGTCGTTGTGAAAAAATAGATGGTATCTCTTATTGAAAGTCAGACATGGGAATTTGTTAGATCACCACCAAAGAAGGTGTTAGTCAGTTACAAGTGGATCTACAAGTTCAAAGATGGTACTCCAAGGTTTGGGGTAGACTACAATGATATTGTTTCAACAGTTGTTAAACACATATCTATTCGCATCTTGTTGAGTATTGAGGCGATGCAAGATCTAGAGTTTGAGGCGGAGATCTACATGTGCCGGCCTGAAGGGTTTGTTGTCGAGGGTAAGGATCATGTTTGCCTGTTGAAGAGGTCCTTGTGTGTGAAGCAGTCAACTCGACAGTGGTATAAAAGGTTCGACATTTTTATTGGTACCCATGGTTTTGCTAGATGTGGATTCGATAGTTGTGTTTACTTGTTGGTTTATAGTGATGGCACATTGAGTTATCTTGTTTATGTCGATGGCATTCTTGTGGCTGCAATAGATATCAATGATGCTTACTAGGTGAAATGGTTATCTTCTTTAGATATTCCTAAGTCTAAAGATGATATGTCACGGGTTCCGTATTCAAATGCTTGTGTGTGCATTGTGGATGGCAAGAACAGTGATGGTTATGTTGGGAATGGTGATTCAGATTGGGGCGGTAATCTTGTTGACAGAAAATCTACATTGTGGTATGAAGATTGTCTTGTTGGTTCCGCGGTTTATTGGAAATCTGGATTGCTGGATGTCACGGAGTTGTCTACTACCGAGACTGAAAATATGGCTATAACGAAGGTTGTCATGTTGACAAAGTTGATTTCTAAGTTCAAGAATTTCTTGGACTTAGTTGGTGTTAGTAGTCATTAATGCCCGTAGGGGTGGGGCGACGGAGATAGAGATGTTCTCTTAATATACTATCTTTTCGGGAATTGATCGTCAAGGTGGAGAATTGTTGAGTGTGACTCTCAATTCGGGCTTGATTTGAATTGGTCTTGCAACGGAAGAGGAAGATAGGTGGCTCAGAAGGTTTGGGCGACCGCACATGAAGATTTGGGCGGCCGCACAGGTAAGAACCTTCAAGGCCGGAATCAAGACTGACTGTTTGGGCGACCGCACAAGGGCTTCTGGGCGGCCGCACAGTGATGTCGGGATTGGGTTTCCGAATTGATTTTGGAAACTGATTTTGGCTGTGATTTGGACTCCTATTTCTTCTAGGGTTGGGTCTATATTTCGTGTATAAATATAGGCAAGCCTCCAGACCTATTTAGAGTGACTTTGTATAGATCCTTGAGAGATATTGATAGAAAAGCTAGGTTATTCACTATTGTGAGAAATTGTGAGATTGTGTGAAAGGTTTTCACCTTGATTCTCCTTGTACTCTTCTTGATTATAGTGAATTGATTCTTCGTCGCCTGTGGACGTAGCCAAGTTGGTGAACCACGTAAAATCTTTGTGTTCATCTATTTTTCAATTTTGTTCCATTCTTGCTATTTAGTTATTTTGTGCTTTCATCTTTATCAATTAAGCAATTGTGTTTGGGACCTAAATCCTAACAAATATAATTATAATATTTGATATAATTATATTCTCGTATTGCATCAAATGATAATTACTTTATTGCTTGGAGATAATACCATTAGACGTAAATGATGCTTTGGCTGGTGGAATGCAAACAGATATGCACAACACAATGCAGCCATGTATGGAGTTGATCATCTTTAGGATTTTACGAAATGAGACTGTTTCATATGTCAAGCAGCCGTAGAATGGAAACAGATAACATATACTCCCTCCGTCCCACTCGAATTAGGACAAATTTTCATTTTGGGTGTCCCATTCGAATTAGGACAACCCAAAAATGGAAATGTTTTATTTAATGGGACTCATATTCACACTCACAACAACTTTCCACTCATTACTCTCTACCTTACTTTCTCTCTCCTACTTTAATTTTCATACTCACAACACCTACTCCACTAACACTTTTTCCTGAATCCCCGTGCCCAACCCAAAAATCATAATTCGGGTGGGATGGAGGGAGTATCATCCAATTGCAGTTACGTTCACCCCCTCCACTTTTAACCTGTAAGGACACCTGCTACCCTAGCTTCAATTCTTATCTTCGCAACCAAAATTGGACAACCCACAATAAGAAACACAAAAAAAGAAAAGAAAATAGAAAATAATCAACCCACAACAATGCATACTGTATTATGATCCCAAATTACAAATTATTAGAAACAACAATGCGTGCATTAACCAAAAGCCATAAATCTATTCTAATTCTAATACGGAGTGATTAGAACAAAATAATCACAACAAAATATCACATAAGAGGTATATATAAATAAGTGATGCAAACAGATATAGGTGTGTATTATACGATTGAGCTGCCAAAAAATCATAGCTCTGGATACAACTATTGATCAACCCAACCCAAAAATCTAAAAAAAAAAAAGCATATGTACTTATTATGAAGTGAAATAACACTGAAAATGAGGTTTGACATACATGTTTGCTATCTCATAATTGTACCAAGTTACTTAGTTAGACAATTTTCCCTGACCCAAATAATCTTTCATCAATTCTTAGAGCTTCTTCTGTATCACTTTGTTATTGAAAACCTACTGCCAAGTTATTTGAACAGGAAAAGGAAAAAGTGAGTTTAAGAAAAAGTGAATTGAAACTAAATTTACGGGACGTAGGAAAAGAAAACACTATATGACCATCAAGCTTTCATTTAAGAGCTGTTTATTTCGAAAAATCAACTACAAAAAGAAGCATCCTTCAAAACAAAAGGCCCCACCTCAAATATAACCCATAACCCCAACCCCACTCACTTTCCACTTTCCCGCCACCCCTCCCCCACCTCCACCCCAGTTACTTTCCTCTAACTGAAAACTTAACCCAGCCCGATACATTATTTTCTGCGACCCCCACCCATGTACAACCAAGTAAAGAAAGCTCTACTGTCTAAAGCTAGTGAATAGAAGAAACCAAAGTTGCAATGCTTATAATACATAATCCATTGTATATATCAACAAAATATTCTTCCCAATAGGATCTAAAAGTCTTGGCAAATTTGCAAACCATTTTTCACATATAAAATACAAAAGCACCTATAAATTCAGTGTTTTCTCCAGTCCACCCTTCTCCTTCTTGCTCTAACCACCATCACCGCCATGGATTTTAGTTGATGCTTTCCCAAATGTCATGTTAAAAGAACAACAACAAAACCAGTAAATTCATAAACAAACCAATTCACTTGTAATGCATCCCCATGAGATTTGTGTACCGTTAATTTTAAAGTTCTAAAATAAAGGAGAACGAAATGACAATGATGCAGCCAAAAAGAGCAACAACATACAAAGAGGGTACCAAATGGCAGAAGTAACTTTTGTTTCCACTGGGCAAGAGGAGACTTTTCTATGAGAAGAATATAAAAATTTGATAAAGCGAAACAAAAAAGAACATCGATGGACCAAATCCAATTCGAAAACTCTATCCTTATCAACGACACCAAAGATTGAGCTGTATTTCTATGAAGTCTATATATGCATGTACAAACAAAGAATATTGGACAAACTAACAAAAAAAAATGGAAAAAAAAAAGAATACAGTAAATTAAACTGCTGAAGCAAACTAAAGAGAAAAGGAATTGAAGAAAAGAGTTATAAGGCTTGTTAACAACCGGAAGATGTACATTTACACGGGAGTATAAAAATAACAAAATTTAAAAGAATCACCTTCTCAAAACGATTGTGCCTGAACACCATTCCACTGCATTTACCACGCTGCATATACACCAAAAAAATTGTTCAACCCAAAGATTAAACTACTTAAATTGAAGCAATGAGATAACAAATTGAAAATAAATGAAATAAAAAGAGAGTTACGTTGAACACTGGGGAACGCATTTAGGGCTTTGGTTAGGCTCCGACTAATGGATGAATTGCCGGCGAATTGCCGGCGAGAGGAGGACAGTAGGCCCTTGGGATGAGGCCAGAGGGGAGGTAAACTTCTAGAGGATGAGAGGAGAGGAGTGCAGAGGTGTAGAATCTAGTTGATTTAGAGGGGATACCAGGCCAACGCGTAGACTGCCTCTCGCGCCGGCTTCGTTTCTCTCATCGTCGTCGGTGTGTGTTGGAGAAGTACTTAATGAATAGCGCAAAGAGAAGGTACAAAGAGAATGAATAGCGCACTTGAGAAGGAGGCGACTATCTAACGGTGACTGGAGAAAAGAGATCGATGGAGGGTGTTAGAGCAAAATATACATAAGAATAATGTCAAGCGAAATAATCAAACACAAACACAAGAATTTACGTGGTTCACCAACTTGGCTACGTCCACGGGCGGAGGGAGAATATATTACTATTCAATGGTAATTACAAAAGACAATCTTCACTAATCTAGTTGCACGAATTATTGAGCCCAATAATTCCGTCAACCTAAATCTAGATCTTAGATCTCTACTTGTATCTATCAAAGATGACCGGCAAAAATAATTCTAGAGGAGGGTTAGTATTTATAGGCATAAATACTAGAAACCCAAAAGGAGAAGGAATTATATTCCTTGTGTACAATGTAATTGAAATCCTATTTCTTGTGTTCAAAGTAATTCTATTCTCATTAGGAAATGGCTTTCCTAATTCTTGAACAATTCCTAGTACCAATAAGAAACCTAATTAAACCAATAAACCTTAATCCTTATACCAAAAGGATTTTCTTTTCCTTGCCCAATTCAAATCCCAAAAATTACTCGACTTGTTGCGGACATATCCTTAACCAATAGGCATTGATTCAAAGGCATATTCCCAACAATCTCCACCTTGACATTGAATCTCCCTGAACCATAATTTATATCCACTAACCGACCTCAACTCCACCTTGAGTTGAATCTTCCGCTTCCGAACATATCTCTCCACCTCCGCCACCACCTTCTGTCTTTTCCAAGACACCATCTTTGTTTACTCAAGAACAACCACATTTACTTAGTCAAGCAAACGACTTTTCCGGCTCAACTTGTGCAATGATTTCTAGATCCCTAGAACCTTCACCACAACGTTGACCACCATATCTGAAATATCAAATCCACAATCACTAAATTCGAATACCATATTACCCAGATAACGACCGTCGATCTTGTCTCAAACTTCAACGTGCTTCGAACTATTCTTGGATCACCAACGAACACGGACAAACACCCTTGAATGACTTGAACAAATCACTTCTCATTCTGAAAATGTATCTCGAACCCATGACTACTTATTTGGATTTCTTCCCTATAAGCATCTGCAAAAACGGAAATTGTTCATGAACTGCACGATTGCGTGATGTCTGTACGAACTGCTACAATACTCCACTAACATGTGCTCTTACTTATCTTGTTTCTTCAAACTCTCCATAACGCCGATGAGAGCCAATAAACTAGTATTGATGTCTTAGAAAGCCTTCTAGACCATCAACATAATGTTTCGCCGAACACTTAAGACTGTACACCTCTAGAATTTAAGAACCCCTTTTACCGACTAGACTTGTGTATCTACTTCTAGGCCTTCGAATAGATTACACCTTAAATCCCCAGATTGTACCTTGTCTCGATTGATTCTCAATCCCAATCCAATGATGAGCTTCGAATTAGTCTAGAAAGCTTCGAACCCACTCATTTAAAGGCGAATAGAATGCAATCTTGTGCTTTACCTCAAGCACCATTTGTCACTCTGGACAACCTTTCTACTCCCAAGCAACCGCACGATATGCTAAGCCTAGCATTCCTTAGTGCCTCTAGACCGCCTATCTAGAGCACCGCCCCTTCCGGGCGACTAACAGTTTTTCATTTTTGGCAAGTTCATTCGGCCGTGAACCTCGCCCACCGAGATAAACTGTCCCAACTCAATCTGCGGATAGTCATATTGTACCTCAGGATCGTCTGCCCATCTACTCCTTCTTGTAGAAATCGGTTCAACCTTTTCCTCAACTATCTCGCTTTGCTCTACCCTTGGATTTAGAAGCCACTCATCCCCGCGCCGTGAGCCTTCTTCCTCTGATAGAGAAAAATCACCATGGTTACTATTTACCATAGCAACCTCCACGAGAACATCATCACCAAGACCCATGATGATTTATGCATGCGCCTTCTCCTCCAGAGAATCCATCACTTCCTCGCTTCCCTTCCGCTCCTTATAGAAATTGGGCCTCTCTTGCTAGAAGATTTTTGAAAATTCTTCTTCTCGCTAGAACCCTTGCTGCCTTCCGTAACTATCCATGTTGAATCACTGTTTGTACTAGATCTACTCGCCACGAGGGTGCCAATAAGCCTTGTTTCTTCAACAAGACTTCTGTCTTGATGTGTCCAACCTAGACACCCAGATTTCTGCACGGACGCTGCACGGGCACTGCACGATCGCTGACCACGAACTGCACGTGTACTGCACACGAACTGCAGGGCCTTCATCTTGATTTACCAAAGAATAAAATAATATTCCTCCCATTAGTCTTATCGATCGTTTATTCAAATACTTGACCCACCTTCTTCTTTGCAGCAGAAACCCTAGATCTCTAACCTACCAGTCGCCAATAAGAGAAATCGCAACAAGATACTCCAAACGCATACAATCGAAGACAAAACACCAGCAGCTTCTGTCCGGATACAATTCCGGATGCTACTGACCTCAAAATATGATCTCCACCGTTTAGATTGAATATCTATGAGTCCCGAACCTACTCACCAAAATTCAGCACGATCCAACTGTGAACAAACGCCCCCTTTTTCTTCACCGCTGCACTGGATAAAAACGGACCAAAAACTGCTACCTTGTTTTTCTTCGATCTTGGATCTCTTCCGTCGATGCTAATTCTCCTCTTCAACCAAGCTCTGGTGCCACTTGTTAGAGCAAAATATACATAAGAACAATGTCAAGCGAAATAATCAAACACGAACACAAGAATTTACGTGGTTCACCAACTTGGCTACGTCCACGGGCGGAGGGAGAATATATTACTATTCAATGGCAATTACAAAAGACGATCTTAACTAATCTAGTTGCACGAATTATTGAGCCCAATAATTCCGTCAACCTAAATCTAGATCTTAAATCTCTACTTGTATCTATCAAAGATGACCGGCAAAAATAATGCTAGGGGAGGGTTAGTATTTATAGGCATAAATACTAGAAACCCATAAGGAGAATGAATTATATTCCTTGTGTACAATGTAATTGAAATCCTATTTCTTGTGTTCAAAGTAATTCTATTCTCATTAGGAAACGGCTTTCCTAATTCTTGAACAATTCCTTGTACCAATAAGAAACCTAATTAAACCAATAAACCTTAATCCTTGTACCAAAAGGATTTTCTTTTCCTTGCCCAATTCAAATCCAAAAAATTACTTGACTTGTTGCGGATATATCCTTAACCAATAGGCATTGATTCAAAGGCATATTCCCAACAGAGGGTTTTGGAACCGTTCGACAACCGCATGGTTCATCGCCGTCGGATTAGAACAGTTACCAATCAATCCTGACCTCTCTTTATCCCAAGCTAAGAGGCAGTTATTCCCTTCCTGTATTGTATTATAGACTATTATCCAAAAGCCTGTGCCAATGGCACGAGTCTGTACAAAAACAATGATAGTACAAAATGATGATAGTATGAAAATGGGTTATAGACATGAGGCCAAAATATGCTTACCCCCCTAAGTATCCACCCATTCCCACTTTGCACCCTCGCGCGGATTTTGACCCAAAGTGGCACCTTAAGTATCCCCCCGTCCCACTTTTGCCCCCTCCCCCCAACGGCGTTAGAAATCTAACAAAAAAGGGTCATGTGCATGTCATGTGAGGGTTAGTTTAGTCATTCTCATTTTAACTTTTGATAATTTTTAATTTATTATTTTATATATATATATATCTGCATTATTAATAGTAATAAATTTATTTTTAGTAAATAATTCATATATTAAAATTATTAAAAAAAAAAACAGAATATATCATTTTCTTTGTTAAAAAAATGAATATATCTTTTTCAAAAAAAAAACATAATATATACTAAGTTACCTAAATTAAAAAGACTAAAAAATATAAAAAGCCGCCATATTCATGCCCTCCAAAAAAAAAAAAAAAAAAAAAAAAAAAGAACCCATAATATATCATTATCTTCATCTCCCCCAACTCCACCTCCCCCCCACCGTCTTCTTCATCTTCTTCCTCAAGTCCGCCCCAAATCCTCTCTCCGCCCCCACCATACCTTCCCTATATCCTCCCCTCTTTCCCCTCCCCAAACCCCTTTCTCCATTTCCCTAGTTCGACGCTCCCAGCCCCTTCTTTCCCAGTTCGGCCCTCCCCTTCCTTCTCCTCCGAATCCGACCCTCTCCCACCCACAATCCAACACTCCTTCCATTCTCAGCCGCGTCGTCACTATCTTTCCCTCATCTAAGCCCGACCAGCACCTTCCCAATCGCACCAAGCATTATTGTAGAAGCCCAGATCTTCTCTTCTTATTTTTTTTCTTTTTTTGCAAAATCCCAGATCTGGGTTATTGTTGTTCATTTTTCTTCAATTTTGATATCTAAAATTGTGAGGAATTATTTATTCGGTGTTTAAACATGTATTAATTTATTAGTTTGGATTCGAGTTTGAAGAATCATACTAGAAATTGATATTACAATTCCAAATGAGTTTTTGAATCTCTTAATGATAGTGGTGGGTGGTGGTGGATGGTGGCCAGATTAATGGAGGTGGTGGTTGTAACTGGTGGTTCTAGCCCATGCCTAAAAGACGTAAAAGCCCTCTCTGTTTGATGGTGCCGACCGAAACTGGGTTGTGGTTGTCGGAATCTGGGTTGGGGTGGCCGGAATCTGGGTTGGGGTCGCCGGAATCTGGGGAAAATGGGTGGTGCTTATGAACTGTTGGTGAGTTGTCTGGGAAGATGTTGATTGCTACAACCAACAACAAATTGACATCTATGCCCTTCTATTTTTTAAAAAAATGACTAAATAATCCCTCACATGAGATGCACATGACCCTTTTTCGTTAGATTTCTAACGCCGTTGGGGGGAGGGGGCAAAAGTGGGACGGGGGATACTTAAGGTGCCACTTTGGGACAAAATCCGCGCGATGGTGCAAAGTGGGAATGGGTGGATACTTAGGGGGGTAAACATATTTTGGCCTAGACATGATAATAGTACTGAGTGACATTATAGACACGATGACAGTGTGGAGTATGTCTAAAATCATGTAACCACCTTATAATTCGAACCTGTAACCCCTACCAAATAGAAGAACAATGTCAGTTTCTCCCCCGTGACCGTGACCATGATGTATAAAAAATATGAAATTAATTATTTTGGGACAGAGGGAGTAAGAAAAAAATGTATAAAAATATTTTGGGATGGAAGGGGGATGTAAACTCATTTAAAGAGATGAAAATAGTGCAAAGAAGGTTAGTAACCGGAAAACGCATTTGTTTTTCTCAAAGAAGAGAATGAACATAAGAGACGACGTTTGTGAAAATGATCACGGTGTTAGAGTTGAGTAGTTTTGTTTGACCACCTCATAATAACCAAAGGCCGCTTCAACAGCAAGCCAAAAGTGCAAGGACACAGCCAACTATATCTGTTTGGCTCTCGGATCTCACCATGCTCTTTGCTTATACCTATAAAGTTACACTGAGAATTCTCAAGTCTACATTTTCCCTTCATACACCCTACTTGATATCTATTGAGGGTACTTAACTAATTGGTTTTCCACCACTATCAGAATCTCAAGTTTGTTGTTATAATCTTTCCACTTAGCAAAAATTGTTGCTACATCAGGTCCTTCTTGGAGTATTCCTTAAATAAGAATGCCAGAAATAGAATGTATTAACCACCCTCTACCATAGCCAACCTAGTCAAGAACATAAACAAAAACATAACTTCAATCCATTAGCCACCACCCATGTAATAAGCAAGAAAGTAGAAATCAAAGTTTAAATACATCCAATCACTTTGACAAATAACGAAATCAAAATCAAGGAAAAGAACTACCTCTTCATATCTTAGTATGAGGTTCATTATAGTCCACAAAGCCTAAGGTAGTCGTTGCAAAGATGCATGAGAAGCAAACCCTATAACAACAAATATGAATCAAACAAAATTAATCATTTTATCTACCCAGAGTTTCCTGCAATGAATTTTTGCAGTAACTCCGTACACAACAGAGACCAAAATCCAAAAATAAAAACATTTATTTTGCCTAAATTGCGTTGCTTTTTTCAGAACTGTTTTTCAGCTAGAGAGCTTGAAAATCATTGTGCTTTCATCATTGTGCTTTCAATACTTATTTTCCTAAAGGAAGTTAACTACAGTCTCCAGTATGACACATTATTAATGCTTAATTTTCTTGATGGCTTTTCTTTGGGATGTGTCATCTCGCAAAGCAAAGCAAGCACGAATGAGATCGAGCGAAGGAGTAGGGGTTAAAATTGTTCCAAGACTACAACAATAAGTAATTGGTTTCTATCTTTCAGTCAACTGGCAGTTGCATAGTAAGGAATGAACACGCATACCAATAGTTCCCCACAAAAGATAGTGTAAATAGTGAGCAGCTACGTTCATAAATTTTAGTTAAACCGAACCATGAAAAGCAAGCACGAATGTGATCATGCACGTGGATATTCCGCAAGGTTTCCAATGGCTTAACCAACAGATTAATGTGGGAAGCAGGGCTTGGATATATTGGACATGAATAATGCAGTGAGAGCAAGTATGAACTGCAAAGAAATCAACTGCAGCAACTCTTGGAACATCCTTAGGTAGGCATGCAAAAGCACAAATGTGTATATTCATGATAAACTCCATAAATGTAGAAACAAATAACATGGAGTGGAGTATCCCAGAATCAAAGTGAAAAAATAGTATATGAGAAATTGCTCCATCTCCCTTACTTCTAAGCATTCTTTCATAGCAAATGATTAAACCATTTCTAGCAAATAATTAAACCATTTCAAGGAAGACAAATACTGTGTAGTTTCTACAAAACGGTGACAACAACAGCAATAATCAATTAAGGGTGTATAATGAATCCATAAAATGTGAAGAAAGATTAAAAAAACCTTCAAATTGATTATTGACTTTATAATTTAATATCAACGACCCTTTGTCTATAGTAAATATGTGATATGGAGCAAGCACCTGATTAAAGTTTAATCTGACATATACCCATGCTAATAAAGATACTCCATTTGTCCAACTTGACCTTTTCCGTCGTATTTTACCTTGTACTGCCGTTCCACCATTTGCCTCCGCCGCCATTTCTCTTGCCGGTTTTCTCCTCTTCACCCTTCTTCCCTTTCTCCCTCTTGCATCCACCATCATCATCGCCACTCTTGGCCTTGTCGCTACTACCACCGCCTTTTTTCCTTGGTTGCACAATCTCCACATGCCTTGTCATCTTTTCCTTACGATTCTTGGCCAAAGCCCTTACGTCAATTGCTCCATTAATCGTCAGCAAATCCTTTGGCTTGTGAAATAAATTTTGTGATATATAATTTAAAGGACTTAACATTATTGGTGTACACCTCTGTCTCTTTTTCTCTCTCCACCCTCCCCCCCCCCCCCCCAAAGTTCAGTTCGCAGTGAAATTATAAAAAAATCCAAGGCATATAGATGAACACACATATTAACCTTGAGAAGATAGAATTAGAGAGGCACACTAAGAGCAACCCCCTTTACTGAGTAATTATCCAACCCCCCCCCCCCCCTCGAAATTCATTCTACAACAGCAAAATTTCAAAATCTCCAAGATAGATATAGATGAGCAGAAATATAAGTCGGAACCAAACTCGCAATCAAAATTTTAGAAATTCATGACTGAGAATTGGAAAACTAACATTGCGAGATGATGCGTAATATTTTCAAAATACTCAAGGGATTAATCTAAAACCTTGCGAGATTCCGTTTGCAACTTCATTGTTCTATCACCTTCGAAGAAAGCTGATACCTGAACAACATATAATTGAAGGTTAATAGATTGCAAAGAAAATTGTCGAATGCATGATGACTTGGATCTCTACTCATTGAAGTCAGGAACATTAGAATTTAGTAGAAAAAATAATAATAACCTAACATTCCCCTTAATTAACTCACGATGAACTCCAATTATCCCGTTCCTAAAAACCACAGCTTGGATTAGTATAATCAACTTTAACTAATCTCCACCAATTGCTACACCCATTCAAGCATCTGAACAAAATCCAGCTTAAAAATATCATCATAAAGGTTCTGGAAGTGTGAGGATTGTGTTGCAGCTATAGTACCATTTATTTCAAAACAACAAACCATTATGACACTCTCCCTTGTCTCAACCTCATAAACCTCCACATCCAAATTGTCCATCAAGCTCTTGAGATCAAGTTATGATCTCAGAAAGTCAGGATGACACAGAATATTCACATTAGCAAAGCCAATCATATGGTTAGATGTTTCATTGGGCATACACACTTAATTGAACTAACATATGACTCTCTTTGATTCCGACAATTTAAACATGAAAGAAAAACAGAAGTGTTTACCAGAATCGACGGTTTCTCTTACTTTATGACAATTGACGAACAAAGTGATTAAATGATAGAGTATTACATACAGGAGAATAGTGACAACAACAACCTCATTGGCCATGTTCCTTAAACATGTCCAAAACTGGCCACAACATCCAAAGGCTTTGATTGTTTTAGTTTTAAGATGGCACAAAAATAAATAAACTAAGATGTCAATTAGAAAGAAAAAAAAAAGAGGTTTAAAGATGAAGTTTTTGGTGAAATTCCAGTTAAATTATTTAATTAAATTTATTATTTGAAATTTCCAACGACCAAGAAAAAATTGCTTTCGTAGAAATCTTTTTCCAACATCAATAAGACGGGAAAACGACAACTAAATTGAATATGAAGAAACCCTAGATTGAATGAAAAAAAAAAAGAATACTGACCTGTTGGGCATGTTGTTCGACTCCTAGAACGAAAGCCGCAGTGGGCTTTTCCCGGGGTGAGAGAGGAGAGAGTTGGCGATGAAAGCCAAAGGCGACCATCATCGTGTAGCTGCAAAAGAAAAGGCAACACTACAACACTAAAAATCGGATTACAAAATTAAAAGATGTAACTAAAATTAGAAAAACGACTAAATAAACTCTTTCAACTCCAGTTCAATGGCCTCGATTTGAGCGGCCAACAAAGCCTAAATTTACAAACTAAACAAACGCTCAGAACATAGATCCCTAAAAAGCACAATGCAATTCACATACACAAATAAGAGGGAGAGAGTAAGAGGAAGAGAGAGGTACCTGAGGTGGAGGAGAGGATTGACGCCTGGCGGTGCTGCCAAAACAGGACCGCCGGAAGTATGATTAGAGTTCGCCAGAACTGTTGGAAATTTGACATTTGGTCAACTTTGGGTGGGTCCTATTTGTGGGTCCCTTTGAGTTTGACCATGGTCAATGTTAATATACATTGTATGATGTAGCATGAGGAAATTGTGTGTTTTGGTGAAAGCCAAATTATGGAGTTAATCCATGGTTCTAAGACTTCAAAGATGGGCATTGAAGTGCTTTAATTCTCAAAGATGAAATGGGTTGGTTGGTATCCCACATGGGATAGGAAAGCCAAACCTCCCCTTTGTTTGGGAATATAAAAGGCTTTTTGTCCCAACCCACATGGAATAAGAATGGGAAGTTGGAGTGCCATAAATTACAAGGCACTTCATAGTCTCATGTTCAAGTTACCTGTGAGGTGGACTTGAACCTTTCCCCACACGCACGCGCGCTCGCTCGGCTCGGGCTCGGGCTCGGGATAAGGGCGTTTGGGCGAATGGTTCGGTTAGTCTCGTCAGTTTCCTAACTGGACTCTAACTGTGCAGTTGTTTTTCCTTCAAGAATAAGCTACTGTAATTCGGGTAGGTTTTAGAGTCCTTCTAAAAAAAACCCTAAATGGACTTCATACGTGTATAAAATAACAGTCCCGGTTTCAGATTTACTAACGCAAAAATACCTTCTGATTTTTGCAACACGAAATCTGTCTTTTCCATACACTGTTTCTGTGATTGATCTGAGCGGGCGATTCAGGCGAAGTGGGACAGCAGGCGCAAGTGCATCTGTACCTGTTCGTGCGAGATTTCTTGGTACATTTGCTGAGATCATTTTATCCTTGGAGGATTTTGCCGTAACTCTTTGTCGCACCAGTAAGGGGGCAATAAATTCTCTTAGGAGAGTCTTCATACAGGCGACTCGATCTGATAAGTATTCTGACTCCCTTTTGTTTTCTTGTTTGCCTTTTTCCTGGTACGCGTTCTGTTGCTATTTCTGTTATGTTTTTTTGGCTATAATCTGTATTGCTATTGAATTCGTGACTGCCCCTTTAATTGATTAAATCTGTTTAATCTGAACTGGTCGAATATTTTATTCCAGCCGTCTAAGAGAATTTATTAATCATGACTTCATCTGGTAATACTGCTCCATTCAAGTCCCTTGTTGACACCATAGATCTGCCTGAGAAGTTCGCTGGAAAGAACTTCAAGCGCTGGCAGGAGCGCATGAAGATCTGGTTGTCAATTAAGGGAATGACTGGTATGCTGACTGAGAAGTGCCCTGCCATTGACGATAAGGACCCTGAAACAGCAAAGGCTGCTGCCCAGTGGGCGGAGAGGGATGGTATTGTTCGTGGATGCATTCTTTCGGCTCGGTCGAATGTGCTCTTCGATGTATACTGTTCTCCTCCACTCACTGCTGCTTCGCTGTGGGAATCACTTAACACAAAGTATAACACTGACGATGTTGGTGTTGAAAATACTGTGTGTCTAAGTTCCTGAAGTATCGGATGGTTGATGGGAAATTTGTTACTGATCAAGTGCATGAATTCCAGATCATATTGCAATCACTCAAGGATGGGGCTATGGAACTTCCTGAGAAGTTCGTAGTCATGTCGATCATTGAGAAGTTTCCTCGTGCTTGGGAGGAATTCGGTATGAGTCTCAAGCAACGTACAGGAAGCTTGACACACAATGACTTGATGAATGCAATATCGATCCAGGAAGTGCATCATAGTAACGGTGTTAGTGTACCTGTGGAGGCAAATGTCAATCTGATAACTGCTAGTGCTAAGAACAGATGAAAAGCTGTTAAAAATGGATCTAAAGATAACTCTAAGTTGAAACCTAAAAAGAACATCCAGAAAAAGCCAAAAGCAAAACAGACTTGCTGGAACTGTGGAACAGGTGGGCACTTTTCTAGGGACTGCCCGTCCAAGAAAGGAAAAGTGCCACAAGGTTCTACGGATCAAGGGCTAGTGAACATGGTGATTGGACCCAAGGACGATGAGCCGGATGCTGGTGCACCTGGAATTGAGTCTTTGACCACCGAAATCACCAAGTATGTAATCTCTAAACCTGAACTTTGTACTGTTTTATGAACCCAATGAGTGGTTAGTAGATACTGGGGCAAATGTGCACGTTTGTGCTGATAAATTGCTATTTGTATCTTACCAGCCTGAACATGGGAGAACAGTGACGATGTTCGTCGTAATATCATTAGTGGTAGTTGCTTAGTTAGAGAAGGTTTAGAGATTTCATTTAAATGTAATAAAGTTATACTTTTGGATTCTGGTAGTTTTGTTGCGAAGGGTTACTCTTCGGATGGTTTATTTAAAATTAGAGTTGAGAAAATTTTTAGTACTCTTGGTGATTCATTTATTGATTATCCTGTATCCTTTAATATTGAATCTTCAAACATTTGGCATGGTCGTTTAGGTCATATAAATTATGATTCCATAAAAAGAATGATGAATCTGGATTTAATACCTAAACATGTTATTGATAAAAAGTCTAAATGCCACACTTGTGTTGAACCTAAATCTGTAAAGAAATCGTTTCATTCTGTTGTTAGAGACTCTAAAATTCTTGATTTAGTTCATACTGACATTTGTGAATTTAATGGGCTTTTAACAAGAGATAAAAAGAAATACTTTATCACATTTATTGATGATTGCTCTAGATACTGTTATGTTTATTTACTTAATAGTAAAGATGAAGCATTGGAAAAGTTTACCATTTTTAAGAACGAAGAAGAAAATCAAACTGGCAAGAAACTTAAATGGTTAAGATCTGATAGAGGTGGAGAATATGAGTCTAACCCATTTAAGTACTAATGTCAAGACAATGGCATAGTACATGAAGAGACTCCACCATATACACCTCAATCTAATGGTATTGCTGAACGTAAAAATAGAACCCTAACTGATATGATCAATAGTCTACTTATAAGTTCTGGATTGCCTAATTATATGTGGGGTGAAGCTTTGAATACGGCTTGCCATATTCTGAATGGAGTTCCTCCTAAGAATAATTAAGCAAGTCCGTTTGAACTTTGGAAAGGTAGAAAGACAAGCTTGAGTTACCTTAAAGTGTGGGGGTGCCTTGCCAAGGTACTTGTACCCGCACATAGAAGGAAAAACCTTGGTCCAAAAACTGTTGATGCTATCTTTATAGGATATTCTGAAACTAGTTATGCGTTGAGATTTCTGATTATCAAATCTGAAATTTCTGGCATAGAGGTGAACTCAATTGTTGAGTTACGTGATGCAACATTTTTTGAGGATGTGTTTCCCGTGAAAACTGGACTCCCTAAGGAATCTAACACTACATCTGACTCTATTCCAACTCAAGTAGAAGAGATGACAAATGTGGGGGTTGATTCAGTTGGTTCCTTATCTAATGATGAGGAAGAACCAAGGAGGAGCAAGCGAGCTAGGATTACCAAGGATTATGGAAGTGACTTCGTTACTTTCAATATCGAGGGTGATCCTAATACCTTCAAGGAAACTATGGCATCTTCGGATGCTAAGCAATGGAAGGATGCCATTAAAAGTGAAATTGATTCTATTGTCTCAAATGGGACATGGGAATTAGTTGACCTTCCTGCTGGTTGTAATACAATAGGGTGTAAGTGGGTTTTTAAGAGGAAAATGAAACCAGATGGTACTGTTGATAAGTTTAAGGCTAGACTGGTTACTAAAGGGTTTAAGCAAATGGAAGGAATAGACTACTTTGATACATATTCCCCTTTTGCTAGAATGACTACAATTCATATGCTTATAGCATTGGCTTCTGTATATGATCTTCCTATCCATCAGATGGATGTTAAGACTGCCTTTCTTCATGGCGATCTTGAGGAAGAAATTTATATCGATCAACCTGAAGGATTTGTAGCTTCTGGTAATGAGAAAAAGGTTTGCAAACTGGTTAAGTCTCTTTATGGACTTAAACAAGCCCCAAAGCAATCGCATGAGAAATTTGATCAAATCCCGCACATAGAAGGAAAAAGCTTGGTCCAAAAACTGTTGATGCTATCTTTATAGGATATTCTGAAACTAGTTATGCGTTGAGATTTCTGATTATCAAATCTGAAATTTCTGGCATAGAGGTGAACTCAATTGTTGAGTTACGTGATGCAACATTTTTTGAGGATGTGTTTCCCATGAAAACTGGACTCCCTAAGGAATCTAACACTACATCTGACTCTATTCCAACTCAAGTGGAAGAGATGACAAATGTGGGGGTTGATTCAGTTGGTTCCTTATCTAATGATGAGGAAGAACCAAGGAGGAGCAAGCGGGCTAGAATTACCAAGGATTATGGAAGTGACTTCGTTACTTTCAATATCGAGGGTGATCCTAATACCTTCAAGGATGCTATGGCATCTTCGGATGCTAAGCAATGGAAGGATGCCGTTAAAAGTGAAATTGATTCTATTGTCTCAAATGGGATATGGGAATTAGTTGACCTTCCTCATGGTTGTAATACAATAGGGTTGTAAGTGGGTTTTTAAGAGGAAAATGAAACCAGATGGTACTGTTGATAAGTTTAAGGCTAGACTGGTTACTAAAGGGTTTAAGCAAATGGAAGGAATAGACTACTTTGATACCTATTCCCCTGTTGCTAGAATGACTACAATTCGTATGCTTATAGCATTGGCTTCTGTATATGATCTTCCTATCCATCAGATGGATGTTAAGACTGCCTTTCTTCATGGCGATCTTGAGGAAGAAATTTATATCGATCAACCTGGGATTTGTAGCTTCTGGTAATGAGAAAAAGGTTTGCAAACTGGTTAAGTCTCTTTATGGACTTAAACAAGCCCCAAAGCAATCGCATGAGAAATTTGATCAAATTGTCTTATCCCACGGTTTTGTTCTGAATGAATTTGATAAATGTGTCTATAGCAAAATAAAGGGTGATAATAGTATTGTTTTATGCCTATATGTTGATGATATTCTGTTATTTGGGAATAATATGAGGATAATTGATTTTCTTGAAAAGTAAGTTCGAGATGAAGGATATGGGGGTTGCTGACGTGATTCTTGGACTTAAGCTGACTCGTTCAGCTCAAGGCATTACTATCTCACAGTCTCATTATACTGAAAGTATTATTGAGAAGTTTGGTAGTAGAGGTGGCCAACCGGTTAAAACCGCCGGTTTCCCGGTTATAACCGGCGGTTACGGTTTTCGATTTGATCTAACCGGAACCTAACCGGGTAACCGTGGTCTCCGGTTACGGTTTTTCGGTTAGCCGGTTAATCCGGTTTAACCGGTTACTTTTTTTTTTTTTTTTTAACAAACAGTTTACCATTAAAAAAAAAAAAAAAAAAAAAAAAAAAAAACACAATTCATTTTTTAGCAGTTTATTTAACATTTTTTTAACTGTTTTTTTATAAAACTCGTTACCTTTTTAAAAAACTAACAAAAACTGTCAAGAATCTAACCGAAACTGTTAAAAAAACTAACTAAAACTGTCAAAAACTAACTGAAATTGTCAAAAAACTGACTGAAATTCTAAATAAAACAATTTTTTAAGTAAAAAAAGGGACGGTACCCTTAAATTTTATTAATTAAATTTAAAAAAGGAACGTCTTGCATCCAAAACATTTCCTCCCACACTAAATGCCGATTCGACCGCCACGGTTGAAGCGGGAGAAGCTAAGACTTCTTTTGCAATTAAAGAGAGTATGTGATAAGTTTCTTGCCTTTGTGACCACCACCTCAAAATATCAAAACTAATTGGATTTGAAGTGTTTTGTACAACTTCATGTCTAGTAGAGAAATATGCTTCCAACTCGTACGGAATGCTAGAGGTAGAAGAAAAAGAAGACATTCTAGGACGTTTTGAAAAATAAATATCATTAACAAAACCATATGGATCCTCATCCTCCTCATATTGTGTATCAACACCAATATCTTCATCATTAGGACTTGAGCCATATTGAGGAACATTTTCATGAATTGCACTATACTCATTATAAAGAGTCACCAAATCTTGTTTTGAATTTTCAACAACAACCGCTGGGTTTTCGTAGAATCTGTCCCCATCGGGGTATAAATTTTCATAATAAAATGTTATTATGCGAACTAGATCTTTCAATTTAACACGGGGATCCAACATCTTTGCAAGCAAAAATAAAGACGGAATGCTATCAAAATATTTGAGCCATTTTTCCCTCATAGAAGCAATGCTTTGACATAAAATGTTGCATTTTTGTAAATTTTTAAAACTTCTAACTATTGCAACACATTGATCAAGTACCAAAACGGAAGTTGGATAATAAACTCCCGACAAAGCCAAAGTAGCGGTATTGAAAATCTTTAATAATTGACATAAATTAGTGCAAGCGTTCCATTGATAAGCAAATAGAGGAATATCATAGCCCATAGTAATAAAAAAATCCATGAGATGCTCTTTATACTCAAAACCATCAATTAACATTTTATAGGTAGAATTCCACCTAGTCGGAACATCCATAGAAAAATATTTTTCGGGAAGACCCTTATTTAGTAAATATTTGATCCATTTTCTTGTAATTTACTTTTTTTTGCAATAAAAAAAAGAGCATCTCTAATGGGTTTAACATATTGCTCTAAAGCATCCAAGCCATCTTTAACACATAAATTTATGATATGACATAAACATCTAATATGAAAATACTTACCCCCAAGTGACGGTTGACAAATGAGCATCAATTCCGGTATACTAGCGGTATTAGCACTAGCGTTGTCGAATGAAATAGAAAATATTTTTTGCAAAAGACCATATTTTGCCAAAATGGCATGCAACTTTCTACAAATATTTTCCGCGGAATGAGGTGGTTCAAAACTTTCATATGCAAGTAATCTTTTTTGTAAAGTCCACGAATTATCGATCCAATGGCATGTAACACCCAAATAACTATTTCTTTGCCAATGATCACTCCAACCATCGGCACAAATTGAAACTCTTTGTTGTAATTTTGATAAAACATCAATTAAAAAATGTTTATATTCCAAAACCACTTTTTTAATATCGCGTACGAGAGTCGTACGTGGTACTTTGGAGGCGGCCGGATTTAAAGAAATTCTAATAAACCGTTCATAAAAATCATCATCCGCAAAGTTAAAAGCAAGTCCTTTAACACACACAAATTTGCACAATTCTTTCCTATAAACGACATTATTAAACTTAAATAAGACCGAAGAAGTACCTTGGGTGTTAGGTTGAGAAAATTGTAATTGAGCTTGATCTCTCTCAATCCCAACTTTCTCGGGATGTTTGCTATTGGTGTGGGCGTTCAATGTTCCATGCCCTCCACCTTTTGTGAACGGGTAAAATTTGGGACAATAGTTGCACACCGCTCGAAAATTTACAAAGTCGTCGGGGTCAATTTGTTCTTTTCGGAAATGGATAGTAAAAGTGTCGGATTTGGATTCTCGTGGTTGACGTTGCCCCCGACCACCTCTTCCCACGCCCCGAGCTCGGCCTCGGCCGCTCCTACTACCACTTTGACCAACATTTTCTTCAACATTCCCCTCATTTTCCACATGAGGTGAAACAAAATCTGGGTTATGTGAGGAAGAACCAATTTGTTCCTTGCCGCTCCTTCGAGATGAGGCCATTTCTTAATAAAAAACTAACTGAAAATCGCTTAAAAACTGATTGAAAATGATGAAAAACACAGATTTTGTTAAAAAACTAACTGGAACTGTAAAAAAACTGACTGAAACTGTAAAAAAAACTAACTGGATTCGAAAAAGTAACTGGAAAATGTTTTGAAACTGACTACAAATCACTAAAAAAACTGACTGAAACTGATGAGAAACACAGATTTTGTTAAAAAAGTAACAGAAACTGTCCAAAAACTAACTGAAACTGTAAACAAACTAACTGGAATTCGAAAAACTAACTGCATAATGTTTTGAAACTGACTGGAAACATATAAAAAACTGACTGGGATTTTCGGAAAAAATTGCAAATGTGATTTCGTTAGAAAACTAACTTGAAATCGTTACAAAACTGACTGAAATTCTGCAAACTAACTGGAAATATGAGAGATTGTGAGAGACTTTGGAATTAGTAGAGATAGAAAGAGTAGAGAGAAGGTGTGGTACTAAAATGCTAGGAGGGAGGGGGTATTTATATGTTTGCAATTTTTTTTAATTTTTTTTTTGGCCGCCCAGTTAAGTCAACTAACGGCTAGTTTGAAAACTAGCCGTTTTTGGACAGTGGTCAGACATGGGGAAGTGGGGGGGGGGGGCTGGTGCAAAAAGGTAAAAAGTAGTCGTTGGCCGGTTTAACCGCCGGTTTAACCGGCGGTTTTTTTAAACGGTTATAAACCGTCGATTAACCGGCGGTTTACCGGTTTAGGAAATCCCAAACCTTAACCGGACCGGCTAACCGACGGTTCACGGTTATACCGGTTTCCCCGGTTTCCCGGTTTTGACCGGTTAAAAACCGGCGGTTAGCCGGTTTCCGGTTTTTTTTTGCCACCTCTATTTGGTAGTAATGGTAGAATCGTTAGTACTCCGTTTGATACTTCTGTAGCACTTACTAAGAATGAGACTGGTGTGGCTCAATTGAAGTATTCTCAGATTATTGGGAGCTTGATGTATCTTGCCAATTGTACGAGACCGGATATTTCCTACTCCGTAACAAGATTGGCTAGATACACTAAGTGTCCGAATAGAGCTCATTGGAAGCTCTAAACCGAGTACTTAGGTACTTGAAGGGAACTGTTTCCCTTGGGCTGCATTACAAGAGATATCCTGCTATTCTTGAAGGATATAGTGATGCTAGCTGGATTGCCACTAACTCTGGGAGTTATGGCTGTACAGGGTATGTTTTCACCCTAGGCAATGCTGCAGTCGCCTGGAGGTCTACAAAACAAACTATGTTTTCTAGGTCTACTTTTGAGGCCGAATTAGTTGCCCTTGACACTACTGGATTGGAAGCTGAATGGCTACAAGGACTGATGTCCGAGTTACCCATGATCAGCAATCCTATGCCTGTGATTTCGGTACATTGTGACAATACTACCACAATTGCGAAAATCAAAAGTGTCAAGTACAACTGCAAAACAAGGAGACATATCCAAATTAGATTAAAATCTATAAGGGATCTTATGTCTCGGAAGGTAATAGCTGTTGATTATGTTAGTACTAAAGATAACACAGCTGATCCTTTAACGAAAGGACTTGAATTAGTTCTTGTCCAAAAATATAGGGGACTGAACCCTATATAATTCATACGCAGTACCAACCCAACCTATCTGAGTGGAGATCCCACAAAGAAGGTTCAATGTGGTAATAACAAGCTGTGGGGTGAATTGGAACACCTAAAACAGATTGACATGTTACATGTCTGAGTCTGTCCCCTGATAAACTGGAAAGGTGTTCGTAACTGCAAGTATAGTAAGAGCTTTAAGCTTTGAATGAGATCAAGTCTTTATGACGAGATGTTAGCAGTACATCTTTGGAGATGCCCAACTAAGTGAGTATTATTATTGGCCGCAATTAGAGGAAAAGGGTTATTCCTCGAAAGCACTCATGACAGATGATTGGGACGTATGGCTTATACGCGTCAAGTTATAATGATAGAGGCTGTTGTCATAGCCTTTTGTCGTGTTGTTACCAACGGACGCCACCACATTCAAGAATCAGGTTCAAGAAACCCGTTCACCTAGATTCTGTGGGGGCATAAGTTGACTGACTAGGTAGGGGTTCAAGCTGGGAGGCACCATCTATCGAAAGCATGACAATGGATAATCGTTACCCGTCTTATCACCACGGATTTGTGGGGGATTGTTGGAAATTTGACATTTGGTCAACTTTGGGTGGGTCCCATTTGTGGGTCCCTTTGAGTTTGACATGGTCAATGTTGATATACATTGTATGATGTAGCATGAGGAAATTGTGTGTTTTGGTGAAAGCCAAATTATGGAGTTAATCCATGGTTCTAAGACATCAAAGATGGGCATTGAAGTGCTTTAATTCTCAAAGATGAAATGGGTTGGTTGGTATCCCACATGGGATAGGAAAGCCAAACCTCCCCTTTGTGTTGGGAATATAAAAGGCTTTTTGTCCCAACCCACATGGAATAGGAATGTGAAGTTGGAGTGCCATAAATTACAAGGCACTTCATAGTCTCATGTTCAAGTTACCTGTGAGGTGGACTTGAACCTTTCCCCACACGCGCGCTCGCTCGCTCGGCTCGGCTCGGCCGGGCCGGGCCGGGCTCGGGCTCGGGCACGGGCTAAGGGCGTTTGGACGAATGGTTCGGTTCGTGGGCGTATCTTTTTAGTCAAAATTCATTTGAAGTTTCCTTTTTGCTAACGGAAACAGTTAGTCTCGTCAGTTTCCTAACCGGACTCTAACTGTGCAGTTGCTTTTCCTTCAAGAATAAGCTACTGTAATTCGGGTAGGTTTTAGAGTCTTTCTAAAAAAAAACCTAAACCGACTTCATACGTGTATAAAATAACCGACCTGGGAAGGGACTGGCTTGGTTGTCGATGGACATCTGGGGAGGAAACGGCTGCGTGTTTGAGGAATTGTTCGCGAATCCCCAGTTTAGAACGGAGAAAAGTGGGAGGTTTTCTTTGTGCGTCCGAGGAAATTGCTTTGCTAGGAGATTCCAAGTAGCCGGTGTATGTAGAGATCGTGGGAGAGAACAGAGATAGTGGGAGGGAAAGGGATTCTAGGTAGTAGGATTAGTTTTCCAACTTTTAATTTGAACCATCACTTATACCTAGGTTAAGAGGCAGTTAAAACAATCCTCTATTGTATTATAGACTAGTACTCCTACCCGTGCCGATGGCACGGTGACAGTATAGACCCAATTAAAGTATTCCAATATTATTTTTGCAGAAAATGTTTTCACATTCATCAATAATAGTGTCTCCCTTGAATAAAATAGTACAACAAAGATATTTAATAATCTCACCATAATTCTCTAAACTATGAAATCAAGCAACAATTCTCAATAAAAGATTAATTATGCAAAAAATGTGTACAACATATACATTTCTGAAAAGTTAACAAAGGTGAGGAGGTTACTTGAGGGAGTTAACTGTCTGACGGTTTTCATGGGAGTGGGTTATTAGGATCAACTTAGGCCGTCCGATCAAATTTTGAGAAGCAATCTCAGCCTCTCTTTGTAAAACGGTTATTCTTGCTTTGTATTGTAATATAGATTAGATTATAAAGCATAATACTGCTAATAATTACTTGAGTCTTTTGGTTGATTTTAAATACCAACACATTCTTCATAGATGAAGATGGAGATAAGAATGACTTATATATGGAGTTAAAAAATTGATTCAAGTATAAAGTAAATTTCATGTGTTAATTATTTAATAGAAGATCAAATATTAAATCACTAATTCTATATTTCATTCATCTATAAATATTGTATGTCGTTCTAGGCGTTCTCATAAAACAAACGGATATTGGGTTCAAAAAATAAATAAAATAAAACAAATGAATGAGCTTTTTCACATCAGAATGAATGACTTATATCTCAAAATGATATTTTAAAAGTAAATAATAAAAATATTTAAGAATTATTATTATTAGTAAGCTACATTGTTAAAATGTCATTTAAAAGTGAGGTGATCTCTTGTGAGAACACCTAGATCCGTCTCATAGAAGAGACGGGTCGACCCATGACCCGTGTACAACATTCTCCGCGAAGCGTAGGATCCCAACTCATGCTCCACTCAAAATCTGCCACGTGGCAGCGACTCATTGGCCCAAAAAAAAATCCATGAAAAGAAAAAACCGTTTTTTTAGTTTTTATATTTTTTTTGACTTTTTTTTTTTTCGTTTGTCAAAAGTAATACTTAGTACAACTAAATGTAACAACTGTGTTACTTATAAAGTAACATTGTTTATAAGTAAACGTAACACCAGTTTTACAAAAACAAAAAATAGCTCATTTTACTCTTTTTTCAACTGTAATACTAACTATAAATACGTGTAACGCTAACAATAACTAAATGTAATTATCGTTATACTAAAATGTAATAGTGTTTTTCCAGAATATTTTTTATTTTTGAGTATTTTGATTTTATTTTTTAAAAGAAAGTAACATTTGAAAAATAACAACTTATATACATGAATGTAATTCTTTGTACTAGTAAATGTAACACTTTAGTAGATGAAATTGTAACAGATTTTTATAGATAATGTAATACTTTACATGTATCATGATAAATTGAACTCATTGTAACTTATTATTTGAAAACATATAGATATACTATTATACAAATAAACGTAACTGTTTTACAATGTTATTATACAAGTAAAATGTAACATTCGTTTATAAAAATTGTTCCTTTCTTATTTTTATAATGTTACTAACACAAGTGTTTTTAGTTCTAAAGTGTAAATAGTTGAATTATTACTTTTCTATACATATGTATTACAATTATGTATAAACAATGTTACATATAAGTAACATGTTCGTTACATTTTAGTTGTAATAAATATTACTTTTGGCAAACGAAGAAAACATTAAAAAAAATGTTACTTTTGTACTTTTATGTATACAAACTGTTACATATAAGTAACATGTTTGTTACATTTAGTTATAGTAACTATTTCTTTTGACAAACCGAAAAACAACAAAAAAAAAAAGATTTTTTTTGGGCCTGTGGGTCATGAATCCGTGTCATGGGTCATGGTATTCTCATACAAGTTTTTGTCTTTAAAAGTTAAATTTTTTTGGAGTTGGCCTCCTGTAAAACGCGTTTTTCCTAGTGGTTAGGAAAAACGTGTTTTTCAAAACCTTCTGTCTATCACTTTCAAAGTAGGGATGGACAAACAGAACCGGAACCTGACCGGAAAAGCCCGGAACAGGAGCAAACCGGGGAGTAAACTGGAACCGGAGTAACCGGAACCGTCATTCATCCGGGCCGGTTACGGTTCACATAAATGGCGAACCGGACCGAAAATCCTTTGTTTTTCAATAATTTTAAAGGGGGGGGGCGGAACCGGACTGAAATCGGAACCTAACCGGAACCAAATTGTGCCAACCGGAAACGGGTTAAGCACGGGCCGGTTCAGGGTCACATATATGCCGAACCGGAACCGGGCCCGAAACCGGTTTTGGCCATCCATATTTCAAAGGTTCTGGCTATCAATCTCATAACCAGAAGACTTTATATTGATATCCAGAAGGCTTTATACTGATATCCAGGACCCTTATGATTATCACTTTCAAAGTTTCTGGCTATCAATCTCATATCCAGAAGGCTTTATATTGATATCCAGAACCCTTCTGGCTATCACTTTTAAAGGTTTTGGCTATCACTTTCAAAGGTTCTGGCTATCAATCACATATTCAGAAGATTTTATATTGATATCCAGAACCGTTGAGAAGTTCCGATTATTTACAAAAATGTCACCGCACGTTTTTTAAAGAAGTTCCATATATTTTTAAAAAATGTTACCGCATTTTTTTAAAACACGTTTTTCCTAGGAGTTAGGGAAAACGCGTTTTTCCCAAGAATTTTATGCTTTGGGTTGGTCTCATGTAAAACGCGTTTTTCCTAATGGTCAGGAAAAATGTGTTTTTCAAAACCTCCAGAAAACTTTATATTGATATCCAGAAGGCTTTATATTGATATCCAGGACCCTTCTATCTATCACTTTCAAAAGTTCTAGTTATCAATCTCATATCCAGAAGGCTTTATATTGATATCCAGAACCAGAGAACCCTTCTGGCTATAACTTTCAAAGGTTCTGGCTACCACTTTTAAAGGTTCTGCTATCAATCTCATATCCAGAAGGCTTTATATTGATATCCATGACCCATCTGGCTATCACTTTCAAAGGTTCTGGCTATTAATCTCATATTTAGAAGCATTTATATTGATATCCAGAACCGTTGAGAAGTTCTGATTATTTACAAAAATGCCACCACATTTTTTTTAATCACGTTTTTCCTAAGCGTTTGGAAAACGCGTTTTTCCCAATATTTTACGTTTTTCTTTTGTGAATTTCCTCACGGTCCATTCTCCTAATCACAATTGTGATATATATGCGAGCCGGAATCGATCAATTTTCAAATCCAGTACTATTAGTTATCTGCAACCTTTTATTTTACTTTCAGTTTCATTTTTCAGAATTAGAATTTTTGCTAACAATACGTCTTCTTTGTTAATTAATTTATTTTTGAATTATTATTGTGAATAAGCATTCTCCCATGCTATTAGAATGTTAATTAAAAACAAAATGATTAACATATTTGAATTCTTTTCTTCATGTACATATAGTGTTCAAGCGAGATGCGAACGATAGATCGAGTCGTAGATCTCAAAGAGGGATTTTGGGTCTAGGACAGAATGCTAGTAGTAGTGCTAGTCCTCTAACTGAGTTTTGCCTCAGCTACCATGTGTGATCTCTTGTGACCTCCCAAAATCTTGTCCTTATGTGATCTCTGATGGTATCAGAGCTACTGATCTACCTCCAACATAGTTCATTTCCGGCCCAGTCTAGCCCATGCTCTCACTTAGGTCTCTCGCTTCTTCTTACCCCATCTCTAATTCTAAGATGGTATCAGAGCCACCGATCTATGGTGGCCTGACTTCCGCTGCTTCTACATGGGACACGTGCAGGCCCAACGGCCCACGATTCTGCTCCGCGCCACCCGATTAACAAGTCCACGTTGTAAGCTTGGCAAAGCCCGGCTACACGTGAGGGGGCATATAAGAGATAATTATCTCAATCTTCTAAAGAGAGAAACATAGACCGGTATATAGACTTGAGGAGTTACTCTCCTTATCGCCAATTGGTTTTAGGATAAAACCTCAGACTTTATCATGGTATCAGAGCTGGCCCGTTACACGTGCAGGCCCAACGGCCCACGATGTTGCTCCGCGTCACCCGTAACAAGTCCACATTGTAAGCTTTGGCAAATCCCGGCTACACGTGAGGGGGCGTGTTAGAGACAATTATCCCACATCGGGAATTAACTAGCCATGCATTGACTGTATAAAGATCCTGGACTACTCCTCCCATTGCCAATTGGTTTTGGGATGGAACCTCAGACTTTATCAGGCACTCATGTAGTCCCCCTCCTCCCTATCAAGGATATTAAAATCCTTCTATATTTACAATTGTATTGTACTATTTACATTCCTTATCTTTGTAATTTTCACTTTCCTAATAGGTTTAAAATTGTATAGGATTCCTTATTCATGTAATCTAGAATAGTCTAGAATAGCTTGCCTCTTGTATAAATATCAAAGTACATCAATAATAATATTTGAGTCTTTCATAATTATTTCTCTCTCTCCATGTATGATTGACTTCGTCTATCATCCTTCATTCCAGTACTCCCTAGGTGTCAATCTTTTTGTTTCCACTCCTTTTTCTGCAACGCCAATGGATTCAAGAGTCAATAATGTTTCCGCGCCCATCAATTCTTGAATCGAAGCTGCTTTTCAATTTTTTAACTTTCATATCTTCTTCCGATTCTCTGAGTCCATATCCGTCCAGCCATATCGACGAGATCCGAGGCTTTAGTATTAGCTACTATGCCACCATTGTTCACAAAAAGAAAAAGGGGATGAGCATCTATTGTCACCGGTGGGAATGGAAGGAGAAAGAGGAGATGTGCGATGGGTAGGAGAATACGAGAAGACAGAAAAATTGATTAGTAGTAATCATACTTTTCCTAGAATAATACTAGGGGCACAAAAAAGTCACAAAAACTTGCTCACAAAATCCTAAATATAATAATGTTATTGGTGTTTTTAATTAGAGTGTGGTGAGTTCATTATCGATGTAACCAATAAAATATCGCCACCTCATGTTGCGAGCAAGATTTTGTGACCCTAGCATTGCTCCTTTTCCTATTTTATTTTTTGAGCAATGCTAGGGGCACAAAACAAAGTCACAAAATTATGCTCACACAATGAGGTGGTGATATTTTATTGGTTGTAACGATAGTGGACCCGCCATACTCTAATTAAAAACACCAATGAAATCACTACACCTAAGATTTTGTGAGTGAAATTTTATGACTTTTTTGTGCCTCTAGTATTATTATTATTTTTTATTTCCAGTTTTGCTTTTAATTTAGCTCTAGTTTTCTTGAATAGTTAAAAAGACATTATAACTGAGTTAAGAATGTTGGAATAGAGATCTTCTAAGGAACAAAGAGGAGGTCAAACTGGCGGACACACCAAGCGGACGCCTGGTATACACCAGGCGGGCGCTCCAGTGGGCAGTGAGTTCGCGGATTCTGAAGGCTTAATTCAGGCGGGCGCCTGACCAACCCCAAGCGGGCGCTTGGTGCCCCCGATGTGAATTCGGGGAATTGCAGTTTTGACGGGTTTTCTCTTATGTTTAGGTTTAGGTCTCATTCAAGGTTTGCTATATAAATAAAGTTCCGCCCCATAACTCATTGTAACTTCATACAAACATATTATAGTTCAAGATCCTGGCTTGGTAGTGCCCCCAGACGTAGTCAAACATATTGACGAACTGGGTAAACAATTTTTGTGTTCGTTTTGTCTTTTCTTTGCTTTATTTCTTGTGCTTGTTTGTGGTGCCATTATTTTCTTGGGATATTGCTTGGGTGTTGGAGGGTCAATTCCAACAACTGGTATGTAGAGCTCTGGTTTATCGTTCCGGGTTATAGGGCGATTAGGGTTTGTTCAAGCAATCAAGAATGGGCAAGGATAAACAAGCGGTAGAGAAATTCGATGGGTCTGACTACGGGTTTTGGAGGATGCAAATAGAGGATCTCTTGTACAACAAAGATCTCTATAAGCCTCCAAATGGAGTCAAGCTGGAAGGAGAAAAGCAGGAAGATTGGGATCTCATGGATCGGAAAGCCCTAGGGGTGGTTAGATCTACTTTGTCAAAGTGGATCGCGAAGACTACCACGAAGGTAAAAACCACAAAGGAGCTATTGGATTATCTTACTGAGAGATTTGAAACTCCATCTGCTGCGAACAAGGTTGATTTGATACGCAAGTTGGGTAGTCTCAAGATGCAAGAGGGAGGATCCTTAGCTAAACACATCGATGAGTTTAGGGATGTTATAGACTCATTGACTGCGTTGGATATTACGTTTGATGATGAGGTTCATGCGTGTTTGTTGCTAGTGTCTTTACCAGGAAGTTGGAGCAGAACGGTGACAGCGATCAATGCTTCAGCGGGTAAGAACAAATTGAAGTATGATGATGATAAACAATTTCTGTTGGGCGAGGAAAATCGTTTGAAGAAGTTGGGGACAACATCTACTTTGGGATCGGCCTTAGCTACTACTAGCAGGGGAAGGCCGGGTACTAGCAATAAAGAGAGAACTGAATCAAGGGAAAACGTAGTGGGTGGTAAGGACAAGGCCGTGGAGATCAGAGACAAACCAAGGGTCGCGAAAGGATCGGTTCAATGCTATCATTGTAAGGAGTTAGGACACTACAAGAAGGATTGTCCCATGCGAAGGGATAAATCGGCGAATGTGATAATCGAAGGTGAAGATGTATTGGTTCTAAGTGGTAGTAGTGCGCTAGAATCATGGGTGCTGGATTCGGGGGCATCATACCACTCATGCGGGCATGCAAAGGAGATGGAAAATTATACTTCTGGTGATTTCGGTAAGGTCTATCTGGCGGATGGCGAGCCTTTGGAAATCAAAGGGAAGGGGGATGTATGAATAGGAGCATCGGACGGGAAGGTCCTACATCTACACGGGGTCAGACACATTCCGGATTTGAAAAAGAACCTGCTATTAGTTGGGCAGTTGGATGAAGAAGATTACAAGGTAACTTTTGGCTGCAAGAACTGGGTTATTACCAAGGAGGATTCTGAGATCGCTCGGGGTAATAAAGAAGTAACATTGTATTTGGCGAATAACACCAAGGATAGTATCGCGGTGGTATCAGCCAAAGGTGATACGGACTTGTGGCACTGTCGATTGGGTCACATGAGTGAGAAGGGGATGAAGGTACTTTGCTCAAAGGGAAGACTACCGGGTTTGAAGACAGTCGACGTGGGGATCTGCGAAGATTGTGTGTTTGGCAAACAGGCGAGGAGTAATTTCTCAAGGACAGGTAGGGCTTTGAGGGAAGCAAAGTTGGATTTGGTCCACACTGATTTGTGGGGGCCGGCCCCGGTAACTTCTCTAGGTGGTGCGTCATATTACATGACCTTTATTGATGATTCGACAAGGAAAGTCTGGGTTTATTTCTTGAAACAAAAAGATGAGGCATTCGAGGTGTTTAAGAAATGGAAGGCTTTGGTGGAGAATCAAACGTGAGTTAAGCTTAAATGCTTAAGATCAGATAATGGTGGGGAGTATGAGCTCGGGGAGTTCAAGGAATATTGTGCAGCGAATGGCATTCGCATGGAGAAGACTCCAAAGGGCACACCGCAACATAATGGGGTTGCAGAGAGGATGAACAGGACATTGAACGAGCGGGCTAGAAGTATGAGGTTGAAGTGTGGACTTCCGAAGACGTTCTGGGCATATGCAGTTGACACGGCAGCTTTTTTGATCAATCGGGGACCGTCGGTACCATTGGGGAATGAAATCCCAGAGGAAGCATGGAGTGGCAAGCAGGTAAATCTGTCCTTTCTTCGCATATTTGGCTGCGTTTCATATGTTCATATAGACTCTGTTGATAGAACTAAATTAGATGCTAAATCTGTAAAATGTACGTTCATTGGTTATGGCGGGGATGACTTCGGGTATAAGTTTTGGGATGACCAAAATCATAGGGTTATTCATAGTCGAGATGTTGTATTCAATGAACAGGTATTGTACAAGGACAGAAAGGGGGCATCTGAAGGGGTTAGTTCGGAACCAGAATTTGTTGAGGTGGATATTCCAAACTCGGGTGGGAGCAGGACAGTTCATGATGACCAAGGTCAGGGGGCCACTGAAGATGAACCACATACTCCAGAACCGGATATTCCACTGCGTAGATCCAGCAGATTGCGTGGATCACCTGACAGGTATACTCCTTCAAATTACTATTTGTTGTTGACAGATAGTGGTGAGTCAGAATGTTATGCGGAGGCTGTTCGTAGTGCACTTTGTGATAAGTGGAAAGCTGCGATAGATGATGAGATGGACTCATTAAAGGCCAACAAAACTTGGGAGTTGATTAAACTACCAAAGGGGAAGAAGGCATTGCATAACAAGTGGGTTTACAGAATCAAGGAGGAAGCAAACGGCAGTAAACGTTACAAGGCAAGGTTGGTTGTAAAAGGGTTTCAGCAGAAATACGGTATTGACTACACCGAGGTATTCACTCCTGTTGTGAAGATGACCACTATTAGAATGGTTCTGGGTATAGTAGTGGCAGATAATTTGCTGCTGGAACAGATGGATGTAAAGACGGCCTTTCTTCATGGGGATTTGGAGGAAGAAATTTACATGGTACAACCAGAGGGATACATGTCTAAGGGTAGCGAGGAACTGGTTTGCAGGTTGACTAAGAGCTTGTATGGCCTTAAACAAGCTCCTAGGCAGTGGTACAGAAAGTTCGATGGATTCATGCATGATATTGATTTTATCAGATGTGAGGCGGATCATTGTTGCTACTTCAAGAATACGTACAACGGGTACATAATCTTGCTGTTATATGTGGATAACATGCTAATAGCGGGCTCTAGCAGTAGAGAGGTAAACAGATTGAAGGCTCAGTTGTCAGAACGGTTCGAGATGAAGGGTTTGGGGGAGGCCAGAAAAATCTTGGGCATGCGGATTGACCGGAATAGGGAGTCGGGTAAGTTGGTTTTTCACAAGAAGAATACGTTGAGAAAGTCTTGGCAAGATTTTGCATGGAAGAGGCGAAGCCAACAGGGACACCATTGGGTATGCACTTCAAGCTATCCGAGAAGGACTCACCTAAGGGCAAGGAGGAGCGTGACAAGATGGAGAGGACTCCATATGCTTCGGCGGTGGGGAGTCTAATGTATGCAATGGTGTGTACAAAGCCGGACATTGCACATGCGGTGGGAGTAGTCAGCCAGTACCTGGGCAATCCAGGGAAGCAACATTGGGAAGCGGTAAAATGGATCATGCGTTACTTAAAGGGTACTGCTGGGAAGGCTCTATGTTTCTCAAGCAAGGAGGTCGTGTTAGCGGGTTATGTTGATGCGGATTTGGCATCAAGCGATCTAGACAAAAGGAGAAGTACTACGGGTTATGTTTTCACATTGGGTGGTACGCCTATCTCCTGGGCTTTTAAATTGCAGAAGATCGTGGCTCAGTTGGCTGCGGAAGCAGAATATGTGGCAGTGACAGAGGCAAGCAAAGAGATGGTATGGTTGCAGAACTTCTTGGGTGAACTTGGGAAAACGCGAAGTGGTAATGCTCTCTACAGCGACAGTCAGAGTGCAATTCATTTAGCTAGGAATCCGGCGTTTCATTCTAGGATGAAGCACATTGAACTGAGGTTTCACTACATCAGGCATCTCTTGGAAAGGAAGATCTTAAGGCTGGAGAAGATATTGGGATCGGAGAAGCCGGCTGACATGTTAACCAATGTGGTAAACCTTGATAAATTGAAGCTATGTATAGCTTCAATGGGGCTTGGAGAATAGGAGAGGAGGAAGGCACTACCATGATCGAGGTGAGCACTAGGACGACACTAATGATGAGTTGAAGACGGATACGGGGTTTGTATATGCGGTTGATCTCTTGGTGGGAGATTGTTGGAATAGAGATCTTCTAAGGAACAAAGAGGAAGTCAAACTGGCGGACACACCAAGCGGGCGCCTGGTATACACCAGGTGGGCGTTCCAGTGGGCAGTGAGTTCGCGGATTCTAAAGGCTTAATTCAGGCGGGCGCCTGACCAACCCCAAGCGGGCGCTTGGTGCCCCCGATGTGAATTCGGGGAATTGTAGTTTTGACGGGTTTTCTCTTATGTTTAGGTTTAGGTCTCATTCTAGGTTTGCTATATAAATAAAGTTCCGCCCCATAACTCATTGTAACTTCATAAAAACATATTATAGTGCAAGATCCTGGCTTGGTAGTGCCCCCAGACATAGTCAAACATATTGACGAACTGGATAAACAATTTCTTGTGTTCGTTTTGTCTTTTCTTTGTTTTATTTCTTGTGCTTGTTTGTGGTGCCTTTATTTTCTTGGGATATTGCTTGGGTGTTGGAGGGTCAATTCCACAACAACTGGAATTGACCCTCCAACAAAGAACTCATTAAAGTGAAGGTCTCATAGTGAGCTGCCACAACATTTTGTGAGTTTTAGTTTGTGGGCATTTTGTGATCATAACATTACTCTTTGTGTTTGTTCTCTAAAAACTCATTTCGTATTTTGCGTTCCATAGCTCATTACAGTATTAAATAAACAATAAAAGAAATCAATCCCATATAAATCACTACAGATAGAGAAACATAAAATAAAAAAATTGAACTTTCAAATTTGAACTATTAGTATGCAACGAAAAATTGCATTAACTTACAATAAAATAGGTACCCGTAAAAGTGTTATTCCTTTGAACATAAACATAAGATGTTGGTCTCCTGTAAAATGCGTTTTTCCTAATGGTTAGGAAAAACGTGTTTTTCAAAACCTCTAGAAGACTTTATATTGATATCCAGAAGGCTTTATACTGATATCTAGGACCCTTCTAGCTATCACTTTCAAAGGTTCTGGCTATCAATCTAATATCCAGAAGGCTTTATATTGATATTCAGAACCAGAGAACCCTTCTGGCTATCACTTTCAAAGGTTCTGGCTATTACTTTCAAAGGTTCTGGCTATCAATCTCATATCTGCCTTTATATTGATATCCAGAACCGTTGAGAAGTTCCGATTATTTACAAAAATGCCACCACGTTTTTTTTAAAACACGTTTTTCCTAAGCGTTTGGAAAAACGCGTTTTTCCCAAGATTTTGCGAAACATAAGCAAAAAAAAAAAAAAAAAAAAAAAAAAACACATTATTAAGAAAGTATTTAAACTAATTTAATTTTTTTAATCTTATAATAAAAATTTGTTAAATTTACTAATGTATCTTCATATTAAATACTCCCTCTGCCCTAGCACAAGTGACACTAGTGGTCAATTTGACTAAACTTTGACCAAATATTAATATATAATATAATGATCCTAATGAAAATTTAACAATTGTTATTTTACCATCTTTTATAATATTTTCAGTGATAATTTTTAGATTTTCATTAGAATTATTATACTCCCTCCGTCCCGTCGGAAATTGCAAAACATACCATTTTTGGCGTCCCATAGAAATTGCAAAATCCATAAATGGAAAGTTTTTAATACTTTTTAATTAGTGGGTCCCACTTCTCATACTCACATCCACTAACCCACTAACTATTCTCTACCACATTTTCTCTCTCCCACTCAACTATCAACACTCACAACACATCACCTTTTTCACTTTTTCCTTTAATTCTTGTGCCATAATTTTTTTTGAAGTTTCCGGCGGGACAGAGGTAGTATTATATTAAATTATTAGTCAAAGTTTAGTCAAATTGGCCACTAGTGTCACTTGTGCTGGGACGGAGAGAGTATGTATTAAATATACACTTGTATTTGAAATAAATAATTAATTAAAGGAATTTTCGATAAAAATAATATTAGATACAATTGCATATGATGAATGAGTTTTTACTCATTTTATTTGATACTTTTAGACTTAATTATTGCTTTGTTCTCAAGCTTTTGTTATTTGATTTGGGTATTTTTGTATTTTGTTGTCTAAAATGATTATGACTCAATTTACAATGAAGAGAGATTAAAAGTGCTTAACGGAGTACTCTTATGATGGACAGGAACTCTCTTATGAAGGCCTGGGACTGCTGTGCAAAAATATGTTGCATTCCAGATACCAAACTGCAACAGTGACTATTCTGGAATTTCTAAAAGCTGAATGAAGGACTAAATTGAAAATTATTAAATTATGGACCTTTGAGGAATTTCGGATATCAGCCCCAAAAATTACCCTAAGTTGGAGAATGAATTTAGTTTCCTAATTCTTTATGATATATTTTCATTATTTTATTTAGTTTAAGATTTCTTTATTAGTTTCCTTTTCCTTTTACAATTTTTTTTTCCTTTTTAATTTAGGTTTTAGATTTAGTTTTCACTATAAATACAAGATTAGATTTTTAGTATTATTTATCAACCATGTAGATAGTAAATATATGTAAGGATTTTCAATATTGGAGAGATTTGTTCTCTGTCTATAAAGAACAATATCACCAACTATGAATTGGAGGTAACTTCTATCAAATATAAATCTCAAACTTTGGATTTGATTTCTTGAACCACTTTTAATTTGATTGAGGTATTTTTCTTTTTATCTTATTATCCTTATTCATAATTTTACTTGTGCTTAATTTAAATCTCTTGGTAGGATTTATAGACTTGATCAACCTATTTATCGATGTAATTGATTTGTGTTAGAATTTTCTATTTACTGTGCCAGTGTAGAAATTCATTGTAGCATCTTTATAATTTATGAATATGCAATGGTAATTGTGAAGTGGATGAAATTAAACGATTATCTATATATTATAGAATATGCTCTTGATCTTAGTTTCTTAAATCATTCATCAATTAATATTTAGATCTAGACCGTGTCAGATTTATTTATTAATTAGGGTTTCTAGTGAGTGTGTCACTGCTAGTAACTAATCTGAAACAAGAAACAGAGATTGAAATAAATCTTGTGATCAAGTGAATATGGGGTAAAAAATTTGAAAAGATGTACCTATGATATTTGAATTTAAAGGTGTGGATAGTTATCAAATTGAAGTACCTTTTAATTCCGTGATTCCTATTATTTATATGCTTGCTCATGTTGATCACATATCTTATATTATTGTCATTTATTTTATTGCTTTTAAAATCATTAAATAACGTAGTATTAATCCAAGTCCCTGTGAATCGACCCTTGTATTTGCATATTGCTTTGACGATAGCTTGTGCACTCGCGAGGTATTATATTTTTTTCTATCAACATGTAATGAATTTTTCATTGAAACTAGTAAAAATTGCTTATATAAAAAAAGATTGTCATTTATTTATTGTTTATAATTGTGGTCAAGTATTTATTACTACATGTCTAAGATTAAATTAGTGTCACTTACTCTTTCATGTCACTCCTTTTTTTTTCAAGTAAAATGATTATCTTATCCTTAAATATCTAATCTACTCCGTAGTAGTATGGAGTACATGGACCACGTAGTAAAAAAGTGTCGGGGTAAATCATTGAGTAAACCACAAAATCGATCTATGTACTATGGCCCCAACATCACTTTGACCTGCGTACTATAACTCAGTAAGTGTACCATGCGTACTATAATTTTATGATCAATTTCCCTAAGATTTCTAACACCAGTTAAAATGTTAACGGGGCTGTTAATAACTTAACAAAAAGTTAGATTAAATTTTTTAAAATTGATCCTAAATTTTAATATAAACTCCCTTATCATCATCTCCTTCCTCCCTTTTTTGCTTAATAGCCCCTCACCCTCACCAGCCAAATTCCGCCCCACCTCAACCCACCTACCACCGACCAAATTCACCCACCACCAGTCTCCGCCGCCGACAACCCTAGTCACCACTAGCGATAACCACTGTCATCACCGTTGAAAAAAAAAGGTTACTTACCTATGAAGTAATTGTTGGGTTTTGATGCATCATGCGCAGCGGAATAAAACATAAGATCAAACACCCATGAGCCCGGATCCGTGCATGTTGATTAAATTAAATACAAGATGAAAGAAAACATACCTTTGAAGATCGAATCCATGAACACGGACTTTGAGGTGCTAACGTAAACACCCTCTATCGGTATCCACACGTCGAACGGATATCAAGAACACCTTCTTGATCTGGATTGCTAGACCCAAGGCATGGTGAAGAAACGATTTCTTCATAGGAATTATTTTGCTTAATTGATTATTGTATTTTGATGATCATGGATCACAAAATAAATAATCCTACCTCTCTATAATTTATTGTTTCTAAAACAATTGTTATTGATTTCCAAAATCAACATTAGAGGCTGTCAAACCCGGCTACATATCTTATATGAGGGTCTGACCTAATTCCGTTTGGGATCGGGATTCCTTGTCGTACAAGAAAACTGAACAAACTGCACAGTTACGGGGAACCAACCGTACGGCTAGCCAGGCACCGTACGGTGGCTCCACAGCCGTACGGTGGCCATCCCAATTTCCCAAAATTTCTGCCTTTTGCTAATCCGTTCTATTGTGTATGACCCAATAGGATTATACTATGTTGGCAACGAGTCCGAACCAGTCAGAATACGTAAGTCATAAGCGGATTCTAGCAAGCCATTATGACTACCCAATTAGTATAACTTTGAAAGTCCAAAGTACCCTTATAGAATATATCACAATCCCTTTGTCACTCGATATCATATTGTACATAAGTCATGGTCCACGTCAACTTATGTTGTTCAATGCTTATTCGATCCCGAGTAGATTGATATGAGCAAATGACATTGAGCACTTCAATTCATTTGGGTACCGCCGTACAATATCATCAATCTCACTCATCGAGAGGCCAAGCAGATATCTCTCTTGAGAGAGGGACAAATCCCATCTTGACTTATCATTCTTCCTTACATGAATCCGATTATGCCAATCGTAGCCTTTATAACCACCCGGTTAGGGGTAGCGTTTGAGTACGTCAAACATAATGTTCATCATGTGGAAGACCATGATAATCTCATGTCTAAGGATATTAAATGATATAACTATTATGAGATTTAATTATGACATTTGACCATGACATAAATCTCATAACGGATCTATCAAGTACATTGTTCTCTAACAAGTACCCACAAGTTTAATCCGCATCCTATGCACCATGTTCATCATATGATTATCCATTAAACTCATGCTAGCCCTTCATAAGTGCTAGGGACAATGATTATTATAATAAACATGTAAAATATATAATAATCGGGTTTGTTATCTCTATAACAATGAAGCTATGATATAACGCATAGGCCTTTCTCAAGGACCTAGAGCATAATATCCAACAATCTTCCATTTGCACTAGGCCCAATCAATACGTATCCAATACCCATTGAGCTAGTTATGATCTCCATCATAATTGTAAGCGAGCTTATGTAGGATAATTATCCTTGTTATCATCATATGGTATTTTGCATATTTAGACATCTCCCATATTTGATGATTTCTCGAATAATATAGAAACGTCCAAGCATATGTTTAGATAAGACATTAGCCCCTTGGATTGTGCAATAACAATTATTTGTACAATGAATGTCCATTAAATTAGTGACACTAGAAACGATTTATAGTTTACTAATTATTATCTTAATCCAAATAATTTTCTAGTTGCATCCCATGCCACTAGAAACTCAACCTTTTGTAGAATAGTAATGGTACATTTAGAACTCTTCTAACACCATTATTAAATATAAACATGTATTTATACTGCAATATTTATCTTTGTCGGTTTGTAAGAATGCATCTATGTAACTATTACAAGATCGTCTTTCACTCCATCAAAGATCAAGAATACATCATTTAGTTCATTTTCAAGAACATAAGAATGTTTCTTAACTAATGACTTTCACTAGGATCCGATTGGTATTATCTTATCATACTCTAAGTATATGAGACATCTGGTCTTAGTACATTAACATGGCTTTCATGATAGATCCAATTGCCGAAGCATATGAAATCCTAACCATGTACTCTTGCTCATTAGTCTTCCAGTAAGACTAAATCTTGCAAAGATTGATGCCATTAGACATTCGCAAGTAACCTCTCCAAAAGTCTTGCATAGTGAACTTTTTACTATCTTGTCTATATTAGTACTTTGACTCTAATCAATGACCCTTTTAGATTTATCTCCATAAATCTAAATTCCAAGGATATAAGCAGCTTTATCCAAGTCTTTCATTTAGAAACTTTTCAAAATAAATTATATGTCGACCACATATATTAGACTAGGAATAATGTTACGCTCCCACTAAATTTATTGTAATCACAAGTCTCATCTTTGATAAATTCAAACTCTTTGAATACTGCATCAAAATAAAATTTCACTCCAAGTAGTTTGCTTCAATCCATCTCATTGATTTCTGCAACTTGCATATTTTATTAGAATTTTATGGATCAAAACTTTTAGGTTGCATCAAACACATCCTAAAGTATATTCATGTTAAGGAATGCAGTTTTGACATCCATTTGTCACTTTTCATATTCAAAATATGAGGTCATGACAACTTCAATTCTAATAACATTAAGCATGACTACGGGTGATAAAGTTTTATCATAATCGATATTATGAATTATCTTTACTCAATTAGTCGTGCTTAATCATTATGCAACTTGCGATCCATGTCTGTTTTCTCCAAGAAAACTCATTTTTTATCATATGGTTTTTAAGCCTTATAGTATAACAATCAAGTTCGAAACTTGATTATGATTCATGGAATGCATTTTTAAATTACCAAGTCATTGATCTAAAATCCGGAGCGGACTTTGCATCTTGGTAGGTAATAGGTCAATCATTCGCAATTATATCTTCCTAATTACTTTTTATTATGAGAAATCAATATTTCTTGTTATAGATAGTATCCTATCAGTTATGCAAATATCTTGTGTATACTTGAACGAATTTCCACAACTCCTTGTGAAATCTTGTTCAACTTCCAACTTAGGTTCTATGTCATTTTCTGGGTCTCGAACTCTTTAAGATATATTTTACTCCCACTAGTTCTTTAGATATAAACGATTTATCTAGAAAGTGCTATTTAGAGTAACAAACGATTTGTACTCTTTAAAGGGTGTAAAATAAATATCATTAAGATATCTCATGAAAATACATTTAATTAGATTTGGGTGTGATTTTGTCAAAGACAACACTTTTCACAAAAGTATCACGTCACAAGTCTTTATGAAAGACAAACCAAGTTTTCTCTCATTCCATATCTCATATGGCATCAGTCGAACCTCCTTAGATGAAACTCAATTTAGTGTAAGCGCAGCTGTTTCCAGCACATAATCCAGAAGGTTAATTAAAGATCAATTTGACTTATTATGAGGTAAAAGACAGCAGTTTGCAGACAATCTGCAGATTTTTGTTTTTTTTCTTATTCTACAAACTTTCTGCAGAATTCTCATCAAGTCTATAGTTCAAATATTCATTACTTTGATCAGATCAGAGTACACTAATATTTTTACCATGAGATATCGAAATCCTTTCCAAGCATTGTTACTTTAATGTACTACATACATCAATATGTATCAATCCAAAAGAGTACTTCCTTTCACTACTATTAGTAAAAGATGTCTTGATCAAATTTTAAGATTCACATATATCACATGATTTGAAATCATGTGAATTTAAAAGTCCGTCTCATGGAATTTTAGATATGCGTTTCTTATCATTTGATATAGACATCAATGCTTTAAGAATGTAACGCTTACATCCTTATATTCAGATTTCCATTATTTATGTTATACTTATTATTTTGTTCTTTCAAGATAAGGATATAAAGTTCCATTTATATGATTAGCAATACAATAAAGCAAATCATATTTAATGGAACACTTTCTTATTCGAAATAAGAAATATCCATAATCTTTTAATGAAGAAACCAAAATAATATTTCTACTTAAAGTAGGAACATCACAACATTTGTTCAAGACAAATATGAACCCACTAGGTAAAGACACTTCGCAAGTTCCTATGATTAATGTTGCAACCTTTGCATCATTATCTCCACATAGGTTAATCTTTACCTTCCTTAAGTTGTATTTCTATTTCTCAAGTCTTACACATTTATACAAATGTGAGATCCATATCCGGTATCCTATACCCAAGAACATAGATGTAGAAAGATAAACATAAATACTTGAAATGATAGTCCTACTACCCTTCCTTTTGATCTTTTAAATCAAATTGTAATTTCTCTAACGGTCAATCACATTGCCATGGTAGCAATTACATCCTCAGGATTTTAGGTTTAGCCATAGATATTTTCTTTAGGCTTGACAACTCTTGTCTTGCCTTTATCTTAAATCCTTGTCCTTATTAACCTTTAGAGTTTGAGAAGGTATCCATTTGATATAAGACTTAGCATTTTAAACATCAAATGTCGCTTATGAAATAATATCAAATTCGTTTGTTAGTTCCAAACTAGCTTGATTATCAAGCCAACTAAGGTAATTAATATGTCTCTGCATGTTCAAAACATGAGAACTTATTAACATACCTTTCATTCATCACATGAATGTTAGGCTCTAATCAATCTCAAACTTTTCTTGCCTTTCTTTCTTGTAGGAACGCTTCCTACGTAATTGCTTATCACATAATAATCCATGTGTTTCAGATACTTCTAAAGTTCCAAACATATGGTAGCAAGTTGTAGGACAATTGGCATCTATATATTCATCCACATGATTCTAATTTATGTCTATGTCCGTCCTAAAGGCATTAGATTTCTTAGGAATAAGATTTATTAAGAATTCATAACTTCTGTTCTTGCTTTAGAACAATTTTTAAGCTCATGACGAGGTCAAAGAAGTTAATCACATTCTCTTTAAGTGGGGTCAAACGCAGTAATTATACATGATTAAAGTTTAAGACATTCTATAAAATATGAAAATAAATATACACACATATTTCATACCATTATCATTTAAGAGATATTTAATGTATTTCACAAATACACCCACTAAATTATACACCTTCAAATACAATAATTGTATAATATAATTTAAGTGGGCTAAGATCCATATTTCACTTAACTTTGAGTCGGCTTTGGCACGACTGCTCAAAATACGCTATTTAGGTAGATAACTCCTTATCAATTACATCATATGTGACTCTTAGATCCTTTATGAGATTTTAGACATCTTATGTCTAACATGTTTTAATCTCATCTGTGCCTTAGGCCCAAAACTGTTTTCATAGCCTAATTAAGTCAAACCATTTTAAACGTATAGGAATAACTGTTTCCTTATCTTGCTCATAGATGAATAGAATTAATGCACCTCGCTTTGGCAGAGCCCACATAAAACTACCCATGTACTCACAAGTGTTTTAATCATGGATTGGCACTTGACTTAAGTTTTAAGAAGGTTTATTTACATAGAGATATGCATCATATATTTAATTATGTCAAACATAATATAATATAGTCTTTGCATAATGAATGTTAACTAATTAAATTAATTAACAGAAACAAAATCTTGTGATTTAATTATGAAGCAACTTTATGGGGACGGAATCTAAATTATCTATAAATAATTTACAGATTGGATGTTTCATTCGCATTCCCAGAAACAAGGCGCAAGCCTGCCATTGGTTCATGCAATGAATTAATCCAAATTTATTTTCCTTCTCTGCAAACAATTTGCACTTTGTTCATTGGGTTAAATTCTGAAACTTTGTTTCCGCAGAACATCTATATATTGAGAGCACAAAACGTACGGTCGAAACTAAGCCAAAAGGCATCCACAATCCCGTACTAAGATCAAGAAACCAAGTAACTTCTCTATATGGCCGAAACTAAGCTAAAAGACATCCACATTCCCGTATAGATTGTTCACTTGTTTCAAGATCTTTTCATTGTCTCTTAATCTCATAGGTTACAGCAATCCTAAACTCTTTAGATTTCTAATTTCTGCAACTTTCTGGATTAAATCATATTTCAGGAAACACGGTTTCAAAAACCAGCCATCTGAAACCTGATTTGATTCCTGATTCGAATTCCGTAAACGATTTACAGAACAATCAGAAAATCCAGAAACAAAACAAAACTGCCCAGAAAACCAAGAGCAGACGTACGATTGGTATGAAGGCGTACGCCGCCCAAGCCACCGTACGGTGATGATCCTCAGTTTTTCCAGATTTCCAGATTTTCAGAAATTCGATCAATCCCGACATCGTGTTCATGTATTAATCATATTAAACCAACACAAATTTACAGATTACGAATTTAAGTAGATCTAATCAATATCATGAATAAACACTTTATTACATATACAAATTAGATCTAAATTATCAATACACATAATCCAATTATTTATTAATAATCTCAACATGTAATTATTCATATAGATCACATCAATGTAACAATTACATAACCCCCATATAATCATGCTCATAAACTTTATATCTCATTTATAAAACTCAAATCACACATTCATCTTATTATCATGCAAATCATATAATCGAATTAAATATTTTAAACATGATATATTAAAATAATCAACAACGAACGGGGCTCTGATACCACTGTTGGGTTTTGATGTATCATGCGCAGCGGAATAAAACATAAGATCAAACACCCATAAGCCCGGATCCATGCATGTTGATTAAATTAAAAACAAGATGAAAGAAAACATACCCTTGAAGATCGAATCCATGAACACAGACTTTGAAGTGCTAACGCAAACACCCTCTATCAGTATCCACACGTCGAACGGATATCAAGAACACCTTCTTGATCTGGATTGCTAGACCCAAGGCATGGTGAAGAAACGATTTCTTCATAGGAATTATTTTGCTTCATTGATTATTGTATTTTGATGATCATGGATCACAAAATAAATAATCCTACCTCTCTATAATTTATTATTTCTAAAACAATTGTTATTGATTTCCAAAACCAACATTAGAGACAGTCAACCCGGTTGCTATCTTATATGAGGGTCTGACCTAATTCTGTTTGGGATCGGGATTCCTTGTCGTACAAGAAAACTGAACAAACTGCATAGTTACGGGGAACCAGCCGTACGGCTAGCCAGGCGCCGTACGGTGGCTCCACAGCCATACAGTGGCCATCCCAATTTCCCAAAATTTCTGCCTTTTTCCAATCCGTTCTATTGTGTGTGACCCAATAAGATTATATTATGTTGACAACGAGTCAGAACCCGTAAGTCATAAGCGGACTCTAGCAAGCTATTATGACTACCCAATTAGTATAACTTTGAAATTCCAAAGTAACCTTATAGAACATATCACAATCCCTTTGTCACGCGATATCATATTGTACATAAGTCATGTTCCACATAAACTTATATTGTTCAATGCTTTCTCGATCCCGAGTAGATTAATATGAGAAAATGACATTGAGCACTTCAATTCATTTGGGTACGGCCTTACACTATCATCAATCTCACTCATCGAGAGGCCAAGAAGATATCTCTCTTGAGAGAGAGACAAATCCCATCTTGACTTATCATTCTTCCTTACATGAATCCGATTATGCCAATCATAGCCTTTATAACCACCCGGTTAGGGGTAGCGTTTGAGTACATCAAACCAATGTTCATCATGTGGAAGACCATGATAATGTCAGGTCTAAGGATATCAAATGATATAACTATTATGAGATTTAATTATGACATTTGACCATGACATAAATCTCATAACGGGTCTATCCAGTACATTTTTCTCTAACAAGTACCCACAAGTTTAATCCGCATCCTATGCACCACAATCATCATATGATTTTCCATTAAACTCATGCTAGCCCTTCATAAGTGCTAGGGACAATGATTATTATAATAAACATGCAAAAGATATAATAATCGGGTTTGTTATATCTATTACAATGAAGCTATGATATAACGTATAGGCCTTTCTCAAGGGCCTAGAGCATAATATCCAACAGTAATCCAAATCCAGCACTTGTTAAAAAAAAAAAAAAAAATCCTAAAACAAGCCCTAAATCTGAATTTCCCAAAATCAAACTCTACTTTTATATGAAAGTAGATGTGGAAAATGGTTTAGTTAGAGAGAAAGAAGAGGGTTACAAGATTGCAGATTCATGCCCGGAAAAAGTGTTGGTTCCTTTCTTCCCATCTACTCTCAAACACACATTTCCTTTCCCTATTCCATTGTTCCAAACACCTTCAGTCCACCATGGCCGAATAATTTAGGGCGGTTCCTTCTTTTATGGCCAATAAGCAAGCTTGATTTTTCAGATTTCTGACCAAAAAAATGGTGGAATATTAGGGAAATAGTGAAGGGGTGGAGGGCAAGGGTGGTTGACGAAAGAGATGTGAGCCTGGTAGGATGGGGCTAGGGTTTCACAAACTGGTTTTGAAGAAAGGGTTGTACTCCATCCGTCCCTCTTTAATCTACAAAGTCTCAAAATATAAATATTTTAATACTTTATAAATAGTAGGAACCACTTGTCATACTTACAACAACTATCCACTTACTATTCTCCAACCCACTTTCCCTCTCCCACTCAATTATCTACACTCACAACACATCACCTTTTCAATTATTTTCTTAATTCTTGTGTCAATGTTTATTTTTTAAAATTAAAGAGGGACGGAGGGAGTATATGGCTGCAAAGAGAGGGGAAAGGAAAGGATTGCCTGTAACTTGCCGGAGAGAAGTGAAAGATGGGCAGGTGGGGGTCGGCAACTGAGCCTTGGGTTAGTTTGGGTTTGGTAGGAAGAATTGAAATTTTCAGAATAAGTTTAAATTTTCAGAATAAGTTTAACAGCTGAAAATCTTGAAGGTAAAGAGAAGCATTATTCAGTTAACCAAGGTATTGATGACAAGAAAATTGTTGACAAATACATGGAGACAAGTTCTTTCGTCAAAAGGGATGATGTTCTGAAGGCCTTGAAAGAAGCTGTTGAAGAAGTAATTGAGGTACTATTATTTTTATTATAGTCATCACAAAAAGTATTTAAAATCCAAAACAAGCATTATTCTTTTTTCAAAATAACATTTTTCTGCCTACAGATTAGCGACTCAGTTAGTGATAACGAAGAAAAAACTCCAAAACTGGAATGAATAGCGTGCTGACTTTTTTGAGGATATGGCAACTAGCACTATGGTCGGGGACGCTGGATCTACAACAAAAAGTAATCTCAAGCAGTTGAAGGCTGTCAAAATTGAGAAGGACTAGCAAGCATGGGATTTAATCTATCAAAAACTTTTCATTTACTAAGTACTTTATTTCTGTTTTTGGACTTATTCGGCTTGGTTTTAATTCTGGAATGTTAATTCCAGTTACTTACATGCACATTTTGGACAATATTTCATTGGCATGTAATGAAGGTTTTATGAATTTTTGATTCTCTAAGTAATATTTTTATGTTTGATGATGAATTATTCCTCTCAAATTATGTATTACCTTAAATAAGTCCATGTATTACCTGAAATAACTTCAGCAACTGATTACTTTAAAAATAATTTATAGTCTGATTACTTTAAAAAATTCGAAAGTAATATAATTTTGGCCCAATTTATGAAATTGAACCCATTTATGAATTTGACCCAATTTATGGATCTGGCACAATTTTTTTTTTAAAAAAATAATTATATGTGAAAGAATAGTGGATTAAGAAAAATGGGTCAATAAAGTCAGATTTATGGATCAGGTGTTTAAAGACCAAATTTATAAACGGTTTTTTTAACATGTGCCCTTAGGGCACATGATAACAATTAAATATGGAAGTGAATCTATTTAATTATAGTATTTTTAAGTAACATGTCTAGATTTTCTAAGTGAAATTGCTATAATTAAATAAATTCACTTCCATATTTAATTGTTATCATGTTCCCTAAGGGCACATGTTAGAAAAACCGATTCATAAATTGAATCTTGCCCAGTTCTATAATCTGGGCAACTAAATTTAATTCAACTCTTATTCAATTTTTAAGTGGTTTGAACTTTGGGAAATTTAATGACCAAAGTTCATTTTAAACTTCCATATAAATAAGATTAAGCCAAAATAGAACTAGGCCAAAGACAAAATCTATGGAGAGTATAATATAAATAAAATAAATAACTCAACACATTGATAAGTTTAATTTGAAACCAATTGGGCTCAGTGAAATGAATTTAAATGCTGGGCCAACAAAGTCATATTACTTGACAAATATTCTATAGTAAAATAATTTTGGCTGAATTTATGATTCTATCACAATAAATACAATCTGCCCAATATATGAATCCTACCTAATTATATTTAGAAAACTAAATAATAGTGAAATAATTCAATAAAATGGGCCAACAAAATCTGATTGCTACGCAAATGTTAAAATAATTAATTTACATAAAATAAAAGTGAATACTTGACGTAACTGAGCAAAAAAAATACTCCCTCTGTCCCGGAGTAAGAGTCCTACCCCTCATTTACACACTTATTAATAAATATTGGAAGTGATGTAAATGTTGTGAGTGTAAAAGTAAAATAGGAGAGAGAATGAGTGAGAGATAATAATGAATTGATTGGTGTTGTGAGTATAAAAGTAAAATAGGAGAGAGAATGAGTGGGGTGAATAGTAAAGATTCTTTGCTATTTTAGGATTAGGACTCTTACTCTGGGACGTACCAAAATAGAAAGTATGACTCTTACTCTGGGTCGAAGGGAGTAAGATTTATGAATCATCCCAAAAATAGCAGCCGGTCTGATACACACACCCACTTTTTCCCGCCTAAACATGAACCAGGAGAGAAAATTGGTCAGATTCATTAGCCTGTCATCTGATTTACAAAGTGCACTACTTCAATATATAGATATACCAAAAATGCCCCTGTATTTAATAATGTAGCAGAAGAGATTTACACATAACATTAATATCATCTAGAGCACCGTGGGCACATGCAGTTACATTTAAAAAAAAAAAACCATTAAATGCAGTAACCGAACCATTTTTCCAGCCTTCATTATTGCAACTAGCGTGTAAACCGTGCTCTGCACGGGAAACCAGTATACTATGTCTTAAAAAATATTTTAACTATAGTTAACTAATATAGTAATCATCATTTTAACTAATACCATTAATAATAAAAATTAATCTATATGATTACTATTATTATAATAACTATTATAATTAATTAATACTATTGATAGTAATATTTAATATATATTAATAGCAATAATTAATCTATATTATAATAATTATTATAATAAAATAATATTATTAATAGTAATAGTTAATTGATATAGTAACTATTATGATTAGTTAATATTAAAAATTAATAATCTAACTTATATAATAACTATTATAATTACTCCCTCTGTCCCGGTTTAAGGTTCTTAGTTTGACTTTGCACGCTTATTAAGGAGTTAAGGCAAAATTGAGTGCTTGGGTGAGAACGGATCAAAGTGTTCACTCTTGGTTGAATGCGACACTGTCAAAGATAGTAGTGAGTGGAGGATATAATTGTTAATTCATAATGCAAGTGAGTGAAAAGTAGATGTGTAAGTTATGGTCTTTTTGTAATATATAAACTTTATGAGGATAAAAATGTCCAAAACACTATTCATCCTTTGCTATTTAAGGAATAACGCAACTAAAAACTTTAAACTGGGACATACCAAAACAGAAAGTAAGAACCTTAAACTGGGATGGAGGGAATAACTAATACTAATAATAGTAATAGTTAATGTATATAGCCTATTATAGTTAACCAATACTATTAATAGTAAAAAATAACTTATAAATTAACTATTATGGTTAACTAATACTATTAATAGTAATAATTAACTTATATATATTAACTATTATAGTTAACTAATACTATTAATAGTAATAGTTAACTAATATAGTAACTATTATAGTTAACTAATACTATTAATAGTAATATTTAACTTGTATTATAACTAATATTGTTAACTAATACTATTAATAGTAATGGTTAACTTATACTATTAATATTAATAGTAATAGTTAACTCATATAATTAATAATATGATTGATTAACTAATAGTATTAGCTAAGAATGAGAATATCAAAAGTCATTACATTTTAGGATGATGTTGATGTGGCTTCTCCAAATTCAAGCTTTTACTAAAACATGTACACATGTCAAATCCACAACTCTCCTCACCAACTTTATATATATATATATATATATATATATATATATATATATATATATATATATATATATATAGAGAGAGAGAGAGAGAGAGAGAGAGAGAGAGAGATTTTCAAAATAGAGAATTATGACCCTATTTCCATTCAGCTAACTACAAATTTCAAACTACAAATTACATCTCTCTATATATTAAAGCAAGTCATCCTTGCTAAAGTGAATGCGCCAAAATTTTGGCCAAATTTGAGTGACAGTTTTGTAATTAGCTTTTTTGGTTGTGGCAAATGTAAATAGGAGAGATGGAGATGTACAGCTGGTCCATCACTTTAATCAAAACCCTATCACCTACTCCTCCCTCCCCATTTTTCTCTCATCCCTCTCTCTCTAAAACACACACACACTTTTTCTCTCTAGTCATATTCTCCTATAAACGGCTCTTCTCCACCACCTCCCTCCGCCACCACAGCCTTCTGTACCACCGCCCTACTGTCTCCACACGGCCACACCACAACCTTCTGACTTGCCGTCCCTCCCCCTTTGCTCTCTCTCTCTCTTCCCTACTCGACTCCTTCCTTTATTTTATCTAATCGATTCCTTCCATCATCTTCCCCAATCAAATCTAGGATTCATTTTAAAATCAAATCTGGTTTTTTTTTTTTTTTTTTTTTTTGAAAAATGTTGAAATGTATTTGGGGGAATGAGATTTCTAAACAATAATGGGTTCAGTGAATACGTAATTCATCTCCCTGCTTCCAGGCATTTGAAACCCTCCGCCTCACACGCCATCACTTCTCTAACCCGCCGCTGCACCTCTCACTCACAACCATCGCTGCCCCACCTATCACTAATAACCGCCGCTAACGCTCCCCACCCATATATTATAATAATCACTTTACTTTGTTCATTGTCCAAAGCCCCCTTAAATTCCGACGATTACATTCTCATGACGAAGAGACTATTTTGAAGACCATCGTCTTCACATCCGGTAGCTGCCGCTGCCTTTTTTTTTACTGGCCACCATATGTCTTCTTTACTTTCTTCTGGAATTTTTGTCATAATGATTGACTTAGGATTTGCAGAAATGGCAATGGGTTAAATGACAAGTTAAGAGCATCCTAATCCCCAAGAGATTTGCACATTGAACCATTATCCGCTGAAATTTGTCCTAATAATTTGTTACATTTGGGTTTGAATGATTTGTAGATCTATTTATTGTGCATGTCAAATTCTCTCTCTATTGCTTTGATTTTTTTAACTTATGTAAATTTTGATGTTGAAATAATGATGCTTGGAGTGGAGTTTGTAGTTTGACGGCGTTGCTAGACGGTGGTTGTGGTGTAGATATTTTATTGGCCACATCGATAGTGGATCCTGAACACTCCACTCAAAAATACCAACACAATTATGATGCCTCATTTTGTAGCAATCTTTTGTAACTTTTTTATTTCCCCTAATGAATGAGACTACCAAAAAGAATGTTTGTGCACATTGTTACAGGATGGAGGAAGTATGAAATTTAATTTTTGAAAATTATCAAATAAATTATTTTTTGGATCCAAAAATTCTTAAGTGAATATGTGAAAATTTAATTAGAGTGTGAATGTATGATTATATGTTTTCCTTTGTAAGTTATTAAATTTATCTTATTTATTTTAATTCGTGATAAAAAGTTGCCTTAGTCATTTTGCAAAAAAAAAATTGAAAATTCATTATATCACATATTTTCTACTATTTTAATAACGTATAAAATATTTTCACTTTAAATTTGTTATAATTTTAATCTTTAGAATCCATAATAACGCCTCATGCATCGCATGGGAGTACTGCTAGTTGAATTAATACAAACAAAATAAAAGTCCAGATCTTTACAATTTACCATAAAAAAAAAATATAACTTCATACTATTAAACAAAAATGAGAAATATGAACAGACGGAATATGATGAGTTGTTGAGCTGTTTAAAGACTAAAAATATTATTTTACAGTCCTTGATTAATTAAACAAGCTGGATAAAAAAGAATAAAGACATCCAGAAATTCGGACAGTCACTGGTACCCGAAAGGACAGTTTGTAACTCTTTTAAGTGGCTGATTTCACTCCATTGTAACTTCACCACTCTTTACACAGCTGAAATCTTACATTCCTAATACATTACAAAGGAAAAGAGAATGGTGAACACTATTCCAAACTTCACTGAGCTGCAGAAAGGAAGAGTTGATTGGTTAGTGAAAGTCAGAGTAGCACGAAAATATGAAATAACTACAGATAATGACTTGGGTCTTCCTCATTCACACGAGCTAATTCTATTAGATTCAATGGTAAGCAATCAATTTTTTCTCTTTTTGTCGTTTTTGTTAATAGATATTCTGTTAACTATTGAATTGTTGAACTATATAGGGTGAAAGATAGGCGACTATACCAAGTGCTTTCATACAAAAGTTTGAAGACAAGGTGAAGGAACATGGAGTTTACTCCATCTCGAATGTGTGTGTGGTGGATAACCGTGGCAATTTCAAGATAACTTCACATCAATACAAGATGTTTTTCATGGCTGCTACAAATGTAGTGACACTGGGTGACAAAGACTTCTCAAGAAATCATATATTCAACTTAATGTCATTTTCAGAAATAATGGCCATTGAAAATGTTGCAAGACATCACTTGATAGGTATATATCAAACTAAGAACCTTAGTCCGGGACGGAGGTAGTATATATATAAAAAAAAAAAAAAAACCAAATACTTGATTTTTTTTTTTGACATGTGCAGATGTAATGGCAAAGGTTGTGGGAAAGGGAACATTAAAACATAAACATGCTAATACAACAAGCCCCGGAGCTAGATTCATTGAAATCGAATTAGAAGATAGCAGGTTTTGTATTTTTGTTAATGGTTAATATTCTAATATTATTCGAGTTAAAATTGTTATAAAAAGTAATTAGCCATTTAACTTTTACAAAAGTAGCTATGTTTTCTAAACATAAAACATTCTTACCTGACTTGTTTGCCATTTGTTTTTATCTTTATGAACCTCAAACAGCAGTGTTATTGCATTTTGATTGTGTGTTTTACATTTCCATAATTTTCCCAGCAACAAAGAAAAAATAAATGATATTTTAATATGTAAACGAATGGAATGGTAAAATGGCAGCAAAAACAAGTTGAGTTGCACGCTTTGGGGGACTTACGCAGATGAGATTTTGAAACATATTGACACAGCTGGTGATGGTCCCCTCATAGTCTTGCTGCAAATGATGAAGTTAAGATCATATCAAGGTACATTTAATTAGTAAGAGATATTTATATTTAAATACGCAAATCATAAATAATATTAACATTGCAAAATCATATTAATATAACCTTCCAGGAAAAGTCTCTTTGTCGAACTCCTATTATGCAACTCAGATACATGTTCATTGCATTACACCTGAGATGGAGGAGCTTAAAAGGTAACTTTCAAATGATAATATCTTTGTATGGTATTTAATTAGCAAATTATTCTAAGATTCATATATTTGCATAATATTGTAGGATGTTCATTGATGATTCAGTCTCATCCCAAAAAATCAGTGAGATATCTACAACAATGAATACATTTGTTGTTAATGATCTTGAAAATGGTACTGCTGAAGTTCTAAACGTTGTGGAGCTAAAGAAATGTGAACATGTAATATGAATTTGTCAAATATAGTTACTTTACCAATGTCATTCTATAAATTTTACAAATTAACATTGTTGTTAAATATATGTGGGATTTTATTGGGTAGTTGGGCATTCAGAAGTTTTTGGGCTAGGAAAGTGGAATTTTCCGGCTTGCCATAATTGTAAAAGAAAGTTAGACGCTCAACCTTCAGGTTTTATTTGTACACCTTGCGGAAAAGTGGAAAGAAATGCTACCCCGAGATACAAAGTTAAAGTTTCTATTATTTCTGGGAATGAACATGGCACTTTTATGTTGTGGAATAGTGCATGTGAAACTTTAATTGTTAAAAGTGCACAGGACTTGAAAGAGTGTCATGTGAAGGTAATGATATAGTAAGCTTTCTAGAAAATATAGTCCACTATCCGTAATGGTTAAAAAAACATTCGATATTTTTTAAATGGAGGTTTCAAACGATGGAAAGAAAAAGGAGCCTTATTCTTTTTATCCTGGAGAAATTTTGGGTTTGGTAGGAAGAATTGCAATTTTCAGAATAAGTTTGACAGCTGAAAATCTTGAAGGTAAAGAGAAGCATTATTCAGTTAACCAAGTTATTGATGACAAGAATTTTTTTGACAAATACATGGAGACAAGTTCTTTCATCAAAAGGGATGATGTTTACAGTCATCACAAAAAGTAGTTAAAATCCAAAACAAGCGTTATTCGTTTTTGAAAATAACATTTTGCTGCCTACAGATTAGCGACTCAGTTAGTGATAACGAAGAAAAAAATGCCAAACAATGCTGGAATGAAAAGGCGTGCTGACTTTTTTGAGGATACGGCAACTAGCACTATGGTCGAGGACGGTGGATCTACAACAAAAAGTAATCTCAAGCAGTTGAAGGCTGTCAAAATTGAGAAGGACTAGCAAGCAGGGGATTTAATCTATCAAAAACTTTTCATTTACTAAGTACTTTATTTCTGTTTTTGGACTTTATTAGGCTTGGTTTTAATTCTGGATTGTTAATTCCAGTTACATAGTGGCGAATCTAGACCCCCCTGAAATTTTCTTTTCAGGGGGGTCAATATAGTAAATCGAAAATTGTAAAAGGTAAATTTATAAAAATTACAGAAGTCAGGGGGGTTGAAGTACCCTCCTCAAAGGGCCTAGATCTTCCTTACATGCACATTTTGGACAACGTTTCATTGGCATGTAATGAAATGTTGTCCAAAATGTGAAGGTTTTATGAATTTTTGATTCTCTAAGTAATATTTTTATGTTTGATGATGAATTATTGCTCTCAAGTTATGTATTACCTTAAATAATTCCATGTATTACCTTAAATAAGTTCAACAACTGATTACTTTAAAAATAATTTATAGTCTGATTACTTTAAAAAATTCAAAAGTAATATAATTTTGGCCCAATTTATGAAATTGGACCCATTTATGAATTTGACCCAGTTTATGGATTTGGCCCAATTTAAAAAAAAAATCTATATATAAATATATATATAAATATATATATATATATATATATATATATATATATATGTGTGTGTGTGTGTGTGTGTGTGTGTGTGTGAAATAATAGTGGATTAAGAAAAATGGGTCAATAAAGTCAGATTTATGGATCAGGTGTTTAAAGACCAAATTCATAAATTGAATCTCGCCCAGTTCTATAATCTGGGCAACTAAATTTAATTCAACTCTTATTCAATTTTTAAGTGGTTTGAACTTTGGGAAATTTAAAGACCAAAGTTCATTTTAAACTTCCATATAATAAGATTAAGCCAAAATAGAACTGGGTCTAAGACCAAATCTATGGAGAGTATAATATAAATAAAATAAATAACTCAACACATTGATGAGTTTAATTTGAAACCAATTGGGCTCAGTGAAATGAATTTAAATGCTGACCAACAAAGTCATATTACTTGACAAATATTCTACAGTAAAATAATTTTGGCTGAATTTATGATTCTATCACAATAAATACAATCTGCCCAATATATGAATCCGGCCTAATTATATTTAGAAAACTAAATAATAGTGAAATAATTCAATAAAATGGGCCAACAAAATCTGATTGCTACGCAAATGTTAAAATAATTAATTTACATAAAATAAAAGTGAATACTTGACATAACTGAGCGAAAAAAAAAAGATTTATGAATCATCCCAAAAATACCAGCCAGCCTAATACACACACCCATTTTGTAATTTATTAAAATGAAAATAAAGAGAAAAAAATACTCACTAAGCATTTTTTTTAATGTAATAAAAACTGTAAAAAAAAAAATGTTTGTAAAATATATGTATACACTTTTTATATTAAATTTTTTGTATGAATTTTTTTTTTTTTGAAAACAAAATATATACACCTATTTGGTAGTTGTCAATTTATAGTCATTATCTATCACTAAATAGACATGTTAGCAATGGTACGTCCCAACACACATCATTTACTTTGAGAAACCATGTCTTTAACTACTACTCTTTCAATAACTTAAGAGACTCTTCAATATCCATTCTAATAAGAAGGCAAAGCTACTTTCTTTTCCTCTATCATCACTTTAGTTCAACAACAACATGCAAGCCAGAATAGAGTAGGTGATTTATTGGGTCAAACTGAGAAAAGGACTTCAGATTATAAAGTAAGAAGATGAAGATTACAAAATCAATTACTATTGGGGGCAAGAGAAAGTTCAATGACGCAGAGAAAGGTACGTATTTTAATTTGTTTTTATGGTATTGTGGAAATATTATTCATGCATTTTATCCATGCATTTCCTTCACTTTCATAATAAGCCTTTGAAGTTCATTGATCTTGTATGTTAACTACTCAACTTGATGAATAAAAACTAAAAGTTACTTACAGTATACTCCCTTCGTTCCTGGTAGGTTGCAACATGGAAGGGGAAGCACAAAAATTAAGAAAGGAGAATAATGAGTGGTTGGGAGAAAGAGAGAGAATGAGTGGAGAATAATGAGTGGTTGAGAGGAAGAGAGAGAATGAGTGGAGAATAATGAGTGGTTGGGAGGAAGAGAGAGAATGAGTGGAGGATTATAAAAGTAATAAAGAGTTTCCTTATTTGGCATTGTTGCAACTTAAGTGGAATGCCCAAAATGGCAAATTGTTGCAACTTATCCGGAACGGATGGAGTATATGGTTTGTGCTTGGTCATGAAGCTTTTGATTGATTTACAGTCACCTTTAACTTCGTTACAATCCCTTCATAAGTATTCCACACTTGATTTTTATTTATTTTTCTTCTACATCCACCTACACAACCACAATTTATATCTTAAGAATGAGACAGTTCATTTTCATAATAGATACAACTATACTATTCTGCATTTCCTTTTATTTTCATATACTTTTAAAAATAATATTATTATAGGATAAATAATTCAATTATCTAATAAGTCTGTTCAGTACAGATTCTTTATATGTGCAAAATAATTTCAAAAGTAGGTGCTTTAAAAAAAGTATAGTAAGTACATTTAAAAAAACAGTATAGTAAGTATTTTGATTTAAATGATAATTAAATGAAGTAGAGAGTTTGTATCATAATTTGGCTAATAAAACATAATATGATTCTGTATGCCTACTTTAAAATGAGAAAAGGTAAATATCGCTTTAGTTCGGAAGTTACCTTCTTATCTTTATATCTTTATGACTTTATCAGTAAGGGTATGCAAGTCTTCTCCTTCATGAAACTGCAAAACATAAAAAAATATTTTTGAGTAATACACAAGTCATCTTAAACAACTTTGATGCTATTTAGGATGATTCATATATAGATAAGTAGTTATAGTAAGTTTTGTTCTTTGTTCACAAAGATTGCTGCAATTAAGCAAAAGATGTTGGCGATATTCGTTTGTCCAACAAAAAGTTAATGTACATTTTATTTGTACAAAATGTAAAAAAACTTAAAAAAATAATAAAAGTGAAGTGGGATGGGGAGAGTATTTTTGTCCCAAAAAATATGTTTTCTATATAGACAATTATAAATATAAAAAAGATCTAACCTTTTTTTTAGATCTACATAGACAACTATAAATATCAAAAGATTACACTTGTGTGAAAATATTAGTAGATGTAGAAACAAAAAAATATACATTCACAGTAAGATATGCTATTTTGTACCACCAAATCATAAGTGAGATTTGTTGGAACAATTTTAATCCCTGAATGCCACACTCACTTTAGAATAGGATTGAGGAAGAGATGAAGCGGAAGCGATAAAATATATACTTGTTGAATCCATGGATGATGTAGGGAGAAATAAGATGAAGAAGAAGAAGTAGGGAATGAAGATCTTCTGAGTAATAGTGACTTCTTAATCTCTCAAGTACTTCAATAATGTGAAGAGAATTTAGGAGAGATAACAAGAATGAATAGTTGTTTCTAGGCTTGATGGAAGAGACTTTAAATAGGAAACATTGTGTCACTTCACCTAGGGACTACACCCTTTCAAGAAGCTTAGTGATATTATATTACCCTTTTGCCCATCACAATTAGGTAATTATATATCCAGGAATTCTACACATTTTATTATCAACTATACTTTATAAATTAACATTATAATCATAATTTTATAAATGGAAGTCTAAATGACTTGTGTTGCAAGCCATGTCCTTACAATCTCCCAGTTGGGTTGCAAAATAAAGTCCTTCTTTTAAATCATGAATATAACACAAATGACAACCCTAATGTGCGCACTTTATTGTCATTTATAATAATCTCGTCCATTAGCCATACAAGTATAGGACTAAAGGGGCAGTCGTTGTAATTGATTCGCAACTAAACCCACAATAATCACGTATACAAATCTAACTAAATGACATAGATCAAAAGTATAGATGTGTAGCATGGAATCATAATGAATATATACATATTCTTCCAACTAGTCCAACTTAACCAAATGAGATCAAAACTTTAAATAATAGAACAATTAATGAAAGAACAACACAAACTCCCACTATACTAAATGTTATCAAAAGTTGTTACACCCATATGAGCAACATGCTCGTGAAACACTGAAGATGATAACTCTTTCATAAATGGATCCTCTAAATAGAGTTTGTTTCTATAAGTTGTATCCCTTTCGTTCATGTTGTACTCTTTTCTTTATAACAAGATAATTAATGTCTAAATCCATAAACTCTTGTTAGAGTACAGAACTGCTACCTGATAGTCATTTCTTAATTGGTCTTTCGACACTTGTTTTGACAAATTACAGTCCATTAAAACATATGCAGCCATATATTTAACTAATGTCAGAATACCTAATGATCTCAAGATGATCCGACTTCAAAACATAGGCATGTAGTTCTTTAGTGTTTTGTAAATACTTCTATCATTCTTTTGGCTGCTACTTAATGTTCTTTCCGGATTGCTTTGGTATTGACCAAGCATCCCAACATTAAATGTATGATATACATATACATTAAGCTTCCTACTGCTGATCTAAAGAGGGAATTTTCCATATACTTGGATTCAAAATTTACTTTTAAGACACTGTTTGAGACTAAGAATGTCTCCTTTAAAATTAGGGGTGTCATGTGGTTTACATTTTTGCATGCTAAACCTTTTGTAATACCTTTCCATATGGCCTTTTGTGATAATCCTAAAACATCTCGTGAGTGATCACGGTGAATTTGGATTCTTAATACAAAGATGCCTTACCAAGATCTTTCATTTCAAATAAGAAATTTCTTAGTTTCCTTAATAAGGTTCATATCATTACTAGCAAGCAAAATCATCATCCATATATAAGACCAAAATTATAAATTTACTCCTACTGAACTTATGGTATACACAATCTTAATCAAGATTCTTTTCAAAACCAAATAAAAATAACTTGATTAAGTACCATTGATGAGAAACTTGCTTGAGTCCACAAATGGATTTCTTTAAATTCACAAACTAATTGCTTAGTTTGATCCAAATCAACCATATATTCCTCACTGCTCCATTAAGGAAAGTTGTCTTTATATTCATTTGATAAACTTCAAGATCATAATATGCTATATGTGCCATAATGATCTAAAAGTGTTTTTAGAAGATACCGGAAAAGTGCTTTCTTTATAATTAATGTCTTCCTTTTGAGTCAAATCTTTAACAATTAGATGGGCTTTATATCTTTCCATATTACCCTGTGAATCCTTTTGGTCATAAAGATTAATTTAATCCCAATAGGTTTCACATCTTTAGGTAATGGGACAAGATCCCAAACGTTGTTATCCTTATAGATTTTAACCCTTCATTTATGACATTAATTTACTATATGAGAATTAGAACTATTAATGGTTTCATGGAAAATGAGAGACTCATCTCCCACTAAACCTAAGTGTCATTTATTCTCGGCAATATACACTTCATAATTATCCGGATTTGCACTTTCTACTTACTCTATTGGATCTTCCAAAGGGCACCGGTTCTATCTTATTTTGAGGTTGTTGAATTTCCTTCTTATGATCAACATTTCCATGTTGTTCAATATTTATAGGGAAATCATATTTATTTTGAATTGTATGTTCTTCTTGAATGTCAAGTTCAAAACTTGATATCCAATTGGAACTATGGGAAGTGGTATATAAATGGATTCCATACAAATGAATTCCTCTTCCTTTTCAAATTCAAAATATTACTCCAAATTCTCCCACTAAATTCAACATCCTTAAAAGAACCTAGCATTTCTCGTTTTTCAAAACGTTCTAACTTTCGGGTTGTAAAATTTATATATCCCCTAGTTCTCTCGGCTTACCCCATGAATAACTACTAATAATCTTAGGTCTAACTTGCCCTTAGTAGACTTATAAAGTCTATCCTTATGCTAGACAACCCCATAAATGAATATGATTTAAGGACGAATAAGGAACGCGTCCTTAAATCATTAAGGGTTTATATTAGTAGCCTTAGAGGGAGCTTTAATGAGAATAAAGGTTGCGGCTTTAACGTATCGCCCATAATGAGTGAGGTAAGAGAAGTATAAAACATACTTATTACCATATCCTTAAGGATTTCAATATGTCTCTATTACAATATTCATGCTAGGCGTACCCGGCTCAATGTAGAGAGAGATAATCCCACACTCTTTCAAAATAGCGAATAAAAAGGACCTAGACGTTGTTCCTTTTAACAATCATTCTAAAGATGTATACACCATCATGAATGACCCTAATGTTCTTAATAGTCTTCAAAGTTGATTTCCAACTTTGTCTTTATAAGACTTTTACAACGTCCAAACTCAATATTTTATGAAGCAAATAAATGTATTCAAACTAAGAGTTAGTCATTTTGAACATAATAACTATTGTTGACCTTTTCCATGAAGGAATAATTAATGGCCTACAAATATCCGAATGCATTAGTTCATTGAGACACTTGATGCTCTCGAGAATACTATAATGTTTGTAAATTTACTTTAAGGCATTTAATGCAAAAGTATTTTCCAAATTATCAAGTTTGTTTAAGATTTTCCTTTAACATAAGCTTATCAATTTTCCTCTTGGAAATATGACCCAAATGCCTATGCTTTAATAAAATATAAACTTTACTTGATAACTTTTGCTTTCTAGTTTTGGTTTCATTATTTAAGGGACACATTTATTGTTTGAATAATGTCAAGTAAATAAAGAACACTTGACAAAGTACTAGTACCAAAAACCTTGGAATTTAAAATAAAAATCACATTTATAAAAGATGAACAAAATAACCTTTTTTGTTCAATAGTGTGATAAATATCAAATTCCGTCTAAATGACGGTACAACAAATGTATTATTTATACAAATAACACTAAGCACTTTAACAATAACCAAAATTCCCGATGCCTTTCACTTCAGCCGGATCCCGGCTTCCATATAGATGCATCCTTCATCTTCTCCAGGACTTCGGTATTTCAGGCAATCCTACATAGACATTCATTATGTGAGTTGTTGTAACATAATTCAACCACTATGTATATGTAGGAAATGAAACCAAATTAGCCTTTATCACAAATAATTGCAAATGACATACCTTTCTTAGCACGCCAAGCGTGATACTTAGGGCAGTCGTACTTCATGTAAGCGAGGTCCTTGCAAAAGAAGCATTCCTCTTTATGATCATGAGATGATCCCTTAAGCTTCTTTTTACTTGCAACCGCAATGTCCTTCCCTTTTCTCTTTGTCCCATGAGAAGAGGTAGATGCCAAACATCCCTCAATCATATCAAGGAATGTTTTAGCATCAACGTCCTTGGTCTCCGGGACAACTATATTCATGATCATTAGGCTCACGCGGTTGGAGCGTTCCCACTTCTCATTATTTAAGCAATCTTCTTGAGTGCTTATATCAGAAAGAGGAAGAGGAAACGGTTCCCTTAATGCGTAATCTATGTCCATATAGCCTAAGATCATCATCAATTTATTTTTCCAAGTTTTAAAATTAGTCCCGTTAAGCATCGGTAAAGTACTCATAGCAGTAATCACGGATGAAGCAATAAGTAAATCTGTTGGGTTTTGAGAACAAAAAGGAATGAAAACAAAAACATGAATAAGAAACTACAAAATAAAAAATGATTAATTATATCAACGAAATCCATCAATAAGACAATCAACATGACATCAAAACTAATTTTTGGATTGCGAGTTGACTCATAAATGATTGCCTTAGGTAACAAGTAATTCGAACTTATATTTTAATAAATACTTAATCTTCCTTTGGGCCGACATAAGTACCTAAGAAAATATCCTAATGTTCATTTTATTTGTTACCACATGAATGCCTAAGTTTAGTCAAATGTCAAGATCTTCTTTGGAAAATTCAAGTCATTCACATATTAACTTAAACATCCAACACTTTACAATTTAAGGGTTTAAATAACGTAAATCACTTAGGCGACAATATTATTTAAACAATGAATAAAATTGTCAAAGCATATAATTAATCATAACTTTTTAGGTTTGAAATAATGTAGGTTTTGTTCCAAGGGAAAAACAAAATAGTGCAAAACTTAGAAAAGTCCAAAACCTGTGAACAGTAACTGCTCGGCCGAGTCTTATGAAGTGCTCGGCCGAGCACCTTAATCAGAATGTTTTGGTCAATTTGTCACATTATGCTCGGCCGCTCTAAACAAAACGCTCGACCGAGCTGCTCGGCCGAGTCATATGATGTGCTCGGCCGAGCACCTTAATCAGAAACAAATGCCTTATTTGACATACAATGCTCGACCGTGTAAAACCAAATGCTCGACCGCGCAGGTCTTGGTCCGACCGGGCATAACCAAAGACCCGACCGGGTATTCATGAGAACCGGACCGAACTCGACCAAAGGTCCGACCGGTTTATGCCATTTTGGCGCCTGTTCATGTGCTCGGCCGAGCAAATCCAAAGACTCGGCCGAGCAGTTCGCGCCTTTTCATATGCTCGGCCGAGCAAAACAAATGACTCGGCCGAGCATCCCATTTTCTGCACTTTCTGAATTTGTTTAATTTATTCCCAAAAGGCCATGAATTGCAAGTAGATCCACATGGTATGTACTTAAAACATAAAACCATGTTATTTAAGGATAATCTTGCCTTAAAATTAATGGAATCAAGTGAGTAGATCCACATGGTATGCATGAAAACATAAAACCATGTTATGAAGGGATAGTCACACTTGAACCATTTAGTTTTAATGAACAAAACTTTCAAACCTTTTCTGAATTTTAGATGATGATTATCAGTGCTCTATGAACGAATTAGAGTCCCTAATCAACATCAAAACTTAATGATTCAACAGGGAAAATGAATCAAAATTGAAAGTATACACTTTCCAAAAAAAAAGAACTCAAACTTAAACTAAAGATAAGCGGGGCTCTGATACCAATTGTTGGAACAATTTTAATCCCTGAATGCCACACTCACTTTAGAATAGGATTGAGGAAGAGATGAAGCGGAAGCGATAAAATATATACCTGTTGAATCCATGGATGATGTAGGGAGAAATAAGATGAAGAAGAAGAAGTAGAGAATGAAGATCTTCTAAGTAATAGTGACTTCTTAATCTCTCAAGTACTTCAATAATGTGAAGAGAATTTAGGAGAGATAACAAGAATGAATAGTTGTTTCTAGGCTTGATGGAAGAGCCTTTAAATAGGAAACATTGTGTCACTTCACCTAGGGACTACACCCTTTCAAGAAGCTTAGTGATATTATATTACCCTTTTGCCCATCACAATTAGGTAATTATATATCCAGGAATTCTACACATTTTATTACCAACTATACTTTATAAATTAACATTATAATCATAATTTTATAAATGGAAGTCTAAATGACTTGTGTTGCAAGCCATGTCCTTACAAGATTAGCTTCTAAATAATCAACCCAATACATTAACTTATCTCCTCATACTAATTTAGAAAAATATTAGTAGACGTAGATACAAAAAAAAAATATACATTCACAGTAAGATATGTATGTTCAGAAAATATTTTAAAAGATATCATTTTGGAATTTTTATTTGTAAAAGTTGATATTCATTTAGGACATTAGGGACGTTAGGAGTAACCTTTGAATGGAATTGGGCCCAAGAATTTCCATCTAACACTAAATTATTAATAACTTCATGTAAATACAAAAAGATAACACTAAATTAACTCAACCAAAGTTAATTACTTTCAATTTTTATATAAAACTGTAAATAAAAAAAGATAACACTAAATTATTAATAACTTCATGTAAATACAAAAGATCAACCATCCATAGTTTGATTTGTTAGATCTATTAGATCTGAACTTAAACTACACAAAAATTATATATGTTCATTTATAATTTTTAGATCTATATGTTTAGCTATATACACCAAAAATTAACACTATAATGATATAAAACGTAAATACAAAAAAATGACCAAAGTTAGATTTGAAATCATTTTAACGAATATTGGTTGATCATTAAAAAAAAAAAGTACTAAGAACTAAATTTTAGATCAATAAAAAAAAAAGACCAAAATGAATTTTAATGCGTACTTTCTTACTTACAAAATTTAAAAGAGAAAGAGATGTGTTAAAAATTACCGAGATCGAGATCATAAAAATTTGATGGCCGATCGAAGGCATTGATTTAACATGCTGTGGCGATCAAATTCTCAGTAATTTCTTCTAGAAAATCAACAAATGGTGCATTGATGTCAAATTGAGGGGAGAGGGTAGTTACATGTTGGTTTAATGTAGCCGAATTTTTATTTTCGAAAATGGTGAGAGGGTGAGGAAAGAGACAGATCGCAAATCTGTTTTAAATATATGAGAGAGATCGAGAGAGTTAGCGATGGCGAGGTATTATGTCGCCGGAATTAGGTTTTTCGGATAGAGTCGGCGAGAGAGAACACCAATTTGTAGAGAAAGAGAGAGCGGCGGAGATTATAATTAGGGTTAGGGTTTCTCTTTATTTGGTAAGTAGAACTCTTGATTTTCAACTCACTTTAATAGGCTTAATAGGCCGTTGGGCCGAAAATTGTTATTGGGCCTTCATTTAAATAGTTCAAACAAAATTATTTCTTGGACTTCAACCTCATTCAAAAGTTGTCAATTTTTTGTCCCATTTAGTTTATAAAATTTAGTTTATAAAATTCAATAATATTTTTTTTTTAATATATTTTCAAAATTATTACTCACTACCCACTTTCTTTCTCCTACTCAACTATCTATAAATAAAAAATAGATTTTCTATTGTTGATGCAAGCTCTTCATGGAAAATAAGTTAGCTATCCTTAACTACAAATCTGTTAAGTTGGGGTATGATATTATATCTTTGTGAGTGTATGATATTATATCTTTTTTATTGTGTTTATAGTTTTCATACAATTTATTAACAATAATTACTTTATCTATTAAAATGAAGAAAATGTTTCTATCACGAATAATATGACTGGAGGTGGAAGTCAAAATAATCGTTACACATCTACTACTCAACCATTATTAGATATAACCAATGATATGATACTCTTACTTTGATATGTCTTAATGAAATAACTTTTTTTATATATTTTTTAAATAATTTATAACTTTTCATTTACTTAGGAAATATTCTTGAGACAAGCTCTAAATGAAGAGTCTATCAATTCTTATCTTGCACAAGCCCATTCTTATCTTGCACAAGCCCATTCGCTTCGCAACTACTTACTTCGAGCAATGATCCGTTTTGCTCCAATTCGAAAATTCCATTTGTTCAAAGTAACAAATCACAACGAGATGGTATTCTTCTTTACCTTGATTTACTATCTTTTCTTTTTTTATGTTCAAGTTTTAAAATTAATTGTTCATTTAATCCCAATTAATATTTTGACTACATTTAACTTTATGTTCAGCCTTGTTAGTGCAGAACGTGGTGTTACCACAAATGCTGCCAACACTGTCCCAGTGTTACCCGACGGACAGTCTGGAATATATTTGAATATTTGCTTCATAAATAATTGCTGTACTAATGTCTAATATTGTTGCAAGTTTTGTGTTCATTGTTGGTCCAATTTTCAGATATACTATGGTTGAGATGCTCAAATAATGCAAGGAAGGTGAAAGAAGATTTTATGGATAAATGGGATTTTATCCATAAACATGTGGGATTTGCTTCACAACAAACACATGGGTATTTGACCTATTCAAAGGGCTGATTGTTGAAGAAGAATATACAAGGCGAGTAAAGCAAGATGGTACAAGTCGGGTTTGCATAGACTTGGGCACCAAGAATTAGTTCCTACATTTTAGGAAATGTGGAGAAATTCATCCCCAAGGCTCGACCACTCCATCTCTCCACTCTCCCACGTTTTTAACCATAAACCCAACAACATTTATGTATTTCCCAAGTATTCTCAAGCCTATAAATAGCAAGAGAGGATGTGTTTGAAGATACAACACTTGAAGTTACTTCAACACACATTCTCACACAAGAAAAGGCTATACACTCCTTGGTTCCAATAAACCCCGTCTTCCCAAACCTATTTCCATTCTTGTAATCGTAGATTATAAGTTTGTCTTGGCTAGGATAGGGTCTCGTGTATAGTCTTAGTCGTTCCACAAAGATTTCATTGTAATAGTATTAGGGAACTCTCGACCTTATACTCAATTCATATTATTAGTAAAGGTCTCGCATTTTGAGGCATCCCTTAAGATATATAATTTATATATCTCGAGAAAAATAATTCTTGTATTTTGATTCCACTGCAAACTCTTTTCAGAAACTGTTTTCTGCTCGTGTGTGTAAAGTGTTGCCAGAAGTGATATCGTTGTAGTGACAACACCTTTGATATCACTTCCTTTCTGACTTAAGCCATTGACTTGCTTTTTCAATTGGCACCAGAGCTGGTTACTTGATATACTAAATACTTCGATCCAGTGTGTCATGGCTTATGATCCAGCCAATCCTAATAAAAAAAGGCTTCCTGTTCTTGATGGTTCGAATTACGCCTATTGGAAGATCCGCCTCCGTTCGTATATCAAATCAATTGATATCCGGGCTTGGCGATCTATTGTGAATGGTTATTTTGTCCCATTGTTACCGCCAGATGAAGATGGTGACGTTCAAGTCAAACCTGAATCTGAGTGGACTAATGAGGAAAACAACCTAGCTAGTTTCAATGAGAAGGCACTTAATGCCATTTATGAGTGGGTTGATATGCATATTTTTAAACTCATTCAAAATACTCTCACTGCTAAGGAGGCATGGGATACTTTACAAAGATTTTGTGAAGGGGATGGTAGTGTGCGTGAAACTAAGCTTAGAAGGCTTACTAAAAAATTTGAAAGATTAAGGATGAGTGAAAATGAAGATATTACTTCATATTTTGAAAAACTTTTTGATATTTCTAATGAATGTCAAGTTTTGGGTGAACCTTTTACTAACAAACAACTTGTTTCAAAAGCAGTTAGAACTCTTCCTGAGCGCTTCAATATAAAAGTTTCATCTATTGAAGAGGCTCACAATCTTGAGACCATGGATATAAATACTTTGATGAGTATTTTGCAAAATTTCGAATTAAACCTTTCTGATCAAAGTGATGCTATTAAAGGAAAAAGTGTTGCTTTGAAAATTAAACCCTCGAGTGTTGAAAAAGATGAGGAAGAAGAGGTTTTTGAAGAAATGGATGAAAATGCTAGTGTTTCTTTACTTGCTAGAAAATATAACTCTATGTTAAGAAAGTTTAACAAAGAAAATGTGCAGGTAAAAGCAAAGGAGCAACAAACCAAGGTGTATGATTCGATGCCAAGAAGGTCACTCCCAACCACCCAGAAAGCAAACCCAATCCGTAAGGCATCCTCCGATCAGTCAAGTTCAAATTCCAATTACCTTGACTCCATTCAATGCCATACGTGTTCGGGATAGGGACACTATGCCAATGAATGCGCAAACAATCTGAAGAAGAAGGGTAAGGGCTTATGGGTGTCTCTCAGTGACAATGAAGAAGAAGGAGTGTACCATGCTCAAAATCCAGATGAGACAACCATGTTTGTCACTGTTTGTGACTCGGACACAGAAAGTGCTATCCCAAGTGATAACCCAAGTGGGATAACACCTGTGATAACACCCAGCAGGTATAATGATTTCAATTTTACTAATGTTGTTTGTTTTGTGGGGTCTATTAATATGGATGCAGGAAGTTCTCAAGATGATGCTGAGATGAGTAAGGATGAACTCATAAGAGGATTAAGGAATCTTTATGGGGACATTCTTGAAGAATACAAGAAGGAGCATAGCATGGTGCAATTCTTGACCAAAGAAACTCAGCAACTATGGCTTGGTGTGGCTACTCTTGAAATCCAACTCACAAATAAGGATGCTGAGCTGGAGAAAGTCAAGAAGAAATTGTCTCTAGCAGAAACCACTCTCAAGAAACTCAACACGGGGTCTACCAAACTGGATGAGATCCTCATGTTAAGTAAACCTCTCAGGGCAGGTATTGGTTTTTAAGATTCTTTAGATAAGATCATTTCTTCTTTGTCTTTGGAAGATAATCAAACATGTTTTATAAATGAACGTGGAAAGGATAATGATTTGTCTTCTTTCAAAACCTCTGATAAAGGGAAAGTGTGTACTTATTTCCACATTACTGGACATTTTAAGAAAAATTGTCATATTTTTCTGAAAAAAAATCAGTCCAGTTCCTCAGTGTTGCCTGAAGTGTTACCCACTACTTCCGATAACACTACTTATCAGAAAAATAAAAAGAAAAGTAAGAAGGAATGGAGACCTAAAAACAATCAAAGATGTGATGTTGTTTTTACTGCCTTAAGAACTAATGTTGAAGGTTCATGGTATTTTGATAGTGGGTGTTCACGTCACATGACGGGAACAAAATTGTTTTTAAAAGACTATGAATCTATTCTTGGAGGTAATGTTACTTATGGTGGTGGAAGTAAGAGCAAGATAATAGGGAAAGAAACACTAAATGTGCCAGGTTTCCCTGCCCTAAAACATGTCTTACATGTAGATGGTCTTGTAGCTAATTTAATTAATATAAGCCAACTTTGTGACAATGATTTAGAGGTGAAATTTAATAAAAATACTTGTGAGGTCTTTGATCGTACTAACAAGTGTGTGATGTCAGGTACTAGATCAATTGACAATTGTTATTGTATTGAAAATAAACAGGTATGCAACTCTGTTAGAGTTGATGTCACCACTTTGTGGCATCAGAAGTTAGGACACGCAAATTTCCGAAACATTGAAAAAATTGTTAAGATTGGTTCTATTCAAGGAGTTCCTAATCTGGATTTTAAAAACAAAATCATTTGTGAAGGTTGTCTTAAAGGAAAACAAACTCGTGTTGCTCACAGTGCTGCCCAATACCATGAGCAGTACTCTGGAACAACACATTGTTTTCAACTTTTACATATGGATTTAATGGGTCCAGTTGAGGTTGATAGTTTGGGTGGTAAGAAATATTCGTTGGTAATTGTTGATGATTTTTCTAGGCTCTCTTGGATCTTTTTTTTTTTTTTTTTTTTTGAAACCTTGGATCTTTTTCTTAAAAGAAAAATCTGAGGCCTTTGAAAAATTTAAAATCTTTCACTCAAGAATCAAAAACTTGTTTTGTGCTTCTGTTTCTCGTATAAGATCCGATCATGGTAAAGAGTTTGAAAATGTTTCATTTTCTTCCTTTTGTGAGAAAATGGGAATACACCATGAATTTTCAGCACCCAAAACTCCTCAACAAAATGGGATTGCCGAAAGAAAAAATCGGACGTTACTTGAAATGGCCCGTGTAATGTTGTTTTCTAAACAAATTTCTAAAATATTTTGGGCCGAAGCATTAAATACCTCTTGTCACATGGCAAATAGAGTTTTCTTAAGACCCGGTACCACAATGACACCTTATGAGATTTTGAATGGCAAGAAACCTAAAGTTCACTATTTTCATGTTTTTGGGTGTGTATGTTACATTCTAAATGACCGGGATCAACTGAAAAAGTTTGACTCTAAGAGTGATAAGGTAATTTTTCTTGGGTATGCTCAAAATAGTCGAGCATATAGGGTGTACAATCTAAGGTTGAAAACTATCCAAGAATCGCTTAACATTGCTTTTGATGACCTGTCGAGTATTGCAGGTGAAGGACCTCAGGAACCTCCCTTGATTTTGTTGGATGAGCTGAATGATAACAGAGAAAATTCTAACTCTGTTGATGACATAGGTGCTGACCAAAGTGTTACCACAAACGAGGCAACACTTCCGGTAACACCTGATTCCAGTACAGCTGCTGAAACAGAAGAAGAAAATCCAAATTGTGCAAAGGTGAAGTACTCTTATTTTATTTCTACCTTAGAACCTAATAATGTGATTGATTCTTTAAAACAAAATTTTTGGATTCAAGCCATGCAAGAGGAGCTTGAACAATTTACCTGAAATAATGTTTGGACTTTAGTTCCTCGTCCCGCTAACACTAATGTTATTGTGACTAAATGGATTTTCAAAAATAAAAGTGATGAAACGGGTAACATTGTTCGTAACAAAGCTCGTCTTGTGGCTCAAGGCTACACACAGGTCGAATGTATCGATTATGATGAGACCTTCGCACCTATGGCTAGAATTGAGCCCATAAGACTCCTCTTGCCTATAGCTTGTTATCTTAAAATCACATTGCACCAAATGGATGTGAAAGGAGCATTTTTGAATGGGTACATTGATAAAGAAATCTATGTTGAACAACCTAAAGGTTTTGAAGACCCATTCAAACCACACCATGTTTATAAGCTTATCAAAGCCTTATATGGCTTGAAACAAGCTCCTCGAGCATGGTATGGTCGCTTAACTCAATTTTTGTTGGAATATGGTTTTGTTAGAGGAGAAGCCGATAGGACTTTGTTTATCTTAAGAAATGGTAAAACCCTTGTCATAGCTCAAATATATATTGATGACATTGTTTTTGGCTCCACATCCGAAACGGGTTTGAAAATTTTTTTGGATGCCATGTCTTCAACTTTTGAAATGAGTATGATAGGGGAACTAAAATTTTTCCTTGGTTTGCAGGTGAAACAATCGAATGAAGGGATCTTCATTTCACAAAGCAAGTATGCGAAAATTTTGGTAACAAAGTTTGGGTTGGAGCATGCCAAGGTGTCTAAAGTACCAATGGGTTCTACACTGAAGTTGGGAAAAGACCAAGTAGGGGAGGATGTGGATCCAACCTTATATCGCTCCATGATAGGTAGTCTCCTTTATCTTACTGCGAGTCGTCCTGACTTAATGTTTAGTGTGTGCGTATGTGCACGCTATCAAGCCAGTCCTAAACTCTCTCATCTAAATGCTGTCAAAAACATTATCAAATATGTGTCAGGCACGAGTGATTTAGGAATATGGTTTTCCAAGGATACTAATACCAACCTTGTTGGTTTTAGTGATTCTGACTGGGCAGGTGACATGGATGATAGGAAAAGTACTAGTGGGGGGGTGTTTCTTTTTGGGTAATAACTTAGTGTCATGGTATAGTCGTAAACAAAATTGTGTGTCTCTTTCGACAGCCGAGTTCGAATATGTCGCGGCCGTTAGTTGTTGTTCCCAACTCATTTGGTTAAATAAAACACATGTTAGACGACTATGGTCTTGATAGTAATATCTTAACCATGTATTGTGATAATCTAAGTGCTATAAACATTTCAAAAAACCCGGTTCAACATTCCCGTACTAAACACATTGATATCCGTCACCATTTTCTAAGAGACTTGGTTGAAAAAGATTTGATAAACATAGAGCATATTGATACTAAGTATCAACTTGCTGACATTTTTACCAAGGCCCTTGACCATGAGAGATTTTCAAGTTTGAAAAGATCTCTTGGTCTTTGTATTTTTTAATCTACTGTTTTTGAGTGTTACCGTGAGTGTTGTCAACACTTCTGGTAACACTGTGTACAATAAAAAAAATGTTTTTTTTTTCGTTTTAAGCCTTCGCGGCGGCACATGCTAACCTTTTTGTTTTGGTAGGTTTATACTTGGTTAACATGTTTGTCAAATCCCCTTTGTACTCAAAAGTGACAAAGTCACTAATTTTAGTGATAAAATAAAAAGGCAAAATGCATAAAGCACTTATAGTATTTCCTAAGTAACTCGGGGCACGGCGTTCGCTGCGACGATGCACTCTTGCAAAAGGGAGATACTATCTAGTGATTTCATACTAAGTATTAGGAACATGGAGTTCGCTACTACAGTGTATCCTACTTGAAAGGTGCAAATCACTAAAGTATTTTTTTTACACTTTATAAGGACTCGGAGCACGTAGCTCGTTACTACGATGGTATCTTGTAGATATTGAAGTGTAAATTATACTTATTTTAAAGTGCTTAAAGATGAAAAACAAGCTTATTTTATCTAACTTGTTAGATTTATTTTACCTCAAACACTCTTAATTAAGGCTTGCTATGCCTCAAGTGTTTGAATTTGGGAAGCTTGTTTTTTCCTCAAATGCTTATTTAAAAGAAGCCTAACAATTTGCCTCAAGTGTTGATAATGAGGATTGTTTTGCCTTTCTTAAAGTGAAGTTTTATCAAGGGGATATTTGATTTATATGTTTTCCAAAGTGTTACCATCATTGCCGATAACACATTAGTATGTGCCACATTATTTTTTATTTATTATTTTCGGAATTAATAATTAAATTTGGGAAGTCCGAAAGTCCCTTAATTTTGTGGAGTTTATTGATTTCCAAAAGGTTTTTATTAAATCCTTTTATTTGTGGTGAATCTAATTAGGTAACTATATCCCTATTATTTTGGTGTCATAATTCAAATTGAATTTCAAAATGTGTGGGAGTCTTACCTATGCCGAATTCACCTAGTTTCTTTTTAATTTATTTCTTTTATTTTTATTTTTTATCTATTTAAAAAAAGGCTAATTTTTGGGGATAATGGCCGGTTTTTTGGTGATAAATGTAGGTGATGTGATTGGGTGTAACTATCTAGCTAAGAAATAAGGGGAGTTGAGAGTTATAGGGTTTAGGAAGAGACTTATCATAAATTATATTTATCTCTTCCATTTGAATTCTTCCTAAAATATCCAAATTAAACCCACTCCTCCTCTCACCGATCTCCCTCTTACTCTCGCCGACCTCTCTCTCTCAGTCTCTCAAAATCACACCAAATACCTCTCCCAAAAATTCTTTCCTTCTCTTCTCAAAACTCTCTAATGGCTTCCCCTTACAAAAACCCTAATGAGCCTATGGAAATTTCGCCTCCTGGGGCTAGGTTTTTCTCTCCAATGGAGACATCACCGGCGACAACACCGCCTAACCTTGCAATTGTGGTGTCTGGTCCTCCTCCTATTCCAGTCGCTCAAGCTCCACCCGCCATGGCTCCTTCCCAACCAAATGTTGCAACCACAAAGGTAACCAAGAAGAAGAGGAAAGCCCCATCATTTTCTCAACCTCCGGCACCCCAAGCTCCACAAAAGCGGACCTCAAGCAGACTAAGGGCAATGTTCAATAAGTCTAACTCCAACACCGCCTCTGACCCTGTTGATGTTTCAGAGGATGATTCTCAAAGCTTGTCATCAACCCATGCTTCGGATGAGAACTTTGTTGCCGAACAAGAGCAGTCTGATGATGACTTTGACACTTGGGTTGACAAAGGTGATGAAACCCTAGCTGCTGCACAACAAAGACTGGCCAAAGGCAAATGGATTACCAAGAAGAAGACAACACCTTTGGCAACACCAGCTTCTGTTCAGATTCGGTCCAAATCTCAAGAGGTACCTCTTCCTTCTTCTCTTGGTTCTTATTCCTCGTCTGAAGATTCTGATAATGAGGATGTTAGTGTAGAGGTTGATAGTGCTTTTCCTTTACCGCATTAGTCTCTTGAATTTTTCAAAGAATCGGGTATGGCTTTTTGGTTAAAGCATAGTAAAACCCCATTCTGGGAAGAGAAAAACATTGATGAAGTTGATTTGAAGAAAAATGGTGTATTTCAATTTCTTGAGGACCGAAATTTTTTGATCCCTAATACCCAAGCCAAGCCCTTTGTTGACAAAATTATGAGGAATTTCTTTGCAAACTTGAGCCCTAACCTTGATAATGAGCTCTCTCCTGAATTTGGTAAGGTTTTTGTGAGGGGTCGAGTGTATCTCTTCAACACGGAAATTATCAACAAAGCCTTAGGTTTGCCTCATATTCTTGAAGAGAGTATTTATGCTAATAAGGATGTCATGGCCAAGTTCCTAACCAACAATGAAGTCCGAGAATGGCCAACCGATCCCAAGGTTAAATTCCCCGCCTCTAAGCTTACCTCTTTATATTCGGTTTTGCACAAACTTTGCATGCTAAATTGGCTCCCTACCAAAAGTGAGCAAAATCTTACCATGGAACAAGCCAAAGTTTTGTCTAGGCTACGGAAGAATAAACCTTTTAATTTTGGGAATCTAGTTTTTAAGCATCTCTGTTGGGTATGCCCACGTATATCTCAGTTTCAATGTAATAGGATTGATTAGATTTGATTGATCCATCACCTAAGTTTTATTTCATGACTTTAGACCCATATGTAAGAAGTATTTATACTTCATTTTTTAGGTTGTCCATTGTAATAGAAAAGGCTTAGGAATAGGGCAAGAAGATCAAGATTCAAGATAAATCACAAGTTCAGTTTGAGCCACGCGCCTATGCCCCCCTTCATGCTATGCGCCATGCGCCCTTTAGCACGCGCGCATACAGCCTCGCGCCTCAAAGATCCACGCGCTTTGTTACGCGCCTCAAATGGACCATGCGCTCTAATGGCTCAACGCGCCTCATCATTGTTGATTTTACACTCAGTGATTTATTGAAGATTCAAAGACTTGAAGAAGATTCAAACTACGCCAATGATCCAACGGTGGTTAAATAACACGTATGCACCCGCATCTAAGGACATCTGTCCATAACGGTCATATTTGTGTTATGTGTCTAACGACTATAAAAGGACACGTGCTCCACTCATTGAGCGACAGCACATCCGTCCTTTCTCTGACTCACCAAAGATTTCCAACGGCTAGTTTTTGGGGATCTACTATAAATACCCCATAACTTCAACCATTTGAAGTTGCTAAGAATTTCAAGAATTTCTCTCTCAAGCATTTGTTGAAGATTTGAAGATTGCCTTTGTTATTTCCAGAATTCTCAAGAACATCTTCATAACTTCATCCTTAGCCCAGATCCTCAAGCTATAACACTTTAGTTTTCTCGTGCTCTCAATCTCAAAGATCTAAAGAGCCTTGATACTAAAATCACACACGCACCTCTTTAAGTTTGATCACTTAGATCTCTCTTTAAGAGATACACCGGTTATTGTTTTGGATTTGTTCATTCATAGAATATTAGATCTTGAGTTGGTATATAAGCTCAAACGATTGTAATTTGTAACACTCACTCATTATATAAGATCTCCATTAGAAATACAAGACTAACCATCTTGGTAGAGGACGTAGATCATTTTCCCGATCGAACCTCTCCAAATAGCTCTTGTTCATATCTTGCTATTTCCTTACAAGTTCATATCATATCTAACTACTTGCTTGTTTATTTATTGTAGATTGATTGATTGAATTATGTTGTGTTTGTTATATCATTTGCCTTAGTTTCTTATTTCACCCACTTTGAGCCAAAATACTTAGAGTGTGTGTGCGCCCCCTTTATCATACTTTGCGCCTATTTACATTACTAAATTCCGCTGTGCATTTCACTTACTCACTTAGGCGCATATCATAACGCTTACTTGATAAAGTGCGCATTTACAATTGAGTTTATCAAGGGTACGAAAAGAATTTTAAAACAGCTATTCACCCCCCCTTTAGCTATTTTTCATACCCTTGTTGCCCTTTGGGACCAACAAGTGGTATCAGAGCAAACACCTTTATAAAACATTTTTGTTTTTCAAGCTTAACAGCTTGGGTGCCGATTCTAAATGGAAAACTCAAAACCTATGGCAACTGCAAACTACACTCACGTTCCGGTCTTTGATGAAGATCATTTTGACGTATGGAAATTCAGCATCTTAACTCATCTCAACTCAATCGATGAAAGACTTCATGACAGTGTGGTTTATGGACCTTACATTCCTATGAAAGCGAATCCAAATCCGCGCACAAATGTTGTTCAACCAACCGTCAAGAAACCAAAAGAAGAATGGACTGAGGAAGAAACAAGAAGAGTTGCAAATGATGGCAAAGCAAGAAACATACTTCTAAGCACTCTAAGCACGGCTATGAAACAACAAGTCATGCATTGTGCTACCACCAATGAGCTATGGGATGCTATTGAAGAGCATATAGAAGGAGACACCGTCTGCAAGGAGAACAAGAAATATGAAGTACAAAAGAGATTCAACAATTTCTCTCAACTCCCCGGTGAAACTTTAAGACAAACTTATGAACGCTACTGTGAAATTATAAATCTATGTATTTCACTTGGCATGAAGTTTTCTAACAAGGATTTGAATGTCAATTTTGTCCAAGATTTTGGATCAAGATACCTACATAAATCTAGCGCTCTCGAAGACGCTGGAACTTTAGATGTATGGACTTTAAGCAACCTTTACGCAAATCTCAAAGTTTATGAGCTCAAACTTCAGCGAATTAGTGAAACTGAAGGAAAATCAAAATCGATAGCAATGGTGGCGCAAAGAGAAGAGGCGCATGTTTCTGCGCCTGCGCCTACTCATGATGAGAAAAGTTCTGATCCCAAAATTTCCACTTCTGAGCTATTGGACATGGACGATGAAGACTTTGCTTTATTTGTGAAGAGATTCCAGAAGTTCAGAAAATTCACCAAGCCCTGCTCAACCAGCAAATTCAAGGATCTACCAACTGAGCTCCTCCAAAGTTCACTAGGAGCAGTGACTCAAAAAGAAAAGAAGACCTTGTTTGTTTTAATTGCAGGAAACCAGGACACTTTGCTTCAAGCTGCCCAACTCCAAAATTTGAATATATGCAGAAGAAGAACAGCCATACTCCCAAGTTCTCTCCCAAATTCACTCGTCGCAAGGGAATGGTTGCGGAAGAAGAAGCACCAGCAAATGAGCAGAACACTTGGATTGAAACAGACTCAGATGAGAGCGATGAAGATTCCGATGATGGACTCGTTTGTTTGATGGCAAATGATGATGAAGTTGATACTTATGATTCTGATGATGACTTCTCCAAGGATGTTCCTGATATGAATGCCTTAAATAAACCTATCAAGAAATCTGCAGGTTTTCAAGAAGTGAAAAGGAAGAAAGGACCAACCATCAGCGAGCTCATTGAACAAGGATTTCTCACTCCGGCTCAAAGCGATGGTGGATTGTTATTCTCACGATGTGATCTTAGTGCAAGGAAAAAGTTGAGAAAAGGAGCATACATTAGACCTCAAGTTGAACCAACTGCTCCAATCTCCAAAATCAATGATGATGAAGTGATTGCTGAACAAGAAAAATTGTTCAAAAAGGCTGAAAAGGTAATCACTAGATTTGATAGTATGAAGGAAGCTTTAGCACTATCATGTGATGAAATTTCCCAGCTTAAGACCGAGAAATCTCTACTTAAATCTGAACTCACCCTCCTTAAGGAGCAAAAAAAGAGCATGACTTCTCTTACTGTTAAAAACACTTTTCTAACAGAACAGAACTCACTTCTTAAAGTTCAAAACGATGAATTGGTTGCTCAAATTACTGATCTTAAAAAGATTACAAATGAGAGGTCCAATTCTCGTGTCACTATGGAGAATATATTTGAGTCCCAAAATGTCAGTGGTGATAAAAGTGGCTTGGGATTCTCATCAACTAGTGACAACTTTAAATGTGATGTCTGTGCTGAAAGAGATAGTGAATTTACTAACCAGCAAACTTTTGAAATTCCCAAGGAAAAACATTCTAATTCAATGGGTAAAGGACAGGAAAAAGTCAAGAGACAAACATTCCATTATGTCTACCCAACGAAGCAATTTGGGAAAGCTAATGGGAAAGATATAGCTACAGATGAATCATCCTCTAGCAAAATCCGTCTTGAAACAAAGCGCGCTCCTTCTCCGAGTGCTCATTATGCGCCTAGAAGCCACGTGCCTCATCGCCGTGCGCCTCCTAGCCCTATGCGCCCTCCTAGATCAAGCGCTCCAAAATTTCAAAAGAAGGATTTTGTTAAGGCTAGTCCATCTGACCCAAAGAAGAATGCTATCCCAAAGAAAAGTAAAGAGTTTGTGAAAACTCATGTGATTGGTGGCTTTCATCATTGTTCCATTTGTGATTGTTCAGGACACAAGGCCGTGGAATGCCTTTTGCGATTCACTCCCAATGCCAAAGGACGTAAAAACCCTAAGGTCAAGCAAGAGTGGGTTGTCAAAAGTTGCTAACCCTAGGACCCAAAAGGAATAAAGGGGACCTGCTTAAATGTCTATATTTCAGGTTCTTTATTTCATGGCTGGATCTTCAAAAGCTAGAAATTATGAATGGATTCTCGATAGTGGGTGTTCAAGACACATGACTGGAGATGAATCCTTATTAGAAGATGTCCATGAAAAAAGAGGTCCCTCAGTAACATTTGGTGATAATAACAAAGGTCAAGTTGTTGCATATGGAAAGCTAAAGAAAGACAAAGTGTGCATTGAAAGAGTCTCTCTCGTCGAAGGGCTAAAGCACAATTTATTATCCATATCTCAATTCTGCGACAAAGGATTAGAATGCCATTTCACCTCAACTCAATGTCTTATCAAGAATGGCAAAACTGGAGCTACATTACTCACGGGATATCGTAAGACAAATATTTACATTATTGATTTCCATAGTATGAACTCTAGTACTAATCTTTGTTTTGTAGCTAAAAGTGTGAACGAAAATAGTTGGCTGTGGCACAAGCGCTTGAGTCACTTGAACTTCAAATATCTATCTAAACTCAGCAGGAATAACCTTGTTAAAGGACTTCCCAAGGTTGCTGATCATCATGACAAGAAGTGCGTCGCGTGTCAACTTGGCAAACAACCGAAGAAATCTTTCTCCAGCAAGACCAATCCTTCAACTTCTAGATGTTTGCAACTGCTTCACATTGATCTATTTGGACCAGTCACCACTGCAAGTATTCGCAAAAACAAGTATACTCTAGTTGTGGTGGATGATTATTCAAGATATACAAGGGTGGAAATGATGATCTCAAAAGACGATTGTTACGACATTTTGACCACCTTATTTCGACTGCTCCAAACCCAAAAAGAAGATGACATCGTTAGTGTTCGATCCGACAATGGAACAGAATTCAAGAACAACGGTGTTGCTCGATATTGCGACAATCATGGGATAGATCACAACTTCTCAACCGCTGGAGTTCCTTAACAAAATGGTGTTGTGGAAAGAAAGAATAGGACGTTGATTGAAGCGGGAAAGACGATGATAGCTGAAGCGAAATTGCCTAAATACTTTTGGGAAGAAGCTATCAACAAAGCATGTTTTACTCAAAATCGTTCCCTCATCAACAAACTTCATAACAAGACTCCGTATGAACTTTGGCGTGGTAGAACTCCCAACATTGCATTCTTCAAGATCTTTGGTTACAAATGTTATATCCTCTACAACGGAAACGAACATAGAGGTAAATTCGATGCCAAAGCCGACGAAGGTATTTTGTTGGGTATGCCAAACATTCTAAAGCTTTTCGCATTTTTAATAGAACTACATTAGTGATAGTTGAATCTGTACATGTTACATTTGATGAACATTCTCTCCTTGAGCCACATTTGGCTCCAAATGTTGCTGATGATTCTGTTGAGCTTAATGATACAGGTGCTCCTATTTATGTTGCGCCTACTCAAAATCAGAATCTATCAACTCAAGGAAATCCATCAACATCAGTTGCGCCAAATTCCTAATATGGCGCGCCCCATGAGTCATCAGTTGCGCCTCACTCACATGTTGCGCCTCTTGATTCCTCTCATGCGCCTATATCTACAGCTGCATCTGGTGTAAACCCAAGTTTCAACTCTACACCAATTCAACCCCCAAACTTTGATGATTTAGAATCTGGTGTAGATGTACCAATTGAAGACCTTCAAATCACTACGACTCAACCTAACTTACCTCCTGAAATTCGTGAAGTTAGAGGTCACCCAATCAATAATATCATTGGTGATCTAAACGTTGGTGTTCGTACAAGGAGAGCTACAAACTTTGATGCCTACACTGCATTCATCTCTCAAATTGAACCAAAGAAGGCTGAAGAAGCGCTCCAAGATCCTAATTGGGTTGTTGTAATGCAAGAAGAACTCAATCAATTTGAACGATGTAAGGTTTGGACTCTTGTTCCAAGACCAAATGATCAAGGAGTGATTGGTACGAAATGGGTGTTCAGAAACAAGATGGATGAGAATGGAATCATCACAAGAAACAAAGCAAGATTGGTTGCACAAGGCTATAGGCAAGAAGAAGGAATTGATTACGATGAAACTTTCGCTCCCGTAGCAAGACTTGAAGCTATCAGATTATTTCTAGCTTACGCAGCTCACAAGAACTTCAAGTTATATCAAATGGATGTGAAGAGCGCGTTACTTAATGGTGAACTCCAAGAACAAGTCTATGTTGCTCAACCACCTGGGTTTGAAGATTCTCAATTTCCAAATCATGTGTACAAACTCCAGAAAGCTTTGTATGGACTCAAACAAGCACCAAGAGCATGGTACAATACACTATCCAAGTTTCTCATCGAAAAAGGATTCACTCACGGTAAAATCGATACAACTCTTTTCATTGCCAAACATAATGGTCATAAATTACTTGTTCAAACTTATGTTGATGATATTATATTTGGTTCTACTAATGAATTGTTGTGCAAGCGTTTTGAGAAACTAATTAAGAGCAAGTTTGAAATGAGCATGATGGGAGAACTCACATTCTTCCTCGGGCTTCAAATCAATCAAATGAGTGAAGGCATATTCATCAATCAAGCCAAATACACAAAGGACTTAATCAAGAAATTTGGACTTGAGAACGCCAAAGCATACGATACTCCAATGGCTACCGGCAACAAACTCGACAAAGATTTAAAAGGTAAACGTGTTGATCAAACGCTCTATCGAGGTATGATTGGCTCACTCCTTTATCTTACTGCTTGTACGCTTGATATTATGTTTAGTGTTTGTGTTTGTGCTCGTTATCAATCTGACCCTAGAGAAGCACACTTAATTGCTGTGAAACGTATTTTAAGATATATTTCTGGTACTGTTAACCTTAGACTTTGGTACACCAAAGATTCGAACTTTAAACTTGTAGGTTATTCAGATGCGGATTATGCAGCATGCACAATTGATAGGAAAAGTACAAGTGGCACTTGTCATTTCCTCGGATATCGACTTGTGTCATGGGCGAGTAAGAAACAAGCTTCTGTATCTGTCTCAACAACCGAAGCTGAATATATCGCTGCAGGAAGTTGTTGCTGTCAAATACTATGGATGAAGCAGCAATTGGTGGACTATGATATAATCGAAGAAAATTGTCTGATCTACTGCGACAATACATCAACGATTGCGATTTCTGAAAATCCTGTCATGCACTCCAAGACCAAACACATCGACATGAAATATCATTTCCTCAAAGACCACGTGGAGAAAGGCAATATACATTTGGAACACGTGGGAACCGACTATCAAATCGCCGACATTCTAACGAAAGCACTTGACGCGAAACGGTTCATATTTTTGAGAGGTGAAATGGGTATGCTTGAACTCAACTGAAATTCATTACAGTTTTGTCAATACTAATGATTTTATGTTTTGTTGAGTTATATGAGTATATTAGGTTCAAATGATAAATCATTTCAAGTTCCAAGGAAACCCTGCGCGCCCATTACCTTGCGCGCCCCACACTCTCTGCGCGCCCAATTCCAACGCGCGCCTAGCATTCAATGCATCTTAAGTCATTCTGCGCGCCTAGAAGAGACTATGCGCCTCTTTATGACCGCGACTCAATCAATGCTACCATATTAACTCCCCCAATGATTGAACGCATTCAATTTTTCACAAGTACCAGGTATGATTGTTCTTATTTATTATAGGAATCTTTGTCTTTTGACATTCCATTAATTGTTCAAGGGTACTTGTGCAATTAATTTTTCCCTCGTTTTACGTTTTTCGAAAAATTTTATTTTCTGGGGATTTATTTCTTGCACCCCAAACTTACACCAAAACAGATGTTTTTGGGGTTTGTGCAAAAATTAGTCAAAATTGCTCATACACTTAAAGGGAAAGTGGAGCAGTTTTTCCCTTACCCAAAATGTCACATCAAAGTACTTTGGGTCATTCAGCATTAAATAGCCATCATCTCCAAAAATCCCTCCTTAATGGTTTTGTCCTTTTTGGTCATAATGAGCCGAAATCTCATTTCCTCTCATTAAAGCACATCACTTCAACTTCCCATCCTTTTAAAATTTTAACCCTATTATTTCCTTATTTGTGCAATATTTTCTTTCCCTAACCTATATATTTGACCCTTCATTTCCTTTTTCATCATTGCCTACACACTCACTCTCTCTACCAACTTCTCTCACCTTCCCAGACTCTACTCTCTCTCTCTATTCGTCTCTTTCTCTCTCTACCTTTATCACTTTCTCTCATTTTCTTCTCCATTTTCTCTCTATATATAACATTTATGGGTCCTAAACGAACAACAAAAACAACCCAAGACGAAATGGTATGAATCTCTAACCCTCAACTCTTTAATTTCCGCCATTTCCGTTTTCTGAATTCGTGTTTCTCTTAAAACCCGAAAAACCATTTTTCTTGATAAATCTTGTTTCGGTGATCCGTTTTCAAAATCGTTTGTTAGGTTATGTTCGATTTGTGTTTTAGATTCTTTATAACTAAACTTTTCAACGATCAATGCATTATATTTTGCGAATCTGAAAATCTTAGATTTTTGACTTTTCGAATTTTCGGTTCTTTAAATTCATTTTCTGGATTTGTTGTTGAGTTTTACTTGTTTTGATTTACATATTTTTGATCCTTGTCTTCTTGCGGTCATTTTTACATATTGTATGCTTGATTTGGTGAAGTTTCACGAATTATGTATTCTTGGTGTTCTTGATGTTCTTCAAGCACTCAAGCATGTTCTTCGTGTTCTTCGTTATTTTTGCATGACTTGGGTTTCAAAATTTTCAAAACTTGTTTTTCAAAACTTTCATATTTTGATTCTTAAAACTTACATATGCATGTTTAATATGTGTTTGTGTGTTTTCGTGTGCTTTTATACTTAGTATGAATTTTACATAAATATGCGTCTGAGTGTTGTTTTATGCGCCTAGTCGGTTATGCGCCCTATGACTTTATGCGCCTTACTTGATTCATGCACCTAATAATTGTATGCGCCCTATGCAAATACAAATGTTATGCGCCTCAATCAACTCATGCGCCTAGAGACATTATGCGCCTAAACATTTATGCGCCTAAATTTTACTTAGTCAAATTCTTGTGTTTAATTTTTACTTAGTATATTTCATAGAACCATTTTATGCGCCTTGTATTTGTATGCGCCTACAACATATATGCGCCTAATAATAGTATGCGCATGCTATTTTTTATGCGCCTATATATTGTCCTGCGCCTATTCTATACTTAGCTCATTTTATGATTCTATGCGCCTTATACACTCCTAACTTAAATCATTGTTATGTTTTCAGGATCCTGCTAACTTCAGACCCGGTGAGACGATAGATCTTGCTGAGCTTTCTCTTGATCTAATGGGGCTTGAAATTCTCTCAACCCTTCACACCGCTGGACTCACTCCTCTTTTCACGCTAGATCAACCTTTCTATTCTCCGCTCCTTGTTGATGAATTTTTCTCAACAGCAGCTCTAGTTGAGACTCCAGCAGATGGATTCGTGCTCTACCGGATTTGTGCCACAGTTCAGAACATTCCTATCACTATCTCAATGGGCACAATCAAGAATATAGTGAGTTTTAGCACTACTGGCCCTCAGGGTGTTTCTGGTCAACCGAACTCTTACTCTGTTGCAGATCAGAATTCAGTGGCGCGTACTTATCTCAAGGTTCCTACTCTTCTGAATAACATCAAGAATGTTGAAATAAAGGATGGTGGTGATTTGCTCGCTCATATAGCGCATCTGGTTGATACTTCAATTGTTTTCAAAACCGGCAATGTGAATAGATTCACCGTAGAGCAGTGGGAGTATACTGCTGCTATCATGGGAATAACCAGATTGAATTGGCCTCAGATATTGTTCAAAACCTTATCTGACCAAATTGATAAGTATAACAAGAACAAGTCTGAAGGGAAGACGAAGTTCAAAACCCACTTGTAGATACCCCGGGAAACCACAACTTGGCTAGAGCGGTGAATTATCCTAGGATGTCTAACTTGTTTTAGATTGTTTAGAGTCGCCACCTATGTTTTTAAAGGAACATAAGAAAAACTTAGAAATAGCCTAATTTATGTACAAAACCAGAGATTCGGGAGAGAAGGGTTCGGGGGTTAGGTGACGGAGTGTGAAGCACTTAAACACCCACTCCGCCCCGCTTACGCGGGTCTTGCTACTATTGGTGTTCTAATATTTACATGTCCTTCAATTAATTAAATAGAAATGTGCTAACAATTGTGATGAGGAGAAAAGGGGAAATAAAATAGAATTGTTTTATTTATTTAATGATAAAGATTACATGTAACAAGTAATGTTAAAGAATTACATTAAGAGATGAAGAGAAATTAACATGGTGAATTAAAGTTAAGATTAAAATGTAGGGAGATAACCTTAACTAACTTCAATATGTGAAGTAGTCATGTTGGTCATGTCCCATTAATGGGGATTGCATACATCAAGAAGAAGAAAACAAAGGAAGAAAATGGAGTTGTACCTTGAGAAAGAGGACTTGGAACCTTGACTTGAAAGTATTGTTGTTGTAATGAAATTGTTGTAGAACAATTTGTTGTATAAAAACTCTTGTCGGAGAATTTGTGTAGAGAATTGTGTATAGTGTAGGTGTAGTGAAAATGTGAGATTAAGGTTCCAAAGAGTGTAAAAAGTCCCCTTCTAAGGTAGAAGATGATGGTTTTTATAGGTAAAAAAGAGAGGGAAATGATGGAGGGAAATTGGTCATCCATGTGAAATGGAATGGGCCAATCACAAATAAGATAAATGAATAAATGAAAATAAAAGAAATAAAAGAAATCAAATAATAAATGAAAGAAATATTAGTTTTTTGGGAAAAGGCTTAGAATTTGGGATTGGGAGTTAATGAGAAAAGGGGGGATGAATGTGGATGAGAAAAGGGGTCTTTTGTGATCAAGAAAGAGATGTTGCAAATAAGAAAAGGGAGGGAAATAAGGTGCAATCCGTTACTGCCAAAATGGGAAGCGCGCGAGTCCGGCTTTTGGGGCGGGATGCGCGCGCGGCTCACTGACAGTTCCGGAAGCGCCCGCGGGTGAAAATGACAGAATGACAGAAATGACTCTAAAGTTAATTCTGTTATGCAGTTTAGTCCAAAACTAACGGAATCAGTTAGAAACTTAACCGAAGTAACAGAAATTAATGAAAATAAGTTAAATAAAAATACTTTGTATGCAATCGGGGTGAGAGGTCCAAGGCGGGGTGTCTACAGAGCCCCTCGGCGACGTGGATTGCAAAGCAAAATGCGTCGACGAAAGTAAAAACACCCGCCGAGGACATCGACAAAGAAAAAGAAAGAAAAGAAAGCAAAGACTCGATGAAAGCAGTAATTTGAAATTGCTAGAGTTAGGGGTGCGCTCCCTGTGTGAGCGTCTTTTGCTGATAGAGGGGGTGGCATGATCCGTTAGGTGAACCTGCCGGCTGAATGTTTTGAATGAGGCCGTTAGTGAACCGGTTTGATGAATCCGTTAGTGAATCCCTTGAATGAGTCCGTTAGTGAACCCTTGTTGACGAATCCGTTAGTGAATCCGCTTGATGAATCCGTTAGTGAATCCCTTGAATGAGTCCGTTAGTGAACTCTTGTTGACGAATCCGTTAGTGAATCCGCTTGATGAATCTGTTAGTGAATCCCTTGAATGAGTCCGTTAGTGAACTCTTGTTGACGAATCCGTTAGTGAATCCGCTTGATGAATCTGTTAGTGAATCCCTTGAATGAGTCCGTTAGTGAACCCTTGTTGATGAATCCGTTAGTGAATCCGTTTGATGAATCCGTTAGTGAATCCCTTGGATGAGTCCATTGGTGAACCCTTGTTGACGAATCCGTTAGTGAATCCGTTTGGATGAGTCCGTTGGTGAACCCTTGTTGACGAATCCGTTAGTGAATCCGTTTGATGAATCCGTTAGTGAATCCCTTGGATGAGTGCGTTGGTGAACCCTTGTTGACGAATCCGTTAGTGAATCCGTTTGATGAATCCGTTAGTGAATCCCTTGGATGAGTCCGTTGGTGAACCCTTGTTGACGAATCCGTTAGTGAATCCGTTTGATGAATCCGTTAGTGAATCCCTTTGATGAGTCCGTTGGTGAACCCTTGTTGACGAATCCGTTAGTGAATCCGTTTGATGAATCCGTTAGTGAATCCCTTGAATGAGTCCGTTGGTGAACCCTTGTTGACGAATCCGTTAGTGAATCCGTTTGATGAATCCGTTAGTGAATCCTTTGAATGAGTCCGTTGGTGAACCCTTGTTGACGAATCCGTTAGTGAATCCGTTTGATGGATCCGTTAGTGAATCCCTTGGATGAGTCCGTTGGTGAACCCTTGTTGACGAATCCGTTAGTGAAATCCGTTGATGAGGCCGTTAGTGAACCTTTGAGGACGAATCCGTTAGTGAAATTCTTTGATGAAATATTGCTTTGAAGTCTCGTGCCACTTGGAGTCACTCTTGACTTTTTGAATTGTGGGGTCCGAGCACAGTTGACTGTGGACCATTTTCTGCTGGGGATGAAGTGCCTCGAGTTGCAGATGCTGTTTGACTTCGCGGTGGTTCCCGTTATATGCTTTGCAGGTATATGTGCTAGTGCAAGAAGATGCATGAAGTGTGAAATGGAGAGAGAAATTGTGCTCGTGGTGCAATGTGATTTGAAAGCAGTTTTGCATGAGAGAGAGATTTGCAAGAATGAAGAAATTGCTTTTGTGTGCTGTGTGATTTTGAGGAAAGTATTAATGAATGATGTTCATACCTTCACTTACCATTGCCGCTTGAGTGGAGATGGATTTCTGATGTCCGCGGAGGATGCTTTGATGGAGAATGTCCATTCTTTGGATGTTGATGAGAGAACGCTCTTGATGATGGGTTGGCGAGATGGTACTCTGGATGATGGATTGGTCGTGCCAAAGGCTGCCTACGTATCCCTTGAAGGGAATCAGACCAGCGTAGTTCAAGGATGATGGAGAATGCTGGAGGAGAAGCTAGGAGCAAGGCAAAGTAAAGCACATATTTTTGCACATAGAAGGAGAAAAAGAAAAAGAAAAATCTTTTTTTTTTTTTTTTTTTTTTTTTAGAAAGGAAAGAATATGCACACATGTGAGGAAAAGATTTTTTTTTAGTTCGTGGGTGAACCATTTTAACCATTGTGTGCTTGTGAAGCCAACCCAAGATCAAGTCATGTTCAGTCGAAGTCCGGATTGCCCGCCTCGCTTGAATTCTGTTGTCGCCGGTGTGCCCAACGAAGATTGATGTCTAGCCCCAAGAGATTTTTCGATTATGGGGCTTCAAAAGGCTTTTGATGCCGAGATGAGAGGTTGCTGATTGTAAAGCCCCTAGAATGCCTTTGATGCCAAATTTTGAGGGACTTGCATAGCTCCAAGATAAATCAGCTCTTGGCCCATTCGAGTAAATCACCATTTGTTGTTGTAGTGAGCAATCCCCAAGAGGAGATCGTTGACGCCAAGGTTGCAAAGCCCCAAGTGTCGTGGGCTTGTAGATGGCGGGATGTGAAGACCTTTCATTGTAAAGCCCCAAATTATCTCGTGATTGGCTCGGCATTGAGAGCGGATGTACCGTCGGGTAAAATTCTTGATAGAGATCCCCTTCTTGCTCTTACTGGGGAGATGAATGGCCTCATTGTGGTTGATATCCAAATGGCTGAGGGCTAATGTCAAAAGATGCAGTAATGTCTTGCGATGCCGTCGAGGTCGTGGATGATAAGGTCTTAGTGTGATAAAGTCCCAAATGAGTATGCTTGCTTGACTCTTCTTGAGTTGAACTAATGACGAATCTTCGGATGCAACTAGTGCTGTGGCCCAACTTTATCTGAGCTGCACCTTGTGCTTTTGGTCTTGGAGAAGGGGGTGCTGAATTGCAGAAACATTGGGATTGGCCGTGGCATTTCCCGCTATAACCCTGTTTTGATTAGAGTTTAGCATATTGAATCTTTTTCCTTTTCTCTAAGACTTCCTTCAAAATCTCGCTGTGAGTTCTAACAAAAATCATCAACTACATTCATAACATCGGAGTCTTCATTTAAAACCAAGAGGCCTTTGACTTGAAGTGTTGAGAGACCCTTGAATCTTGATTGTTCTCATGGAGCCATAAGACTACTCCACATTGCACTTGCTCGAGTATTGTTACCCAAAAGACTGTCGGTCGCGAAGCCCTAATACTGCCCTTTGCTTTAATTACTGTAATGCCGTAGCCCAAAAGATTGTAGATTGCGAAGCCCGTTGAGACCTTCGGTGCCGAATTGAGAAAGCTTCCAATGTTGCACATGACTTGGCTGGGGATACTGCTGGGGAGTTAATTGCTCTTTACCGAGGGAGCCTTTAAGACTTGACCGTAGCCCCTAGAGTGCCATCATTGATTGCGAGAAAGGTCCACCCTTGATTGGGGAAACGAGCACGGGCACACATGACAAGAGGGCTTTTTGACATCCCTTTTGAGGGACTTTGAGGATAGTCTCACACATCTTTCTTGAGCATAGCCCCTAGGGCGTATTGATTGCCAAATGAAGCAAAAGAATCCCTTGTTCTTGAGTCACATAGCCCCTAGGGCGTCACCATTTGTTGAGCAAAGCAAGAGTGACTCGTCCTCGTGTGAGGGAATAAACATGAGAGGATATGGCAAGAGCTACTCCATTTCTCGGGAGCCTTTCGGTGTACTTTATACTTGCAGAAGCTTTGAAAACTGAGACACATGTTGTTGCTATTTGATGCCCAAGACAATTGACTAGCTAGGGATTATTTGTGCAACCTCGTGCCCTTTTATGATGGGCTTGTTCTCGGATGGATCTTGGTTACCACGGGCCTTCTTTTCATGAACCTAAAAATGCACCCTGCTGGAGAATGATGCCGATAACCCAAGACAACCTTTGATGGTGCTATATCTTGTCGAGCCTTTTGCAATCCCAAAGTTGACTCGGTGGGGAATTGACTTGCTGAGGAGATTCAATGTAGAACTTGTCTTCTTTAGAGGTCGGGGATCTCCATTTCTATTTCCCTTCTCTCTCTCACTCTCTCATTTTTTTTTATGACGCACCCTGTTTTTTGCCTAGACCGCCCTTTCGGGTTTTCAATCTAGCGGGCATCTCTTTTGCGTCTTCATCATTTTTTCATTTCATTTTTTTTTTTTTTTTGACTCAATTAATGAGGAAGTGTGCATTGACTCTAGCTGAGGAGATAAGACATGTGATTTTGCGGTGGAGACCTTTTGTCACTAATGATGAGTGACATTGACTTGACTAGGGAAGTGTCCCTAGTATTGACATGTATTTTTTATTGAATTGAATGACTCGCGAAGGAAAGTAAGTCATTAAGAGAGAAGAGAAGGAAAGCCCCAATTTGATTGCAAGAAATTGGGAGTATGCAGAAAGAATAGAAGTCCCTAGACTCGACAAGGAGCGCGAAATGATTCCAAATCTAAGAAAGTTCTTCAATCTTTTTGGTGATTAATTCATTGGCAAATGAATCGTACAAAGATGTCTTGACAAGTTCGAGATAAAGGCCAATCACCATAACGCGCTAGGGCTAAACATATTTTCTTGCATGAGACCGGACCCGAAGGTTGCCTACGTTCCTCCAGTGTAGAGGCTCAGGTCACCGTAGTTCTTGTGAATTCTCCATTCTTCGGGATGGAATTGTTGCTTCGTCGTGTAGCTTCGTCCTCCTTTGGTGGATGGAATGATGTTGATCTTGATGCGAACTTCTTTGATTGAGGAGATTTTTTTTTTTTTTTTTTTTTTTTTTTTTTTTGTGCTCTAACTTTTGCCTAGGTTGATTTGAAGAGTTCAACCTAGCGAGCATTTTTTTTTTTTTTTTTTTTTTTAAATTCCCCCTTTGAAACATTGCTTGATTTTTCTCCATGGTTGTTGCTTCACCATTGATGTCTTGGCTTTGTCTTCGTCGTTGATGATGTTGCCTTCGTCACAATGTTTAGCCCCTAGGCGTTCAAGTGATGGCCTTCATTCCAAAACTCGTTTAGACATCTTTTCATCATTTTGCCAAGAATTAGATTGAACAACTTGGAAGAGTGTATGAGGACAAGAACGACTTTTTTATTTGATGATGAGACTTGATTCAAAATTTCACATTAATTGGACAAAGAAAACTTAATGCACACTTAAGAGGACTTTGACTCCTTTTTTTTTTTTATCCTATCTCTAGGTAGAGAAAGAGAAACGAAGATTGTTTTCGTCATCCCCCATGTCGTTGTAGTGCTCATTGTCGTTGTAGTCTTCCATGTCACTACATTCTTCCATGTCATTGTTTGGGAACCCTTTGTCGTTGAAGCTTGTGTCATAGGAGGTCTCGGCCACTTCTCGGAGCAAATAGTCAATTCTAACCCCCGCATCATACATGCTTGAAAAATCGGAGTGAAAAGCCCCACTAAGATGAGTGCGGTAGTCCATTTTCAAACACTTCAAGAAGATGTACATTTGTTCCTTCTTGGAAGGCCTATCAACCATCTCGGCTAGCTTGTCATTCCAACGACAATAGAAGTCCCCAAATGATTCATTACCCATTTGCACGGTGCTCTCCAATTCCTTCTTGGTGGGGCGGAATATGGAGTTGCCTTGATATTGTGACTTGAAGGCAAGCATAGCGGCATCCCAATTGAGGCGGGTGGAAACTGGAAGACCCATATACCAATCTTTTGCGACCACCTCGAGAGTAAGCGGGAAGCATTGTGCCATTATTTGAGGAGACACTTTCTTTGGTAGCATGGCCCAAATGTAGGAGTTGACATGAGCGTTGGGGCAAGAGTTGCCGTTGAACTTGCCAATATCGGGCATCTTGAACTTTTCGGGAAGAGCCTCCATTGTGTTCATGAGGAGAGAAGCTTGATGAGGATCGGTGTTTGGCCCCTTGTGCAAATTTAACCCACTAAGCCTTTGGTCAATGTAGGACATGAGAGTGTTGACCAAACCGGTATCAATGCTTTGGACCTTTCTTTCACCCGTGAGCCCTTTCAATTGGTTCTTGAGTTTAGCAACTTCTTTCTTGTGGGCCATTTTCACATTCACGTAACGGGCTCGCCATAAATCATCCTTGCGGCGGACATTCTCGGCTAGTGTATCAACTTGCTCTTTCAATGCTTCCACCATGCGGAATAACCCTTCGTTGGACACGGGAATGCCGTTGTCGTTGCCATTGGACCTATGGAGAGAACACGGTTGATCTTAGGATGGCCCCACAAACACCTTTTGAGTAAAGTAACTTCACCCACAACAAAGGAAAAAGACTCAACCACATAAAGAAAAAAAAGACTTTTTTTTTTTTATTTACAAAGTCAGAAGGACGGAGTCCTTTTTGGGGTTTCTAGAAAAATAGTGGAATCGTCACACTAGTATATAGACCTTCTCGCGGTCCCATATACTCATCGGATTCCACCACGTTTGTGATACCTACATGTGACGGGATTAAACTAAATTAATGTAGTAAATCATACATGCGGGGACGGATTTTTATTTTCGTCCAAAATGCCCACTTTTGGGGACGGAGTTTTATTTCGTCCATTGCAACAAGCTGGCATGTATGATTTGAAGACATTAGTTTAGGGAAATCTCGATACATGAAAAAACCGACTTGAGTCACGGAGTGTTAGACCCTAGACTAGAATTGTGTGGTTTGTGCTCGGCTTGAATATGAGGCTTAAAGGTCACCCCCGGCATGTAGTCTTGAACTACGCCACGGGCTGAGGTTGACCGCTTCGAAAGAGTCAAGGTCGGGTGGAGCTTGAAACTTTCTAGGACGGGCCTCGACGGGTTTGGGGTTGGACTTGTGCGACTCGATAGTGAGCAATTGATAAGAATATGTGCATGTAGTGTGAGGTCTAACAAGTGACAATTTTTATTTTTATTTTTTTTTCAAAGAAAGAAAAAAAAAGGAAACAAATAAGCACGTATTTACAACTCCCGAATCACCCGTGTGACCGGTAAAAAATAAACAGAAAGTAAAAGAAATTGTATGCAGGCCCGGTGCCCACACACTGTCATTCTGCTCTGTTCTGCTTTCTGTGCACTGTTCTGTTTCTGGAAAATTTCCCAGAAGCGCGCGCCTCAGGGAAGTGATGTGGGAAGCGCGCGCATTGCGCAATGAATATGGGAGGCGCGCGCATCTGGGGTACCTGTCAGAATGTTAGAAGAAACTGCGGACTCAGGGGATTGCCCTGGTCCCAAATTATGTAACTTTCCCCTGCAGAAACTTGTTAGCACAGAAATATGAAATTGAAGGACAAGAAGGAAGGCGGGCGATTCTGATAATAAGGGTCGGACGCGCGCGCTTTAGGCCTAGAAGGCCGGACGCGCGCGCTTCCTACCCTTTTTACCAGAATGCCCAGAAAATAGAAATTAGAACACCAAAAGTTAAGAACGCAAGTTTAACCCTCTAATAAGTCCCCAGCAGAGTCGCCACTGTAGATACCCCGGGAAACCACAACTTGGCTAGAGCGGTGAATTATCCTAGGATGTCTAACTTGTTTTAGATTGTTTAGAGTCGCCACCTATGTTTTTAAAGGAACATAAGAAAAACTTAGAAATAGCCTAATTTATGTACAAAACCAGAGATTCGGGAGAGAAGGGTTCGGGGGTTAGGTGACGGAGTGGGAAGCACTTAAACACCCACTCCGCCCCGCTTACGCGGGTCTTGCTACTATTGGTGTTCTAATATTTACATGTCCTTCAATTAATTAAATAGAAATGTGCTAACAATTGTGATGAGGAGAAAAGGGGAAATAAAATAGAATTGTTTTATTTATTTAATGATAAAGATTACATGTAACAAGTAATGTTAAAGAATTACATTAAGAGATGAAGAGAAATTAACATGGTGAATTAAAGTTAAGATTAAAATGTAGGGAGATAACCTTAACTAACTTCAATATGTGAAGTAGTCATGTTGGTCATGTCCCATTAATGGGGATTGCATACATCAAGAAGAAGAAAACAAAGGAAGAAAATGGAGTTGTACCTTGAGAAAGAGGACTTGGAACCTTGACTTGAAAGTATTGTTGTTGTAATGAAATTGTTGTAGAACAATTTGTTGTATAAAAACTCTTGTCGGAGAATTTGTGTAGAGAATTGTGTATAGTGTAGGTGTAGTGAAAATGTGAGATTAAGGTTCCAAAGAGTGTAAAAAGTCCCCTTCTAAGGTAGAAGATGATGGTTTTTATAGGTAAAAAAAGAGAGGGAAATGATGGAGGGAAATTGGTCATCCATGTGAAATGGAATGGGCCAATCACAAATAAGATAAATGAATAAATGAAAATAAAAGAAATAAAAGAAATCAAATAATAAATGAAAGAAATATTAGTTTTTTGGGAAAAGGTTTAGAATTTGGGATTGGGGGTTAATGAGAAAAGGGGGGATGAATGTGGATGAGAAAAGAGGTCTTTTGTGATCAAGAAAGAGATGTTGCAAATAAGAAAAGGGAGGGAAATAAGGTGCAATCCGTTACTGCCAAAATGGGAAGCGCGCGAGTCCGGCTTTTGGGGCAGGATGCGCGCGCGGCTCACTGACAGTTCCGGAAGCGCCCGCAGGTGAAAATGACAGAATGACAGAAATGACTCTAAAGTTAATTCTGTTATGCAGTTTAGTCCAAAACTAACGGAATCAGTTAGGAACTTAACCGAAGTAACAGAAATTAATGAAAATAAGTTAAATAAAAATACTTTGTATGCAATCGGGGTGAGAGGTCCAAGGCGGGGTGTCTACACCACTGCAGAATACTCACGAAGATATTTCTCACTTATCCTGCTCTTGCTGATTTCCTCGCTCAGAACCCAGCTTATCAAACCACTGAAGTTCCAGTTTTTGGGAAAGACAACCTTGTCTTGAAAAGGCGCAAGAAGCGCATGGCAAAGCGCGCGCCTAGGGTAAAGGGTGCTCAGTTGGTTGATGAAGCCACTGAATCAGATGAGGATGCAGACGGCGCAGAAACTGAAGCAGTACCTCGTGCAGAACCAACAGGTGTTCCAGGCGCAGAAAAAGGGAAAGGAAAAAAGGGTTGCAGAAGGAACAAGCAAACCCCCTATGCGCCCAAGAGTTGATACTGAAGAAGAAAAGGAACTGAAGCGCGGAAAAGAAGCCAGTAGACTGGAAGCGCAGAAGAAAAGGGATGAAGAATACAAGTTAAAACAGGCTGCTGACTTATCCAAGTCTGAAAGGCGCAAAGGTGCAGGGTCTAGTACTGATGTACGCGCGCCTGCCACTAATGCGCCTCCTACTGTTCAAACGCCTATCACCACTCCTGCTAATCTATCTTCTGAACGTCAAAGTCTTAAAGACCAAATATCAGCTGATTTATTTGGTGACTTGAGTGATGATCCAGTTCATGGGGAGCCAGATTCGTTAAGGCGCAAATCACCTTCTGCGCCCCCTACTATTTCAGTGGAGCCTACTTCAAGTGATGAATATCTTCCCTCTCCTCGCGCTCCTACTCAATCATCTCCTGCGCCCCGTACTTCTCATGCGCCTCCTCCTACCACTCCTGATATGAGTGTTGTTATTTCACTTCTACAGCAACTCCAGCAAGGCCAAACTCAAATGAACTCCCAATTAGAGCTTCATACTTCCATGCTTACTCAGCAAGCTGATGAGATTGCTGCCATAAAGGGGGAGATGGCGCGCATAGACGCAAATATCAAGGACAAACATTTCCTGACTCCTCAACAATGGAATGATGCTATTTATCAAATGAATGAACTTTTCAAAGGCACTCTTGCCTCCCTTCATGAGCGCATAGACGGTGGCATCAAACTCACTGATGGCCAAGATTTCATTAATGCTATAAGGGAGGTAGAGTTGAACATAACGGGTGATATAAGGAAGTTGTTTGAAATTGTGGCTGGAGATAGCCAAAAATTGCTGAGTGTAGTTGATAAACTCAAGGAAGTTAAGGATGAGCTAGAAATCCTAGGTTTAACTGTGTATGGTGCTGATCCTGGCGCAGAACCCAAAGCTTCTGAAGCTCCTGCGCCTCCAGCTCCTGAAACTCCTGTGCCCTCTTCCAGCTCTGCTCCTGGCGCACATATAGACATCAATTCCCTGCTTTCAAAGATTGAAGTTTTGAAGGAATTAGTTGTCACTCACTTCAATGCCGCGCATTCCAGTACAGACAGGCGCGCAGATAGAGTTTCCGCTGATATACTTACTGCTCAAACTGCTGTTGAAGCTAACTTTCAAGCCTTCACTGAAAACTTTTCACAACAGCAGTCTATCACTCAGCGCACCATTGATGAGTATCAAAACATCAATGTGAGTCATTTGCGCTATATCAGAGATGGTGTCACAGATACTCACGGTGTAATAAACCGTTGTCATCAACTTTCCAAGCAAATCCAGCGCTCCGTCTCAGAAATTGAAGAAGGATTGAAAGATGAAGACGCGCCTCAAAATCCTTAGTTTTTTCTTTGTTTGTAAGTTGTTAGAACTTTTTATGATTAGAAACCTATTAGTGATTTAGTGCTTACATGTTTTAGCACCTCTTTTGATTTTGTTATGTTCAATACTTGTAATCTGTAACCCCTACATCCCAAGTATTAATGAGAACAAAGCATCACGTTTATCTCAAACCTTGTTCACTCAAACTACTTGTTTGTAGAACATTGAATGTTGTTTAAAATCATATGCATCATATTTGAACTGCTTCATATTTTATGCATTGAGTTTAAACTTTGTTTAAACACATTTCAAAACTAAAACTCATATCATCTTGAATGTGTTATAAACTGTTGTTTCTATCTTTCCATTTGAAATGTTTTATCCTTATTGGAATAGAATAGAAATCTATATCTTGGACTAGTGTGTGCATTAACTTGAGACATGATTTACCAATTTCGTTTATTTTGGACATGTTATTATCAAGTATAATGTTTGTCCCTGATATAGTAGGTAATGGCATCAATCAAATAGAGGGAGATTGTTGGGTATGCCAACTTATATCTCAATTTCAATGTAATAGGATTGATTAGATTTGATTGATCCATCACCTAGGTTTTATTTCATGGACTTTAGATCCATATGTAAGAAGTATTTATACTTCATTTTTTAGGTTGTCCATTGTAATAGAATAGGCTTAGGAATAGGGCAAGAAGATCAAGATTCAAGATAAATCACAAGTTCAGTTTGAGCCACGCGCCTATGCGCCCCTTCATGCTATGCGCCATGCACCCTTTAGCGCGCGCGCATACAGCCTCGCGCCTCAAATATCCACGCGCTTTGTTACGCGCCTCAAATGGACCATGCGCTCTAATGGCTCAACGTGCCTCATCATTGTTGATTTTACACTCAGTGATTTATTGAAGATTCAAAGACTTGAAGAAGATTCAAACTACGACAATGATCCAACGGTGGTTAAATAACACGTATGCACCCGCATCTAAGGACATCTGTCCATAACGGTCATATTTGTGTTATGTGTCTAACGGCTATAAAAGGACACGTGCTCCACTCATTGAGCGACAGCACATCCGTCCTTTCTCTGACTCACCAAGGATTTCCAACGGCTAGTTTTTGGGGCTCTACTATAAATACCCCATAACTTCAACCATTTGAAGTTGCTAAGAATTTCAAGAATTTCTCTCTCAAGCATTTGTTGAAGATTTGAAGATTGCCTTTGTTATTTCCAGAATTCTCAAGAACATCTTCATAACTTCATCCTTAGCCCAGATCCTCAAGCAATAACACTTTAGTTTTCTCGTGCTCTCAATCTCAAAGATCTAAAGAGCCTTGATACTAAAATCACACACGCACCTCTTTAAGTTTGATCACTTAGATCTCTCTTTAAGAGATACACCGGTTATTGTTTTGGATTTGTTCATTCATAGAATATTAGATCTTGAGTTAGTGTATAAGCTCAAACGATTGTAATTTGTAACACTCAGTCATTATATAAGATCTCCATTAGAAATCCAAGACTAACCATCTTGGTAGAGGACGTAGATCATTTTCCCGATCGAACCTCTCCAAATAGCTCTTATTCATATCTTGCTATTTCCTTACAAGTTCATATCATATCTAACTACTTGCTTGTTTATTTATTGTAGATTGATTGATTGAATTGTGTTGTGTTTGTTATATCATTTGCCTTAGTTTCTTATTTCACCCACTTTGAGCCAAAATACTTAGAGTGTGTGTGCGCCCCCTTTATCATACTTTGCGCCTATTTACATTACTAAATTCCGCTGTGCATTTCACTCACTCACTTAGGCGCATATCATAACGCTTACTTGATAAAGTGCGCATTTGCAATTGAGTTTATCAAGGGTACGAAAAGAATTTTAAAACAGCTATTCACCCCCCCCCCTCTAGCTATTTTTCATACCCTTGTTGCCCTTTGGGACCAACAATCTCGCTTCTTGGCCAAAAAGAAAAGAACCTTTTTATTTTCCATATCCCTCCTTGATCTTTCGTGTCCTTACTTTCCAAAAGTTTCCCATAGAAGCCTCCGATGTCTTTTCCTCCGGCCCTAGCTTCTATGTTGTTGACAATCAATTGAAGAAAGGTAATAGGCACAAAGATCTCCCGTGGTCCAAACCGTCCCAAGCTTCAGATTCCATTACTCTTCCTACTCAGGGTACAACATCTTCTGCACAGCCTACTGCTCCAGATTTTACTTTTCCCATTCCTACAGGTACAACCGGTGCTGCCCAAAGTGCTGTCGACACTTCTGGTAGCACATCTACTATGATTCCAAAGGCCACTGTGATACAGGTCTTACAAAGGGTTATTGGGAATGTGACCTCTCAAGTACAGTCATGGATGCAAATTCACACAGATTTGCAGGCTTTTCTTGATCATCTTTCTTCACAAATAGGGGGAGGAAATGCTGCTGCAAGTGCTGCCCAAGGTGCTGATGCAGGTACTGGAGCTGATAATACTCAGGAAGGCAATGACGAGGACAAAGAGGAGGCAGTTTAAAGATGGTGATGGTTCTGATTTCTTTGAAAATTGGGTTGTGATAAAAACATTTTTTATGATGGTTGTTTTAAAACTTTGTGGTGGTTCTTGAAACAATTTTTTTCTTGGTTTGTTTATGTGAAGTGTGTAACACTTCATGGATTTGAACAATTTGTTTTGTTGGCTTGTTTATGTGAAGTGTGTTACACTTCGGGATTTGGATTTTATAACTTTTGGTTTTTAGATGTTTAGTTTTAATCATAGTATTTAGTTTTAAAACTATGTCAAAATCAATTGTTTTCGGTTGACTCGCCTCTTTGAGGGGGAGTTAATTTTTGTGGGAAGAATTTATGTATATTCTGTATTGTTGGCTACCATTGTCTTGCAGGTCACATCATTATTTAGTTTGTGAAGAAATATCCAATTAAGGGGGAGATTGTTAGTGCAGAACGTGGTGTTACCACAAGTGCTGCCAACATTGTCCCAGTGTTACCAGACGGACAGTCTGGAATATATTTGAATATTTTCTTCATAAATAATTGCTGTACTAATGTCTAATATTGTTGCAAGTTTTGTGTTCATTGTTGGTCCAATTTTCAGATATACTATGGTTGAGATGCTCAAATAATGCAAGGAAGGTGAAAGATGATTTTATGGATAAATGGGATTTTATCCATAAACATGTGGGATTTGCTTCACAACAAACACATGGGTATTTGACCCATTCAAAGGGCTGATTGTTGAAGAAGAATGTACAAGGCGAGTAAAGCAAGATGGTACAAGTCGGGTTTGCATAGACTTGGGCACCAAGAATTAGTTCCTACATTTTAGGAAATGTGGATAAATTCATCCCCAAGGCTCGGCCACTCCATCTCTCCACTCTCCCACGTTTTTAACCACAAACCCAGCCACATTTATGTATTTCCCAAGTATTCTCAAGCCTATAAATAGCAAGAGAGGATGTGTTTGAAGATACAACACTTGAAGTTACTTCAACACACATTCTCACACAAGAAAAGGCTATACACTCCTTGGTTCCGATAAACCCCGTCTTCCTAAACCTATTTCCTTTCTTATAATCATAGATTATAAGTTTGTCTTGGCTAGGATAGGGTCTCGTGTATAGTTTTAGTCGTTCCACAAAGCTTTCATTGTATTAACATTAGGGAACTCTCGGCCTTGTACTCAATTCATATTATTAGTAAAGGTCTCGCCTTTTGAGGCATCCCTCAAGATATATAATTTATATATCTTGAGAAAAATAATTCTTGTGTTTTGATTCCGCTGCAAACTCTTTTCAGAAACTGTTTTCTGCTCGTGTGTGTAAAGTGTTGCCAGAAGTGATATTGTTGTAGTGACAACATCTTTGATATCACTTCCTTTCTGACTTAAGCCATTGACTTGCTTTTTCAAGCCTCATCAATGGTAATTGATCTTACTAAAGAACAAGATACGCCAAAAAACATGATTGAATGTAAGTCCTTATTTCTTTTTTAAATCATGTAAAACTATAGTATTATTTATTATTTATTATTATTATTATTATTATATTTTTTTAATCTGTAAATTTTATTCCAGGCAAAACTCCTACTGCGAAAGTGTACTTAACAAATGCGCAAAGTACTTCGGATTATATGACTAAATCAATTAATAAAAAGCCATCACAGACAAATGCTGCAAGTAATACTTGCAGCATTACTTACAGCCAACCGAATTTTACGTGTTTTAGAAATCCTTAAACCAAACCGGTTTTTAATGTCACGGTTCGGTTTTTCGGGGTCGGTTTTTCGGTTTTTAACGGTGTTAACGGTTTTTTCGGTTTTTTTTGCTCACCCCTAGCAAGTATGGAGCTAAAAACTTACATTTCCTATCTTATCGTTATTATATGTTTTAATAGATAATATTCTTAAATTTATTTAATCTTATCTAATTGTAATTTGTTTTATGCCCTAATCTTTCAACAGTTTTGGATTCACTAAATCAAGAAGTTGGATCAAGTTCTGAAATTAAATTAGTTGAAAAAAGAACAAGAAAGCGCAAAGGTATTATTTATGGGAAAATTACAATTTAGGGCCTAATGTCTACGAGGCGGCTGCAGTTTGGGGCCTGACGTGCAAAATTTAGCGAAATAGGGCCTGACTTGACACTTTGTTAGCAAAATAGGGGTTTTTAACGGTTTTCGTTAGAAAAGTCAGTTAAGTCACATGTGATTGACGAAATGGATCGATATGAAATGAGAATTAGTTCTCAAGGGGTTAAATATAAATACTTAAACTTAAAGTCACAAAATATGAATTTTCAAGTTTTAAATTAAAATTTTGAAAAAAAATAACTAATATATTAAAATTTTTATTTTAATTATTTTTAAATATAAATAAATAAATTATTTTTGACAAAATATTTTTGACATTTATTTCCCAGATCTAAATAAAAATATTTATATAAAATTTTAAAATAAAACAAGCAAATTATGAATTTTCTTTGAAAAACAATTTTTTTTCCAGATTTAGATCTTCGCTTCCAACCTCCCATTTTCATCATCTCTCTCGTCTCAAAACACCATTGACCACCATCTCCATCAATTTAGATGGACAAAACCTATCAATTTTCTCTGAAAAAAATATTCTTGAAGGAAAATGATTATTTATTTAAAAAAATTAAATCAAAAAATTAATTTATTAGATATTTTATTTGAATATTTTAATTTAAAATTTGAAAACTTATATTTTGCGACTTTAAATTTAAGTATTTATATTTTACCCTTTAAGCACTAATTTTCATTTCAAATTGACCCATTTCGTCAATCACGTGCAAATCACATGTGACTTAACTAGCTTTTTTAACAAAAACCGTTAAAAAAACCACTTTCTACAACGAAAATGTCAAGTCAAGCCCTAAATCGCCAAATTTTAGACGTCAGGCCCTAAACTGCAACCGCCTCGTAGACATTAGGCCTTAAATTGTAATTTGCCCATTATTTATTTATCACAGCGGTAAACTATATTATTTTATTTGATTTTTATTTAGTACTAATCGGTTAATTTATTTTAGGTACAACCACTACAGTGAAAATTGGCTTACCAAATGCACAAGATGCTTCAAGTTCCATGATTAAACCGATTGGTAAAAAGTCATCACCCAAAAATGCTGCAAGTATGGAACTAAGAATAACATTTCTTATTTGATCATGTTATTGTTTTAAATAGATTGAAAATAAAATTTACTTAGAAATATTTCTTTATTTAACTAATATTTATTTGTTTTAGGCCCTCATCATACTACTACTGTTGATTCACTTAATCAAGAAGTTGGGACAAGCACTGTAGTTGAATTAGCTGAAAAGAGAAAAAGAAAATGCAAGGGTAATATAAATAAAGTTACATTTATAATTCTTATATTATTTTTACAATTATTCAATAAAATTTTATTTAATCAAAATTGTCTATTCCATATTATTTTGTTTATCTTTTAGATTAATTAAATTGATATTGTTTTTTTAATTTATTGAAATCTACTACAGGAAGTATTGACCATGTTGTTCTCAATTCAACAAATCAAAAATTCGGATCAACTTCTGGAGTTAAATCAAGTGAAAAGAAGAGTAAGAAGGGTAAAGGTATTTATGAAAATTTTATGTTAATTTATTATATTATAAATTATTCTATCAATTGTTTATCATTTAGATTAATTAAATTTATACATATATTGTTTTAAAAAATATTGTAATTTATTGTTTTTTAATATTGTTTAAATTTTGATAAATTATTATCTTTCTTTACTAATGTTCTTTTAGGCATAGTGACTGCTTCTGTTGTAAATCAGAACATGAGTGTTGATAAAAATTCGTATTTCACAAACGGTAAGTTTATGTTCTTTTTACAATTCATGTTATAGATTAAATGATATTAAAAGTAAATTTATAGAATCTTATTATTTTGTTTATCTATTAAAAACTTTTTTTTTTTTTTTACTTTTTTTAATGCAAACAGAATACATAGACTTAGGTGATCCCACTAGCAAATGTCAATTTTGCAATGCGTTGTTTTGGTTCGACGAGAGTTGAATAAACGGTACAAGAGCATTGCTAATCCCATGTACTCGGGGTGTTGCATGAAAGGAAAAGTACAATTGCCGAAGATGCCCGAACTGCCTTCTGAATTCAAGGAGTTGTTATACGGCAACAGTGAGAAGAGTAGGCTGTTCACATCAAATATTCGTTCCTATAACATGATGTTTTCATTTACCTCCATGGGAGGTGAAATTGATTATGGCATAAATAATGGAAGCAATCCTCCGATGTTCAAGTTATATGGTCAAAACTATCACTACATAGGCAATTTGTGACACGCCCCAAGTCCCGGGATTCCCTAATAGAACCTCGAACCTGGTGCGCGTAACTAACAAGAAGCGGAAAAACGGGAATGACACCTGAATAAATCAACTGGTATTATATATACTCAAGAGAAACGAGCTAAAATAGCTCACCACAAGTTCTATACCAAGAAATTTAAACCAAATGTGGTTATATACAAGTACTATACAAGTCTACCCAAGATACTGAATCTAAACAACTGATACAAAATCGTCCTCACCAAAAACTGAAAAGGATAAAAATCCCCAACAAGAACAACCTGCCAAGTAGGCCCCTGCTAAGTCGAGCCTCGCAACGTATTACCACTTGCTTTCTTGGGGGGGGGGAAACAAATAAACAAGGAACGGGGTGAGATAAATCTCAGTAAGTTACTAAGTACAAGTACATAGCATGTTATCATGTAATCATGCAAATCAAGAAGATTATCAAGTAATCATGCTCAAGATGTCATCAAGTAACAAGTATATGAGAGGCTAAGCCAACTCATCAAGTAGCTAGCACATAAGGCTAAACTATCACGTTACAAAGGATATTCCAACCTTATTCCTCCCAAGTAAACCATTGTTGTCGTTGCTTATTGCAGTTGACAAATCACGATCAATCAAGTTGCTGCTGTGCAGTACACAAGAGGACCCGGTAATCAGTGTCACACTCGAGAACAAGATTCAAGAAAAGAGGTATAGCAGTCACTTTATCAGGCGTATTGCTCTAACAAAGGAGGCTATGTGCCCTTACTATGATCGGTAGTAAGGGGTCAAGCGCAGATACATAGATCCCCGATTATCACTTAGCCCCAGCACTCGCGATAAGCGTGAACCTATATATCTCCGAACAAGCAAGGACCAGCTGGACTCACACAAGAATGCACAAGTAGTATTTACTTGAACTACGAGAGTAGAACTAATCCAAAAGTAGTGGACCAGCCCTTCATGAACCATGTAATCATGTGCTCACCAAATACAAGTACACGTATGCAATAATTGCGAATATAAATCAGTATAACAATGGCACATAATGTGTCCACGTAACACAATCAAGCCAAATTAGAGTCTATTAATAACAGACCCCAACCAAGTAATAGGGTAAGTCATACTATATCACTTTGTCATATGAAATATTTGCACGTACGTATTCATATAACCTTTAACACACCATGTGTCTATCACGATACCCTTACTTCCAAGTAGAGCCCAACATCTTAGACTCTAAGCACGTAGTTGAATAGGTCGTATTGTACCTAGTCACAATCATATCTCGCGTATATTTATTGCTTATCATCGAATACATTTTCCAACACATATTGTGTTTTGGAATCATTCTTGTTGACTTAAATCGTAATAATCTTAATTTTATGAATTATCTTCATATTTCACTAGTCCCTATTTCTTTAGGAACTCAACTCAAGAACAAGTTATCTTCTTTATACTTTATATACTTCATTGAGTATATGCACGATTAAAACCAAATACTATCACATTAGTGCTTGTTCATAGCACTTTCAATACACACGTATTAGATTCAAGTATGTCTTAGAGTTGTTCATTCTCTATCTAGTTCCACAATCCAATTCTTTGGTTATTCATACCATATATCAAGTAATAAACAAGCCACATTCTATCAAGTAGTTATGTGCAAGATTTGCACATACACATCAAGAATAGTTCTAACACGTTAGTGCTTGTTCATAGCACTTTCAAGTTCATTAACATACACACGTATTGGTTTCAAGACATGAACAAGAGTTCTTCCTTTTATATTCAAGTTCACACTCCAATTCTTTGGATGTTCAAGCTAAGGATCTTGTCCTAATACTTCTAGTGTTCTATAACACTTACAAGATTACTACCATACCCATGTATTGGTTTCAAGGCATGTACAAAATTTTATCATCTTACATTCAATTTCTCAATCCAATTCTTTGGATGTTCAAGACATGTACAAGAATTCATTATCTTATACTCAAGTTATTATTCCAATCTTTGGATATTCAAGTCATGTACAAGATTTAATTGTCTTATACTTCAAGTTCAAGCTAAGTAGATGAGTTATACATCTCATACTTACAAGTTCTTAATCCTATACTTTGGATGTTCAATCTCAAGACATTGTTCTAGTGCCCCTAAGGTACACAAACATTGATTTCAAGACACATATAACACATTAGTGCTTGTTCATAGCACTTTCAAGACAATTAAAAGAGTTCATACTCTTAGGCTCAAGTTCTCTATATTCAGTTCATTGAATATTCAAGTTCAAAACATTATTATGATGCCTCTAGTGCTTCATAACACTTGCAAGATCATTCATACACAATGATTATGTTGTAAGTTCAACATCTTATATTCAAGTTTACATTCCAATTGTCTTTTGGATATTCATGTTCAAGACCACGTTCTGATGCCCCTAAGGTGTCACAACACTTGCTAGGACATCTTATACTAAGGCTATATACCTTAATTATGATCAATTCTAGCTTAATCAAGCTTTGAACCACATTTTTAGTTCTCAGGGCAAGCGGGCGGCCGCTCAACAGGACCGGGCGGGCGCTCACTTTGGTTGGTTTTATATGGGAAATCTTTCAGATAGAATGGGCGGCCGCTCAACAATTTCTGTGCGGTCGCACACTAGGGCGATTTACAGCAAATGCTCAATTCTTTCCCATGCTTAATAATTCTCCGTCCCAAGTGTAGGAGTATACTTTTACTAATACTTGGGCAATACCCAGGACATACAAACAAGTTCAAAACATTACTTTCAAGTTTATTTCATTCTTTTTACCGTCCCACAAATAATATAATAATTTTCTTTTATTCTATTTAAATATTTCACTGTCCCAAAAGTATAAGTATCAAATTTATTAACACTTTATTATACGCATGGAGTATACTTTTACTAGTTCTATGAACATAGCATTAACAGACTAATACTCCCATTGTTCTAAAATTACAAGTATCACAAAGATCATTCCAATCACGAAATTAACAAGCATAAGTACCAAGAATAACATATATGCATGTTATTACAAGCAAGGGGGAGCTAGTGACATACCTACTCCGAAAATTAGACGGAAAAGATATTTTTCTGATCGGCTAGAAATAATCTACTCGTTGCCATGATCATTTTGGTGCAATCGGATTTTGGAACGGAGTAATATTTAAGGCAGAAAGTTAAAAGAACTTCTCGTAGAACGGAGGGAGTAAAAATGGAGAAAGAGGACGGGAGTTGTTTCTCTGCAGAGAAAGAGAAAGAAAGATCAAGAAGTTGGATATATATTAGGCATGTTACACTTAGGCCCCTCAAGTTTTACTTTTGACAAAAAGGCCCTTCAAGTTTCAATTTGAGCATTTTAGCCCCTAAACTTTATTTTTCACAAATGACCCTAAAGTTCCACTTTGATCACTTAGGTCCTAAACTTGCTCAATTAGTTAAATAATTAACTCAATTAAAATAGCATATAATTATGCAAGACAAGAATTTAACAGGAATTAGGACGGGCGTTACATCCAACCCTCCTTAAAGAAAATTCGTTCTCGAATTTTACTAATCGAGATTATAACACATATAATCAACAAATAGAATTAAAGAATAGCAAGAATATGGTATACCACACCATATTATCAATTACCTGCGAGTATTATTCTCGCATAACCTTCTCGATACCGTGACTTTCTCATGAAACTTTCACAAGAAGTATTCGTGCTCAAGACAAGAATCAAGTATCCATACAAGCAAATACCCATATACTAAGTAATTCGTGTGATGGAATTTCCACTAAATAGCATACTCATACAATAGCCACAAGGAAATCCACTTCACATGCTCGCAACATATGATCAAGAAGCAACCTCGGTTAAATATCCAGAGTGCTCAGAAAAATTATCATAATCAAGATGTATCGATCATAACATTACAACACATAAAGCCAAGCAGATTTGATTAATCAATCCACTATAACCAATATCATCGGGACTTATCTATTAAATGATAATCCTTCCACGAAATACATCGCAATATATTCATATATTCACAAATCTCGAAGGATTATAACAAATCAAACGATCTCTAATATTCTGCTTTCAAATAATCGCAATTCAAGGATTTAGTTGAATACTCAGAAATTTTCTCCCATTCAGTACCATCAATCATGAAATACAAGTCTTTATGTTCAATGAATCCACTAATACAATAGCCGTAGGATCACAATCAATTTCAAGTCATGAGTAGAATTATTCTATTCATAAAGATTCAATCTCCTCGAAGCATATACAAGTACGTTACCATTTTGAATTAACACACGTTTTATCTCTTGTTCGAGCTTTACTATGCATAATGAATTTATCATATCCACTATATTGGTGAATCTTGACACATACACGAGAAAATAGTAACACTGGTCATATCCTCCAAATAACCATCATATTAGTCAAATCCACTAGGCAATGTCATATACTGAAGTTGTGGTCATCCATCATTTCAATATTTGAAAATTGTCTTCACGTTTATCAATCCATCAGAAAGTGTAGCTTTCAGTGTCAAATAGTTAATAATAGAGCTACCTTCGAAATTCATTAATGAATCTCTAACAAGATCAAGAAAATCTCAAGAATAATCGTACCTCGGTTGTTTCCACTTATATAGGTCAGCAAAGATGCCTGAAGTAAACCCACTTCAAGATAATAGATCCTCTATCTCTTGCTAGCTTTTGGAAACAATTGTTTTTCTTGAGAAATTTCAATACAATCAATTCTCAGTCTGCGACTTGGTATACACCAATAGGTCATTAATCAATTCATCGCAAAGAGAGCTAATTATGGTTTGAAGATATTATTCATCAAATCCATCAATACTGCTAGATCACATATCAATCGAAATAGCATAATCACGAATTCATAACGAGCATACCTGATATGAGAAGATGTCTTCAGTATATCCTCATAGTTGACTTTCCAACTAATGGTAGCCACTTATCAAACAAACACTGAATAGACCACTGATTAACTTCAGGGATCAAATAAACCATCCATACACGATAACAAGTATTGTTTCATTATAGTCACCTGGTTGAACTCTTTGCATTCAATATGAAATCGCAAAGTACCATATCTCTTCATGCCAATCAATACAAATGCACCCCACGTAGATATACTAAGCTGGGTGAATCCTCTATCAAGAAATTTCTTCAAGTTGAACTTTCAATGCTTTTAACTCAATCGATGTCATGAACATTGATTTAGATATCAGTACTATATTTGTACTGTAGTAACTCAAGATAACCCAAGGTTCTCATCATGTATCATGTACTACTCAGTAGAAATTATATCTGAGATCTCACAAAGAATGGATACATCTTTCAATTTTGGTGTAAACATTCTTCCATCAACCACATATGGTAAATATTCAGCACAACCTTGACAATCATTTTCGAGCTTTCAATGCAGAACATGAATATTATACATAATTATATCATGCTCATATAAATAGTTAAGCATACTAGCATATAAATATTCACCATCTATTGTGGCAAACAAGAATGGCATAACATATAGAAAGCCAAATCATAACACGTAAAAGACAAGCCATAACACGTATCATATCAATGCCCCATGCAGGTGACATGACCAAGTTAACATATAACGTATAAGGTGTTATCACCCACACTTCTATCAAGCTCTTATAAATAACAATATCAATCATGTAGTTTCTTACTAGAGAATACACTTTCACGTAAATCAAGAAATGAAGACAAGCATGCATATATGGCACGAAACAATGTCTACTGCACAAGATAGATACGCCTAAGTCTTTAAAGACTCGCGCTCTCGATTCTAAAACCATCTAATCCCCACTATATCAACGCTATCAACACCAATCCTATGCCGGGTATAACAATAAGTAACGAAGCACTCGGCGTCAAAACCACACCCAAGACTAACCCAACCTAGGCCATAGACCCTATCCAGTCTTAGAGCTAAACCATAGCTCTGATACCAATTGACACGCCCCCAAGTCCTGGGATTCCCTAATAGAACCTCGAACCTAGTGCGCGTAACTAACAAGAAGCGGAAAAATGGGAATGACACCTGAATAAATCAACTGGTATCATATATACTCAAGAGAAACGAGCTAAAATAGATCACCACAAGTTCTATACCAAGAAATTTAAACCAAATGTGGTTATATACAAGTACTATACAAGTCTACCCAAGATACTGAGTCTAAACAACTGATACAAAATCGTCCTCACCAAAAACTAGAAAGGAAAAAAATCCCCAACAAGAACAACCTGCCAAGTAGGCCCCTGCTAAGTCGAACCTCACAACGTATTACCACTTGCTTTCCTAGGGGGGGGAAACAAATAAATAAGGAACGGGGTCAGATAAATCTCAGTAAGTTACTAGGTACAAGTACATACCATGTTATCATGTAATCATGCAAATCAAAAGATTATCAAGTAATAATGCTCAAGATATCATCAAGTAACTAGTATATGAGAGGCTAAGCCAACTCATCAAGTAGCTAGCACATAAGGATAAACTATCACGTTACAAAGGATATTCCAACCTTATTCCTCCCAAGTAAGCCATTGTTGTCGTTGCTTATTGCAGTTGACAAATCATGATCAATCAAGTTGCTGCTGTGCAGTACACAAGAGGACCCGGTAACCAGTGTCACACTCGAGAACAAGATTCAAGACAAGAGGTATAGCAGTCACTTTATCAGGCGTATTGCTCTAACAAAGGAGGCTATATGCCCATACTATGATCGGTAGTAAGGGGTCAAGCGCAGATACATAGATCCCCGATTATCACTTAGCCCCAGCACTCGCGATAAGCGTGAACATATATATCTCCGAACAAGCAAGGACCAGCTAGACTCACACAGGAATGCACAAGTAGTATTTACATGAACTACGAGAGTAGAACTAATCCAAAAGTAGTGCACCAGTCCTTCATGAACCATGTAATCATGTGCTCACCAAATACAAGTACACGTACGCAATAATTGCGAATATAAATCAGTATAACAATGGCACATAATGTGTCCACGTAACACAATTAAGCCAAATTAGAGTCTATTAATAACAGACCCCAACCAATTAGTAAGGTAAGTCATACTATATCACTTTGTCATATGAAATATTTGCACGTACGAATTCATATAACCTTTAACACACCAATGTGTCTATCACGATACCCTTACTTCCAAGTAGAGCCCAACATCTTAGACTCTAAGCGCGTAGTTGAATAGGTCGTATTGTACCTAGTCAAAATCATATCTCGCGTATATTTATTGCTAATCATCGAATACATTTTCCAACACATATTGTGTTTTGGAATCATTCTTATTGACTTAAATCGTAATAATCGTAATTTTATGAATTATCTTCATATTACACTTGTCCCTATTTCTTTAGCAACTCAACTCAAGAATAAGTTATCTTCTTTATACTTTATATACTTCATTGAGTATATGCACGATTAAAACCAATTACTAGCACATTAGTGCTTGTTCATAGTACTTTCAATACACACGTATTAGATTCAAGTATGTCATAGAGTTGTTCATTCTCTATCTAGTTCCACAATCTAATTCTTTGGTTATTCATACCATATATCAAGTAATCAACAAGCCATATTCTATCAAGTAGTTATGTGCAAGATTTGTACATACACATCAAGAATAGTTCTAACACGTTAGTGCTTGTTTATAGCACTTTCAAGTTCATTACCATACACACGTATTGGTTTCAAGACATGAACAAGAATTCTTCCTTTTATATTCAAGTTCACATTCCAATTCTTTAGATGTTCAAGCTAAGGATCTTGTCCTAATACTTCTAGTGTTCTATAACACTTACAAGATTACTACCATACCCATGTATTGGTTTCAAGGCATGTACAAGATTTTATCATCTTACATTCAAGTTCTCAATCCAATTCTTTGGATGTTCAAGACATGTACAAGAATTAATTATCTTATACTCAAGTTATTATTCCAATCTTTGGATATTCAAGTCATGTACAAGATTTAATTGTCTTATACTTCAAGTTCAAGCTAAGTAGATGAGTTATACATCTCATACTTACAAGTTCTTAATCCTATACTTTGGATGTTCAAGCTCAAGACATTGTTCTAGTGCCCCTAAGGTACACAAACATTAATTTCAAGACACATATAACACATTAGTGCTTGTTCATAGCACTTTCAAGACAATTAAAAGGGTTCATACTCTTAGGCTCAAGTTCTCTATATTCAGTTCATTGAATATTAAAGTTCAAAACATTGTTATGATGCCTCTAGTGCTTCATAACACTTGCAAGATCATTCATACACAATGATTATGTTGTAAGTTCAACATCTTATATTCAAGTTTACATTCCAATTGTCTTTTGGATATTCATGTTCAAGACCACGTTCTGATGCCCCTAATGTAACGACCCGAAAACCCGCTCCTATTTTCTTAGAAATAAATATTTAATTATTTATTTATGGATTATTTATTTATTTAAATTATTTATTTATTTAAATAATTATGTGTGCATTTTGTGTGTCATAATAATTTATGCCTAGCATTTTATGTGGGCCATTTGTGCTAGTGTAGAAGTGTTGAGTCTTAATTGTTAGTGGGGAGTTTATTGGTTAAGGGTAGTAGTAGGGGAGGGGTCTAAGTGTAATGTTTCAAATAATTCTCCCTACACCCTCCCTCACCTCCCTCACTCTTTCACCCTCACCTCATTTCTCATCTCTCTCTCCCAGCAACTCTCTCTCTCTTTCCATGGAATTTGGGTAAGTTTTTCTTCTCTACCTTCTCTCTTCATTTTCTTCCTCTTCCTCTCATTATTTCTCATTTCTTAAAACATGAAACATGTTTAGATCGTCGATAGGATCGTAGGAAGCCAAGAAATTTCGAGTTTCGTCACCTTTGAGAAAATCCGGGTAAGTTGCTTTTCCCCCATTAATATGCTAAATTGTTCATATCATGCTTATATAATGCTTTAGTTGTTATATTTGAATTTTGATTGAGTTTGGAATTTATTTGGAATTTATGTGGATTTTTGGTTAAAAATGGTGATTATATGAAGGTTGGGATTTAAACCTTGATTTGGGTTTCTAGATGTGTTATTTTAGTCCATTTCAAGTTCACAAGTTGTTTTGGTGCATCATTATGCTTATTGGAAGTCTTGATTTTGAGTATTAGAGAAACGGTGAAGTTTTGGGTAAAATTTGGTTTGATTTGGTTACCTGGGTTCTTCTGCGTTTTTCTGAATTTAGAAGGTGCTCGGCCGAGCACGTCCCTTGACTCGGCCGAGCGGAGCAGACCAGAAAGTCATAATTTTGGAGCCGAGGTTGCTCGGCCGAGTCATATAGAACTGCTCGGCCGAGCACCCCTGTTTTAGGCATAAATGTTTATAACTTAAAAGTACGCACCCGGAACAATAAGAAGTCAACCGTAAGCCTATGTAAACCGTGTAAGGAGTGTGTTAGAGTTATAAAAGTAGTAAATGAGTATTAGGTGGTTGTCATTACTCCTTTGTGACATTTTATGATATTTCCTACTTTGATCAAATTGTCTGTTTTTCGTTCAATCTTCCGGAGGCCGTAACTTTTTCATCCGGACTCCGTTTTAGTCGAGTAAACTATAGTTGGAAAGATATTTTTGAGTACTATGAAATGGTTATATTGGAAGCATGGTTACAGATAATAATGGTTGTCTTTTAGTTGAGGTTTAAGATCAATGTGTAGTCTCGGTCTAGGTTCCGTAGTTCTATTCTAGTTGACTTACTTGGGCACCGTGGAACTCTTTAGTAATTGAAATTGGTTCCTTTGTGAACAATGATGTTATGTAATTTGATCAAGTATTGTTTGGGAATGTTTGGGCATCTTATGATGTATTCGTGATTGTTCCAATCGAATTGATTTTCGAGTAAGACTTGGTCTAGGTTTTAGGCGATGTCCTATAGTACCTAGAGGGTGGTTATTGAACACCAAAGTGTAGGGTTTAGTCCGGTCGTGATCATGTTCTAATAAGGGTAACCTTTGGATTCGTTTGGGGTGTTTAGAATTGGTTCGTTATGGACGGAGGTAAAGCGTGAATTGGCAATTGGGTACTTACGGTTTGATTAACCTTAAGGTGTATTCATTCTGATTTCCTACTTTGGAATTCCAGGTGTGATGAGATGGTTGAGTTCATAGTCCTAGTATATCTTTATGAGTAAATGTTTAGGGTCATTTTGGTAATAGTCATTGTGCCATTTGCGAGCGACCGTTTGGGTTGTTCTCTTTATGATTAACTTGTGGGTATCATATTTAGGATGTATTTGGTACGTGCCTTATCTTGGAATCATTATGTTTTAATGGTCAATGTTGTTGGACTCTTTTATGAGAAACTCCTTGTGCTATTGTTGTTGAACTCTTCTTGAGTAATCGTTTGCATCTTTTATGGTGATTAATTGGTATGATTCCCTACTTTGGAATCAATGGTTGTTTATTGTGCTAGTATTTTATTACTTAGCCTTTACTTGAAAGTCCAGCTGGTATTTTGTGTGTGTTTGGGCGATGCGAAACATTATGATGGCACAGCCAAGTCCATTATGATGTTGACCATTGTTTTGCCCCATTATTACCCTCCTCCAGATTGGCCTTGGATGTGAGACGAGCTAGCTCCTTTGTGTGCATTTTAGCTTTACTTGGAGCATGACTTTATAGCATGTGTCCCGTCCCTTGTGACACTTCATTTGGTTATTGGTTCCGGTACCAGGGGTATTCTCTTCAGCTTTTATGCTACTATGAAGATGGTTTAATGGGTTGATTGATTGATTGGTCGGTTCTGACCGGGGTTCTCTTCAGTTGTTATACTGCTACTGTTGATTGGTTGATCGGTTGAAGCTGCGCAGCGATTGTTCTATCAGTCTGGTGAAACCTTGGCTCAGTATCCTTTGTTACGTGTTTATTTCAGTCTTATGTGATGCATGATGAGTTAGTCGTTATTTCCAACTGGTATGGGACAGTTGGCGATAGGGAGCTTTCTCATTTGTTGTTATGTGATTTACTTGTTCAGTTATATCGTTGATTTGCATGATATTATGCCATGTAGATGCATTTAGTAACTTACTGAGATTTTATCTCACCCCGTTTCTTGTTTCAAATTGTTTTTCCTTAACCCCCCCCCCAGGAAAGCAAGTGGTAGCGTTGTGAGGTCCGTTGTAGCGGGAATCTTCTGAGCAGGTTGATCGCATTTGGGATAGTTGCCCTTCGGAGCCTTTGCGCATATTATTGTGGGTTCGTAGTCGTTCAGTGTTTTGAATATACGGTTGCACTTTGGGGATTTTTGTTATTAGTTGTTCTTGCTTCCGCGTTTGTTTCTAGTCTTCGAGTTATAATTTTGTTGAGGTGTTGTTTGATGGTATAGATTTCATAGTTGAATTCACGCGCCCGTGTTGGGTATTTTGTATTTTGGAGATGTATATTATGTAAATTTTATATTTACGGATTTTTGAGATTTCTGGGGCGTGACAGTTGGTATCAGAGCAATGGTTTTAGATCTTGAAGGGGAATAAGAACTCTGATATTGAATAGGTTTCAATACTTGGGTGTTATGATTTTGAGTGGTTTAGAAACTAAGTTTTCTTGAAAGTATGAAGTTAAGTTAGAAGTTGGTTGAGTTATGAGTCGTGATATTGACGTCGAGTGTTTCTTCTCTTGTGGTTTATCAAGTATTGGATTGATGTCAATAGTGTTGGTTCCATTGGGGATTAGTCGGCTTGGGAATCGAGAGTGCGAGTTTTGATGGCTTGGACGTACCTATCTCGTAAAGTGCAAATGTCTTGTGCTATGTTCGTATGTTTGTTCTTATTAAGTGATTTATGTTGAGGTGTATTCTCGAGTACGAAATTTCGTTATTTATACTGATTGAGGTAAGGTGAATTGGTTATGTCACCTATACAGGATATTGACGAATTAAGTAGTATGGCCCAGCTTTCAAGGTGTCTCGAATTTCTTGGGTGCCATCGACAGGTGGGGAATAATTCTATATTAGTGTGTTTGACTTGTTTAGGAGCATACTAAGTATATATAATGTTCAGGTTCTATATTGAAAATCAGAAAATCTTTATTAGAAGGTTGTGCATGGAATTTAGCTTATTCTGTTGGCAATATTAATTTTGAAGTCTTGGGTATAATTTATATTGGGGGCAATATGTCGCTTGATCGATAGGGAACTTGGGTTATATGATGAGTTAATATAAGCTACAATACTGATAGGTGGATCGGTGGACATATAGTATCGATTGGGTTAAAAGAGTTAAAGATTCAATTTAAGAATTTCTTGATAGGAGATGTTTCTTTACTTTTAGTACATCTACGTGAGTGCATCGGAATTGTTTAGTATGAGGGAATACTTAATTTATTACGGGTCATAATAAGAAGTTGAGTTATGATACTTTTGGGATCATTTTAATACATGACTGGAATTGAGTTAAAGCAATACGAGTTATGAGTATATTGTGGAAGTTATAATCATTAATGATAGTAAGCGCGTTCAGTTTAAAGGACTAAACATATTTTGAGAAAGTAAGAAATTCTCGAACAATATTAAAGGCGTTTTTGGGTTTTAGTGAACAGTTGTCACATGGTTCTGAATCTTTTCTTGGTGGCGCCCTCGTTTGGATTAAGAATTTGTAAAGGAAGTTGAGTATAGATACTTGGGCATATTAAAGGGGTGCTATGATTTTGTATTGGGACGGAGCAGTTTATTGAATATTTCGGGTTATTAGCGATCCTTTGTAATATCTTTTAGAGTTGTAAGTTATAATATATTACTATTTATTGAAACAAAGATTGTGAAAATTTCGGATCGTTACAGTTGCTACTTTAATGGTAATCCTTAGAGATATAGTCACGCGGTGAACATTTGGAGGATGAGAAATTTCTTTAACTTTTCATGGTTTAAGAAGTTGAGTAAGCTCGAGATGGCTTAATGTTTTGAATTTCTGGATATTTCCTTAGAAAACTAAGTATGAGGTAATGCAAGTAGTTTGAGAAATTCAAAGATTTTTTACTGTATTATGTTTTATATCATGAGGAAGAGAGTGTGGTAGGGGAATCTCATTCGATCGGATAGTTGATGACGGTAAATTTTTGAGTATATCATTGAGTCATTGGGTGACAATAATCGTTAGCCTATTCCTTCTCTTATTTGTTCGGGTAGTAGTATGATTACTTGGTATGATGTCTAGATCGTCAATGCGTACGGGTGAACCGGAAAAGTAAAGCTTATGGATGTTGATGATTTAAGGGTCGATGGTGAGCGTGATGCTAATTAGGATCAAACCAGCTGTGTCTCAGAATTGGTGAACAAGTGATAGTTTTGAGAATGTGAAATTCGGGATGAAAGAGGAAGTTAACTTTAGGATGTTGATATGAATATGCTTGAGATATGTATGTGTTCATTATGTGTGGGTTTATTTGAGTCATGGAATTGATGTCTGAAATCTTTAATAGGTACTTGATTTGGGGTTACAAGTGCTTTATGCGAGTTGATATTTTGTCGCCTCATTATGACCGCGTGTGGTGAAGTTTGATGAGTGAATTCGTGGGCGAATTCTTTTTAAGGAGGGTAGATTGTAACGACTCAAAAACCCGCCCCTATTTTCTTAGAAATAAATATTTAATTATTTATTTATGGCTTATTTATTTATTTAAATTATTTATTTATTTAAATTATTTATTTATTTAAATAATTATGTGTGCATTTTGTGTGTCATAATAATTTATGCCTAGCATTTTATGTGGGCCATTTGTGCTAGTGTAGAAGTGTTGAGTCTTAATTGTTAGTGGGGAGTTTATTGGTTAAGGGTAGTAGTAGGGGAGGGGTCTAAGTGTAATGTTTCAAATAATTCTCCCTACACCCTCCCTCACCTCCCTCACTCTTTCACCCTCACCTCATTTCTCATCTCTCTCTCCCAGCAACTCTCTCTCTCTTTCCATGGAATTTGGGTAAGTTTTTCTTCTCTACCTTCTCTCTTCATTTTCTTCCTCTTCCTCTCATTATTTCTCATTTCTTAAAACATGAAACATGTTTAGATCGTCGATAGGATCGTAGGAAGCCAAGAAATTTCGAGTTTCGTCACCTTTGAGAAAATCCGGGTAAGTTGCTTTTCCCCCATTAATATGCTAAATTGTTCATATCATGCTTATATAATGATTTAGTTGTTATATTTGAAGTTTGATTGAGTTTGGAATTTATTTGGAATTTATGTGGATTTTTGGTTAAAAATGGTGATTATATGAAGGTTGGGATTTAAACCTTGATTTGGGTTTCTAGATGTGTTATTTTAGTCCATTTCAAGTTCACAAGTTGTTTTGGTGCATCATTATGCTTATTGGAAGTCTTGATTTTGAGTATTAGAGAAATGGTGAAGTTTTGGGTAAAATTTGGTTTGATTTGGTTACCTGGGTTCTTCTGCGTTTTTCTGATTTTAGGAGGTGCTCGGCTGAGCACGTCCCTTGACTCGGCCGAGCGGAGCAGACCAGAAAGTCATAATTTTGGAGCCGAGGTTGCTCGGCCGAGCACCCCTGTTTTAGGCATAAATGTTTATAACTTAAAAGTAAGCACCCGGAACAATAAGAAGTCAACCGTAAGCCTATGTAAACTGTGTAAGGAGTGTGTTAGAGTTATAAAAGTGGTAAATGAGTATTAGGTGGTTGTCATTACTCCCTTGTGACGTTTTATGATATTTCCTACTTTGATCAAATTGTCTGTTTTTCGTTCAATCTTCCGGAGGCCGTAACTTTTTCATCCGGACTCCGTTTTAGTCGAGTAAACTATCGTTGGAAAGCTCTTTTAGAGTACTATGAAATGGTTATATTGGAAGCATGGTTACAGATAATAATGGTTGTCTTTTAGTTGAGGTTTAAGATCAATGTGTAGTCTCGGTCTAGGTTCCGTAGTTCTATTCTAGTTGACTTAGTTGGGCACCGTGGAACTGTTTAGTAATTGAAATTGGTTCCTTTGTGAACAATGATGTTATGTAATTTGATCAAGTATTGTTTGGGAATGTTTGGGCATCTTATGATGTATTCGTGATTGTTCCAATCGAATTGATTTTCGAGTAAGACTTGGTCTAGGTTTTAGGCGATGTCCTATAGTACCTAGAGGGTGGTTATTGAACACCAAACTGTAGGGTTTAGTCCGGTCGTGATCATGTTCTAATAAGGGTAACCTTTGGATTCGTTTGGGGTGTTTAGAATTGGTTCGTTATGGACGGAGGTAAAGCGTGAATTGGCAATTGGGTACTTACGGTTTGATTAACCTTAAGGTGTATTCATTCTGATTTCCTACTTTGGAATTCCAGGTGTGATGAGATGGTTGAGTTCATAGTCCTAGTATATCTTTATGAGTAAATGTTTAGGGTCATTTTGGTAATAGTCATTGTGCCATTTGCGAGCGACCGTTTGGGTTGTTCTCTTTATGATTAACTTGTGGGTATCATATTTAGGATGTATTTGGTACGTGCCTTATCTTGGAATCATTATGTTTTAATGGTCAATGTTGTTGGACTTTTTTATAAGAAACTCCTTGTGCTATTGTTGTTGAACTCTTCTTGAGTAATTGTTTGCATCTTTTATGGTGATTAATTGGTATGATTCCCTACTTTGGAATCAATGGTTGTTTATTGTGCTAGTATTTTATTAGTTAGCCTTTACTTGAAAGTCCAGCTGGTATTTTGTGTGTGTTTGGGCGATGTGAAACATTATGATGGCACAGCCAAGTCCATTGTGATATTGACCATTGTTTTGCCCCATTATTACCCTCCTCCAGATTGGCCTTGGATGTGAGAAGAGCTAGCTCATTTGTGTGCATTTTAGCTTTACTTGGAGCATGACTTTGTGGCATGTCTCCCGTCCCTTGTGACACTTCATTTGGTTATTGGTTCCGGTACCGGGGGTATTCTCTTCAGCTTTTATGCTACTATGAAGATGGTTTAATGGGTTGATTGATTGATTGGTCGGTTCTGACCGGGGTTCTCTTCAGTTGTTATACTGCTACTGTTGATTGGTTGATCGGTTGAAGCTGCGCAGCGATTGTTCTATCAGTCTGGTGAAACCTTGGCTCAGTATCCTTTGTTACGTGTTTATTTCAGTCTTATGTGCTGCATGATGAGTTAGTCGTTATTTCCAACTGGTATGAGACAGTTGGCGATAGGGAGCTTTCTCATTTGTTGTTATGTGATTTACTTGTTCAGTTATATCGTTGATTTGCATGATATTATGCCATGTAGATGCATTTAGTAACTTACTGAGATTTTATCTCACCCCGTTTCTTGTTTCAAATTGTTTTTCCTTAACCCCCCCCCCCCAGAAAGCAAGTGGTAGCGTTGTGAGGTCCGTTGTAGCGGGAATCTTCTGAGCAGGTTGATCGCATTTGGGATAGTTGCCCTTCGGAGCCTTTGCGCATATTATTGTGGGTTCGTAGTCGTTCTGTGTTTTGAATATACGGTTGCACTTTGGGGATTTTTGTTAATAGTTGTTCTTGCTTCCGCGTTTGTTTCTAGTCTCCGAGTTATAATCTCGTTGAGGTGTTGTTTGATGGTATAGATTTCATAGTTGAATTCACGCGCCCGTGTTGGGTATTTTGTATTTTGGAGATGTATATTATGTAAATTTTATATTTATGGATTTTTGAGATTTCCGGGGCGTGACACCTAAGGTGTCACAACACTTGCTAGGACATCTTATACTAAGGCTATATACCTTAATTAAGACCAATTCTAGCTTAATCAAGTTTTGAACCACATTTTTAGTTCTCAGGGAAAGCGGGCGGCCGCTCAACTAGGACCGGGCGGGCGCTCACTATGATTGGTTTTATATGGGAAATCTTTCAGATAGAATGGGCGGCCGCTCAACAATTTCTGTGCGGTCGCACACTAGGGCGATTTACAGCAAATGCTCAATTCTTTCCCATGCTTAATAATTCTCCGTCCCAAGTGTAGGAGTATACTTTTACTAATACTTGGGCAATACCCAGGACATACAAACAAGTTCAAAACATTACTTTCAAGTTTATTTCATTCTTTTTACCGTCCCACAAATAATAGAATAATTTTCTTTTATTCTATTTAAATATTTCACCGTCCCAAAAATATAAGTATCAATTTTATTAACACTTTATTATACTCATGGAGTATACTTTTACTAGTTCTATGAACATAGCATTAACAGACTAATACTCCCCTTGTCCCAAAATTACAAGTATCATAAAGATCATTCCAATCACGAAATTAACAAGCACAAGTACCAAGAATAACATATATGCATGTTATTATAAGCAAGAGGGAGCTAGTGACTTACCTACTCCAAAAATTAGACGGAAAAGATATTTTTCTGATCGGCTAGAAATAATCTACTCGTTGTCCTGATCATTTTGGTGCAATCGGATTTTGGAACGGAGTAATATTTAAGGCAGAAATTTAAAAGAACTTCTCGTAGAACGGAGGGAGTAAAAATGGAGAAAGAGGGACGGGAGTTGTTTCTCTGCAGAGAAAGAGAAAGAAAGATCAAGAAGTTGGATATATATTAGGCATGTTACACTTAAAGCCCTCAAGTTTCACTTTTGACAAAAAGGCCCTCAAGTTTCAATTTGAGCATTTTAGCCCCTAAACTTTATTTTTCACAAATGACCCTAAAGTTCCACTTTGAACACTTAGGTCCTAAACTTGCTCAATTAGTTAAATAATTAACTCAATTAAAATAGCATATAATTATGCAAGAGAAGAATTTAACAGGAATTAGGACGGGCGTTACAGTTTGCTACCAACTGAAGGGAAGCCTCCTAAATTTGCGCAGTTATATATTTATGATACTGAACATGAAGTCCAAAACAGAATGCGTTATATCAAGTAAGTATATAAGATAAAATAAAAAGTTAATTTTCTTTCTTACACATCTTAAACATAAAACAATATTACTAAATTTTATTATATTTTGAATTTTTAGCAATGAGTCATGTCAAAGAGATTTGTATGAAGAAATTGTCAATGACTTGAAGACAATCTTTGATAAGCACAATATTCTTGTGAAATCGTTTAGAATGGTGCGGGATTCTATGAATCAAAATGGGGGGAGGGGACGTCAAGCTCAAGCTTATTGGAAGGCGGAAATCAGATGGTAGATGTTATGATCTTCCCCAAAAGGATGAGGTTGCATTATTGGTAGTAGGTGATTTTGATACTTTGACTGGTGAAAGGGACATCGTGGTTCAGACACGAACTACAAAGTTGCAAAGGATTACTGAACTGAACCCATCATACTTAGCTTTGCAGTATCCTTTGATTTTTTTTTATTTGGTCAAAATGGTTTTAGAGAAGATATTTTGCATCAAAATGTTAATGCAGAATCAGATGATGGTGGTCGTTCAAAGTTGACTATGAAGGAATTTTTCGCCTACAGAATTCATGAAAGGGAATCTGAACCAACGAACCTCTTTTTCTCAAGGAGAATATTTCAACAATTTCTCGTGGATGCTTACACAATGGTTGAGTCTTCTCGATTAAATTATATAAGAAATAATCAGAAAAAGCTGAGATGTGAAATGTACAAAGGTTTGACGGATGCTCTGTTAAAGGGTGAGAGGACTCCTGCTTCCCGTGGCAAACGAATTTGTTTGCCTTCTACCTATATTGGAGGTGCTCGATATATGATTCAAAATTATCAAGATGCGATGGCCATATGCAGATGGTTCGAATATCCTAATCTTCTTATTACACTCACATGTAATCTTAAGTGCCTGAGAGTGTTCGGTTCTTACAGTCAAGAGGTCTACAACCAAAAGATAGACCATACATCATGTGCAGGATTTTTAAAGCTAAGCTGGATGTTTTCATGAATGATATTCAACATAAGAAAAGATTTGGTGAAGTAAGGGCAGGTACTTTTTAAACTTTCTCACATTTAGGGTTTTTTAAATTCATTTATATTAAATAAATATGTGTGTATATATATATACACGTATACTTCTTTAAAAAAATAATTGTTATATGAAATTTCTTTTGTAGTTGTTTACACAGTTGAGTGGCAAAAGCGTGGTTTACCACATGTTCACATCATTCTTTGGTTGGGGAATGATGAAAATCACCCTTTAGTAGACCGAATTGACAAAATCATTTCTACTGAAATTCCAGATGAGTCCACTAAGCCACATTACTATGCAGCAGTTAGAGAGTTAATATTGCATGGACCTTGTGGAAAAGCTCAACCCAGCTCCCCATGCATGGTTGAAGGCCGTTGCATTAAGTATTTTCCGAAAAAGTTTTCTGAGAAAACGGTCATTGATGAGGATGGGTATCCTAGATATAAGCGACCTGACAATGGTCGAACAATAGAAGTGAAGGGAATACCTCTTGATAACAGGTATGTAGTCCCACACAATGAAGATTTGTTGATGGAACATGGGGCTCACATTAACATTGAGTGGTGAAATCGATCTCGATCGATCAAATATCTTTGCAAGTACGTAAGTAAATCTCATAACGGGTCTATCCAGTACTTGTTCTCCAACATGTACCCACATGTTTAATCCGCATCCTATGCGCTATAATCATCATATGATTATCCATTAAACTAATGCTAGCCCTTCATAAGTGCTAGGGACAATGATTATTATAATAAACATGCAAAAGATATAATAATCGGGTTTGTTATCTCTATAACAACGAAGCTATGATATAACGCATAGGCCTTTTTCAAGGGCCTACAGCATAATATACAACAAAAACAGGGTAGTCTACTTGCCGAGTTGATAGTCAGGACTAAGCTTATTATATGGGATGAGGCGCCAATGGTTCATAGGTATTGTTTTGAAGCCCTCGATAGAACATTGCGAGATATAATGCGGTTCAAGAATCCTGATAGCTTGAATCAACCATTTGGGGGCAAAACAATTTTTATGGGTGGAGATTTTCGTCATATTCTTCCAGTGATTCCGAAAGGCACAAGGCAAGATATTGTGATGGCATCAGTTAATTGTTCACATTTATGGTCTCAATGCAAGGTTTTGCGGCTTACTAAAAATATGCGGCTTAAGTCTATCGAGAATGATCCAAGTGGATTGGAACTTAAAAAATTCTCTGATTGGATTTTAAGTATTGGAGAAGGGACATTTGGAGATGATAAAGATGGTGTCACAAATATAAAAGTTCCTGATGATCTCCTAATCCACTCATCTGGTGATTTGATAAAAGCAATTGTTGATAGTACATATCCTTCATTTACCGAGCACTTTTCTGATGTTGCCTATTTACAAGGAAGAGCTATTCTTGCACCAACACTTGATGATGTGGAGAAAATCAACGAGTATATGGTCTCTTACAATCACTGTGATGGTCAAACTTATTTAAGTTCAGACTCCATTTGCAGGTCAGAGGATAATTCCAGTTTTTTTTGCTGAAATCCGTTCAACTGAGTTCTTGAATAAATAAAGTCATCAGGTTTGCCAAATCATCAACTGAGTCTCAAAGTTGGTGTTCCAGTTATGCTATTGAGAAACATTGATCATAGTGCAGGCTTGTACAATGGAACGAGACTGATTATTACAAAACTTGGTAAGCATGTGGTAGAAGCTGAAATTTTGAATGGAAAAAATTGTGGGGAAAAACTTTTTGTACCGAGAATGTCACTAAACCCATCTGATCTTCGCTTGCCATTTAAGTTTCAGAGGCGACAATTTCCGTTGGTTGTATCATACGCAATGACAATCAACAAAAGTCAAGGTCAATCGCTCACTCATGTTGGTTTATTCTTAAAAATACCTGTTTTTAGTCATGGTTAGTTGTATGTTGCTTTGTCTAGGGTGACAACTCGTGCTGGATTGAAGATATTAGTGTGTGATGAAGATGGAAAGACCGTTGATGAAACTACAAATATTGTGTACAAGGAAATTTTCGAAAATTTGTAATTTTGTTAATAATGCATTAATATTTTTTTGATAAAGTATTTTTTTTAAGTTTAAATTAACTTCTACATTTATAGTAACTTTTTTTTTCCTCCCGTTATATGTTAAAGTTTTTTTCCCGTGCATTCAACGCACGGGTGTTAGACTAGTTTGAATATTATAGTCACATTTGTAAATGAGAGTCATACTTTTTGTTAAGATATTAACAACCCCATTAAGATTTTAACTGGCGTTAAACATCTTAGGGAAATTGATCATAAAATTATAGTATGCATGATACATTTACTGAGTTTTAATACGCAGGTCAGAGTGATGTTAGGGCCATATTACACAGGCCGATTTTGTGGTTACTCATAAATCAATCATTATATTCCTATAAGTTCAAGGAGGCTATAAGATGAGTGGAAACTCAAGTAGGAAAAAGAAACACATTGACGAATGTCCAAACTTCAGAAAATTCCCAATGGCCCTAAAACTACAAATAATAAATGCCATTTCTCGCACTTGAAGAAGAGAACAATCAGAGATCCTGTTTTGTGGGTCTGCAATAGCAATGGCAATAAGAAAATTAGAGTATTGAGTATAAATAAGTATGGTGGTAGTTCAAAAGTCCCAATCCATCCATCAATTTTGAAATTAAATTAATAGAGTTTAATTTAATTGAAAAACCAAATTTGAGTGTTCCAACCCCAACTCCCATCGCCCATAACTTTAATCATTTGCTATACTCCTCAACCAATGGAGTTTTCATATTCAGTTTTGAATTTTAAATGGCCCATAGTATTTCATCGTTATTAAATGAATGCTTATTTGTTTTATCAAAAAAAAAAAAAAAAAATCCTAAACAAATATCCTTTTTCTAAAAAGAAATTAAAAAAAAAAACTTTGTCAATAATATCGTTTTACCCATATGGACATGACCGGGAAAAATGCAACTTGGTTACCTATGTTTTGTAAATAGTTACAATTGGATTCCCAACAGTAACCAGGTTTATCATTTTGTTGCAAGTTGATATAAATACCATTAAAAATCTAACTCCCGTTAAAATCTTAAGGCATGTAACTCGCACAAGATTTTTAAAGGGCAAAATGGACATTTTCTGTAGGCATGCTTTATAAATTATAGTGATAACATGTCATATAGTAAAATCAAAATTAAAACAAATTATGTCTTCATCTTCTTCCTTGGTTCAAGAACAAATATTTTTATATTTTCCACTTCCACAACAAGCAATGCACCACCACTCTAGCACCACCACCACCGCCTCCAACACGTCAAATGAGAGAAATATTTAGAAATTGAAACCACACCCTCCCTAAAGTCTGTTTCCTCGCTCTTGATAGTATCAGCCAAACTCCGTCGTTCCACCAGCATCTCCCCTCCTTACAATCTGCTGGGTTTTTATGCATCATGCGCAGCGGAATTAAACAGATAAATCAAACACCCAAGAGCCCTGGATCCGTACATGTTGATTAAATTAAATACAAGATGAAATAAAACATACCCTTGAAGATCGAATCCATGAACACGGACATTGAGGTGCTAACGCAAACACCCTCTATCGGTATCCACACGTCGAACGGATATCAAGAACACCTTCTTGATCTGGATTGCTAGACCCAAGGCTTGATGAAGAAACGATTTCTTCGTCGGAATTATTTTTGCTCTTTGATTATTGTATATTGATGATCATGAATCATCAAATAAATAATCCTTCCTCTCTATAATTTATTGTTTCTAAAACAATGGTTTGTGATTTCCAAAATCACCATTAGGGGCTGTCAAACCTGGCTGTATATCATATATAAGGGTTTGACCTAATTCCGTTTGTGATCGGGATTCCTTTTCTGTCCAGAAAACTGAACAAACTGGTCTGTTACGGGCACAGCAGCCATACGGCTCCTTTGGAGCCGTACTCCACCATTGTAGCCGTACGGTGGCCAGTCTAGAAATCCTCGATTTTAGCCTTTTTCAAATCTGCTCTATTGTGTGTGACCCAATAGGATTATACTATGTCAGCAACGAGTCCGAACGAGTTAGAACGCGTAAGTCATAAGCGGACTCTAGCAAGCCATTATGACTACCCAATTAGTATAACTTTGAAAGCCCAAAGTAACCTTATAGAACATATCACAATCCCTTTGTCACGCGATATCATATTGGACATAAGTCATGGTCCACGTCAACTTATGTTGTCCAATGCTTTCTCGATCTCGAGTAGATTGATATGAGCAAATGACATCGAACATATCAATTCATTTGGAGACGGCCTTACACTATTATCAATCTCACTCATCAAGTGGACAAGCAGATATCTCTCTTGAGAGAGGGACAAATCCCATCTTGACTTATCATTCTTCCCTACAAGAATCTGATTATGCCAATCGTGGCCTTTATACCCACCCGGTTAGGGGTAGAGTTTGAGTACGTCAAACATAATGTTCATCATGTGGATGACTATGATAATCTCAGGTCTAAGGATAAATGATATAACTATTATGAGATCTAATTATGACATTTGACCATGACATAAATCTCACAACGGGTCTATCTAGTACTTGTTCTCCAACATGTACCCACAAGTTTAATCCACATCCTATGCGCTATAATCATTATATGATTATCCATTAAACTCATGCTAGCGCTTCATAAGTACTAGGGACAATGATCATTATAATAAACATGCAAAAGATATAATAATCAGGTTTGTTATCTCTATAACAACGAAGCTATGATATAACACATAGGCCTTTCTCAAGGGCCTAGGGCATAATATCCAACATTCTCCCACTTGCACTAGGCCCAATCAAAGTGTATCCAATACCTATTGAGCTTAGTTATGATCTCCATCATAATTGCAAACGATCTTATGTAGGATGATTATCCTTGTTATTATCATAAGGTATTTTGCATATTTTGACAACTCCCATCTTTAACGATTTCTCGAGTAAGATAGAAACGTCTGAGTATATGTTTAGATAAGATATTAGTACCTTGACTTGTGTAATAACGATTATTGACACAATGAAGGTACATAACGATTTCTGGTTTACTAATTAGAATCTTAATCTTAACATTTTCTAGTTGCATCTCATAACACTAGACACTCAACCCTTTTGTAGAATAGTAATGGTCCATTTAGAACTCTTCTAACCCCATTATTAGACGTAAACATGTATTTATACTGCAATATTTAACTTTGTTGGTTTGTAAGAATGCATCTATGTAACTATTATAAGATCAAGAACACATCCTTTAGTTCCTTTTAGAGAACATAAGAGTGTTTCTTAACTAGTGACTTTCACTAGAATCCGATTGGTATTATCTCATCATGCTCCAAGTATATGAGACATCCGGTCTTAGTACATTAACATGGCTTACATGATAGATCCAATTGCCGAATCATATGGAATCCTAATAATGTACTCTTGCTCATTAGTCTTTCAGTAAGACTAAATCTTCAAAGATTAATGCCATTAGACTTTCATAAGTAATCTCTCCAAGAGTCTTGCATAGTGAACTTTTCACTATATTGTCTTTACTAGTACTTTAACTTTAACCAAACATCGTTTTAGATTTATCTCCATAAATCTAAATTGCAATGATATAGGTGGCTTTTATCCAAGTCTTTCATTTAGAAACTCTTTTAGAATGAATTATATGTCAACAACATATATATGACTAGCAATAATATTACGCTCCCACTAAATTTATTGTAATCACAAGCCTCATCTTTGATGAATTCAAACTCTTTGAATACTACATCAAAATGAAATTTTACTCCAAGTAGTTTGCTTCAATCCATCTCATGAATTTCTACAACTTGCATATTTTATTAGAATTTTATGGATCAATCAAAACTTTTAAGTTGTATCAAACACATCCTAATGTAAGTTCCTGTTAATGAATATAGTTTTGACATCCATCTGTCATATTACATATTCGAAATATGAAGTCATGACAATTAAAATTCTAATAACATTAAGCATGACTACGGGTGATAAAAATTCATCATAATCAACATTATGAATTAACTTTATTCAATTAGTCATGCTTTATCAATATGCACCTTGCGATATCATCCATGTCCGTTTTCTCCAAGAAAACTCATTTTCTATCCTATGATTTTTAAGCCTTAGGATAGAACAATCAAGTTCGAAACTTGATTATGATGCATGGATTGCATTTTTAGACTTTATGACTCCAAGTCATTGATCTAAATCCGGAGCAGACTTTGCATCTTTATAGGTAATAGGTCAATCATTCGCAATGATATATTCCCAATTACTTTCTATTACGAGAAATCAATATTTCTTGTTGTAGATAGTATCCTATCAGTTATGCAAATTTCTTGTGTATACTTGAATGAATTTCCACAACTCCTTGTGAATATTTGTTCAACTTCCATCTTAGGTTCTATGTCATTTTATGGATCTCGAACTCTTCGAGATACATTTTACTCCCACTAGCTCTTTAGAGATAAACGATTTATCTAAAAAGTGCTACTTAGAGTACAAACGATTTGTACTCTTTAAAGGGTGTAAAATCAATATCATCAAGATATCCCATGAAATTACATTTATAAGATTTAGGTGTGATTTTGTCCCAGGCAACACTTTTCTCAAAAGCATCACATCAAAAATCTTTATGAAAGACAAACCAAGTTTTCTTTCATCCCATATCTCATATGGCATCAGTCGAACCTCCTTAGATGAAACTCAATTTAGTGTAAGTGTAGCTGTTTCCAGCACATAATCTAGAGGGTTAATTAAAGATCATCTTTGACTTATCATGAGGCGAAAAACAGCAGTTTGCAGACAATCTGCAGGTTTCTGTAAACATGAGCCGTACGGCTCAGTAATAGGCGTGCGCCTAAATTGAAGCCGTACGGATGTTGTTTCCAGATTCTGTTTTCTTATTCTGCAGACTTTCTGCAGAATTCTTATAAAGTCCAAGGCTCAAATATTCATCACTTTGATCTGATCAGAGTACAATAATACTTTTGCCATGATATTTTAAAATCCTTTTTCCAAGCATTGTTACTTTAATGAACTACATACATCAATATGTATTAGTCCAAAAGAGTACTTCTTTTTACGACTATTAGTAAGAGGTGTCTTAATCAATTTACAAGATTCACATAAATCACATGATTCGGAATCATGCGAATTTAAAACTCCGTCCCATGGAATTTTAGATATGCGTTTCTTTTCATTTGATATAGACATTAATGCTTTTAAGAATGCAACGCTTACATCCTTAGATTCAGATTTCCATTATTTACGTTATACTCATTATTTTGTTCTTCCAAGATAAGGATATAAAGTCCTATTTATATGATTAGCAATACAATAAAGCAAATCATATTTAATGGAACACTTTCTTATTCGAAATAAGAAATATCCATAATCTTTTAATGAAGAAACCAAAATAATATTTCTACTTAAAGTGGGAACATCGTAACATTTGTTCAAAACAAATATGAACCCAATAGGTAAAGACACTTCGCATGTTCCTATGAATAATGTCGCAACCTTTGCATCACTATCAACACATAAGTTAATCTTTATCCTTCAAGTAGTCTTTCTACTTCTCAAGTCTTACACATTTATACAAATGTGGGATCCATATCTGGTATCCAATACCCAAGAACTTAGATTTAGAAATATAAACATAAATACTTGATGTGGTAGTCCTACTACCCTTCCTTTTGATCTTTTAATTCAAATTGCAATTTCTCCGACGGTCAATCTTATTGCCAAGGTAGAAATTATATCCTTTGGATTTTAGGTTTAGCCACAAATATTTTCTTTAGGCTTGACAACTCTTGTCTTGCCTTTATCTTAAATCCTTGTCCTTATTAACCTTTAAATTTTGAGAAGGTTTCCATTTGATATTAAGACTTAGCATTTTAAACATCAAATGTCGCTCATGAATTAATATCAAATCCTTTGTTAGTTCCAAACTAACATTATAACCAAGCCAACTAAGGTAATTAATATGTCTCTCCATGTTCAAAACATGAGAACTTATTAATATACATTTCATTCATCACATGAATGTTAGGCTCTTAATCAATCTCGAACTTTATTTGCCTTTCTTGCTTGTAGGAACGCTTCCTACAGAATTGCTTATCGCATAAGCATTCATATGTTTCAGATACTTCTAAAGTTCCGATCATATGATAGCAAGTCGTAGGGCAGTTGACATCTATAGAATCATCCACATGTTTCTAATCAATATCTTTGTCCACCCTTAAGGCATAAGGTTTCTTAGTAATAGGATTTATTAAGAATTCATAACTTCCACTCTTACTTTAGAACAATTCTTAAGCTCATGATTAGGTCAAGGAGGTTAATCTCATTCTTTTTAAGTGGGGTTAATCGCAATAATTATACATGACTATAGTTTAAGACATTCTACAAAATATGCAAATAAATATACACATATATTTCATACCATTATCATTCAGAGATATTTAATGTATTTCAAAAATACTCCCACTAAATTATACACTTTCAAATACAACAATTTTATAATATAATTTTAAGTGGGCTAAGATCCATATTTCACTTGATCTTACGTCCGCGAGGGAAAGATGCATAAGACCAAGCTATTTAGGTAGATAACTCCTTATCAATCACATCATATGTGACTCTTAGATCTTTTATGAGGTTGTTAGACATCTTATATCAAACATGTTTTAATCTCATTTGTGCCTTAGGCCCATAACTCTTATGATAGCCTAATTAAGCCAAACCACGTTAAACGTATAGGAACCACCCTTTCACTCATCATGCTCATGCACTGATAGAATTAATGCGCCTCGCGATGGTTAGAGCCCGCATAAAAATACCCGGTGTACTCACATGTGTTTTAATAATGGATTGGCACTTGACTTAAGTTTTAAGAAGGTTTATTTGCTTAGAGATATGCATCATATATTTAATTATGTCAAACATAATATAATATAGTCTTTGCATAACGTATGTTAACTAATCAAATTAATTAACTGAAGCAAAATCCTGTGATTTAATTATAATTATGAAGCAACTTTATGGGGACGGAATCTAAATTATCTGTAAACAATTTACAGATTGGAATTTCATTCGCATTCCCAGAAACAAGGCGTAAGCCTGCCATTGGTCCATCCAATGAATTAATCCATATTTAGTTTCCTTCTCTTGCAAACAATTTGCACTTTGCTCATAGGGTTAAATTCTGAAACTTTGTTTTTGCAGAGTATCTATAGATTGAGAGCACAAAACGTACGGTCGACACTAAGCCAAAAGGCATCCACAATCCCGTACTAAGATCAAGAAACCAAGTAACCTTTGTATACGGCCGATACTAAGCCAAAAGGCATCCACAATTCCGTATAGAAAAATAACTTGTTTCAGAATCATTCATTGTCTCAACAATTACATAGACTACAACAATTCTAAACTCTTCAGAACTCTGATTTCTGCAATTTTCTGGATTAAATCATATTTCAGGAAACACGGTTTCGAAAACCAGCCATCTGAAATCAGATTCAATTCCTGATTTGAATTCTGTAAACGATTTACAGAACAATTAGAAAATCCAAAAACAAAACAAAACTGTCCAGAGAAAAAAACAGCAGCCGTACGGCTGGCATGGAGGCGTACGCCACCCATGCCACCGTACGGTGGTGTTCATCAGTTTCCCCAGATTTCCAGAATTTCAGAAATTCGATCAATCCCATTATCATGTTTATGCATTAATCAGATTAAACCAACACGAATTTACAGATTACGAATTTAACTAGATCTAATCAATATCAAGAATAAACAATTTATAACATATACAAATTAGATCTAAATTATCAATACACATAATCCAATTATTTATTGATAATCTAAACATGCGATTATACATATGAATCCAATTATTATTACAATCACATAATCTCCATATAAACATGCTCATAAATTTTATATCTCATAAATAATACTCAAATCACACGTTCATCTTATTATCATGTAGATATCATATAATCGAATTAAACAATTTCAACATGATATACTAAAATAATCAACAACGAACGGGACTCTGATACCACTGTTGGGTTTTGATGCATCATGCGCAGCGGAATTAAACAGATAAATCAAACACCCAAGAGCCCTGGATCCGTACATATTGATTAAATTAAATACAAGATGAAATAAAACATACCCTTGAAGATCGAATCCATGAACACGGACTTTGAGGTGCTAACGCAAACACCCTCTATCAGTATCCACACGTCGAACGGATATCAAAAACACCTTCTTGATCTGGATTGCTAGACCCAAGGCTTGATGAAAAAACAATTTCTTCGTCGGAATTATTTTTGCTCTTTGATTATTGTATATTGATGATCATGAATCATCAAATAATTAATCCTACCTCTCTATAATTTATTGTTTCTAAAACAATGGTTTGTGATTTCCAAAATCACCATTAGGGGCTGTCAAACCCGACTATATATCATATATAAGGGTTTGACCTAATTCTGTTTGGGATCGAGATTCCTTTTCTGTCTAGAAAACTGAACAAACTGGTCTGTTACGGGCACAGCAGCCGTACGGCTCCTTTGGAGCCGTACTCCACCTTTGTAGCCGTACGGTGGCCAGTCTAGAAATCCCCGATTTTAGCCTTTTTCAAATCCGCTCTATTGTGTGTGACCCAATAGGATTATACTATGTTGGCAATGAGTCCGAACGAGTCAGAACGCGTAAGTCATAAGCGGACTCTAGCAAGCCATTATGACTACCCAATTAGTATAACTTTGAAAGCCCAAAGTAACCTTATAGAACATATCACAATCCCTTTGTCACGCGATATCATATTGGACATAAGTAATGGTCCACGTCAACTTATGTTGTCCAATGCTTTCTCGATCTCGAGTAGATTGATATAAGCAAATGACATCGAACACATCAATTCATTGGGGTACGGCCGTACACTATTATCAATCTCACTCATCGAGTGGCCAAGTAGATATCTCTCTTGAGAGAGGGACAAATCTCATCTTGACTTATCATTCTTCCCTACAAGAATCTGATTATGCTAATCGTAGCCTTTATAACCACCCGGTTAGGGGTAGCGTTTGAGTACGTCAAACATAATGTTCATCATGTGGAAGACTATGATAATCTCAGGTCTAAGGATAAATGATATAACTATTATGAGATCTAATTATGACATTTGACCATGACATAAATCTCACAACGAGTTTATCTAGTACTTGTTCTCCAACATGTACCCACAAGTTTAATCCGCATCCTATGCGCTATAATCATCATATGATTTTCCATTAAACTCATGCTAGCGCTTCATAAGTGCTAGGGACAATGATCATTATAATAAACATGCAAAAAATATAATAATCGGGTTTGTTATCTCTATAACAACGAAGCTATGATATAACGCATAAGCCTTTCTCAAGGGCCTAGGGCATAATATCCAACACAATCGTCACCCCTCTTCTACACCACTCTTTTTAGCATCTCATATCCACTCCACCTCTTCCCTGTCAATGACCTTCTTCCTCCAAACAACCACTACTAGAACTAATCTGAAAAATCTGACCATAATTAACGCCAAACCAAAGAATAATGAAATATTCACCAAAATAAAGATAGATCGTCGATCTTCCTTGTCTTCCTTCTCTGATTACCAGATCTGCAACCAATTCTGTGGGTGAGGGCTATGGTAAGAGTTAAAAAGATAGATGGGGCGTGGGCGAAGGGACTACAGAGAAGGGGCGGTGGTGACAAGAGGGGTTGGCAGTGGAGAGATGGTTGTTACAGCTCGCCGCTATGGCTGCCGGAGAAGGAGAAACGGGCTAGGAGAAGGAAATTGGGGGCGGGGTGGATCTGGCAATTGAAGAGAAAGAGATGTTGGAGGATATGGGTGTATTTAGAAAATGGCTTTAAATAAAATTAGGGACGGAAAATTTATTACAACAAAATAAAGTCGAGGCAAGAGTTTGACTCTTTTTTCGTAAGACAAGATTGCCCCGTATAACTGTGCTAACGGACTTTGGCAATTGTCTCCAAGATACAACGACTATTTCTGGCTTCTGGATCGCAGCACTACGAATTAGAAGTCTTAGGGCGAACTACTGAATATTTGGGATCTTCTTGAACTTGAAATGCAAAGACTAGAATGCTAGGATGCTTTGAGAGAATTTTCTAATGCTTTGGAATGCTGATGGAATGAAATGCAGATGAGGGGTCTTATTTATACTATGAAGAGTCAAGGAGCCTTTTGGGAATAGGCATAATTTGTGTCTGGTGGGTTCTGGGCCGTCGGATCAGATCTGAATGAAGGGCTGAGATCGACTGGGTCGATCCAAGACTCCCGACCCCCCCCCCATTCGAATAGGCACGGATCGCCCCAGGTCCAACCGACATGGTCCTTCCAGAAGCTTCTACCCGATGCACCCTTTCAGCCAAACCGGGTTTCGGACTGGGCCGCTCCAGATCTCGACTTAGCCGAGCCCAAGCCACCTCTCAAGCCCACCGTTGCCAAAAATTTAAGCTCCACAGCTTGCATGGGCTAGCCTAAAATTAACCTATTTACTCACTAGCTTGCATGGTTAGCCCAAATGCCCACTTAGCTTGTATGGTAGGAAGCCCACACTTGATTGAGTGCTTGTTTGTTTTCACTTCTTTCCATCGATTTTTGGCTTTTGGCTTAAATTAAGCTATAATTATAGTGTTTGTTTTGACTTATAAGTCAAAAGCTCATAAGTAATGTACAACTCAGCTATAGCTTACATAAGTCAAAAGCCAAAAAGCTAAAAAAAATACTACTTTTTCTCACTTATATATAGAAACATGGTTGTATTCCATTCTCATGAGAAATTCATAACCCAAATTACCCTCCTTTTCCATATACAACTGTTATATTTTTGTTAAGGTTCCACACCAAAATTTGATGTACAAACTTGTTCTTCACTTCTTCAAATATATCTTGTTGGGAATTGTGAAAAATGTAACTCTATTGATTCATTACTTTCTTACATTTTTTTTTTTTGAAGTTAAAACACATTATATTTTATTTTCTTGTTATGTCAGTTTGATGATTAACTTTTCAAGGAATGGGGATGAGTTGGGTAGTATTCAGTACTCCTACTCATAAAAACAGTTTTATTTATTTTTAGTTATTTAATTGAATTTTGATTGAAGAATTAAAAAATCTAATCATCCAATAATTTTAAGATTTGCTATTGATACAACGTTATAACTATCATTTTCATCCCATAAAAATAGTCTCATATGTTAAAAAAAATAAAAATATTATTAACTCGTATATTTTTCTTGAATTGTAAACATAAAATTAAATTGATATTTAATTTAGTTAAGTTAACTCATATATTTTTCTTAAATTATAAACATAATATTAAATTGATATTTAATTTATACATCAAGGGTGTATTGGTATTCTTATCCTAATTCATCATTTTTCAGCTTATTTAACAAACAGATACAATTAACTTATAGCAGCTCATACGTTGTTTCAGAACAGCTAAAAAAATAGTATTTGATCAATCAGCTATAAGGTAATCATCCATCAGCCGTAAGCTATCAGCTATAAGTTATCAGCAATCAGCTGCGACAAACGAGTCTTGACTCCACTTAAGATGAGCTATATTAAATACTCTCATCTTTTTCATTTTCCAATCAATGTGGGATACATGGTTTTCCACATTTCCAACTCTTCATAAACTCATTAAAGTTGCACACTTTCAACAATTAATTTCTCATTCACCGAAATTGGTTTTGACAAAATAAATACATCACGTTAACCTACTCCGAATGTAGATTACTAATTTGCAACTTATTTCCATTTTTATTAAATGGAACTAATAACGAAACTTGGTCAAATATTGATCAAACCAATATTCCTAAACCAATTTCCAACAAGAGAGAGAGAGAGAGAGAGATAGAGAGAGAGATAAAGAGAGATGTGGTTTGTTTTTATAAATCGTGTGCAAGTCACATGCTTATGGGAGATGTCCATTTTGCCCTATAAAAATCATGTGCGAGTCACATGCCTTAAGCTTTTAACGGAAGTTGGGTTTTTAATGGAATTTATATTAACTTGCAACAAAATGACAAACATGGCTACGGGGTTACAACTTTTACACTGTTGGAAAAATAATTGCAACTATCAGCAAAACATAGGTAACCAAGTTGCAATTTGCCATGGCATGACCTGTTGTAACTTCACAAACCTCATTACTTTCCTTTGTACAAAAGAGAGAGAGAGAGAGAGAGAACAAAAGAAGAAGAACAAGAAGAAACCCCTATTCCAAAGAGTTACCCACCCACCCCCCTAACCCCTCGATCTCAGTCTACACATTTTCTTTTTTGTAAGGGGCAATTGAACGAATTATGCAACGTATCGTAGCCAAATCTATATATATATATATATATATATATATATATATATATATATATATATATATATATATATATATATATATTAAAGTTGGTGAGGAGAGCTATGGTGTTGCCACATAGACAAGTCTTAGAGAAATATTGCATTTGGTGTTGCCACATCATTACCACTCTTATAAATAAGAGACTTTTCAAATTCTTTTTCTTAGCTAATAGTATTAGTTACTATATAGAGGGTAATTATTATAGTTAACTATTATAGTAACTAATACTTATAATAGTAATAGTTACTATAATAGGTAACTATTGTAGTTAACTACTACAGTAACTAATACTTATAATAGTAATAGTTACTATAATAGGTAACTATAATAGTTAACTACTAATATTTAACTATTATAGTTAACTATTACTCCATACGTCTCAGAGTAAGAGTCCTACTTTCTATTTTGGTACTTCACAGAGTAAAAGTCTTTTTCCAAAAATAGCAAAGAATATTTACTATTCATCTCACTCATTCTCTCTCTTATCTTAGGTTCTTTTCTCTATTTTTTTTTTTCCAATGGTTGGTTAGCACTCCCACTCCATATTCAATTTTATCTTTTGTTTTTTAAATTTATGCTATAATAATCTCCATGCAAATGAGAGGTAGGACTCTTACTCCGGGACAGAGGGAGTAATATTTAATTATTATAACTAACTAATACTATTAATAGTATTAGCTAATTATAATAGTTAAATATAATTGGTAACTATAATAGTTACTATATAAGTTAATTATTATTATTAATAGTATTAGTTAATCATAATTGTTACAATATATATTAACTATTACTATTAATTATATTTTTTACTCATAATAGTTACTATATATGTTAACTATTACTATTAATACCATTAAGTTTTTTGAAATATTCATACAACAAACTTAAATGTACTTTTAAATTAATTAAAAAACATATTTATTACAACTATGTACAACCAAAGCTATGAAAATGTTTTGATTAATTTAAAATTTACATATATTTTCAATAAAATTATTCTGTTATAAATTTATCAATTAAAAACATCAAAAAAGAAAAATACAAAAACATTAACGGAATAGATTCCCGTGTGGAGCACGGGTTACCTACTAGTACTCCATTAATGCAATGTAATAGAAAATGAACATATAATCATGTGTACTTGTGATATCCGGGTCGGGTCTGCGGACTCGGGTCGTTACAAATGGTATCAGAGCTATGGGATTAGAGCTTCAAGGGATAGGAACTCTGATATTGAATAGGTTTGATTTGAGCATTTTAGGAAGACTAAGATTGCTTGAAGTAAAACTAGTTATTTATGGAAACCTACTATTTTAGGAAAGAACCTAAGATAAGAATTCCTCGAGGGATATGAGGAAAGTGACCACTTTGGGAAGTAAAACTTGAAGGGTTACACTATAATGATATTCTTTTAAGTTGCTTATGCAAATGATAATTATAGTCATATACCTTAAGTTATATGATATTGATAATGGTTATGTCCTAATTGAAAGTTATGGGCGGACATAGAAGAAACTCGAAAATGAACTTGAAGTATAGAACGATTAAGAAAAGAGTGATCCAGAGGTATGCACTCAAAATCCTGAAGTTGAAAGGAGAATTAAAAGCTGAAAAGGCCAAGGTGAGTCTTGCATTGGGAAAATTGATGCGAGATAGGAAGGCTTGGTTAGATGGAAACAAAGAGTTAGAAGAAGTAAAAGAGATTATGAATCAAAATGAGAAGCACTATCATGAAACCAGGGGAGAAGCTTACCAATGGTTTTATGAATTGAAAGATTTAAAGGAAACTAGAACTAGAGAGTCGGAATCGACAACACTCGTAGGCAATGAAGCACCAAATGAAGAAGAATTGGTAGCTAAAGATGAAGTCGAGAAAATAGACATTAACCTTGGGGACAATGAAGCTACCCCGATTGTGATTGATGATAATGAACCACCAGTGGTACCGGTTCGTAGGTCCAGAGGTAGACCAAGAGGCCCAAGAAGACTCCAAAGGTGCCTAAGTGGAAGACCTAGGGGAAGGCCTAGGAAGGTGTTTCATGATTGAAAAGTGGGACATAGAGTTTATTCTTATTCATAGTATGAATAGTTAGTTCTAGTTTAGAGAAGGATACTAGAATTTTGTTTTGTTTACTTTTATTCCAAGAAGATCCTCGTAATAAAAGTTTATGATTTATTTTAAGCAAATGGCTTTGTTAATTGCGCGTGTGAGCTATCTAGAACAAGGAAGTAGTGGTCAAGTGAAAAGACCTTAAGTATTAATTGGCTTATTGAAAAGGCCAAGTGAAATTAGTTTTGGTCTAGTGAAATGATCGAAACAAGAATAAAGTGACCTATTGAAATGGTCAAGTAAGAAAGAATAAAGCGACCTATTGAAACGGTCAAGAGAAAGTATTTGGCTTATTGAAACGGCCAAGTGAAATTAGTTTTATTCTAGTGAATCGACCTGTGAATTGTAGTTAAGACTAGTGAATCGACTTACTAAAGTAGTGTTGGTCTATTGAAACGACCAGAGATCTAGTAAACCGATCTTTTGTAAAAGTTGCGGCTTTTGGGAACGACCTTTTATGTGAAAGTATTAAGCATAGTAGCAATGCTTGTGTTGGCGTGAGTAATAGTGTTAAATGTGCGAGTTAACCTGGAACAAGCAAGAATGGTCTATTGAAACGACCAATGAAAGTGATAATGGTCTATTGAAATGACCAATGAAAGTAGTAATGGTCTAATGAAACGACCAATAAGTCTAGTAAAGTTGACCAATGAAGATAGTGATGGTTTATTGAAACGACCAGTGGTCTAGTGAATGACCTATAAATTGAATGTTGGTCTGTGGAGACGATCTATAGTATAAGGGTGCATGAAAACGTCTCGTATTCATGATACTAATGACAGTATCATATTATCCGGCAAGTTTTTGAAATGCCAGTCGCAGAAATCATGACGTTGACGCAAGGAAATTCAATAGTGGATGAGTACGGTGAGAAGTTCACCGAGCTACTAGAATTTGCCTAAACATTCTTTGATAATGAGGAGCAAAAGGCTCGAAAGTTTGAAGCTGGTTTGAGTGACCAGATTAGATGCAGAATCACTCCATTAATGTTACCAACCTATAATCAAGTGTTGTATAGGGCAAGAATAATAGAGAAAGAATCAGATAGTTATCGCAGTAAGCGAGAGGAAAAAGAAGTCTACTGAGAAAGAGTCGACTAAGGGAAACTGGAACCATGATGGTAACAATAAGCGGAAGGCTACTGACGATCATGAAAAGGAAGGTAGTACAAGTATGTACCAGAGTAAAGGCTACAGAAATAGAAATGATGGTAATAAGAACGACGCCAAAGGGCAAGGTTCTGATGAGAAGTGCCAAATGATTGCTTGGATAAGAATATGAATTTAATTCCTGAGGCGTTAGAGAATTCTTTAGTTATGGATATTTAAACTAGAGAATCGATCCCTATTACGTCTATATCTAGGAAGTGTCCTTTGAAATTGGGCGAGAAAGAACTTGAGGTTGATCTCATTAGTTTAGGACATCGAAGAATTTGATGTAATCTTGGGAATGGACTAGTTGGCTGCATACCATGCCCTTGTGGATTGTTTTAAAGAAAGAAGTCCACTTCAGATTACTATCTAGAGAAGAGTGATGTTCTCAAGGAACGAAACCTAGAACCCGATCGAACCTTATATCGGTAATGAAGGCTCGTAAGCTTTTAAAGAAAGGATGTGAATGATTCTTGGCGTACATTGGTGATACGCGCAAGAAGAAAGTAACCGTAGAATCACTTTCCGTGATTAGAGATTTCAATGACGTGTTTCCTGAGGGTTTACCGGGAATACCTCCATAAATAGAAGTAGAATTTTTTATCGATTTCGTACCGGAGACTTCACCAATATCGAAGGCACCGTATAGAATGGCTCCGTCAGAATTAAAGAATTAAAGGAGCAACTGCAAGAGTTGTTGGATAAGGGTTTGATTAAACCTAGTGTATCACCATGGGGTGCACCGGTATTGTTTTTAAAGAAGAAGGATGGGTCGATGAGATTATGTATCGACTATCGTGAGTTGAACCGTGTGACGGTAAGGAACCAATATCCGTTGCCCAGAATAGATGATTTATTTGACCAACTCCGTGGAGCGTGTTATTTTTCGAAGATAGACTTGAAGTCTAGATATCATCTAAGAGTGAAGAAGGATGACATAGCTAAGACGGCCTTCAGAACAAGGTATGGTCATTATGAGTTTGTAGTAATGCCGTTTGGGTTGACTAAAGCACCGGCAGCGTTTATGGAACTTATGAATTGGATATTTCAGAAGTTTTTGGATAAATGTGTGATAGTGTTCATTGATGATATCTTGGTGTATTCGAGGACAAAGGAAGAACATGAAGAGCACTTGAAGTCAGTGCTGCAAATTTTAAGAGAGCAGAAGTTATACGCAAAATTCAAGAAGTGTGTGTTTGGTTGGAAAAGGTGGCATTCTTAGGACATGTGGTGTCAAAGGATGGAATAGCTGTAGATCCAACAAAAATAGAAGCAATTGTGAATTGGGAAAGACCAACTTTGGTGAGTGAGATAAGAAGTTTCTTAGGTTTGGCTGACTACTATAGGAGATTCGTAGAAGGTTTCTCGAAGTTTTCAGTGCCATTAACGAAAATGACTCATAAAGGACCTAAGTTTGTTTGGTCAGAAGAGTGTGAAAAGAGCTTTGAAGAGTTGAAACGACGATTGGTGTCCACACCAGTTCTTGCTTTACCATCGGGATCGGATGGATTTGTGATCTATAGTGATGCTTCGCTTAAAGGACTAGGCTGCGTGTTAATGCAGAATGATAAGGTTATAGCTTATGCATCTAGGCAATTAAAGATATGAGAAGAATTATCCAACCCATGATCTAGGATTAGCTGCAGTGGTGTTTGCTTCGATGATATGGAGGCACTACTTGTATGGGGTGACATGTCATATTTACACTGATCATAAGAGTCTTGAGTACATATTCACCCAGAATGAGCTTAATATGAGACAAAGAAGGTGGTTGGAGTTATTAAAAAATTATGATTGTACTATTTTATACCACCCTGGGAAAGCTAATAAGGTGGCAGATGTGTTGAGTAGGAAGAACCGTGGAACGCTAGCGACATTAATTTCTAAGGAGGAAAGTGCGTGGAACCGCATTGAAATTTTGAGCGTGGAAGTGCAAGTTAAAGGTTATCTGGCTCAAATGAGTGTTCAGCCAATGCTTATGGTTAGGATCAAAGAAGCGCAAGGGAGATTCTGAAAGAAGCTCATTGTCTGAGGTTTTCCCGTACACCCTGGAAGTACGAAGATGTATAGAAACTTGAGAGAGACGTTCTGGTGGAACAATATGAAAGGAGATATAACTGAGTTTGTATCAAAATGTTTGGTGTGCCAACAAGTGAAAAGTGAGCACCAGAGGCCGGCAGGATTACTACAGTCATTACCTATTCCGGAGTGGAAGTGGGAACATATAGCTATGGATTTGGTAGTAGGGCTACCAAAGACGTCGAGAGGCTACAATGCAATTTGGGTTATAGTGGATAGGCTTACGAAGTCGGCTCACTTTCTAGCAATTAAGGTGAATGATTCGTTAGAGAAATTGGCTAAGTTGTATATTGATGAAATTGTGAGATTACATGGAATACCAGTTTCGATAGTGTCTGATAGAGATGCGAGGTTTACGTCGAAATTCTGGAAAAGTCTATAACAAGCATTGGGTATGAAATTAGCAATGAGTACAGCTTTTCACCCACAGACGGATGGACAGTCGGAAATGACTATTCAGACTCTAGAAGACATGTTGAGAGCTACGTCGTTGGACTGGCAAGGAACATAGGACGAGCATTTAACGCTAGTAGAATTTGCATACAACAACATTTTTCATGCTAGTATCGGAATGGCACCGTACGAGGCATTGTATGGAAGGAAGTGTAGATCACCCACTTGATGGGATGAAGTTAGTGAGAGAAAGTTAACTGGACCAGAACTTATCAAAGTGACCGCTGATAAGGTTTAGCAAATTCGGAAATGGTTGTTGACCGCTCAAAGTCGACAGAAGTCGTATGCCGATCGTCGAAGGCGCGATTTGGAATTTCAACTGGGCGATCATGTGTTCCTGAAGATTTCGCCAACAAAGGGAGTTATGAGGTTCGGTATTCGAGGGAAGTTAAGCCCGAGATATGTTCGACCATTTGAGATTTTGGAACGAGTGGGGATGGTAGCTTACAAGTTAGCTTTACCGGCTGTGCTAGCTGGAGTGCACAATGTGTTTCATGTGTCGATGCTAAGGAAGTACATTTCTGATCCAAGTCATGTGATCGAGTATAAGCAACTAAGAGTTCGTGCCGATTTGAGTTACAACGAAGAACTCGTAAAGATTGTAGATCGGAAGGATCAAGCCTTGAGGAAAAGAGTGATTCCTTATGTGAAGGTGCAATGGAGAAACCATATGGAAAGAGAAGCTACGTGGGAGCTCGAGAGCGAGATGCGAGAGGCATATCCCGCCCTATTTTCTGATTAAGGTACGTTTAGTTTGGAGGACCAAACTCTTTTAAGGATGAAAGAATGATATAACCGGCCTTGGGCCAATTATTTTATTTTATTTTGTGAACTCTTTTATTAATTGGACTTAATTAATTAGAGTAAGAGTTGGATTTAAACTTTGGGCCCAAGTTATTCAAAACCCAATTAAGATTAGGAATCCTTTTAATTTTGGTAATTGAGAACCCTAGTAAATATATAAACCTTTTAATTCCCAACCTAATTATTTTACCACAAAAGAAAAGAACGGGAATAGAGAAGGGAGAGGCGGCGGCAGTGAGGAACCGCAAGAGGGAGAGATCGGGCAAGGAAGAAGAAGAAGAAGAAGAAGAAGAAGAAGAAGAAGAAGAAGAAGAGAAGAGGAGAGGGAAACGATTAAGGTAAAACCCTACCCTCTAAGCTTTGATTCCCCCTTTTTACCACGTAGAAAAGTATGAAATCGGAATTGAAACCCTAACCCTAAAGATGAACTAGGGTTTATAGGATTGATATTTGGGAAGGGACTTGATTAGGGTTTTATGTGTGTGTTATGCGTGCTGTGTGTATGTGTGTTATGTGTACAGAATGTGTATGTGTGTTATGCGTGTATGTGGGTGTGTTTTAAAAGGTGAAAACAGTGTGTGTGGTGTGCCGTGAATAGTAACCGTAAATAGTAACTGGGAATAGTAACTGTGAATAGTGTTTGGGTGAGTCCAGATCTCCTGTGCCCCTCCATGTGCCCCTCCCTGTGCCCCTCTAATCTCAACCGTTTACATACTTGGATAATATCAACATAAACGGTTGAGATTAGAGGGGCACATGGAGGGGCATAGGAGATCTGGACTCTGTTTGGGTGAGTATAATGGAACCCTAAAACATATTAATTGGGAATAGAAACAATGAAACCCTAGGGGTATTTTGGTAAACTAAAAAGGATATTTTGGGAATACAAATAAAGGGTAGTACAAACCCTAGAATGAAAATCAACCTTAAAAGGGGTTTAAGAAGAAAAACTCATAAGGTTAAGGAAGTAAAAGAAAGTATTTGGGGACGGAAGTAAATAGTAGTACTTGTCCTAAGACTGTTTTATGCATGACTGTAGATTCGTGCACGAGGTTGCTAAGCGGAATAATGCAAAGCCAAGGTAAGGGATTATGTTCCTTAAGTATTTGAGATTCATCCTTTAATGTAAGATTCTCTTAATTCTTTTAAGTGTAGCTACTAATGGCCGGTTGCATTTGAACTCTGATGTTGATATAACGTCTTTTGAACTATCTTACCCATGATATGTGTTGTTCATAGGGTATCTAAGTAAATCGAAATTTCTTTATGTATTCTTGTACATTGAATACTTTGTGGAACATGACTATATCTAATTGAAACGGGTATAGTTAGCTTAGTCTGATTGAAAAGGGCTTAGCTAGAATTAGTCTGAGTGAAAATGGCTAATTAAGATAGTCTAATTTGATTGAAAAGAATTAGACGTAAATGCTGCTTGATGAAGTGGCTTAATGATCATGATCGAACTTAAGAGGGAGCACCGTGAGGAGGTGTAAGGTCTCTCGACACCCTGAAAAGGTGATGAATGAAACTATGGAATTGACGGACTTGTATTAGGGCCATAATTCTTTGAACGTGTTAACTGTGTTTTGTATATATATACAGTTAAGATTATTGATGATTAGCCTTTCCTTGAAATATAATTGTTTGGCTCCGTTCTTTCGGTCATCTCTTCTTAGTACCCGGACAGATCCCGTATGAACATACTGAGCATTGTTCGCTCACCCCTTCTTATATTATTTTTCCCAGGTAAAGACTAAGGATCTAGAAGGATTGCGAGGAAGGGCAGACCGAGGTTTTGAAGAGTTTAAGACATTAATTTTTTTTGTGTTGAGCTAGTGGGTTGTACTAGCCGTTGGGATTTAAATATTAGTTATGCTTCCGCATTGTTTGAATTATGGTTAAGTAAACTAGCCTTTGAATGGTAACGTTGGTTTTGAATTTATGTTGACGTTTGGGATTTTCCCTAGTTTATGGAATTTATTTATTATGTGAAAGTTTGGGTCGTTACAGTTGGTATCAGAGCGGAACCCCGGCCTTAAGGCTTGCGAGCTAGCCCGGGGGTACGATCTGGATATTGATTGACCTTGCCAGGGACGGCAAGGATTTGAGTGGGGGAGATTGTGATATCCCCCATCCCACATCGGAAAATATGTGGAAATTGAGTGTGATATATAGAAGGCCCATACACTCCTACTAAGCATCAATCATCCATTGGACTTTTGGAGGCCTGTGATGGGCTGTGGTTGACCCAATTGAGGAGATGCTTGGTGGGCTAATGTATGGTACATATGTGGCGGGTCGGGTCTGCGGACTCGGGTCGTTACAGTACTTTACCATCTTAGTTACAATTAATGCAATTTTCGTTAAATCAACTAACACCATTAAATAACTAACACGAATTCATTTTGGCATCTAGTTGTTAAATCCACTAACGTTTGAACCTAATCCAAGTTATATACTATATATAAGAAAAAAAATCATATTCAACCCATCCATTTCAACGTTCGCTTCACCCTCCCTAACATATGTTCGCCACACATCACTCCATCAGCAACCACCAGCCATCAGTTTGCCACCATCGCCACTACCATGAATAGTCAAATCAAAATTTAAAATCTATACCCAAAAAATTGGAGGTTGCAACTTCTTCTTCCTTTCTGCCATGGCTACAATCAACACACTTCGCCCCATGCCAGATTTGCGAATTCCTCTCGAATTTGATGGGCTTTGAACATTTGCAGATCTGCAAATTCGTTTGGGTTTATGAACTAAAATGAAAACATGAACGATATGGGTGTGCTCACGTAGAGATTAACAAACATGCCACTTATCGGGCATCAACGTAGTGCAATTTTTAGCACTCAATAATCCGGGTAATAATATGCAAGCGTTAGGATTCAAACCCCTGACCTTGCTATAACCAGAGCTCTGATACCATGTTAAGTAACCAACTCTTCTAAAACCTTAAGGTGTTAGAGAGGGCACCTATAATATATATCAAGGTTCAATAGCTTTTCTTCTTTTATTTATTTATTTTTTCTTGAAAATGATAGACTTGCATTGTTAAATTTATAACAAGTGTGGAATATGACATGGATGAAATAGATTCCACATTATCATTCTGTTAAAAAAAAAATTAACGTGAGATGATGGATTGCATTATTGAAATGGGTCTGCATAGTACGTATAATTATGTGTTCATTTTTAAGTACGTCGCATTTGTTATAACTACGTACGGTTTTGAGCATGTACAAATAGCTCAATAGCACAGGGCCCGAAAATTTTAAAAGCCCGAAAATTTTTAAATTTTAAGATATCTATATTAAACTGCAAGTCATTACAAAGATAAGTAGTTTTCCAGTGGATATGGTTCTTGTGATATACTACCTCTGTTTCATGTCACTTGAGACTTATTTCTTTTTTCATCCGATCCATGTGACTTGAGACTGCCTAAAATGGTAAAAAATCTTTACTATTCTTCCCATTCATTCTCTCTCCTACTTTACTTTTTCACTCACAACACCAATCAACTTACTACTCCTCCCACTCATTCTCTCATATTTCATTTTTCATACTCACAAACACATCCTCCTACTATTTCTCTCTTACTTTTTCTTAATTTGTGTGCCAAAAATTTTGGTCTCAAGTCACATGAAACGGAGGGAGTAATGCCTTTAGACGTGGCCTACCTGTGTTTGAATCCCATACAGTGCGGTATAATAGATTGAGTGGTGGAAAATGAAGAGAGAGATTGAGTGTGGTTAAATGGTGAGGTTGGTAGAATATAAGTATATTAAAACATTTCTATTTTTAGCAGTCTAACTTGTGGTGGGACAGCCTAAAAACGAATTTAGTCTCACTTGCGTTGGGATGGGATGAAGGGAATATTTATTTTATTCACTTGAGCCTTTCTTCTCATTCTTTGGGTATCCTCTTATTTTTTTTAGTTTAGTTTGAGCTTTTATTCCATTTTCATCCTTAATTTCATTTCATTTTAGATCTTAAGTGATTTTTTTTTATTTCTACTATTGCATTCATTTCATAGTGTTTTTTTTTTAAATATTAAAGTCCCTAATATTCACATTTCACACAGATCCCTATAAATATTGACGAGTCTAGTTATAACCGAAGGTGCGGTGCGGTGGTTAAGTAATCTAACTTTATTAAAGTGGTCAGTTTTTATTATGCTTACAAAATTCTTTTAACTCATAGTAATTTTTAATTGAATATATTTTTTGTCCCAAAATAAATATTTTTTTATATAAAAAAATATTTATAAATATTTTTCTCAATGTTTTCACTATACATTATGTATTTGCAAAACTAAAATTTTTAAATAGCTATAAAAAAAATTGAAGTTTCTAATTTTTTCTAAAATAAAACGTAAACATTATTTTCTGAACGGAGAGGCGAATTCTGAGGTGTACAATGATGGGACGTTTTTTTTTTTTTTTTTTTTTGGAAAGAAAGAAAGAAAATGATGGGACGTAGTAAGTGCAACTGTGCATGTATGTGCTCACTGGCTCCATAACTTTAGCTTGGCCTTAACTGTGGGGCCGTTAAACTCTCTCTCATATTAACACCTTGGAATAAATGTGACTAGCAACGTAATCGTAATGGACCCTTTTTCATTTGTATTTTCCAATTAATGAAATGAGATCATTTGAATTAGACTTTTCATACATGCGCCTTCTTAATCTCACTCCGGTTGTGGTATAAACTCTCTAAACCAAACAGATCGCAAGATTAAATCACATAAAACCAAGAAGCAAAAACGATAAAATAAGTAAAAACAGTAAAGAGATTCAAAGAATTGTTTACTCAGTTCGCCAATATTTTTGACAAGGTCTGGGGGCACTACCAAGCTAGGATCTTGCACTATAATATGTTAAATTTGAGTTACAGTGAGTTATGGGGTGGAACCCTGCTTATATACACAATCTAGAATAAGTCTGAAACCTAGACAGAGAAGGGATCCTATAATCAGCCGAATTCAGCCCAGCCCAGGTTTTCCGACACTGTGTGCGGCCGCACACTCTAACCTGTCCGGTCGCCCACTTTTGTCACCAATGGCCCTATTTCTAACCTGATGGTATGGGCGGCCGCACGCCCCTATTTTGGGCGGCCGCACACTCCGTCAGTGCTGATGTCTTGATTTTCTTCCATCGTCTCTGATCGCTAGTCCAGTTGGTCCTCTACTCCAGCAATCTCCCACCTAGAGATCAACCGCATATAAGCCCCGTATCCGTCTTCAACTCATCCTTAGTGCCTTCTAGTGCTCACCTCGATCATGGTAGTGTCGTCCTCCTCCTCTATTCCTCAAGCCCCGTTGAAGTTATGCGTAACTTCAACTTATCAAGGTTTACAACCTTGGTCAATATGTCAGTCGGGTTCTCCGATCCTTGAATCTTCTCTAGCCAAAAGATCTTCATCTCCAAAAGATGTCTGATGTAGTGAAACCTCAGCTCGATGTGCTTTATCCTAGAATGAAACGCTGGATTCATTGCTAGATATTTTGCACTCTGACTGACACTATAGAGAGCATTACCACTTCGCGTCTTATCAAGATCACTTGATGCCAAATCCGCATCAACATAACCCGCTAACACAACATCATTGCTTGAGAAACATAGAGCCTTACCAGCAGTACCCTTTAAGTAACAAATGATCCATTTAACCGCTTCCCAATGTTGCTTCCCTGGATTACCCATGTACCGGCTGACTACTCCCACCGCATGTGCAATGTCCGGCCTTGTACACACAATTGCATACATTAGACTCCCCACCGCCGAAGCATATGGAGTCTTAGCCATCTTGTCACGCTCCTCCTTGCCCTTAGGTGAGTCTTTTTCAGATAGCTTAAAATAACTACCCAACGGTGTACCTGTTGGCTTTTCCCCTTCCATGCAAAATTTTGCCAAGACCTTCTCAACGTATTCTGCTTGTGAAAGAACCAACTAACCTGACTCCCTATCCCGGTCAATCTGCATGCCAAAGATTTTCCTAGCCTCTCCCAAATCCTTCATCTCAAACCTCTCTGACAACTGTTTCTTCAATCTGTTTACCTCTCTACTGCTAGAGCCCGCTATTAGCATGTCATCCACATATAATAGCAAGATTATATACACGTTGACTGTGTTCTTGAAAAAGGAACAATGATCCGCCTCACATCAAACAAAGTTAATGTCATGCATGAATACATCAAACTTCCTATACTACTGCCTAGGAGATTGTTTAAGGCAATACAAGCTCCTAGTCAACCTGCAAACCAGTTCATCATTACCTTTAGGCAAGTATCCCTCTGGTTGTACCATGTAATTTTTTTCCTCCAAATCCCCATGAAGAAAGGTCGTCTTTACATCCATTTATTCCAGCAACAAATTATCTGCCACTACTAGCCCCAGAACCATTCTGATACTAGCCATTTTCACAACAGGAGTGAAGACCCCGGTGTAGTCAATACCATATTTTTGCTGAAACCCTTTTACAACCAATCTTTCCTTGTAACGCTTGCTGCCGTTTGCTTCCTGCTTGATCTTGTAAACTCACTTGTTATGTAATGTCTTCTTCCCCTTAGGTAGTTTAATAAACTCACAAGTTTCATTGGCCTTCAATGAGTTCATCTCATCATCCATCGCAGCTTTCCACTTATCACCAACTTCACTACGAATAGCCTCCGCATAACACTCCAGTTCACCAATCTGTCAACAACAAATAGTAATTCGAATGAGAATACGTATCAGGTGATCCACGCAATCTGCTGGATCTACGCAGCAGAATATCTGGTCTTGGAGTATGTGGTTCATCTTCAGTGACCCCCTGATCTTGGTCATCATGAACCGTCCTGCTCCCACCCGAGTCTGGAATATCCACCTCAACAATTTTTGGTTCCGAACTATCCCCAGCAGATGCCCCCTTTATGTCCTTGTACAAAACCTGTTCATTGAATATAACATCCCCACTACGAATAACCTTATAATTATGGTCATCCCAAAATTTATACCCGAAGTCATCCCCGCCATAACCAATGAATGTACACTTTACAGATTTAGCATCTAATTTAGATCTATCAGCAGAATCAATATGAACATATGAAACGCAGCCAAATATGCGAAGAAAGGACAAATTTACCTGCTTGCCACTCCAAGCTTTGTCTGGAATCTCGTTCCCTAATGGTACTGAAAGTCCCCTATTGATCAACAAAGCCGCCGTGTCAACCACATATGCCCAGAACATCTTCGGAAGTCCACACTTCAACCTCATACTTCTAGCCCGCTCGTTCAGTGTCCTGTTCATCCTCCCTGTAACCCCGTTATGTTGAGGTGTCCCCTTAGGGGTCTTTACCATACGAATCCCATTCTCACACAATATTCCTTGAACTCCTCGAGCTCATACTCCCCGCCATTATTGGACCTCAAGTATATAACCTTGAGTCTTGTCTGTGTCTCTACCAAGGACTTCGACTTCTTAAACGCCCCGAAAGCTTCATTTTTCCCTTTTAAGAAGTAAACACATACCTTCCTTGTAGAATCATCAATGAAGGTCATGAAATATGACGCACCACCTAGAGAAGTTACCGGAGCCGGTCCCCACAAATCCGTGTGAACCAATTCTAACTTTGCTTCCCTCAAAGCTCTATCTGTCCTCGAGAAATTACTCATTGCCTGTTTGCCAAACACACAGTCTTCGCAAATCCCCATGTCGACTATCTTCAAACCTGGTAGTCTTCCTGTTGGTCCCTAAAGGGCAACAAGGGTGTGAAAATCGCTAGAGGGGGGGGGTGAATAGCGTTTTAAAATTCTTTTCAAACCCTTTTGCAATTCAATGGCAGATGCGCACAACTCTTATTTTGGCTAAGTATAGCGCGCAGTAAGAGTGTGAAATGCACAGCGGAAATTTAAAGCAGCTCTGCGCAGGGTATACTGCGCAGAGATAAAAACGCACGCGCTAAGTATGAGGCTAAAGAGTGGCGCAAAAAGGATTCTAAGGCAAATGAGCAATAACAATTACAACATCAAAGTGTAACAATCTGAAAGATCAAACAAAGCAGTTCATAAATAGTTAAGCAGGAAATATGCAGTAAATATAATGAACACGCTATTTGGAGAGGTTCGATCGATGAAAGATCTACATCCTCTACCAAGATGGTTAGTCTTGGATTTCTAATAGAGATTTTATTATATGAGAGAGTATTACAAATTACAACATTTGAGCTCAATACTAACTCAAGATCTATTATCTATGAAGAACAAATCCTAGACTAAACCGGTGTATCTCAAGAAGTTAGATCAAAATGATCAAAGCTTCAAGAGGTGTGTGTGTGACAGAAATTCTGGGCTCTATGAATATGAAAGATGAAGAGCACCAAGAATTCTGGTGATATAGGCTTTGTGATATGAGCAGGAGTTTTGAAGGTTTGAAGATCTTGAAGGCTGTTCTAAAGAATCTGGAAATACTAAGCAGCAGTCTTCAGATCTTCAGATCTTCAAGGTTTCTCAGTGAAGCATGAAACTCGAGCTCTGAAGCATAGTGGCCAACAAGAGGGGCTTGATCAAAGGGCCGATGAATGGGCATCTTGGAAATGAAGATGAGCAGGCTATTTATAGCTGAGAGTTTGAATATAGCCGTTGGAGCTCTGAGCAGGACAATGAGCTGGCACAAAGTGATTGGCGTGCAGCTGTCCTTTATAGCCGTTGGGGCTCTGATAAAAGATGATGACCTGGCACAATATGATTGCTGCGCAGGTGTTTTAGAGCCGTTGGAGACTGAGCATGAAGACCAAATACAAAAGCTTCTTCTAGAAGGTTGACAACTGTCTTCACTTGAGATATTTCTTTGAAGCGTGTCTCCACCAATGGTTTTGCTGAGTGTGCTTATTTTGTCGTTTGTGCACACCTCAGCACTCTTACTCAATCCAAAAAGCGTAGCTTGTCTTGACGCTTTCCAAGCTTCTAGAATGTGAGATCAGGAGATGAAGAATTTGACCAAGGTTATGTCCACGCACAAAGGCATGCGCATTGCCGGCGCGCATGGATTCAGCGCATGAGCAGCATGCGCACCATGCTTGGTCACACAAAGATCTCTTGAGAGTTTAGGAAGTAAGATCTTGAAAATTAAGCAGGGTCAAGGGTTTGCGCAAGATATCTATGCGCAGTGGCGACCTGCGCAGAGAGCATCCTGCGCAGTGAAATGAATCCTGCTTAGGAAATCTTCGATCTTTAAAGCTTCAAGTCCTATAATCTAAGCTTATACTATAAAAAGGACTTGGCTAAAAATTTGAAGTTACAAACTTCTTTACATGAGGTCCTAAAGTCCATAAAAATACTTATAGGTGATGGTATCAATCAATTCTAACAAATGTAGGAGGGTTAAGTGATAAGCATACCCAACAATCTCCCCCTAAATGATTGATGCCATTACCTACTATAGCAAAGGCAATTCATTGTACTTGATAATAACATGTCCATAAAAATGTGAATGGTAAATCATGCCTCAAGTCAATGCACACACTAGCCAGTGCTATAGATTTCTAATCTATCCAAAAGATTAAAAACTTACAAGATAGGAAAGATAGAAATATCATTCAGAGCATACAAATAATGTGAGATGAAGTTTTAAGTATGCGTTTAAACTGAATGTTTAAACATCATGCGTAGAAAACATGAGCAGTAAAGATTATGCGCATGAGTTTAAGTAATAATGCATTCAATGTTCCACAAACGAATGGTTTGAATTGAACAAGGTTTTGTGAAAGCTTAATGATGCATTCTTCTCATTAAAACTTTGAAGGATTGACTGCTACAGAGTACAAGCTTTAAAGAGGAAAAACAAAAGAGGTGCGCACAAAAATAAAAGCGCACGAAATGAAAGCGCATAAAACATACTGCGCAACGAGAATCAAAAAGTCAAAGAAAAACTAGCAAAATACTTACAAAGGAAATCTAATCTATGTTGATCCGTTGCACGGCTTCGCGCATCTCATTCTGAAGACTGTTGAACTTGTTCATGAGTTCCACCTTTAAATTTTGAAATTTGTCCTGGAACTCAACAGCTTTACCAACATAAGTGTTCATGCCTCTGCGCATATCAGCATTGTCATCCACTAGCTCTCTGAACTTTGCTCTGCTATCCGTCAGGATGGCAGTCTGCGTAGCTTCTAATCTTGTGTCGGTATGGAGGCGCTGAGTGTTGACGCTGGCTTGAATATCTAGCATTGCGTAGTCCATCTTGTCGTTTAACGCAGAAGAAAAATCTTTCATGGACTTAGCAATGCATCTACGCACTTCTTCAATATTATGCGTAGAGCCTCCTTGTTCAATCTTCTCCATCTGAGCTTGAAGATCATCAAATCCTCTAAGTAACCCATCTGCGAGGGTTTTCTTGAGCTTTTTCAGTATGTCCCTGAGTCCACCATCAAGCGCTCCAAGGGTGCACACATTTTTGAGTTGTGCGCTGACATTTTCGAGCTGGGCGCTGATGGTTCTCAGGGAGTCCAGGATAAGATGATCCAAAGTGATAGGAACTTTTTCTTGCGCGGGCTCAGATGAACTTGCCTTTACCTCCGTCTTAGCACTCTCCGTGCTTTCCTTTTCCTTTGCTTTTGCTTCCTCCTTCGCCGCTTTCTCCCCCTTAATGGTATCAATCTCCAAACGCTGCATATCAAGACGATACAATAAAGCAGTTTGAGCAGCAAGGAGTTGATTCAGCTGCAGCTGCGTAGCGACTTGATTCGCTTGAACAGAATGTAAGCTTTGCACGATCTGGCGCAGCTCAGCTGAAGAGGAAGTAGGAGTCTCAGGGGCTGAAGATGAAGGTTGAACAGGAGAAAGATCACTGCTGTCAGAGGCTGCGGAACTAGTGCGGCGCTTCTTCAATCTTTTTGCGCTTCTGCGCACCTTCTGCTTGAGACGAGAAGAAATATGTGCGATATCAGCACTGGGGATGGGTTCTTGAGAGGCTTTGTGCATTTGCTCCCCCCCTCAACTGCAGCATCGTCTGAATCACCACGAAAATCAGCCTTGCGCTTCATTGTGGTTGGCTTTGAGGGAGCAGGAGCTGGATTGCTGGTAGGATCTGCCTCTTTGAATGAAATCCCTTTGGTGGATTGAACCAAAGGAATGCCCTTGAGCTTTTTTCCACTGGGCGGAGCAATGCCCTTCCCCTTGCGATTATACGCTTCTTCTGCGGTCTCTTGCGCAGCATCAGGTCTGCACTCTTTTTGGACTTGGCCACAGGAATTGGGCCTATCCAAGGTTCCTTGTTGGGAGCGGAATCAGACAGCCAGATTTCATAGTAATCAGCGTTACCTATCTCAGTGCGTAAATTCTGGAGGTGTACTCTGGAGTAGTACTTTGCGTCGCAAGACTGCTTCTTGATTGACTTTTCTTCAACATAGGTGGCCAGTTCACCATAAGTCAATAAGAGTTTGGTTAGCAGTCTACAGTGAGTTCGGTATTTGGTCTTCCCTGCGTTCAGCTTCTTGTCATAGCTGGTCATTCCCTTCACAATCTCATTGAAGATAATCTGCGTCCAGTCGAGTTGATCTTCGTTGAAGATGGCTGCGCAGTATTCCCACTGCTTTGAGATGAAATGTCCATTATTTCCATTCTTGCAGTTGAGGGAATCTCCAATTAGGGTGCACAGGTGATACATCACCTCACCAAATTCCCTTCTGTTATACATTGGCCACTTCTTGTTAAGAGAAGGAATGCCAATGAGCTTCTGTTCAAGCGCATTTTGATGAACCTCATCATAGTTGACTGAAGAACTATCAACGTTGAAGTTTAGGAGGCTGCGAATGTGGTTGGGGTGAACCATTACATCACTTCTCTGTACAGTGGCCATGATCATTTCCGTTGGCTTGCCTTCAAGTTGTGCCGGAACAACTCTTGTTGTCTTGAAGAATTCATCTACCAGCGCAGGCACTATGAAGGATTGCTCAAGAGTGAATAAAAGAAGAATGCCGGAGGAGCTGAGAAGGTGAAGCAGACGACGACCAATTGCATCTAAAGAAAGATCTGCCTGAATAAGTTCCCAACCCAGTATGAAGTAAACGTGTCCCTGCGTAAAACAATAGATAGAATTAGACAACATATTGCTTATGGAGCTGTGCGCATTTGCAAGTAATGCAGATATACCTTGGCACAAGTTCCATGATAAGCAAAAATGTTTATGCGCAGAAAATAGGAAGTGGGTGCGCATAAAATAAGAAAGCATACGCAGAGAGGGATCGTGCGCACAGAAAGTAAATACTAGTAAAGAAGTGTGCGCAGAGAAATAGATACAACTATATGCGCAGAAAGCCATGCGCAGGAAACTATGCGCAGAATACAAAGATGGGGGGGTATAACAATAGACCAAATAAAATATTAAAAAAAATAAGAAAGAATATTTAAGAACATGAAGAACACCCAAGAACACCGAAAAACAAAAGTTGACAAAATTTCAACAAAAAATACATCGAAATGACGGCATGAACAGGACGAAGTCAACCATGTAAAAAGTATGGTCAACGACATTAAAACAAACCCAGAAATTCAGAAAAACGGTTCGTCTGCCAAGGAAGTTACGGAGCACAGAAATTGACGAAAAACACATGTAACGACCATTGATCATGAAATAAACTACATGAAAGAATAGATTAGGCAAATACGAACACAACACAACGATCGATTTCAAAAAAGATCAACAAATAAGGGAGAAATCGAAAAAGGGAGTCTTGAGACCTCCAAGAACAACAATGGCGGAAAAATAAGGAGTGTTGGTCCCAAAGACATACTAGTGGTCAAGGTCTTGACCACTAGTATTCCAGACTTAGAAAATTTTCAGCCTATCAATCTAAAGCCTATACTATCAAAGTGGACTATTCTAAAAATGAAGTTTAACACTTCTTACAAAATATCCTAAAGTCCACAAAAGATAAAATTAGGTTATGGGATCAATCAAATCTAGGTGATAGGAGTGGTTTATAATAAGCATACCCAACAATCTCCCCCTATTTGATTGAGACCATTACCTACTATAACAAAGGCTAATTCATTGTACTTGGTAATAACATGTTTTCAAGAAAATAATATTTTATTAATTTCATGCCCCAAGTCAATGCACACTCTAAGCCAGTGTCATAGATTTCTATCAGCCTAAAAAGATAAAAAAAAAAATACTAATCCTAGCAAGATAGACATATAAGTTTGAATGCATTTTTAGAGAAAATAACAATAAGTAATCAAATGCATCAAACAAACATTCAAAAGGCACTCCACAAAAATATAACCATTGAAGTGAGGAGTGCAGACAAAAGAGAGATTAAAGTTTTACAACCCAAATAAAAGAAACAGAAATAAAAATTGTTTTGAGACAAACATTAACAAATTTGTTTTAACATGACCACACACGGTCAGTTCAAATGATTAACATTGCGGTAGAGGATAGTCTAGAAGCGGTCGAAGGTATGGACATCATCTTCAGTGAGATCGGAGAAGGGAAAGCGGTAAGAGGGCATGGAGAGACCGGGAATGAGAATAGGTACGGTCACTCCATCTTCATCATCTTCACCCTGAGCATTTACATTACTGTGGCCTGCTTCTGCCTCTTGATTTGCAACTAGATTACCGTGGCGGTTGATCCTGTTCAGCACAGTGTTGGCTCGATTTGACAGTAAATAAAATTTATTTGATTGGTCATTGAGGCGGTTGGTGTGGACAATCATGGCTTGTTTGAATGCTTCCAATTTCCTACTCAAGCTTTCATTCAGATTGGTCATAGCGGATTTTAGGGCAATATCAACATCTTTTTCCACCGACATTCTTACTTTCTTTACTTCCAGAGAGAGTTCATCTTTAACATCCTCCATAGATTTTGAGATTTCTACCGAGGCTTTTAAGACTTCCTTTGAAAAGCACTTCATGATGGCCCTTGTTTGAATAAGGAAAGATTTGTTCATAAAGTCCGGAGTTACCATGAAGGCACTTGGAGCAACAAGAGCGGTAGAAGTAGAGCCAGCAGCTTGACCGGGCCTCGAAGAGCTGCTGCCTGCTTGACCGGAGAGGGCATCTGATATAGCCTTTGATACGTACTCTCTCTCCCCCTTAATGGTCTCAATCAGTTCAGAGGGAAGAGCAACGATCTGGTCTTTAAGCACTGAATTGGCAGACTTCAGCTCAGAGATTTCTTCATGAAGAGCGGTCTGATTGGAGGTCAGCTTTGAGATCTGGGTTTGGGAATCCAGATTGATTTGTGTAAGCATTTCCACTGCAGTCAATAGATGAGCAATTTGATCGACCGGAGGTTCAGAAGGGGATTTCCTGATTGGAGACATGGTCATATTACCAGTATTATTAACTTCGCGGTCACTGGGTTCATGGTCATCTTCTTGACTGTGATCCCCATGCTCAGGAAGCTTTTCAACATTTGCTGGAAATTCATCATCACTAAGCACCGGGCTATCAGCGTTGATACCCTTATCAACCTCAACATTATCACCAGCATTATCATCAGAATGTTCTGATCCATCATCAGATACATCCTTTACCTCTTCATCTGTAGATTCATCAACTAAACCGAGTGTTGGTTTAGAAATTGGTTGCCTTTTCAGGCGCTGGGGGTGGAGCAATCTCAATAACATCTTCACGGTCGCTCTGCATAGGTGAACCAGATGGAGTGAATATTGGAGATGCGGTCAAAGGAGGTGGTCTTGAAATCTTGGATTTCTTTGCTGTTTGAACGGGACTTAGAGAAAGATCCCTTTTCTTGGATTTCTCCCCCTGAGACGAAGCGGGGATTGCAGAAGACTTTGACTTGAAGGATTTGGATGGAACGGTCGGAGAGGACACGGTTGGTTTGGAGACTGTTGATTTGGAGATGGGAGAGGTAGACTTGGTTTTCAATGGTGCGGTAGGAGGAATATTGGAAGGAGACTTATCGGTTGAAGGTTCCTTGATGACAACTCCAGTCAATGGTCTTGGTTTGGGAGGAGCGATCGAGGCACTAGCAATTCCTTTGCCTTTGATTCGTCTTGATACTTGTTCATCCTCAGCTTCTTCATCATCATCATCATCATGGACAGATAAGGACTTCCTTGGTGCGTCAAGTCCTAAGGCTATTCTGGCAGCCTTGGTGTAGACAGGAGGGATGTATTTTTCTCTTTTGTGCTCAGGTTCACGATTTCTGAATTCCTGGTATTGATCATCACCAAAACGGTTGCGGTAGGTAGATCTCATGGTCTTTGATATCAAAGACCTTGGATAGAGAGATGGGAACTTTGGCATCTTTATCTCTGTTGATATCCCTTCTGAGTTCAGGAATGAATTTAAACAATAGAGAAAGGAACCTTGAGTTTTTCTTGTATTTGGTGGCGGCCTTTTCAGACAACAGCTTCTTATAATCAGAAATGTGATCTAACAGGAGATCATATAGAATCTTGGGCCAGTTCATCTTCCTGTCCAGATAGATTGCAGTAGACAGCCTCCATTGAGTGGTATTGAAATTGCCATGGTTACCACTCTTGCAGAGCAGACCGTGGCCAACCAAGTGACCAATGTAATACATCACCTCTGGAAAGGTTTTGCGGTAGGGCTTGCACACGTCAGTAGATCCAATCAATCTCATAGCCAATCCATCATACTCATCGTCAGATAGAGAATAGGAGCCTCATTGTCAATGTCGAGACCAAGGGTGGAGGCAATATCAGTGTAGTCAATCTCTATCTTGTGACCGTATACTTCTGCGGCAATCCAGTTAAGAGAATTGTTCTGCTCATCTCGTCCTATGATTTCCTTCGCGGTAGAATAAAATTCTCCGACTGCGGCAAGGTAGTGACTAGTTTGATTCATAGTGAAATAATGAAGTATGTCTGATTTCTTCATTCTTTTGATTAAGTGCCTCCCAATAGCATCTTTCTGGAGGTCTTCATAATCAATAACGCAGCCAGGAATAAATGATTGCTCCTCCTAAAACACTTAGAAGTTAGTAACACTGGTGCGGTCAACCAGTATGCGTTCGAATGACCGAGAGGATGCGGTCGACATGCATACGGTAGACTGAAATGGCGGTAGGCGAAAACACTTGGAAATATTTCAATGACAATTCTAAAAACACGCACAAACACCATATTACTATGTGTAAATGAATTTAAGGATCAAAAAGTGATGCACTCAAGAACATGAAGAATACCATAAGAACACGAAGAACACTGTTCATACCAGAAACCCAGAAAGCGATTTAGGGCACGAAAATCCATAAAAATTATACCAAAATGAACACAGAAACCGATTAAACACGAAAATATCATCAATTTCATTATCAAGAACACAATAATCACCAGAATATGAAAGGGCAAAATGAAGAACATTAACAAAAGCTTTGAAAAATTTACATGGCACAAGGAGATTTATCAACTAGAATTTGAATCTAAACATTATATTGAACTCGAAATCATGAAAATAACTAGAATGTGCATTATCAAAGCATATAATCAACTCAGAAAATGAATCAGTCATAGAATAAGAAGGGTTGTAAAGACCCGCCAAAATAAAAAGTGAAAACTGAAAATAGAGATGTTTTGAGTCAAGAAATCATACCATTGTGTCTTCAGAGAGTAGTTCTTGGGATTTCTTAGATGATTTCGTTGGTTGGGATGATTTTGGTGCCATTTATAGTCGAAAATCGAGTAGAAATGAGAGAGAATAAACTGGGTTTATAGAGAGAGAAAGTAGAAATATGTAGAGAGAGAAGGGGTTTCTGAAAAAGTGTTTTGCAGAGAGGTGGAGGTTAAGGAAGTAGTGGAGCCATTTGTGCAGAGAAGTGGGAGGTTAACTCTGCAAATTCAGGGATTTGACCAATGATGTCCTATCGCCATAAATGTATGGATAGTGACGGCGGACATAAATAAGGGAATAAAATTAATTGCAAATGATTTGAATTAAATGAAAAACGAGGAAAGAGAGGAAATTACAAAATTACCCCTTTGGATGACTAGGAGGATCCTAATATTTGCTAAGTTAGAGACACTTACCTGGTCACCTCGTTTTTGCGGTCAGGTTCTAGACCGTGACTTCATGCGATCAAGATATTACCTTGGCCTATGAATGCTTCTCTAAAGCAGTGAACCGATGTCATCGTTTTCCCATGCGGTAGGATTCTCCAAAGCCTTTGAACAAATTTCATTCTTTCATGCGGTCGGAGTATTTTACGGTCAACAATGATGCGGTCGGTATACCTGATGGATTTTAATGCATCGATCGTGATTGCTTTACCGGTAAGGGTGTTGACCGTGACCTACTTAGTGTTGAACTTGGATAAAACATAAGACATTAGCACAATCAAAATATATGGACAAGTAATCAAAGTTCTAGCATGCCCATTTCTCCTCTAAGATACCTAAATCTCTTCGAATCAAGAGCCTTGGTGAGAATATCTGCAATTTGATTGTCAGTACTCACATACTCTAGATGAATATTACCTTTTTCCACATGATCCTTGAGAAAGTGGTACTTGATATCAATGTGTTTGGTTTTTGAATGCATGACAGGGTTGTTGGAGACAGCAATGGTAGATGTATTGTCACAATAGATTGGACAATTTTCTTCATTGATTCCGTAGTCAACCAATTGTTGCTTCATCCAGAGCACTTGGCAGCAGCAGCTTCCAGCAGCTATATATTCAGCTTCTGTGGTAGATACAGAGACTGAGGCTTGTTTCTTGCTTGCCCATGAAACGAGTGATTTCCAAGGAAATGACAAGTTCCACTTGTGCTTTTCCTGTCGATGGTACATGCTGCATAATCTGCATCTGAGTAACCTATAAGATCAAAAGCTGAATCTTTGGAGTACCAAAGTCCAAGGTTAATGGTCCCAGATAGATATCGAATAATACGTTTAATAGCAATAAGATGTGCTTCTCTAGGATCAGCTTGATAACGAGCACAAACGCAAATACTAAACATGATATCTGGCCTACTAGCAGTTAAGTAAAGAAGAGAACCAATCATACCTCGGTATAAGGTTTGATCAACCTTCTTACCTTTCAATTCTTTATCTAACTTGTTACCAGTAGCCATAGGAGTGTCGTATGCCTTTACATTTTCAAGTCCAAAATTCTTGATAAGGTCCTTTGTGTACTTTGCTTGATTTAGGAAGATGCCTTCAGCACATTGTTTAATTTGAAGTCCAAAGAAGAATGTTAATTCTCCCATCATGCTCATCTCAAATTTTCTTTTCATTAGCTTCTCAAATCGCTTACACAACAATTCATTAGTAGAACCAAAAATAATATCATCTACATATATTTGAACTAATAAAGTATGATCATGATATTTAGCAATGAATAGAGTTGTGTCGATCTTACCACGCTTGAAGCCTTTCTCTAAGAGAAATTTAGATAGAGTGTCATACCATGCACGTGGAGCTTGTTTGAGTCCATATAAAGCTTTACGGAGTTTGTAGACATGATTTGGAAATTTGGGGTCTTCAAATCCGGGCGGTTGAGCAACAAAGACTGTTTCTTGAAGTTCACCGTTGAGGAATGCACTCTTCACATCCATTTGATATAACTTGAATCTTTTTAAAGAGGCATAAGCAAAGAATATCCTTATGGCTTCGAGTCTCGCATCAGGGGCAAAAGTTTCATCGTAATCAATGCCTTCTTCTTGTCTATAACCTTGTGCAACCAACCTAGCTTTGTTCCTTGTGATGCTTCCATTCTCATCCATCTTGTTTCGGAACACCCACTTTGTACCAATCACTCCTTGATCTTGAGGCCTTGGAACTAGGGTCCAAACTTTACATCTTTCAAATTGGTTGAGCTCTTCTTGCATAGCAACAACCCAACTTGAGTCTTGGAGTGCTTCATCAACTTTCTTGGGTTCAACTTGAGATATAAATTCGGTAAGTGCATCATAGTTTGATCTTCTTGTTCGAACACCAGAATGCAAATCACCAATGATATTCTGAATTGGGTGATCTCTAACCTCATGAACTTCTTGAGGTATATCTGGTTGAGTTGATGGTGGTTGTAAATCTTCTAGTGGTACATCATTTGTGCCATCCCAATCATAAGTGATTTGAGAGATAGGTTCTTCCACATTGATGGGTGTTTCAACTTCAACTCTATTTGAGGTAGCAGCAGATGAGGTAGCTTCTGGTGCTTCATATGAGGTAGATGGAGGTGCAGTTGAAGTAGATGGGTTTCCTTGAGTTGATTGATTTTGAGGTTGAGTTGTACCTGTCTCATTTATCTCAACAAAATCATCAGTAACATTTGGAGCCATATGTGGCTCAAGGAGAGAATGTTCATCAAAGGTAACATGGACAGATTCTACTATCTTAAGAGTGGTTTTATTAAATACACGAAAATCTTTTGAGTGTTTAGCATACCCAATAAATATACCTTCATCGGCCTTAGGAGAAAATTTACCTCGATGTTCTTTACCGTTGTAGAGTATGAAGCATTTGCATCCAAATATCTTGAAGTATGCTATGTTGGGGGTTCTTCCTCTCCAAAGTTCATAAGGAGTTTTGTTGTAGGTCTTTTTGATGAGGGATCTATTCTGAGTGAAGCATGCTGTATTGACGGCTTCAGCCCAAAAGTATTGAGGTAGCTTTGCTTCAGCAATCATTGTTTTTCCGGCCTCTATCAACGTTCTATTCTTTCTTTCCACTACACCGTTTTGTTGTGGAACTCCAGCAGCAGAGAAGTTGTGGTCAATACCATGATCATCACAGTATTGAGCAACACCGTTGTTCTTGAATTCTGTACCGTTGTCGGATCGAGCACTAACGATGTCATCTTCTTTTTGTGTTTGGAGCTGTCTAAAGAGTGCGGTCAAAATGTCATAACAATCATCTTTGGAGCTCATCATCTCGACCCACGTATATCTTGAGTAGTCATCTACCACAACTAAGGTATATCTATTTCCTCCAATACTTGCGGTAGTAACAGGTCCAAACAAGTCCATATGTAGTAGTTGCAAACATCTAGAAGTTGAAGGTGTCGTCTTGCTGGAGAAAGACGCTTTTGGTTGTTTGCCTAGTTGACATGCTGTGCACTTCTCGTCGTGGTAATCAGCTACTTTGGGTAGACCATGAACTAGATTTTCTCTTCCAATCTTGGAGAGATACTTGAAGTTTAAGTGACTTAGTCTTTTATGCCACAGCCAACTATTCTCACTAACATTCTTTGCTACAAAACAGAGATTAGAGGAAATGCAAGATGAATTAAAATCAACAACGTAAACATTTTTCTTACGAATCCCTTTGAGCAAAGTGACGCCGGATATGCCATCTTTGATAAGACAGAAATTTGAAGTGAAGTGGCATTGCAATCCTTTGTCGCAGAACTGAGATATTGAGAGTAGATTGTGTTGTAGTCCAATAACTAGAGAGACCTCTTGGATGGTGATTTTTCCTTTACGAATGACTCCATATCCTACAGTCTTTCCTTTGTTATTATCTCTGAAGGTTACTGATGGACCCTTTTCTTCACGGACATCTTCCAATAAGTTGATATCTCCGGTCATGTGCCTTGAACAGCCACTATCGAGATACCATAAACTTGATCTATATTTGGAGAGTCCAGCCATTAAGCAGAGAACCTATAAAATAAACATTTAAGAACAAGGTCCCCTTTTATTCTTTTGGGTCCAAAGGGTTAGCAACTTTTAACAACCCACACTTGCCTCACAGAAAGGGGTTTAAGCCTTCTGGGATTTGGTGTGAATCTTAAAAGACATTCAGCAGCCTTGTGACCATAACCATCACACACAGAACAATGTTGGAAGCCACCCAACTGAGGGTTAACAATCTTCGTTGTGGTCTTGAGCCTAACATCGTTAACTGGTATGGAAGATCTCTCCTGAACAAAGTTCAGTTTCTTGAACTTGACCGCATGACCCCTGTTTACGGTCAACATGCCGCGGAAGGCTACTCGACCGGATCTTGAGGTTGATGCGCGGTCGTGTCCAGGTACCTTACCATAGTATTCCTCTGAGGTAGAATCTTCCATGACTTTTTCTTTCAACTTTGAAGCCTTGCCAGTTTGATGCTTAGGGTAGACATAGTGGAACTCTAGTTTCTTCTTTGGTTCTTGTCTTTTACCCTTAGATTCTTGATGTTTAGCTTTTGACCCTTCCAAAGTTTGCTGGGTAAATTTCTCATCTCTTTCACAACAAGATGCACATTTAAAGTTGTCACTAGTTTGGAATCCCAAGCCTTCTTTATCACCACTAGACTTTTGGGATTCTAGTATTTGTTCCATAGTGACACGTGAATTGGTCCACTCATTAGTAATCCTTTTAAGATCATTTATCTCAGCAACCAATTCATCGTTTTTAACCTTAAATATGGCATTTTGTTCTTCTAAGAAACGGTTTCGATCAGTAAGAGGAGTCATACTCTTGATCTGCTCCTTAAGGAGGGTGAGTTCAGATCTTAATAGAGATTTCTCCGTCTTAAGCTGGGAAATTTCTTCAGTTGAAAGTGCTAAAGCTTCCTTCATGCCAGAGAATTTACTAATTACCTGTTCAGCTTTTGCAAACATCTTTTCTTGTTCATCGGGGGAAATGTCAAATTTGACTTGAGGTGTGGTAGACAGAACTTCCTTCACTTTGGGGTTTAGTAGAGCCTTCTTTGCTGAACTCACATCACATCTTAAAATAGAAGATCACCATTCTTTTGAACCGGAGTTAGGAATCCTTTTTCTGCAAGTTCATCGGCCGTATAACTTATCCTTTTAGGTTTTGCATTTGGTGAGCGACGACTTTTATTATCATCCTCATCATCGGACTGAACGACCAAACAGATGTGACCTTCTTCAGAATCCTCATCGCTTTCATCAGAATCTGACTCTATCCAGGTAGCTAACTCTTTTGTGGTGGAGTCCTCTTCAGAAACCATCCCCTTTTGCTTTGAGTATCTTGGATTGAAGTTGCTTTTCTTCTTCATATACTCATACTTGGGAATTGGGCATTCTGATGCGAAATGACCGTGTTTCCTGCAATTAAAACAAACGAGATCCTCTTTCTTCTTTGAGAAGTTGGAGTATTCTTTCTTACTTGTTGAGTTGCTCCTTGAGAACCTTGTTGGAGTTTTGTTTGTTGATCCGGGTCTTGCTGTCTTTCTGAACTTTTGGAATCTTTTCACGAACATAGCAAAGTCATCATCATCCATATCAAGTAAATCTGATGTGGAGATTTTTGGATCTTCTTCCTCGATCACTTCTTCCTTTTGAGCAACCAACGATAAGCTCTTTGTTTTTCCTTCCATTTCAGCAATGTTGTTAAGCTTGATATCAAAGACCTTGAGGTTGGCATAGAGGCTTCTGAGAGACATGTCATCTAGTAGCTTGGTATCTTCAAGAGTGTTTCCTTTGTGTAGATATTGCGAACCAAGAGCGGCAAGAAAATTAACATTGATTTCTTTCTTGGTAAGCTTTTTCCCGAGTGCTGTATAAGTACTCACGATCTCACAATAACGATCATAAGTGGCTCTTAGTGATTCACCGGGGATCTTAGCAAAGTTGTTGAATCTTCTTTGAATTGCAAACTTTTTTCTTTCCTTGCAAGCTTGATCTCCTTCGATGTAATCTTCAATTGCATCCCAAAGTTCTTTTGCAGTAGAACATTCCATGATCTGTCGACGCTGTGACGTACTTAAGGTACTTAGAAGTATGCTTTTTGCTTTCACATCCATTCCAACCAGTCTTTTCTCTTCATCGGTCCATTCAGCTTTTGGTTTCTTGATAGTCGGATTTGCACTATTGGTTTCTGGATCTGGATTAGCTTTCATTGGGAAGTATGGTCCAATGGTAAGACAATCACCAAGTTGCTCGTCCATGGAGTAGAACTGATTTAGAATGCTGTGCTTCCATACGTCAAAATTATCTTCGTCGAACGCTGGAACGTGAGTGAAGTTAACCGTTGCCATAGTTTTCTGACTTGCCATTTTGAATCGGCACCCAAGCTGTTAAGCTTGAAAAACAGAAGTTTTATAAAGGTGTTTGCTCTGATACCACTTGTTGGTCCCAAAGACACAACAAGAGTATGAAAGGAGGCTAGAGGGGGGAGGGTGAATAGCCTACTTAAAAATTCAACCCTTTTTCAAAATTCAACCAAGTGCTTACAATCTTGAGTTTTGCGGTCAAGTAATAAACCGTGCGGTCAAGATGTAATATGCACAGTGGAAGTTTTCGATAGAAATAAGGTAAGGTTGTTTTGATGAAAATCTCTAAGTGAATTCTTTCTCACGGTCAGGTAGTTCCGGTCAAGAAAGATGCGGTCAAGGATGCGCGGTCAGAGATTTGCGGTCAGATGGTTGAGAGATTGAAAGTTGTTGTCTTAGAAGTTTTTGGCAAAAGATAAGTTAGTCAGATTTTAACTTAGGCAATGTGGAAAACAAACAAACACAATTCACAATTGTTCTTAAATCTGGAAGATCAAACACTAAAAGACAAACAAGATTAATATGAACAAGTGAAGAACAAGATGAACAATACTTGAAAATAAATTTGCAGAAAGTAAAATGACAAGTATTTGGAAAGGTTCGATCTGTTAAAAGATCTACGTCCTTTACCAAGATGGTCAGTCTTGGATTTTGAATGGAGGTATATATTTATTCTTGAGTGTACAGATTACAGAGATGAAGCTTTGAATCAACACCTACTTTCTATGAAGAGTAAATCCTAGACTTAGACCAGTGTATCCCTTTTGATGCAATCTATGTGATTGATTAATTGGGGTGAGTGTGTGTGTAAGAATCAGAAGCTCTTTAAAATCTAAGTGATTGTAGAGCCTAATGAATCTTAAGTGTTACAAGGCTTGAGATGACTTGAATGTTGCTGGAGATCATTGAAGGTTTGAAGGTGAGTTCTTTGAAGATTCAAAGGATTCTGGAAATCTTGAGTATGATCTTCAATCACCAAGTATTTCAACAGAAATTTCTCTCTTAGAATCTCGGCACTGTTCAATGAAGAACTTAAGGGTTATTTATAGCCTTGAATAAGAAAATAGCTGTTGGATTTACTTGGGCTCCAAGTTGAAGGACAATGAGCTGTTGAATTCTGATTGGAGCTCAATCTGAGTTTGTCCCTTTTTGCAGATAAGAAGTGGTCCCACTTAGATAAATTCAAATTTGAATTACTTGGGATCCAAGTTCTGCAACGTTCTAAACTAACCATAGTTTGACCATGGTTAAGTTTAAACCAACTTGGGTTTCTTGGACGACTTCTTCATTTGCGGTCAAGGCCTCACGGTCGAGTGGCTTGCGGTCGAGGGGTCAAAAGTGACCTGTCAAGTTATGCCACAAAGCTCACGGTCACTGACTTACGGTCAAGTGATTCACGGTCAAGTGGTCTTCCACGGTCAGGTGTGTTGGTCCCAGAGGGCAACAAGGGTATAGAACCGCTAGAGGGGGGGGGGTGAATAGCGGTCCGAAACTTTTTCGAAATACCCTTAAAATCAACCGAGTACTTATCAGTTTGGCCAACTGCGGTTCAAGGCACAAGAACCGAACTGATAAAATGCACAGCGGAGTTTGCGGTTTGGCCAAATAGGTTAGTTAAAGAGTTTGGAAGTTTGACTCGGGTTGAGAAAACACTATAATGCAACAGAATAGTTAAACTTAAAGTTTAAAGGAAAACACAATTCATCTTTCAAGTCATTTCGTATATGGAAACAAGTTCAAGACCACAAACAAGAAAGATAAATATCAAGACAGAAAATAAAGATCAAACACACAAATTGAAGAGGTTCGTTCTTTAATGAACTACGTCCTCTACCTAGATGGTTAGTCTAGGATTTTCTAATAGCTATAAGACTTGTATTAATTTAGAGGAGGTTTTACAAGATAAATCTAAACTCTAAACAATGAGTCTAACCTAAGCTATAATAACAACCGGTGTTTTCGAAGTATATAATCTATATGATCATATAAATCGGGTGTGTGTGTGAAAAGAAATCAAATGCTCTAAGTATCTAAATGATGGTGGAGCAAATAGAATTCTTTCTGTGTAAAGGCTAAGTATGAGTGGTTGTTAGGCTTGAAGCTTTGATGAAGAACTGGGTTTGCAATGGAGATGGTTGAAGATATGAATATCTGGGTTTAACTCTTCAAAGCAAACTTGAATACTTGGGAATGAATCTCTTGAAGCTCAGCAACCTTCATTGTTGAATAATGAAGGCTATTTATAGGCAGAGCACCCTTGTGACCGTTGGGTAAAGATTTGAATCAAATCTGAAGGGTACAGTGCTGTCGAAATCCCATTGGTTGAGCTGTCATTTTCGTCCTTGGTTTTGTCTTGTAGTCCTAGGTAGTTGTTGCACCACTACCTGACAATTGTCCTTTGTTGCAGAAAGGACTAACGGTAAACAATTTAAACTGATGGACAAACCGACATTCCTTGCAGAAGCTCCAAGTTAACTTAGAGTTATTTTGACATGACATAACAACATCCTTATACTGTCAATAAGGGAATGTTTGTCTAAGGAATAAATGACATCTCTTTAATTCTTCAATAACTGCTCTGCGGTTTCACCAAGCATAGGGCGGTTTGAAGAATGGTCTTGATGTGCGGTTTCATCAAACATGCAAACTGCGGTTTGATGAGAATTGAAGAGCTCCATGCTGGCATTCTTAAAATGATGGCTTGAAGCACTAAACCGCTAATGATACAACCGAACAATACTCAGCCTTGAAAACAAAAAATCTAGAAATGGACTTATCTAAAAATTGAAGTAGAACTTCATTACATGCGGTCCTAAAGTCCATAAAAAGACACGTGGAATGGATCAATCAAATTAAGGTGGGTGCACTAACAATGAATCCTAACAATCTCCCCCTATTTGATTGATGCCATTACCACACTATGATAATAGCAAAACATTGTACTTGGTAAGAACATGTCAGAAATAAATTTCATGAAATTGCATGTCCCAAGTCAATGCACACACTATGCTAGATCATAGATTTCTAATCTATCAAAAATAAAGGAAATGAATAAGAGATAGAAAAGAAATACATTCAGATGCATAAAGAATGATATGATTTTGAGGATCAGAAATGCATGTTTAAACTGAATGTTTAAAACACAATGCACTTAAAGGTATTTTCATGATGAATGTAGTGCATGAGGTTTTAAGAAATACAAGCATTGTTTCACAAACAAGCAGTTTGAATAAACAAAGTTTTGGAAACAGAATGCTATGCAGTCATTCTCATTATAATTCAATCATAAAGGATAGTAACTTACAAATTACAAGAGATACCAAAAAGAAAGACTAAGAAAAGAGGTCTAGTCTACTTCATCTGCAACAGAACCCCTTGCAGCAGCAGCATCATCTGCGGTTTGGTTCTGAACGGTTTGAGCATCTTGAGCAGCTTGTTCTTGTGCAATTTGAACATTAACAGCGGGAGCGGTTTGATCAACATTTCTAGAACCGGATCCACGGGTGGTTTCAAAAACAAAGTCAGCTGCACGAAGCCGAACTTCAGTCGGTTCATCAATCTTCAATTCAATTGCAGCGGTTTGTTTGACAAGTTTCCCGGTTCTATGAAGTATAAGCTCAGAAGAATCAAGCGCATGCTGGGCCAGAATATCCAGTTTCTCAACAACAGATTGAAGTGAAGCATCAACGGCTTGAAACTTTAAGTTGCAAAGATCATTGTTGGTTCTGACAAGATCTTGAAGGGCCAGTTGATTTTCCAAGATTAAGTTCAGTCTCTCATCTAGCTGTTGTTGGCTTGACCTATCTTCAAATCTCTCATTTACTCTCTCCCCCTTAATGGCATCAAGATCAGATTGAATGGTGAGGAGATGAGTGTCAAACCGAGAAGTGGCGGTTTGTTGATGAAATTGAATATTTCTAACCGCATCTATCAAATCGGCGGTTGAAGCATGAAGAGGTAGAATTGGATAGGAAGGAATTGAAGAGGGCGGTTCATCAGAAGGAGTATAGGGAGGGATGTGCTCATCACTGGAATTATCATCATCAGAAATTTGGATGGCATCATCAAATTGATGGGAGGAAGAAGGCATCTTGGCTTTACCTTTCAACAGAATGTGTGCCTCTTCTAAGGTTTCACCCATAGAGATCCTAAGGGCGGTTTCAAGCTCAATGGGATCAAAGAGGGGAAAAGAATGAATAGGGATAATTGCAGTTTGAGGAGGTGAAGAAGGAAGAAGAGGAAATCTCAAATAATCATCATTTAAAAGAATGGAAGGTGAAGGCACAAATCTCCAATTCAACATAGGAGGATAGGCTCTAGCAGTTAATTGTAGAAAGAATTGACTAGCAAGAGTGGGATCCATGAGTACCTGATCGGCAATCTCACCCATCACTTTGTCTGCAACTGAAAGAATTAAGTGTTCAACTGCGGCTTCCATCTCATCCTTGGGAAAGATAGCAAAAGGGTTAGGGCGGCCAGCCTTCAAGAATCTAGCTTCGGCTTTGGCGGCGGCACGAGCATGGGCTCCAGCCCTTCTTTCCCTAGAGGTTTCAGTTTTGAACCGCTTCAAATATTTTGCTAAGTCAGCAGCATTCTTTCGTTTCTTTGTCTTCGGTTTAATGAATGAAACCGATGTCTGTGGAGATAGCTGAACTGGCGGCTGAGAGAGAGGTTGAGCTTGAGTAATAGCCAGCGGTTGAACTGAAGGAAGAGGCAGTGGTTGAACCGACACAGAAGTAGATGGCAAAACCGGAGTTGGAGCATAAGGTAAATCAGGAGATGAAGAGGGAGTATGCTCAGGTGAATCAAAGTCCAACTTTCTTTTAAGTGAAGGAGGAGAGACCTCAACCATCATTGGGTCAATGCCTGCCTTCCTCATCTCAGCTCTTTCTCTTAGCTCTCTTGCAAAAGCTCCTTCAAGAGGTGAGTGATCTCTTTTGTAGTCAGCCTCACTGAAGTCAATAGCGCCTGGTGGCCTTGACTGCCAATGCTCTACATAATCACTTTTCTTCACCAACTTCCTCTTCTTCTTTGGCGGTTGAACCTCAAGAACTTCAACATCTTGCTCAGGTTCACCAAGTGCCTCAGACATATCAGTCTGCTCAGGCAATGCTGCAGCCTCAAACTCATTGGTTTGCTCAGGCTGAACCACAATGGTAGATACAGCGGTTTGTTCAAATAGAACCGCATCCTCAGACACTTCGGTCTGCTCAGGATCGGTTTGAGAGGAAGGTTTAAGGTTTGGGAAGGCTTTGAAAATTTCAGCCAACTGTTCTTCAGAGAATTGAACAGATGGCGGTTTAGAAGTGGAAGGTTTAGGAGGAGAAGGGATAGGAAGAAAAAGATGAGGTGAGGGGATAAGTTCTGGAATGGATTTTGCCTTGGCGGCTTTAAGAGAGGAGGCATCCTTAGCAAAATTTAAGGATTTCTCCACATTTTGATGTACTGGAGAGAGGGGTTTAACTTGAGGTTTGGGAATAGAGGGTTTAGAAGGCGGTTTGGATAGGTTTGCTTTTGTAATAACTGAAGGGATTTGAGCAGTTCCCTTTCTTTTCCTTGGAGCGGCGGTTTCCTTGGGACGAGCCGCAGGTATAGACCGAGCTGCAGGCTCCCCCTCAACCGCAGGCTCCCCCTCAGCCTGTACCGCGGTTTGAGCTAAATGACTTAACCCCAGTCGGTTTAGAGTGGCAGTTTGACCTTCATTTCTTAGCAGCGTAGCATGGGCCTGATCAGCAATGGCACCAGCATACGGTTTCCCTGATTTGTTGAGCCGAGCTTCAGGAAATGGGCCACGTTCGGCTTCAGGAAGAGGGTCCTCATTCCAAACAGTTTGAGCAAACCGCCATCCAAAGGTTGTTCTGAAGGTATCAAGTCTTGACAGTCCAAAGATAGATTTTTCACTAGGATCCAACCAATAGTCCTTGTGTTCAGTAGAGAACTTGAAAATGGCAGTATCTTGATGCAAGAACTTTGTCAGCAACCTGCAATGAGTTCTGACCTTGGATTTTCCAGCGGCTTTAGCAGCATGGAGGCGGTTTAGAGCATTTATAATCTCCTTCATCACAACCTTGGGCCAGTGCAGTTTCTTCCCTTTAAGAATGGCCACACAGTAAGCATACTGTTCACTTGTAAAGTTGTTGTGGTTTCCATTCTTGCACATAACTCCAGAATCTACCAGTTCACAAAGATGAGCCATCACCTCTCCAAAGTCCTTTTTGGAGGAATTCTTGGTGGAGAAAGAGTTAACTCCAATTAGCTCCATTGTAGTATTGCTTAGAAGTTCCGGTTTTATCCCCATAACTCCAGAGTTCTCAAGACCAGCTAGAACTGCAATCTTGGAAGCGGTTAGGATCACTTCTTTGCCACAGACGGTGGACTTGATAGCATCTTCAAATTTAATTTCACCGGATTCCAGATCCCTTATCGGTTCTCCTCTTACATCTAGTAATTCAGCCTTCGTGGAGATCCCATTCTCAAAGAATTCGGCGCAGATAATAGTAACAAACTGCGGTTCATCCATAAGAAACAGAGGTAGCAGTTTAGCATCATTCAACAGTTTGAGGAGCTTCCTTCCAACTGCATCTTGTTTAAGTTCATTCTCAAGAATCCTAGAACCGGGAACAAAGTTTGAGGGATCCTGAAAGACATTCTTAGTTAGAAATAATTTAAAGAATGATAGTTTGAATCCTTAAGCAAACCGCGGTTTGATTAAGTACTACAAACTATAACAAGGAATCCTAACAATGAAAACAGGCGGTTCAAGGAGAGTAAGGGTAAAAATGTAAAAACAAAGAATGAAGGAATAGTGAAGGCAAAATGGATCAAAGAGGGAAAATTTTGAAAAAGAGTTTGAATGCATGAAGAACACGAAGAACAGAGTATGAATATGCAAAACAAAATCTTAACCAAAATATGGAAAAATTATATCAAAATGATCACAGAGAGTAGATTCTAACAAAGTTCTAAATAAACTAAGACAAATAACAACACATGAACCCAGAATCTGCAAAATTTCGCAAGAACACCAAATAACCCCAAAATTGATTTTGCTCAAAATTGAACACAAATCTTAAAACAAAGTAATCAATCAGTGTATATAAGTAAATGCGAACACAAACCAACCAAGAAATTGAAGAAAAAGCATAAAATGATCAAAGGAAGATGAACAAGCTTTTAAGCTTCAACAATGGCGGATAAGTGAGATATACTGAGTTAGGGTTCAGAATTTCATACCATATCAGGCTTCGATGGTTTGGATGATGTAGAAGAAGAAGCAAGATCAATTGATTTCTTTGGTGCCATAGAAATTTTTGTTTAAGTAAGAAAATTTAGTGAGAACAGAGAGAGAGAAGGATGAATGCGTACAGAGGAGAGAGAGGGGTTTTTGCTAAAAAGAGTAAGAAGGTAAAAAGATAAATTGAAAAATGGTTTGTCTTTTATACTCAATTAACCACCTCGGGTAGTGGAGCGGGCATGACGGCTAAGGAAACTCAACCGTCAGTGCACCTGTCGATTCACATTTAATGCGGCAGAGATAATTGCAAAAAGGTCCTTAATGAATGAAGTGACATAAAGTAGGGACTAAAATGCAATTTCATACCTGAGCAGTTTTGCGTAAACCGACTTACCTTTTCCTTATTATCGGTTTTGGTGAAACCGATATCTTTCAGATCTATATTCGGTTTCAGTAGAGAAAACCGAAACCTTGCTTTGACAATTCGGTTTGGATAAAACTGAAATTGTTCTACTTGACTCTTCGGTTTGAGTGGAATCTTTAGCCGAACCATCTTGTTGCGGTTTTGTCTATTGAACCGCAAACTATTTGCATTTTCTTAATAGAGCCAAAATACTTGACAAATATTATTAGAACAAGAATAAATAGGCATGAATTATATTAAGTAAGTTCCAGCATACCCATTTCTCCTCGTAGATGAAAGAACCTAGAATTTTCGAGCGGTTTGGTGAGAATATCTGCAATTTGATCGTCGGTTCCCACCTTTGCTAGGAAAATGTTCTTCTTTTCAACATGATCTTTGAGGAAATGATATCTTATGTCAATGTGCTTGGTTTTTGAGTGTTGTACTGGATTGTTGGAGATTGATATAGCTGCAGTACTATCACAGTAGATAGGGCAGTTTTTCTCAAATACTTCATAGTCTTCCAACTGCTGTTTCATCCAGAGAATTTGAGAGCAACAGCTTCCAGCCGCAATGTATTCAGCTTCAGCGGTTGAGACTGAAACCGATGCTTGTTTCTTGCTGGACCATGATACAAGCCGGGTTCCAAGGAACTGACAAGTACCACTTGTGCTCTTTCTGCTTATCTTACATGCTGCAAAGTCAGCATCTGAATAACCTAATAGATCAAATGAAGATTCTTTGGAGTACCAAAGTCCAAGGTTAACAGATCCACATAAATATCTAATAATTCTTTTAACAGCAATAAGATGAGATTCTCTAGGGTCAGCTTGAAATCTAGCACAAACACAAACACTGAACATGATATCTGGCCTACTAGCAGTTAAGTAAAGTAAAGAACCAATCATACCTCGGTAGAGAGACTGATCAACTTTCTTACCTCGTTCATCTTGATCCAAACTGCAGCCCTTTTGCATTGGGGTATCAACTGGCTTAGCGGTTTCAAGCCCAAATTTCTTGATCAAATCTTTGGTATATTTGGCTTGGTTGATAAAAATTCCATCATGACATTGCTTGATTTGGAGTCCAAGAAAGAATGTCAACTCTCCCATCATACTCATCTCAAATTTACCTTTCATAAGCTTCTCAAACTTAACACACATAGTCTCATTAGTAGAACCGAAAATAATATCATCAACATATATTTGAACTAATAATGAATGACCTTTGTGTTTAGCAATAAATAGGGTTGTATCAATTTTACCTCTAGAGAAGCCTTGTTCAATAAGAAATTTAGATAGAGTGTCATACCATGCTCTTGGAGCTTGTTTGAGTCCATACAAGGCCTTCTTGAGCTTGAAGACATGATTGGGATATTTGTTGTCTTCAAATCCTGGCGGTTGAGCTACATAAACTTCTTCTTGTAGTTCACCATTCAGAAATGCACTCTTCACATCCATTTGATATAACTTGAATTTCTTGAAGGAGGCATAGGCCAGGAACAATCTAATGGCTTCAAGTCTGGCTACAGGTGCAAAGGTTTCATCATAATCAATCCCTTCTTCTTGCCTATAACCTTGAGCAACCAACCTTGCTTTGTTTCTTGTAATGGTACCATTTTCATCCATCTTATTTCTGTATACCCATTTTGTTCCAATTACAGTGTGATCTCTGGGCCTTGGAACTAGAGTCCAAACTCTGCATCTTTCAAACTGATTAAGCTCTTCTTGCATTGCAGCTACCCAACTTGGATCACTTAGAGCTTCATCTACCTTCTTCGGTTCCATCTGAGATATCAGTGCGGTTGAGAACAAACTGTGGTTATCTCTATGTGTTAAGCTTCCTCTTGTTTGAACACCAGAACTGATAGGACCTATAACATTAGTTGTTGGATGGTCTCTATGCTCATTGATTTCTGGAGGGAGGTCATCATGAACCACTATTTCTTGAAGATTTTCCAGAGGAGGCTCTTCTTGATATTCATTGAAATCTTCATTGAAGGTGATGTTGGGAACTGGATCAACGGTTTGAATGGGATCAGAAGAATGCGGTTCTACAGCAACACCTTCGGTTTGATTTGGAGCGGCTGGAGAACCTGATGGTGCGGTTTGAGTAGGTTGGTCATTTGCGGTTGCACGATTAAGGTAAGATGTACCTGTCTCAAAACCACTGAAATCATCAGCAACATTTGGAGCCATATGTGGCTCAAGAAGATTATGTTCATCAAATGTAACATGGACTGACTCTACAATTTTTAAAGATGTCTTATTGAAACAACGAAAAGCTTTGGAGTGTTTTGAATAACCAACAAAAATACCTTCATCGGCCTTAGCATCAAATTTACCTCGATACTCTTTGCCATTGTACAAGATGTAGCACTTGCATCCAAATATCTTGAAGAAGGCAATGTTGGGTGATCTGCCTCTCCACAATTCATAAGGAGTCTTATTGTGAACTTTGATGATTAGGGAGCGGTTCTGGGTGAAACATGCGGTATTGATGGCTTCGGCCCAGAAGTATTTGGGAAGCTTTGCTTCTGCAATCATTGTCTTCCCGGCTTCAATCAAAGTCCTGTTCTTTCTTTCTACAACTCCATTCTGTTGTGGAACCCCAGCGGCAGAGAAGTTATGATCAATTCCATGATCATCACAATATTGAGCAACACCATTGTTTGTAAATTCGGTTCCATTATCTGAACGCACGGCAACAATGTCATCCAATTTTTGAGTTTGGAGCTGTCTAAAGAGAGCGGTTACGATGCCATAAGTATCATCTTTAGAGGCCATCATTTCCACCCATGTATATCTTGAATAATCATCAACCACCACAAGTGTATAGCGGTTTCCTCCAATACTGGCGGTTGGGACAGGTCCAAATAAATCCATGTGCAGCAATTGCAAACAGCGGTTCGTTGAAGGTGCGGTTTTACTAGGAAATGACTGTTTGGGCTGCTTTCCAAGCTGGCATGCTTTGCACTTTTCATCATGATGGTCAGCCACTTTGGGTAGTCCTTTTACTAGACCATCCCTGTGCAGTTTTGCTAGATACTTGAAGTTCAAGTGGCTGAGCCGCTTATGCCATAACCAGCTGCTTTCACTTATGTTTTTGGCTACAAAACAGAGGTCAGCAATAGAAACAATATTACTCAAATCTATCATATAAACATCACCTGTTCTGTTGCCAGTCAGTAGAGTGACTTCAGAGGAAGCATCTTTGATATAACAGTTAGTTGATGTGAAGATGCAGTTCATTCCTTTGTCACAAAACTGAGATATGGAGAGAAGGTTGTGCTTGAGTCCTTCTACTAATGACACATTTTCAATAGTCACCTTTCCTCGTTTGATTGCTCCATATCCTACTGTTTCTCCTTTCTTGTTGTTACCAAACACTACTGGGGGACCTTTCATTTGGATGAAACTGCAGAGTAGTTCGGAATCTCCAGTCATGTGTCGTGAGCATCCACTATCCAAATACCAGAGATCCTTCTTCTTCTTCGCGGTTCCAGCCATAAAACATGAAATCTGAAAAATAAACATGAAAGGTTTTGGTCCCCCTTATTCCTTGGGTCCTAGGGTTAGCAGCTTTTTGGGACCCACACTTGTTTGACCTTAGGATTTTTACGTCCCTTGGCATTGGGTGTGAATCTTAAAAGACAATGACCAGCACTATGACCAAAATCAGCACAAATAGCACAATGAATAAATCCAGGTTTTGGTTGCGGTTTTACAAACCCTTTACTGACCTTCGGTTTCTCATGTTTTACTGGGTCAGCGGTTTTGGCTTTAACAAAGATTACCTTCTTGAGCTCAACCTTCCTCTTAGGTGTGGCTTTAGGGAAAATGATAGGAATTTCCTTAAACCGACTAGGAGCGGTTTCATCACTCAATACTTCCTTGGTTGCCTCAGCCGCTATGGATTTCTCTTTCACTTTGAATCTCTCCCAGTCTGGTTTTTAGGGTACTCAAAGAAATAATTTTGCCTTTTAATTTCTTGTTTTGAGCCCTTTTTACCAGCATGATTAACCTTAGGAATTTCTTTGGTTTGTTCAGTAGGTTTCACACCACCTTCGGCACAGAGACAAGGACACTTACACCCATCATCGGTTTTAAACCCCAATCCACTTTTATCCGAAGTAGGAATTTGTGAATTTAGGATTTGTTCCACAGTGACACCAGACTTGGTCCATACATCGGTCACTTTTTGGAGGTCATCCCTTTGTACGGTAAGATCATGGATTTGGGTGAGAAGTACCTCGGTTCTGTCCTTCAGATAGCGGTTTTCATCCACAATAGTAGATACCCCAGCAATTTGGAGCTTGAGATTTTCAATTTCCTCCTTGTGGGATTTACATACACGTTGGGATTCTTCAAGTTCCGCAGCCATTAGTTTATATGCCTTTTTAAGTACAGTGTGTTGTTGACATATAATGTTTGCACGTTCTAGTACCTGATCATCATGACTTTGGTCTGCTTGAACCTCGGGAGTGTAGTTTGGTGTTGTAGGAGCTCTGCTTGATCTAGCCTCAGGAGTCTTAGGTGAAACTGACTTCATTTGTTGTTTTGGCAGTGGAAGGCTTTCGTCAATTTCAATTCTTTCTTCAAATCCCATGAGACAGAGATTAGCAGTTTCTTCATCATCACTTTCATCTGAGTCTGAACCCATCCATGTCAGCGGTTGATCTCCTTGGTCAGCTACCATTCCTCTTCTTTTCACGAACTTCTTGTTGAATGGTTTCTTTGCTGGCGCGGCTTCATAGCGCGGTTTAGGACAACTTGACGCAAAGTGACCTGGTTGTCTGCAGTTATAACAAACCAAGTCTTCCCTTGTCTTGGGATCTGCAGTTTTGTTGAATCTGGTTGGAGGGACAAACTTTGCTGGGCCTTTGGATGGAAATTGAGATCTATTATTTTTCCTGAACTTGGTGTATCTCTTCACATACAAAGCAAATTCTTCATCATCCATTTCATCAAAATCAACTTGAGTAGAACTTGAGGATTGTGATCCTACACTCTGAGCATAAGAACTTTGAGGAGGAGTGTAGGATTGATGAGACTGCTGATAAGATTGATAAGATTGAGGATATGGTTGATGTGATTGAGGATAGGATTGTTGAGACTGCTGGTAATATTCAGAAGGTGCGGTTTGAGGATTATATCTAGGAACATTTTGGTCAGGAGGAGCGGTTTGCAAGTGGAGGTGAGGAGCGGTTTGATGATGGTCTGGATTGTAGACAGGAGATGAGGTATTGTTGAATGCAGCTAGAGAGAGGGTCTTAAATCTGCTTTCGGTTTCATGGACCTCTTCAAGCTTAAATTCAAAAACCTTCAGCATGGCATACAAGTGTCGAAGATCAAGAGCTTCCAAGTCCTTGTTGTCTTCAATGTTAGTAGTTTTGATCAGCCATTTGCTACCAAGTGCTTGCATGAATCTCATGTTCAAATCTGTATTAGAATAGACATGTCCAAGAGAAAAACAAACGTTAACAATATCAATAAACCTCTCATAGCATTGTCTAAGAGATTCCTTAGGATCTTTAACAAAATAGTCAAAGAGTCTTCTCTGTTGATAGAGGCGGTTCTTCTTGGTATCTGAATCTCCTTCCAGAAAATCAACTATAGCATCCCAGGTAGCCTTTGCGGTTTTGCAGTGAAGCACCTTAGAATGAGTCCTCAGGTCAATAGCTGACACTAGCATGGACATAGCTCTTCCATCAAAATCCACATTGATGCGGTCTGCATCAGTCCATTCACTTTCTAATTTCTTAACTTCAGCTTCTTCTCCTGCGGTTCCTGCACGTGGATTAGCTTTCATAGGGACATATGGTCCATCAGTAACCGCGGTCCACAGTCTACGATCACATGAAATCATGTGTTTCATCATCCTATCTTTCCAAAAAATAAAACTATCTTCATCCAGAATCGGTAAGTGATTCGAATTGGATGTTTGCATCATATGGGTGTTTGTGTTTGCCATTGGATCAGCACCCAAGCGGTTAAGCTTGTAAAAAAAGTTTGGTGGATACGCTCTGATACCACTTGTTGGTCCCAGAGGGCAACAAGGGTATAGAACCGCTAGAGGGGGGGGGTGAATAGCGGTCCGAAACTTTTTCGAAATACCCTTAAAATCAACCGAGTACTTATCAGTTTGGCCAACTGCGGTTCAAGGCACAAGAACCGAACTGATAAAATGCACAGCGGAGCTTGCGGTTTGGCCAAATAGGTTAGTTAAAGAGTTTGGAAGTTTGACTCGGGTTGAGAAAACACTATGATGCAACAGAATAGTTAAACTTAAAGTTTAAAGGAAAACACAATTCATCTTTCAAGTCATTTCGTATATGGAAACAAGTTCAAGACCACAAACAAGAAAGATAAATATCAAGACAGAAAATAAAGATCAAACACACAAATTGAAGAGGTTCGTTCTTTAATGAACTACGTCCTCTACCTAGATGGTTAGTCTAGGATTTTCTAATAGCTATAAGACTTGTATTAATTTAGAGGAGGTTTTACAAGATAAATCTAAACTCTAAACAATGAGTCTAACCTAAGCTATAATAACAACCGGTGTTTTCGAAGTATATAATCTATATGATCATATAAATCGGGTGTGTGTGTGAAAAGAAATCAAATGCTCTAAGTATCTAAATGATGGTGGAGCAAATAGAATTCTTTCTGTGTAAAGGCTAAGTATGAGTGGTTGTTAGGCTTGAAGCTTTGATGAAGAACTGGGTTTGCAATGGAGATGGTTGAAGATATGAATATCTGGGTTTAACTCTTCAAAGCAAACTTGAATACTTGGGAATGAATCTCTTGAAGCTCAGCAACCTTCATTGTTGAATAATGAAGGCTATTTATAGGCAGAGCACCCTTGTGACCGTTGGGTAAAGATTTGAATCAAATCTGAAGGGTACAGTGCTGTCGAAATCCCATTGGTTGAGCTGTCATTTTCGTCCTTGGTTTTGTCTTGTAGTCCTAGGTAGTTGTTGCACCACTACCTGACAATTGTCCTTTGTTGCAGAAAGGACTAACGGTAAACAATTTAAACTGATGGACAAACCGACATTCCTTGCAGAAGCTCCAAGTTAACTTAGAGTTATTTTGACATGACATAACAACATCCTTATACTGTCAATAAGGGAATGTTTGTCTAAGGAATAAATGACATCTCTTTAATTCTTCAATAACTGCTCTGCGGTTTCACCAAGCATAGGGCGGTTTGAAGAATGGTCTTGATGTGCGGTTTCATCAAACATGCAAACTGCGGTTTGATGAGAATTGAAGAGCTCCATGCTGGCATTCTTAAAATGATGGCTTGAAGCACTAAACCGCTAATGATACAACCGAACAATACTCAGCCTTGAAAACAAAAAATCTAGAAATGGACTTATCTAAAAATTGAAGTAGAACTTCATTACATGCGGTCCTAAAGTCCATAAAAAGACACGTGGAATGGATCAATCAAATTAAGGTGGGTGCACTAACAATGAATCCTAACAAGGTGAATTCACGGTCAAGGTCTTGACCCATAGTATTCCAGACTTAGAAAATTTTCAGCCTATCAATCTAAAGCCTATACTATCAAAGTGGACTATTCTAAAAATGAAGTTTAACACTTCTTACAAAATATCCTAAAGTCCACAAAAGATAAAATTAGGTTAGGGGATCAATCAAATCTAGGTGATAGGAGTGGTTTATAATAAGCATACCCAACAAGGAGTTATAGTGAAACATACCATGTCTTTGACGGTTGGATGCCTTGATTGTCGTTCTACTTCTTCTTCGTGAGAGTTCCCAGGATTGGAGTGCGAAGAAGAGTCGGAGATGATGATTTCGGGTTGAGTTTTGGTTTTCTTAGGCACCATTGAAATGGTTTTGAGAGAAGAAAGGTTGAGGTTGAAGATAAAGAACAGGAGATGAGAAATGAGGGTTTAGAATAGAGGTTAGAAAGAGAGTGAGAGAGAATTTAGAGGGAAGAGAGAAGTAGAGAGATAAACGGTTTAAGTAGGGAAGGAGATGTTAGGCGCACGATAGCTAAGAAATGTATGAGAAAATGTGCAGTGGCGCAGGATAGCGATACCACGTGTCACAAAAGGGAACGCGCGTGCGCAGGCCTATGCGCGCGTGTGTGTGTGAAGTTCTAAGCCGGTCACTGTCAAGTCGACTTCCTCATAAATGGTGAGTCAGTGAAAGGACAGGCGCACGTTAGCAGGGTGACGTGGCCGAATGGGGGACGCGCGTGCGCAGTCTTTGCGCGCGCGTGTGTCAGCGAAAAGAGGCTGACGGCTGTCGCATCACCTTCCTCATTAAATGGTGAGCAGACATTCGTGAGGTGCGCTGTCATTATTTGCAGTTTGCATTAAATGACAATGGGACATGCGCAGGGGTAAAGAGGTAATTTCCCAAGAAAATTCAAAAATAAAAGCGCGGGAAAATTTAATTTACACAAGTACCCTTGTGACTCAGCGTTGAATTTTCAGTCAAGGACCTATGTGCAAAATATAATGAATAGAACACTTACCTGCGATCCACGATGATTTGCGCATGGTTAGTCATGCGCAGTGCATTGATAGCGCAGAGATTCTATAAATCTCGGAACTGTTGTTACATGCGCAGATATTTGTTGCGCAGGTGTTGCGCAGGGCGCATGAAACTTAACCTATTTTGCACACTTATCAAGCAAATACATTAGTATAAATAATATGGACAAGTTAGCTAAGATTTAAGCATACCCATTTCTCCTTTCAAGAGACCACTCGTTAATTCTTGAGGAGATGATATTAGATGTTGATGAGCTTGGTAATAGTGCTTGGCAGGATTGGAAACTGCTATGGTGGACATATTATCGCAGAGAATTGGATAATTCTCTTCATGAATCCCATAGTCCACAGGTTGTTGCTTCATCCATAAGATTTGGCAGCAGCAGCTTTCAGCAGCAATATATTCTGCTTCAGTAGTGGAGATGAACACTGCAGCTTGTCTCTTGCTTGCCCATGCTATAAGTCGATTTCCAAGGAAATGGCATGTTCCACTTGTGCTCTTCCTGTCAATTGTGCACGCTGCGTAGTTCGTATCTGAATAACCTACAAGTTTAAAGTTCGAATCTTTGGTGTACCAAAGTCCAAGGTTAACAGAGCCAAAAGTATATCTAATACATTTTAAAGCAGTTATGTGCGCTTCAGAAGAATTAGCATGATAGTGCGCACAGATCCAGTCAACATAATATCTTGGCCAACTAGCAGAAGATAAAGGAGAGTTTATCATACCTTGATATAGTCTGATCAACTTTACCTTTTAAGTCTGTTAAATTTGTTGCTTGTGGCCATTGGAGTGTCGTATGCTTTAGCACTCAAGTCCAAACTTCTTGATTAAGTCCCTTGTGTACTTGGCTTGATGTGATGAAGATGCCATCATTCAATAGTTTGATTTGAAGCCCGAGGAAAAAGGTGATTTCTCCATCATGCTCGTCTCAAACTTGCTTTTCATTTTCTTTTCAAAGCGCTTACAAAGTGACTCATTAGTAGAACCAAATATAATATCATCGACATAAATTTGAACAAGTAAAGAGTGATCATTATACTTAGCAATAAAAAGAGTTGTATCGATTTTACCGCGCTTGAAGCCTTTCTCTAGTAGGAATTTTGATAGCGTATCGTACCATGCTCTTGGAGCTTGCTTAAGTCCATACAAAGCTTTCTTGCTTTGATTCTGTGATGCTTCCATTCTTATCCATCTTGTTTCTAAACACCCATTGAAGCACTAAATATTGGATGAGCTTTTCTTGCACTTCTTGCATAGCATCGATCCATCTTAAAATATGGAGCACTCTATCAATCTTCTTTGATCCGACATGAGAGATAAACGAATGCTACACCGCAAAGTTTGATGCTCTTGATGTGCGAACCCCTACATTGAGATGATAGGAATACGAAGATCAATGGGTATTTCATTTGCTTCAGCATCACGATCATCAAAGGTGATTTGTTGAAGTGGAGAAACATCATGCGCAGGAGGAGGTGTTTGCGCATCAGGAGTTGTAACTTCAGGCGCAGCATTTGGAGTATGCGCATGAGATGGACTTGCTTGATTCTGATTTTGATAATCATTCTGCGCAGGTACAGTTTGAGGCTGCGTACCTGTCTCAACATTCTCAGCAGAATCATCAGAATCATTTGGAGCCAAATGTGGCTCAAGGAGAGAATGCTCATCAAAAGTAACAGGTACATATACTATAATAACTAGAGATTTATCTTATTATGATCATGAAAAGCTTATAGAATGATTGGCATATCCAACGAGAATACCTTCATCTGCTTTGGCGTCGAATTTACCTCTATAGAGTTTGCAGCCAAAGAGATTTATAAAAGCGATGTTGGGCGCTCTTTCTCTCTTTCCATAGATCGTATGGAGTATAGATGTAGGCTTTGTTGATGAGGAATCTTATTCTGAGTAAAGCATGCACCGTTGACAACTTCTTCCCAGAAATACATTTAGAAGTACTGCTTCTACTATCATTGTCTATCCATCCTCAATCAACGAGCGATTCTTTCCACAACGCCATTTTGTTGCGGAACTCCAGCAGCAGAGAAATTGTGAAGAATACCATTTGTTGGTTCTTGTTGGTTCTCACAATATTGAGCGACATCGTTGTTCATAAATTATGTTCCATTGAAGTATCGAACTTTATTGATGTTTTCTATGTTTGGAGATTTAGAAGGAGAGCAGCCAGGATATCATTGAGATACCACAAGTTGGTCCAAAGCTTCGCGGTAGTGAGCGGTCCAAACATATGAGGTGAAGCGGATGTAAGCGTTTTGACATTGGAGCAATCTTGCTGGAGGAAAACTGCTCAGGTTGCTTACTAAGCTGGCATGGTGCTTATACCATTGCTAGCTGCATTCACTTAGGTTCATTGCTACAAAACAAGGATTAGTAAATAGAAATTATAGCGGTAAGATCAATAATATAAAAATTGGTCTTACGAGTCCTTGTGAGCAAAGTTAGTCCAGAAACGCCATTCTTGATGTAACAGTGCGTTGAAGTGATATGGCATTCCAGACCTTTATCTCATAATTGTGATATGAAGAGCAGGTTGCTTTAGACTACCTTTTATAATTAGTCCAAATCCAATTATGTGCCCTTTGTTGTTGTCACCATATATTACTGAGCGATCTCTTCCTTCATGCACATCTTTAAGAGTGTTGACATCTCCAGTAGTGTCTAGAATCCACTGCCGATATCAACTGAGCTTGAGAGGGCACAGTGAAGTAGATCTTTTCTGCTTGTTGAAACATTGACTTGCGCTCTACAGCAGAGTTATCATTTAAGATCAGCAGACACTTTAAAAGATTCCTTGCGCGGCTGCGGAGTTGGTGAAGACGCAGCTTCTGACAGGTTAGCTTTGGCAGATAGGTGCTTGTCATTCTGTCTGCTTGGTGAAGGTGTCCCGTTTCCACTAGAGTGAAGGGATATTTCTTTGATTGTCTTTGGCACATGCTCAGGTTCCATTTCAGAAACAACTTTTGAATCATTGTCAGCATTTGCCACTAAGCAGAGCAGTCCATCCTCAGAGTCAGCATCGTTGTCTTCAGTGTCAAGTCTCCGAGTCCTTAGCTCCTTTTCTGCGAAGTTCTCTTCAGCAACCATTCTGCACTGCTCTGATGCTTTGTGCGCAGGGTTGCTTTTCCTTGTACTCAAATTTTGAAGTAGGCATTTTGAAACGAAATGTCCTGGCTTTCTGCAGTTATAGCAGACCAAGTCATCTTTCTTTGAGTTTCTATGAGAGAGAATACGAATCTTTGATTGAGGATCCACCAGGTTTGGAGAACTTTCTGAATTTGATCTGAGGTTTGAGCAGGCGCAGGAATATGTGAAAAGTTAGCCATTGCCCTAGATTTTGAAGCCATATTGAATTGGCACCCAAGCTGTTAAGCTTGAAAAACAGAAACATGTTTTATGAAGGTGTTTGCTCTGATACCACTTGTTGGTCCCTAAAGGGCAACAAGGGTGTGAAAATCGCTAGAGGGGGCGGGTGAATAGCGTTTTAAAATTCTTTTCAAACCCTTTTGCAATTCAATGGCAGATGCGCACAACTCTTACTTTGGCTAAGTATAGCGCGCAGTAAGAGTGTGAAATGCACAGCGGAAATTTAAAGCATCTCTGCGCAGGGTATACTGCGCAGAGATAAAAACGCACGCGCTAAGTATGAGGCTAAAGAGTGGCGCAAAAAGGATTCTAAGGCAAATGAGCAATAACAATTACAACATCAAAGTGTAACAATCTGAAAGATCAAACAAAGCAGTTCATAAATAGTTAAGCAGGAAATATGTAGTAAATATAATGAACACGCTATTTGGAGAGGTTCGATCGATGAAAGATCTACATCCTCTACCAAGATGGTTAGTCTTGGATTTCTAATGGAGATCTTATTATATGAGAGAGTATTACAAATTACAACATTTGAGCCCAATACAAACTCAAGATCTATTATCTATGAAGTACAAATCCTAGACTAAACCGGTGTATCTCAAGAAGTTAGATCAAAATGATCAAAGCTTCAAGAGGTGTGTGTGTGTGACAGAAATTCTGGGCTCTATGAATATGAAAGATGAAGAGCACCAAGAATTCTGGTGATATAGGCTTTGTGATATGAGCAGGAGTTTTGAAGGTTTGAAGATCTTGAAGGCTGTTCTAAAGAATCTGGAAATACTAAGCAGCAGTCTTCAGATCTTCAAGGTTTCTCAGTGAAGCATGAAACTCGAGCTCTGAAGCATAGTGGCCAACAAGAGGGGCTTGATCAAAGGGCCGATGAATGGGAAGCTTGGAAATGAAGATGAGCAGGCTATTTATAGCTGAGAGTTTGAATATAGCCGTTGGAGCTCTAAGCAGGACAATGAGCTGGCACAAAGTGATTGGCGTACAGCTGTCCTTTATAGCCGTTGGGGCTCTGATCAAAGATGATGACCTGGCACAATATGATTGGTGCGCAGGTGTTTTAGAGCCGTTGGAGACTGAGCATGAAGACCAAATACAAAAGCTTCTTCTAGAAGGTTGACAGCTGTCTTCACTTGAGATATTTCTTTGAAGCGTGTCTCCACCAATGGTTTTGCTGAGTGTGCTTATTTTGTCGTTTGTGCACACCTCAGCACTCTTACTCAATCCAAAAAGCGTAGCTTGTCTTGACACTTTCCAAGCTTCTAGAATGTGAGATCAGGAGATGAAGAATTTGACCAAGGTTGTGTCCGCGCACAAAGGCATGCGCATTGCCGGCGCGCATGGATTCAGCGCATGAGCAGCATGCGCACCATGCTTGGTCACACAAAGATCTCTTGAGAGTTTAGGAAGTAAGATCTTGAAAATTGAGCAGGGTCAAGGGCTGCGCAAGATATCTATGCGCAGTGGCGACCTGCGCAGAGAGCATCCTGCACAGTGAAATGAATCCTGCTTAGGAAATCTTCGATCTTTAAAGCTTCAAGTCCTATAATCTAAGCCTATACTATAAAAAGGACTTGGCTAAAAATTTGAAGTTACAAACTTCTTTACATGAGGTCCTAAAGTCCATAAAAATACTTATAGGTGATGGAATCAATCAATTCTAACAAATGTAGGAGGGTTAAGTAATAAGCATACCCAACACTTCCTTTTGAGCAAAGTACCCGCATCACTTTCTCACTCATATGACCCAATCGACAGTGCCACAAATTTGTATCACCCTTAGCTGATGCTACCGCGATACTATCATTGGTGTTGTTCGCCAAAAGTAATGTACCTTCCTTATTATCTCGAGCGATCTCAGAATCTCCCTTGGTAATAACCCAGTTCCTGCAGCCAAAAGTTACCGAGTAACCTTCTTCATCCAACTGCCCAACTGATAACAGGTTCTTTTTCAAACTCGGAATGTGTCTGACCCCGTGTAGATGTAGGACCTTCCCGTCTGATGCTCCTATTCTGACATCCCTCTTCCTCTTGATTTCCAAAGGCTCGCCATCCGCCAGATAGACCTTTCCGAAATCACCAGAAGTATAATTTTCCATCTCCTCTACATTCCTGCATGAGTGGAATGATGCCACCGAATCCAGCACCCATGATTTTAGTGCACTACTAACACTCAGAATCAGTACATCTTCACCTCAGTTTCCACATTTGCCGATTTATCCCCTCCTTGTAATGTCCTAACTCCTTGCAATGTAACATTCAACTGATGCCTTCGCGACCCTTGGTTTTTCTTTGTTCTCCACGGCTTTACCCTTACTACTGATTACGCTTTCCCTTGATTCTGTTCTCCCTTTGTTGCTAGAACCTGGCCTTCCTCTACTAGTTGTAACCAAAGTCGATCCCGAAGTAGACGGTGTCCCCAACTTCTTCATATGATTCTCCTCGCTAAGAAGTAGATCATTGGCATCATCAAACTTCAATTTATTCTTACCCGCTAAAGCACTTAACGCTGTCACCGTCCCGCTCCAACTCGCTGGTAAGGATGCTAGCAAAACCAAAGCATGAACCTCATCACCGAAAGTAATCTCCAACGCAGCCAATGAGTTATAACATCCATATACTCATCGATGTGTTTATCTAATGATCCTCCCTCTTGCATCTTGAGATTCCCCATCTTGCAAATCAAATCAACCTTGTTGACTGAAGATGGTGTTTCAAATCTCTCAGTAAGATAATCAAGTAGCTTCCTCGTGGTCTTAGCCTTTTTGGTGGTTTTAGCGATCCACTTCGACAGAGTGGATCTAATCACCCCTAGGGTTTTCCTATTAAGGATATCCTAATCTTCCTGTTTTTCACCTTCTGTTTTGACTCCCAATAGAGGTTTATAGAGATCCTTACCATACAAGAGATCGTCTATTTGAATCCTCCAAAACACGTAGTCAGAACCATCAAACTTTTCCACCGCTTGTTTATCCTTGCCCATTCTTGACTGCTTGAATAAACCCTTGGCTCGTCTAACCAGAGCTCTGATGCCAGTTGTTGTGGTATAAACCCTCCAAATCAAACAGATCGCAAGAATAAATCACGCAAACCCAACAAGCAAGAACGATAAAAGAAGCAAAAACAGTAAAGAGACACAAAGAATTGTTTACCCAGTTCGTCAATATTTTTGACTACGTCTGGGGGAACTACCAAGCCAGGATCTTGCACTATAATATGTTAAATCTGAGTTACAATGAGTTATAGGGCGGAACCCTGCTTATATACACAACCTAGAATAACTCCAAAACCTAGACAGAGAAGGAATCCTATAATCAGTCGAATTCAGCCCAGCCCAGGTTTCCCGACACTATGTGCGGCTGCACACTCTAACCTGTGCGGTCGCCCACTTTTGTCACCAATGACCCTATTTCTAACCTGATGGTATGAGCGGCCGCACGCCCCTATTTTGGGCGGCCGCGTACTTCGTCAGTGCTGCTGTCTTGATTTTCTTCCATCGTCTCTGATCGCTAGTCCGGTTGGTCCTCTACTCCAACAACTCCCGCTCCCATCCCTCCCTCTATTTTAAAATAATTGACATTTTTTGCGACATTATTACTCTCTCCTTTTTAGAGTAAAAGTTTACTTTTTTCTTTAGTCTGTGAGTAAGTATTTGTTTCTTAAAACAACAAAGAATTCATTCTCTCTCATACTTTATGCTCCCACATTCTGTATCCTACCTCACTTATCATATACACAACATTTACATCACTTCTACGATTTCTAAATAGATTAAAAAGGTAGACACTTACTCAAAAACAGATCGAGTATTATTCAACAAAATTTATCAAAATGTTCCATATTAATTATATCTTTCTCTTATATTATTTCGTTCAATAAAATATTTAATGAATATTTAAAGTTCCAATGCAAGGCAAAAAGAGATATTTTAATACTACAGTAATTATTTTAGCTTTAAAAATTTACTCAAAAAGGACAACTATTTTGATTTCTAACTCATCCTTGTACAAACAATCACATTTTTTAAAAAGAAAAATGATGAAAATAAAGTTTAAAGCTTGGGAGTTACCCACATATTAGAGTATGATTATGTACCAAAAAAATATTAGAGTATGATTGTATGTTTTAATTTTGTCAATTTAAAATTTACAGACGCAAACTTCATCAGTTTAATGATTTTTTTAACAGAACTTTAAAAGATCACAAATATCCACTTGCCAAGCACCTCCATCATGTGCCTTAAGTTTAAGCCCTGTTATTTATTAAAAAGAGGTGGTCCGAGAACGAACAAGGGGATCCGTCTCATGCATGAGACGGGTCGCCCCATGACCCATGGGCCGAACCCGCCACGTGGCAGCCTTCCAGAGCTCCAAATTTATTTATTTATTTATTTATTTTGAGTTTTTAAATTATTTTTTCGGCTTTTTCGCCGTTGACCAAAAGTAAACCATAACTTAATGTAATGACTGAATACATATAAAGTAATATTGTTCATAAGTAAACGTAACACCTGTTTTACAAAAACAAAAGCTCGTTTTACCCATTTTTTCAAATGTAATACTAACTATAATTACATGTAACCTAAGCAATATCTAAATGTAATTATCATTTATACTGAAATGTAATAATGCTTTTGCAAAAATGTAAAATATTGTCTATTTTGATTTAATTTTTTGAAAAGTAACAACTCATATATATGAATGTAATTGTTTGTACAAGTAAATGTAACACTTTAATAAAAGAAATTATAACATATTTCTATATATAATGTAATACTTTTACATGTAACACTAATCAAGTGTTTTTAGCTCTAAAAATGTAAATGGTTGAATTATTACTTTTTCTATACATATGTGTTACAATTATGTATAAACATTATTACATATAAGTAACACGTTCGTTATATTTTAATTGTAATAAGTATTACTTTTGGCAAACGAAGAAAACATAAAAAAAACACTGTTAGTTTTCTATATATATGTATTACTTTTATATGTATACAGTCATTACATTATGTTATAGTAACTATTACTTTTGACAAACCGAACAAAAACCAAAAAAAAAATATATATATAAAAATTAAAAAAAATAAATTGGGCCTATGAGAGGCTGCCACGTGGCAGGGTCGCCGTTGAGTCCTGGAGCCAAAAAAAATAAAAAATTGGGCCTATAAGAAGTTGCCACGTGGCATGGGTTGCCCCTTGGGTCATGGAGCCGGTTCAATGGCCGGTCATGGGTTGGGTTTTGAGTCGAAATGACCCGTCTCATGGATGAGACGGGTATGTGTGTTCTCACTTGAGTCTTTGTCCATTAAAAATATTAATAAAAAGGTAACATCTCATTGAGACCAAGATGTTATTTGTATTAATTTTGTGTATCACATTTCGTAATAAAACTAATTCAACTGTTATTAGTTATTAATAATGATAAAATTATGACGTCAAAATTATTACATACTGTATTTGTTGAATTATTTTTGGTACTATGAGGGTAAATATAAAGTCACAAAAAAATGACACAAAATGTGGCTTGCAAAATGATGTGTCGAAATTCTATTAGGGTTTTTAATGAAAACGTGTCGGGTCCACAATCGATAAAACCAATAAAATATCGTCACCGTACTTTGTATCCATCATCTTATGAACTTCTTTTATGGCCCTATCATTACCTATACTATAAACAAAAGTCTTGCACAAAAAGCCTGTGGCAATTGATAACCCTAAGAATGGGCTTGTTATGAGTCACTTTAGTGGGGTCTAGCTGTCTAGTAATGGGCCCATAGAAAGCGACATATAAAGAACCTTTTTGAAGCCCAAACCATCATCAGCTTAAGAAGTTCGTGAATGTAGCAAGAATCGTTGTAAAATAACTTATGTAAATTTAATTCTATGTATACATTGGCTGTGTTTGACTACAAAAAAAATGTTTACATATAATGAAATAAAATATTTAGTTACTTAAATTGGTCTTTATTATTGAGTCAACTTTTAAGAATGTTACTAGGAGATATAATTTAGGTTAAATTTATACAATTTGCAAGTTGTATAAATATAATTCTTTAGCTTATGTAAACTTTGAGAGATTGAATACCAAAGAAATTATATTACTCTCTCTTTATTTTATCATATTATCAGAGCGGGTTTCGATCTTAGAACCCTACATCTATACTTGATTCAACCATCGCCATTCCTCGAAGAAAGATTGTCGCTCATTCATGGAGGAGAAGCAACCGTCATATGATGGTTTTTCGAGGGAGGGAAAAGTGATATGGTGGAAAACGGCCAAACAATGCTTCTTCGCATCACGAAATGTGTATGACAAATTGTTGATGCAAAGGGCCTTCTCTCCCTCACGTATTCCGACCATCACCATAAGTGGTGGTCCTGCCACCACATAAATCATACTAACATCACTTCATAGTTGGATGTCGTTCAGTATAAAAATGATTATTAAGTGTCGTTCACTCTAAAAACGAAGATTGAAGAAAAAAAGACCATCAATAATATTTTAAAATTTTATAAAAACTAATATCAAACTCGCATTAATTTATATGAAATTTAGTTAAAAACTAATTAAATTGATTATAGAATGAAACTATTATCCCTACGGGTATGGAACCGTTGCACCGAGATTTGGTGCACCGCTGCACCGATGTGAAAGTTTTACAACGTATTGTAAAACGTTTTCTACACAACGTAAAAACGACCGAAAAAGTGTTAGCTCCTGAAAAACGTTTTACATTTGCAAGTACACGTTTTAAATTAGGTAGAAAACGTTTTACAAAACATTGTACAATTTTCACATCGATGTAGCGGTGCACCTAACGTGTGTGTTGGTGCAGCGGTTCGAAATCCTTATCGCTACATAGGAAATCCTTGTGTACCAAGGAGTACATGATAAACTATAAAAGAGGAGAGTATCATCTTATTGTGCGGGGATTCAGAACATATAACCAATGCATGCATTAGACCACATCCCCAAAGGTGGTCCTTTAATTGTAGATTAGTACAAAGTAACTTGGGGTACAAGGCTGCCAAGGGAGTGTCAAGGATTAGAGAAAGAGATAGTCGAATCCAATCATACATGGAGAGAGATAATTGATATGAGAGACTCAAATAATATTGTATGAAAGACTCAAGTATTATTGATACAAGCAATACATATTTATAGGAGTAAAAAGAGAGTTCTAGAGTCCTAATCTAATTAGGAATACTAATACAATAAGGAAACTAATATTCTAGAATAATCTAACTTGATGTACAAGATACAATCTCTATGTTTGGTAATTACAATATGTGCTAGGAATATATAATATTCCTTAATATGCCCCCGCAAGATGGACGTCCGATAGGAGAGTCCAATCTTGAAAGTAATGAAATGAACTGGGACGTGAATGACGTTGCCATGATCTTTACATTTGTACAAGTAGGGTTTGCACCCCTATGAAGTTTATGTCACAATGACGAGCTTGAGTTTTTACGTCGCGAGACGATTCGGTTAAGTTGCGGTTTAGTTGAGTTGCGGTTTGGTAGGGATGCAATTGAGGTGCGGTTTGGAAGAGTTGCGGTTTTAGGGTGTAGTTGAGGTGCGGTTTGGGTCAGTTGCGGTTTTGGGAAGGTGCGGTTTGGGAAGGGTGCGGTTTGGGGCAGTTGCGGTTTTGGGCAGGTGCGGTTTTGGGAAGGTGCGGTTTGGGGCAGCTTGGTGGGAAATTGCTACAGGGTTTGAGGCGGCACCAGATATTGAGGGCAGTAGGGAGAGGCGGCAGAGATGCCGGAAAAAAAAAAGTTGTTAAGCCGAGGTAAAAGGGCTGTTAAGCCGAGGTAAAAGGACTGTTACGCCAGGGATAGGCGGCTGAGATGCCGGAAAAAAAACTGTTAAGCCAGGGATATGCGGCAGAGATGCCGGAAAAAAAAAAAGGGTTGTTAAGCCGAGAAAGAAAAGGCTGTTAAGCCAGGGATAGGCCGCAGAGATGCCCGAAAAAAAATGAGTGCTACTAAGGCAAAAATTGAGTGCTACTAAGGCAAAAAACGGTTGCTACTAAGGCAAAAAATGAGTGCTACTAAGGTAAAGTTTTGGCTCTTTTACGTCGCGAGACGGACTTTGAGGGGTTTGGTTAGTTAGGGGTTATGTTCGGTCTGGGTGTAGGGTGTCGTTCAGTCGGGTATGAAAAAAAAATTTGGGTTTGCTTGTTCGTGGGTTAGGGGAAAAGGTGTTTGAAGGATAAAAATAAATGTAGGCAGTGGTGGTGATAATTAAGGTTTTGCTGATTGTGATGGTCGGAAAGTGGCGTGAAATTCGGAAGAGACGGAAGCAAGTTTAAGGTGGGCGTTTTTTGACGGAGAAGTCCCATTTTGGATTATAGTTCTGATACCATGTCAAGGATTAGAGAAAGAGATAGTCGGAGCCAATCATACATGGAGAGAGATAATTGATATGAGAGACTCAAATAATATTGTATGAAAGACTCAAGTATTATTGATACTAGCAATACATATTTATAGGAGTACAAAGAGAGTTCTAGAGTCCTAATCTAATTAGGAATACTAATACAATAAGAAAACTAATATTCTAAAATAATCTAACTTAGTGTACAAGATACAATCTCTATGTTTGGTAATTACAATATGTGCTAGGAATATATAATATTCCTTAATAGGGAGTGCCTTTCTGCTAAATATTACGAGCTCGATTTTTATGAGAACATCATTTTTTTTGGGTGTGTTAGTTTACATTATCATTGTCTTGATTTCATAAATAATTGTAAAAAAAAAGTTTCATGAACCACAAACTACCTGCATATTTGTAGTTAGCCGTACATAAATTTTTGTGGGATAAATATAAAGTCATAAAAAAATCTCACAAAATTATGTGTCAAGATTTTATTGGTGCTTTTAATTAGAGTGTGGGGGGTCCACAATTAATGCAACCAATGAAATATCGTCACCTCATTTTGTATCCCTCATTTTGTAGACTTCTTTTTTGCCCCTATCATTGCCCATTTTTGTGTATTGTTGTAGGACAAAAACTTGTATGAGATCATGACCCTTCTCATAGTAGAGACGGATCATTTTTTACCCATGACATTGACCCACAGGCCCAATATATATATATATATAATTTTTGGTTTTTTTTTTCGGTTTATCAAAAGTAATAGTTACTATAACTAAATGTAACAAACGTGTTACTTATATGTAACAGTTTGTATATAAAAGTAATACATACTCCCTCTGTCCCAGCAGAAGTGTCACCAATTTTTGAGACACGGGGATTAAGAAAAGGTAGTAGGTGTGTGGTAGAAAATGAAGAGAGAGAATGAGTGGGGTAAATAGTGGGGTTGGTTGAATATAAATATATTAAAACATTTCCATTTTGGGTAGTGACACTTGTGCTGAGACGGACCAAAAGGGAAATAAGTGACACTTCTGCTGGGACGGAGGGAGTATATACAGAAAAGTACTCCTCCGTCTCAAAATAGATGTCGTTTTGGAGTGTTTCACACATATTAAGAAATATCATTAATGCATGTGAAGAAGTCTCAAATACCCCTAAATAATTCAACTACCTAGGTAATTAAATGGTTAGGTAAGAGATAGTTCACTATCATTATTAAGGGTACATTTGGTATAGAGCAATAAAAAAACTTTGAAAATAGGGAAACGACAAGTATTTTGAGACAAAATTTAACTCCTAAAACGACATCTATTTTGAGACGGAGGGAGTAACAATTTTTTTTTTTATGTTTTCTTCGTTTGCCAAAAGTAATACTTATTACAACTAAAATGTAACGAACGAGTTACTTATATGTAACAGTGTTTATACATAATTGTAACACATATGTATAGAAAAAGTAATAATTCAACCATTTACATTTTTAGAGCTAAAAACAGTTGATTAGTATTACATGTAAAAGTATTACATTATCTATAAAAATATGTTATAATTTCTTTTCTTAAAGTGTTTGATGACGCCAAAATCTGGTTGGATCAGCCTTCGTCTAACGGTTCGGATAATCCCAGCGACAGTTCTTGATGGCCGGATCTGCACACACGGAACAAACGTAAACTACACCGGGGCTTCACCGGCGAAGGCCCTCCGGTGTAAGAATAAGAATATGGGTGATTAGAAATAGAGAATCAATTGACTAGATTAGAGCCAAAAGTTCATTACCCGTTTCCTGTGTAGAGGACCTGTTTATATAGGCGTGAGTGAATGAGTTCTGACTTGTTAGGAAAGCCAGGAAGCCCGTGGTGATGTAGGACTCATATTCCTTGGAGATAAACTCCTGATAAGGATGAATTAAGCCCTGTTATCTGATAGGAGAGTTATCCTTGCTTAGATAAGGATCTTCACTGTTAGAGTTGTAATCAAACTCTGTAAGAGGTTTCCCAAAGATAATGGGAGGTTTACGATGTAAGTCGGCCCGTCATCTAACTCGGCTCGTCATAGAGGCCGGCTAGGGATTAGGCTTCTCGGACTCGGCCTAGGCAAGGACTGCCTGCTCGGCCTTACTGATGTCGGCCTATAAATATGGGTCTGCTAAGCATGTGGACCCAGAGTTCCCGGGTCCTATTTAACCAAGTCGGTTTATGTCGTTCAGTGTTATATTTACTTGTACAAACAATTACATTCATGTATATGAGTTGTTACTTTTCAAATGTTACTTTCTTTCAAAAAATTAAATCAAAATACACAATATTTTACATTTTTGCAAAAGCACTATTACATTTCAGTATAAATGATAATTACATTTAGATATTGTTTGGGTTACACGTAATTATAGGTAGTAGTATTACATTTGGAAAAATGGGTAAAACGAGCTTTTGTTTTTGTAAAACAGGTGTTACGTTTACTTATAAACAATGCTACTTTATAGGTATACAATCATTACATTAAGTTATGGTAACTATTACATTTGGTAAACGACAGAAAAGCCGGGGAAAAAAAAAGTCTGGATTTTTTTTTTTTTTTGCTAATGGGTGGTTGCCACGTGGCAGGTTATGCCCCATGGGTCATGGATCCGGTTCAATGGGTCGTTCGGGTGGGTCAAAAACCCGTCTCATAAAAGAGACGGATATAGGTGTTCTCATGGGAGCAGTGGCAGATCTACACCAAAAAGTTTGGTGTTGCCTATTCTTTCCTTAAAAAAAAAAAAAAGAACGCGAAACTAAAATTCAACACGTTTACAATTATAAATATAATAGGGTCCATCCATGTCCGGCACATCAAAGTCATGTCTCTTATAGATTTCAAGAGTTAGTATCTATACAAAGTCCTTTCAAAGATTAATGCTATTCATATCGATGTTATAACAAGTATACAGTTTATGTGCAATGATTATACAACCACCTTCTAAAATTATCCTATATAAAAAGTAATCTTAGACACAAGAACCATCAGATTACGATTAAGGATGTATTTTCTAATGAATTATTTAACTTTGCTCATTCTTAGAATGTCTCAAAATGTAGCTGCCACGAAAATATTAAATCTGGGACTAAAAGATTCCTAACTGATATTAACCAATTGTCCCATTGGAAAGAACATGAAAAACTAATGAATTTAGACTCAAGAATCACTCGATTCCGAGTCCGGGTGAGTTAATAATGAATTTTCCAAATTAAAAGAGACTTTTAAAACCATTTCTATACAATGCTGCAATAAAACAAATTTCTGGAACATTGTATGCATATTTAACTATGAATATAACTCAATCAGAAATCTCTTGAAAATATTGTCAAAATGGACTCAAGAATCACTTCAATCGGATTAAAAATGACCAAGTTATGATCAATTCATGGTTAATAAAAATTCTTGACATTACAGGGACTAAACAAGAATTTCTGTATATACAAGATCCAAACTGTAACTCCAAAAATCAGCTTCTTCTTGACATTACAGAAATCTCTGGGGTTATATAAGGGCTGTTTCTTGATATCCCTTTCCTCCAAATTTCTTCCTTCTCTGAAAACCTTCAAGAAATCTTCTTATGGCTCCCAAAAGGGTTTGTGACGATGCCTTCCCAGAAGAGGTTAGTATTGATTCAGAAAATCGAACTGAGAACGATGATTCTTGGAGCAGCGACGACTCCATGTTCCCACCCAAGAAACGTTCGTCTTTTCCGGTGGAAGAAACTCCGTCCGATAGCAATGGCGAATACTCAGAGCCGGACTCTGTCGATGAATTTTCCGACGACTCTAGTGCAGAAGAGTCAGAGGATGAGGACGAGGATGATGATGATGAGGATGATGAACCCGAACCCATCATTATTGATGAGTATGGATACGATGGAGATGATGAGTGGGAAGGAGGCACTGAAGAACCAGATCAAGATTGTGATTTTTCATGAGTCTTGAATTTAGCCTAACCTTGTAGCTTTTCTTTTTGATTTTGTAAAGGCCAATCCCCCGACCTCACTGTGGGGGTCTTTTCTTGTATATCTATATCAATGAAAACCAGCTTTTGCGCTCTTAGCCTTTGCTTCTTCCAGAATTTCCAGAATGTTTGTTTATGTGAAGCTTTGATGATTTTTGGCTAACTGGACTTCTTGTTTCAAGTATGTATTAACAACTCGACCCTAGATGTCGGTCTTCAACAAACGCCGACCACTTGGTTAGATCGGTGTAAGATACCTTTGTTAAGTCTTCCCAAGCTTTGGTCTGATCTTGATCAAAGCCGTGATGTCACTGTGCTCACGTCGGTCTTATGCTGGCAACCTTTCGGCCCATTCACCATTCCCCAGATTCATGATGTCACGAAAATGTGATGTCACTGACTTTGGGCAGCGAAGAGTGAGTGACAAGACATTTGCTTTATGGGATTACCACTAGACTCAATTGTAGGCAATGATGGTTTAATGTGGTGACGTGTAAAATCCGCCATTTGTCACGGGATTTTCGCGAGATTTCGGGCGAGCGGGAGTCAATTTCTCGGACCATTAATTGACCCACGAATTTCAAACGATTGAAATCCCTAGACCCCCTTTTTACCTTCTTAGTTGAACCGTCCAAACTCTCACTCTAGGGTTTATCCACCAGACAACCGGCCGGCGATCCGGAGACTGTTCGATTTCGGTTGACGCTCACCGGCGATTCAGACTTTCTTCCCTCTTTCGCTCACATTTCGCCCCTTTCTCGCCGGAAGTATTTGACCAGGTATCACACTGTTTCTTTTGTCTTTCTATTTCTCTTTGCTGCTCCATTTTGCTCCGACAATTCTTGCTTCACGCTATTCCGGTGCGGGTATGTCCATTGATGACTTTCTGCCGGCTCGCTTGGGCATTCACAAAAACAACCGTAGGATTTATCGGAGGCTCGACGGCCCTTGGATTTTAGTGTCTTTAAGTGAAATTAGAGATTTTCTTTAAGTGCATCGGGCGTTCGCCGGAATTGTGAAATGGCCGGTTGACAGTCGTCGCTTCGATCGCTTAGGAGTGATGAATCTCAACCTAATGATTGTTTCATCTTTGCCTGACCTTCTAACCCACATTGTCTCCCATTATATACTGACTGAGGACGGGGTGCTCCCCCCGGCTTCAATGAATGGGGAGAGGGGGGTAAATACAGCTCCTATCTTGATTTCTGATGTTAACCTCCCTCTTTCCTCTGCAGTTATGTCGGGGGAGAGCACTTCTGCCAGAATAGTTGATCAATTCCGAGACGATGTCCGCGAGGGGGGCCGAGGTCGAGGCCGTAGGAACCTTGGCCGTAGGGGGAATACTGCGGGCCCTTCCAAATCCAAACAACCCAAGGCCGGGGACGAGATGATAACTTATTTATATGATAGCTGTCGGATTTCCCGTGAGGATTATGACTTAGTGTATCAGCGTGCTTCCGCCCAGTCCACTAATGAGGAAAGGGCAGCCTTTTACCTGAACCCTACCGAGGTGGCCTTCTTTTTTAAGCAGTTTGAGTTAGGACTACGCCTACCCCTTGATCCCTTTATTTGTGAATTCCTGGAGGATTGGCAGGCTGTTCCGGCTATGCTAGGTGCTAACGCCGTTAGATATCTCACCTCTTTCATAGTTCTTTGCCGTAGCTTGTGCTTCGAGCCGTGTCCTTGGACCTTCTACCAATTCTTTGAAGGTAGCTTTAATGAGACCACCCAGGTTTTAACTCTGAGGAGTAGGCAGAGGCGCCCCAAGATTATTGCTCCTATTTCGAGCTCGGTGAGTAAGGTGTCAGGCTGGAATAAACATGTCATTAAAGTCGAGAGCCGTCTTGGCTGGGAATTTCCCGTTCCGAATCACACCCCTGTGGCGCTGGAGTCTTCCTACAAGGCTCCCTGGAGCGACGCTTTAGTCCAGCGGTTAACTGAGTTTGCTTCGGTTCAGCAGCTGGAATGGTCAGCTTTGGAGTCCAATCACGGCTATTACGTCCAGGTTGGTGTGATGCCGGGTCCGTGGGCTGGCGTTGAGACGATGGTGACTGTTACTAGGGGTAACCGATTTCCTGATTGGGTTGTTCATCCCAGCTTTGTCTTTTATCGGGACTGTAGGGTGTGTCAGACTCAAGACAAGCTGTGCTTGAAAGTTAGGGAAGTTGTAGGATGTATGCTTCCTAACCCTTTTTTATAATCTTGAATTATCATTTAGTCTTCGTCTTATAATCTTGCTCCCATTCTTTTCTAGTAGATTTGACCATGGAAGAGGATAGGGAGCTGGTGGAAGCGTACTCATCTGATCCCAACAGACTTTTGAAGAGGAGGGGATTGAAGTCAAGAACTTCTGGCCGCACAAGGAGGCATGCCGACATGGGCGTTCGGCAGGAGGCTTTGTCTGTCAAAGATGCTGGTCCTCTGCCCACCGTTGATGTTGCTGCTGGGGGACGAGATATTGTACCGGCAGGCGACGCCGCGGCCGCAGCGGGTACTTCCATGCCGAACCAGACCGAGGCTGCCGTTTCTGAAGAGGCAGGGGAAGCGGACGGCGGTGATCACCTCGGTGAGAAAAGGGCTAGGGACGGCGGTGATGACTTATCAGAGGAGCCCTCTCCCAAAAGGCCTTCTTCCACTGTTCCACCTACTGACACCCCGTTTCCGTTTTCCTCGGAGGAGATTGATGCTTTAATAGCGGATTTCTCAGACGTTCGTCCCTTGAAGAGCCTGGATGTTACTGCCCGGCAAGGTCCTATGCTGAGACTTGGCCGTCCAATTCTGGAGCGAGATTTTGATGCCGATCTTCTACGGGGTTTGGATTCCATGCCGCCTACGTATGCTCATATGGCAGAACGCAAGGGGCTCATCATTGCCGAGGTAATGGTATTAACTTGTTTATTTTTTGATTGATCTCCCTTCTCGCAATTGATTTCAATTTTCTGCTCAGCTTGCCACGCTTGCCAAGCATGAGGCGGCGCAATGGGCCGGAGTGGGCAAGAAGATGGCTGACCTGGAAGGTAGGGCATCCCGTGCTCAAGTAAAGCTAGGCCAAACCGTGGAGTTGGTTAATAGAGCCCGCGAGAGTGCCAAATTGGCTCATGCCGAGAGGGTTAAAGCTATTAAGGATGCCGAGGCCGAGGTAGAGAAACTGAAGGCAGCAGCTAGTCGGTTCGAAGAGGAGGCTAAGTCACTTCGGGATGAGCTTGAGAGAGAAAGAGAGAACACTTCTCTTCTGGCTAGGGAGAAGGAGGAAGCGGAGATCAAGTTCCAGCAGCTGGAGGAGAGCATTCCAGCGAAGGAGAAGGCTGCTGTAATGAACTTTCAACACACCGTTATGCCGTCGATTATTGATGATCAAGTTAAGTCCACATATGTTGATGGATATACACACGCAGCTCGCCAATTCCAGATAGATCCTGAAGTGAACGTTCCCGTTGAGAAGTGGGCCCGTCTCTTACTGAATGACGCTTACGGTGTAGAAGCCCGTGCAGCACATTCTCTGATCCCTTATTCTGATAATACCCTTAAGTTGATCGCTCGACAGGACGAGGTTGAAGGAAGGCCGGTCTGGAACATTCCTCCTGTTGATCCCAACAACTTTCATGCTCTGGTGGAGCATTTTCAGGAAGAGCTGGGCTCGGATGAAGAGGAAGAAGAGGAAGGTGATGAGGAGCAGCAGGCTCCGTGATACTCTTTATTTGTTTTTGGAGGTGCTTAGGCCGGTGGGGTCTCTTGATACATTGTTTTCACTGTAAGCCGGTTTGGCTTGAAACAATTTGTTTTTTGTTTTGTATCTTTTGTAAGGATTTGTTCAACTCGGTGCGAGGTGTAATCCCGCTCTCCCAACCGTTAGGTAGTCAGGTGTTCTCATCATTTGATCAGGTTTTTTCATCTCGGTTTGAAACGTCGACCTTGTCATGAGATGAGCCAATTAGGTTGCAACGCAGGCCGTGGTCGCTTGCTATTATGGAGAACCAAAATAGGCTTATATGTTCGGGCCGAGGTGGTCTACCATTGAGCTCTGATGAACATCTAATGCCCGATTTTGATGTGCTAGTTGTTAGAACTAGGCTTTTAGAAGTTATGCATAAGTGTGCTCGTCAACTTCGTTAGGGTGCTAGCTATTGAAACTAGGCTTTAGAAGTCATGCTTTAAGTATGCTCATCGACTTCGTTAGGTTGCTAGTTATTGAAACTAGGCTTTAGAAGTCATGCTTTAAGTGTGCTTATTGACTTCGTTAGATGATCTCGGCGTTGTAAATAACGCTAAGATTGCGTTACACGCTATAATCAAAGCTTGATGTAAATGAAATAAAGGAAATTTTATTGATAAAATCAAACTAAGACAACTAGATGTCGACTATAGAAATCTAAAACTCAAAATTTGATAAAAAAGAATAAATAGCTAACCGAGATGCTATTGATAGTACTTTCTCAAGTGCTCGGAATGCCATGGGTGTTTAAGCTCTTTTCCTTCCGGGGTTTTGAGCATGTAGGTCCCTTCCCGTATAATGTGGGTGACGACGTAAGGGCCTTCCCAGTTTGGCGAGAGCTTATTCTGTTGTGACTTCAAGTGTGTCGACTCAATTTTTCTGAGTACCCAATCACCGACGTCAAAGGTTCTCTTTTTCACTTTGTTGTCATGGTAGGCCTTGGTTCTTTGCTTGTAATTGATCATTCTGAGCTGGGCAGTTAGCCTTTTTTCGTCGACTAGGTCTAGGTCCAGCAGTCGGTTGTATTCATTGATGACCTCATCATAGTTGGTTACTCTGAAAGTCGGCAAGGCCATCTCGGCTGGTGCCATTGCTTCTGAACCGTAAGTCATAGTGAAGGGTGTCTCCCCAGTTGGCCCCCGAGTGGTTGTACGGACGGCCCATAGAGCTAGGGGAAGTTCGTCCAGCCACTTTCCTTGACTGCCTTCTAAATTCTTGGTGAGTGCTCTCAAGACCAGTTTGTTGGCGGCTTCGGCCTGTCCATTGCCTTGAGGATGGCTGACTGACGACTTCTTGTGCTTGACTCTCAACCTATTCATCTCCTCGGTGAAAGCATCAGAGAATTGTAGGCCATTGTCCGTCACTATAGTGTGTGGCACGCCGAACCGACACCATATGTAATCATGGATGAAGTTGATGGCATTCTCTTCAGTGATCTTTGCTAGTGGTTTCTCCTCTACCCACTTGGTGAAGTAATCAACTGCCACAATTACATATTTGTTGCTCCCTTTGGCTAAGGGGAACGGTCCAATGATGTCGACTCCCCACATGTCGAATGGCCATGTTGGTATGACCAAGCTTTGCTCTACGGCAGGTACTTTGGGTAAGTCGGAGTAGCGTTGACATTTGTCACACCTCTTTACATAGGCTTGGGCATCCTCCCTCATATTTGGCCAATAGTATCCAAGCGTGATGATCTTATCGGCAAGGGTTCTGGCCCCCGGGTGTCCCCCGCAAACTCCCCCATGTACCTCGGCGAGGAGTTTCTCGGTGCTTTTTGGCGCAACACATCTAAGGAGAGGTCTAGAGAATGACCTTCTGTACAAGATGCCATTCCAGACCATGTATCTTGCCGTCTTCTTTTTGATCGATTTGGCCTCTAACTCGTCCTCAGGAAGTTGTCCCTTCTCCAAGTAGTCCTTGTAGTCGTCGATCCATGTCCTTTCCTCATCATCTAAGAGCCAAATCTCCAGTCTCTCATAAGCAGGCTGGTCGGTGTAGACGATCAGGGGGTCCGAGTCCTCAGCTGTTGCCATCTTTGAAAGCAGATCGGCTTCCAGGTTGTATTCTCTACCGACTTGTCGTATATCCCAGAACTCAAAGTTCTTGGTCAGGTTTAGGACGAGGTCTTTGTACTTGGTCAGCATGTGGTTTTCGGTGTTGTATTCCCCTTTAACTTGATTCACCACCAGTTGGGAGTCGCTGTATGCTACCAATCTTGTTGCACCAAAGAACTTGGCTCTTTCAAGTCCCAGGATCAGGGCCTCATATTCAGCCTGATTATTTGAGGCAGGGAACTTGAACCTGATAAAATCACGTGCAACATGCTCGCCGGCAGGGCTAGTCAAGTAGACCCCGGCGCCGCTTCTTCCTTGGGTAGTTGACCCGTCGGTGTATAGGACCCAACAGTTGGGCGGTAGTTCTTCCAAGGGCTCTCTATCCATAGGGAACTTCCTTTTTCGGGTGGTCGCCGTATGTTCACTTGTAAAGGCGGTCTCGACTAAGAAGTCAGCAAGAGGTTGGGCCAGAAGAGTTTTCCTCGGCTTGTAGGTTATATCGAACTCGGTCAGTTTGATCGACCAGTTAAGTAGGCGTCCTAAGCTGTCCATCTTATGAAGTATTTTTCTAAGAGGAGCATTGGTATAGACCGTGATGGGATGAGATGAGAAGTAGGCTCGTAATTTTCTGGCTGCAATTACCAAGGCATAAGCAATTTTCTCGGCATTGAAGTACCTGCTCTCGGTATCTGACAGTGCCTTACTGACGTAGTAGACCGGTTTCTGGATACCGCTTTCTTCTCTGACCAGCACGGCTGCTACGGCTCGGTCGGTTGCTGCTAAGAAGACGTACAATGTCTCACCCATGACCGGGCTGCTAAGTAGGGGTGGAGAGCCAAGATAGTCTTTTAGTTGCTGGAACGAGGTCGAGCACTCTGACGTCCAAGAAAAATCCTTTGTTCCCTTCAAGGCTTTGAAAAAGGGAAGGGATTTCTCTGCCGATTTGGCGATAAACCTACCGATTGCTGCTACTCTCCCGTTCAACCTTTGAACCTCTTTGATACAAGTCGGTTCCCGCATGTCAATCAAGGTTTGGATTTTTTCTGGGTTAGCCTCAATGCCTCGCTGAGAGACCATGAAACCTAGAAACTTTCCCGCTGTAACCCCGAAGACGCACTTGCTAGGGTTGAGCTTCATATCGTTAGCTTTCAAGTTGTCAATTGTCTCTTCCAGATCTGGTATATGGCTACCGATCTTCGTCTTGATCACCATGTCATCAATGTAGGCCTCCATATTCCGGCCTATCTGAGATTTGAAGACCTTGTTCACCATCCTCTGATACGTGGCTCCTGCATTCTTTAGGCCGAAAGGCATCATGACGTAGCAGTATACGCCGCCTGCGGCTTGAAAAGCCGTCCTTTCTATATCGTCCTCGGCCATTTTGACTTGATGGTAGCCAGAGTAGGCGTCCAAGAAACTGAGGGTTTGATGGCCGGCAATGGAGTCTACGAGCTTGTCAATCCTGGGGAGGGGATAGCTATCTTTGGGACAGGCCTTGTTTAGGTCCGTAAAGTCCACGCACATCCTCCATTTGCCATTGTGCTTCTTTACCATGACGACGTTTGCAAGCCACTCAGGGTACGTTGCCTCTCTTATGATGCCGGCTTTGAGGAGTTTGTCGACCTCGGTCTCAATTGCTTTTTCCTTGTCGGTAGAGAAGACTCGTCTTGTCTGCTTGACCGGTTTAAAGAACTTGTCGACTTCCAGTTTGTGGAGAGCAACAGCTTTCTTTACTCCCAGCATGTCATCCACTTTCCAGGCAAATACATCCAAATTATTTTGAAGTAGGGAGATGAGCTCTTCTCGTTCTTGTTGGGAGAGTTGCTTCCCAATCTTTACCTTCTGATCTGGATAGTCTGGGTTAATGATGACCTCGTCTAACTGATCTACAGGTTTAAGTTCGGGGCCGTCTCTGAACTCTAAGGTCTCGACAATGATCTGCTTGACCTTCTCTTTGTCCTCCCCTTCCAAACTTAGGTTTTCCATGTCCAACAGTTTCTCGATCTCGGTTTCCATATCAGTCGGCTGTGTGGCCCCCGAGCTTAGGACGACGGCGATAGCCAAGTTGTCCGAAGCTGTGTTCATCGAGATGCAGCCGAAGCCGTCTAAGCCGTAAGTAACCTCGGCCTTAGTTGGGACGTCGTTGTCAAGAATAACGCACTCTTCAGGTTCATCTTCAACAGTCGCCAATATAACACCAATATGTGGCGTCGAGGTTGTAATCGTGGTTGATTTTGAAACCGTGATTCTCTTATCAGGAGTATCAATCTCCATCTTGGCCTTTGCTTTCCTGGACTTCATCACATGCTCCAAAAAATCTTTCGGCGACCCTGGGGCGCACCTAATTCCAGCCGGGGTGGGGAACTTGACCCTTTGGTGAGGGAGGGAGGCAACCAGACCCAACTTTCCTTGACTGGGTGCACCTAGGATAGCATGGTAATCACTGTCTAGATCCATGACTATGAAGGTGACCGTGGCCGAGGTTTTGTAGGGGTGAGTGTCGACTTCCAGGAGTAAGTCGACGGTTCCTTTGGCATCGGCCTTATGATTAGTGAACCCTTCTAGCCTTCCATTATATGGGGTCAGCATTGTATCGGGAAGTTCCATCTCTTTAAAGGTGCGATAGTATAGCACATCCTTGGCTGCTCCGGAGTCTATGAGGAGCCTGTCCGACTCGCAATTATCAATGCGGCCTGTGATGATCAATGGTTGTTCTCTCATTGTACGGTTTCCCGCCAACTCATTCGGAGAAAAACTGATCACTTCCTCCCTCTCATGGATCCAGGGAAGGATGTGGAAGACTTTACTTAGCTCGTAAATCTGCTCCTTGAGTTTCTTGTTTGATGGAATTTCCTCTCTGATCACGCCTATCAACCTAGCCCGAAATGGTCTGTCGACCTGGTCATTTTTTTGTCTTCTTCCCTTGGGCGTTTATTGTCCTTGGTCATGAACTGATTGAGCTTGCCTTGGTCGGCCCATTTCTGCAGAATCTTCTTCAGGGCAAAATAGTTCTCGGTGTCGTGACCGTTATCTCTGTGATAGGAGCAATACTTTGTGGTGTCCCTCGGGTATTTCGGGTTGTCTTTTAGAGGCTTAGGGTTGGGGAGATCCACCAGATTCATGATCTCAGAGATCGGTTTATTGAATGTGGTGAATGTCTCGGTCCCCCTGGTCCTGTTTTTGCCTTTGCCGTTTCCCCCGTTGGTCCCCTGGGATGAGTTCCCGTTATGCGACTTGTCATGATCTCGGTCTCGTTCCTTATGACCATATAACGTCTTTTTCTTCTCCTCGGCGATAGCCGTAGCATAAGCAACGTGGTACAACTCGGCCTTTGTGAGGGGCTCTCTGACCGACAATTCATAAGTTAGCTGCTCTGACCTGTGACCATTCGCGAAGCACACAATTATCTCCCTGTCGGTCAGGCGTTCTTCTATTGAGTCGGCAAGGTCCCTAAACCGGTTGTAGAAGCTCAGGGTGGACTCATTTTTGCTTTGGACCATGTTAGCTAGGTCAGACAACCTATTCTTCCTCGCACCAGCGGTAGCAAAATACTCCAAAAATTGTGATTTCAACTTGGCAAAGGAATTGATGCTGCTTTTCTCAAGGTCCATGAACCAGGACCGAGCTGCCTTTGTTAAGGTGCTTGCAAAGGCCTTGCACAGCACGTCATCCTGATTGGACGCTAGGGTCATGGTGGCCTCAAAAGCTTGGATGTGATCCAGAGCATCGGCTTTGCCGGAGTATTTGTCTAGATGTGGGAGCTTTAACTGCGGATTAGGTGGTGCATCCTTAATCCTCTGCGCGAAAGGGCGCATAGCATCGTAATCATTATTGGGTTTCCTGTGCCCCTGATTCATCATCTCAATGTTGTTGAGCCTTTCTCTAAGGTCGACAATGTCCCTTGTGCTGAATGCCGAGGTATGACTGGAACTGACTATGCTTCGATCTCGGCGTCTCCTTTCACCTTCGGTTGGATCAAGGCGATGTCTTGGAGTAGTACGGCGAGGTGGAGTGTGCCGGGGTGGATCTAGCCGGGGTGGTGTGCGCCTTGGTGGATCCAGTCTGAGAGGTGAATGGCGTCGGGCGTCCCCACGACGTCTTTCCTCAATAATCCTCACTCCAGGGGATTCATCTTCTTGTTCTTCCCGACGGCGATTAATGTGGTCCCTCAGATCTTCATCTAGATTGGGTCTTCCTAACCGTCCGTCTTTGCGACTTACTCGGCTCCTGGGAGGCATATCCCGTCTACAATTTTGTGGGGGCTCCCTTCTGCTTACTCTGTCGTCCAGATTTGTCCCCCTCGTTCCAGATGGCTGAAGTAGGTTAGCCAAGGAATTTTCGGGGTCAAGATCTAACAGGGCCCGCTGGGCTTCGGCCAGCTGTTGGAGTGTGTGAACGTTCTGTTGAAGCAACGTTCTCTTGTCCAGTGGCGGCGGCTGTGATGGTCCTACCCCATTGTTGCGGGATCCTGTCCGTCGGCGGCGCCCGTATTGGTTAACAACATTGGGGGCCGGACCCTTTGAACGGGTATGCATTCCTCCCCCTTGCGCGGGTGCTGTAGGTGGGAGCCTCTGGTTCTGCGCAGCAGCGTTTGTGTTTTCGGGGGGCGGTGCGTCCCTTGTGGTTTCTTTAGAAGGGGTGGCTTCTCGCCCTTCAACCAATTCTCCTGCCATGGCTTGGAATTATCTGGCTAAAGAACTGACCAATCGATTTTCCCGGCAATGGAACCAAACTGATGACGCCAAAATCTGGTTGGATCAGCCTTGGTCTAACGGTTCGGATAATCCCAGCGACAGTTCTTGATGGCCGGATCTGCACACACGGAACAAACGTAAACTACACCGGGGCTTCACCGGCGAAGGCCCTCCGGTGTAAGAATAAGAATATGGGTGATTAGAAATAGAGAATCAATTGACTAGATTAGAGCCAAAAGCTCATTACCCGTTTCCTGTGTAGAGGGCCTGTTTATATAGGCGTGGGTGAATGAGTTCTGACTTGTTAGGAAAGCCAGGAAGCCCGTGGTGATGTAGGACTCATATTCCTTGGAGATAAACTCCTGATAAGGATGAATTAAGCCCTGTTATCTGATAGGAGAGTTATCCTTGCTTAGATAAGGATCTTCACTGTTAGAGTTGTAATCAAACTCTGTAAGAGGTTTCCCAACGATAATGGGAGGTTTACGATGTAAGTCGGCCCGTCATCTAACTCGGCTCGTCATAGAGGCCGGCTAGGGATTAGGCTTCTCGGACTCGGCCTAGGCAAGGACTGCCTGCTCGGCCTTACTGATGTCGGCCTATAAATATGGGTCTGCTAGGCATGTGGACCCAGAGTTCCCGGGTCCTATTTAACCAAGTCGGTTTATGTCGTTCAGTGTTATATTTACTTGTACAAACAATTACATTCATGTATATAAGTTGTTACTTTTCAAATGTTACTTTCTTTCAAAAAATTAAATCAAAATACACAATATTTTACATTTTTGCAAAAGCACTATTACATTTCAGTATAAATGATAATTACATTTAGATATTGTTTGGGTTACACGTAATTATAGTTAGTAGTATTACATTTGGAAAAATGGGTAAAACGAGCTTTTGTTTTTGTAAAACAGGTGTTACGTTTACTTATAAACAATGCTACTTTATAGGTATACAATCATTACATTAAGTTATGGTAACTATTACATTTGGTAAACGACAGAAAAGCCGGGAAAAAAAAGTCTGGATTTTTTTTTTTTTGCTAATGGGTGGTTGCCACGTGGCAGGTTATGCCCCATGGGTCATGGATCCGGTTCAATGGGTCGTTCGGGTGGGTCAAAAAACCCGTCTCATAAAAGAGACGGATATAGGTGTTCTCATGGGAGCAGTGGCAGATCTACACCAAAAAGTTTGGTGTTGCCTATTCTTTCCTTAAAAAAAAAAAAAAAAAAAAAAAAAAAAAACGCGAAACTAAAATTCAACACGTTTACAATTATAAATATGATAGGGTCCATCCATGTCCGGCACATCAATGTCATGTCTCTTATAGATTTCAAGAGTTAGTATCTATACAAAGTCCTTTCAAAGATTAATGCTATTCATATCGATGTTATAACAAGTATACAGTTTATGTGCAATGATTATACAACCACCTTCTAAAATTATCCTATATAAAAAGTAATCTTAGACACAAGAACCATCAGATTACGATTAAGGATGTATTTTCTAATGAATTATTTAACTTTGCTCATTCTTAGAATGTCTCAAAATGTAGCTGCCACGAAAATATTAAATTTGGGACTAAAAGATTCCTAACTGATATTAACCAATTGTCCCATTGGAAAGAACATGAAAAACTAATGAATTTAGACTCAAGAATCACTCGATTCCGAGTCCGGGTGAGTTAATAATGAATTTTCCAAATTAAAAGAGACTTTTAAAACCATTTCTATACAATGCTGCAACAAAACAAATTTCTGGAACATTGTATGCATATTTTAACTATGAATATAAATCAGAAATCTCTTGAAAATATAGTCAAAATGGACTCAAGAATCACTTCAATCGGATTAAAAATGACCAAGTTATGATCAATTCATGGTTAATAAAAATTCTTGACATTACAGGGACTAAACAAGAATTTCTGTATATACAAGATCCAAACTGTAACTCCAAAAATCAGCTCTTCTTTCTCTGAACCTAGATTCCATGCCTAATTTTTAATTAACCATGGCCTGCTTCATGGAAATACAATTAGTGTAAACAATACACACATTACAACAACCTATTACCAATGTTAGCAAATGATAAGATTAACAATAAAGAATTTGGTACCGAAATAAAAACAAAATTAGGAAAGAAGTGAAATCAATTTTAGATTTTAGGGTTTACCTTTGATTGGACAATTTCTTCTTGTTTTCTTGAGGGGGCTGTGGAGGGGGAGTATTTCCTTCCATTCCGGCGGTGGCGGTCAGGCGGTGGCTGTGGGCGGCGGTGGACTGGACTGGAGAGTAGATCGGTCGTCGCACTCGCACTGTCGCAGGCGAGGGTGAGAATCGTGTTTTTCTCTAACTGACCTGCTACTGTCTTTTTTTTTTCTTATTAATCTCAAACAAAGGAAACGACGCCGTTCACGGAAAAAAAAAAAAAATTAATCTCAAACACTCAAAACGACGTCGTTTTGCAAAAAAAAAAAAAAAAAAACCACCATTGCCCGGGCAATGGTTGGCACAACAGTAAATCCGCCCCTGCATGGGAGACTAGCTCATTGTTGTAGTCCCATTTGCCTTACAATAATTTGATTTTTTTTTTATTTAGCATACACAAATTGAATAACTCCATCTTTAACAATGCCTTCAAAATAATTTAAAAATTAAAATATATATTTTTTTAACAATAATTTGAAGATTTTTTTTTGTATTGACATGGTAAAAATTGGGAGAGGCAAATGAGGAGTAACATGAAATCATGCCTTCAATTTAGGAAGGGCCGTTTCTTATAAAATTATTTACTCCATCTGTTTTCGGTGAGAGAATAAACTTAGGATCGGCTGCCAATCATGAGAAAAAGAGTATCAAATGAAGTCTTACATTGATTTTTTAAGTACAAAATTTTGTCTTTATTGTGGAAGATTAATTAAATATATTGAGTTTACTTACTTTCATGTGAGCAGGAAATCAAACCAAGTCATGTGTGATGTTCGATCCAAACGATACTGCACCTACCTAGGTGGTCTTCCCATTATGAACAGGATTTATCGGCTTTATCACAATGTTTAATGAAACAAACAAGTAGACATATTTTCTTTTTATTTTAATACTCTTTCCGTCCCATTAATATTAGTTACATTTTAAAAAAAAAAAAATTATCAAAACAAACAAATTTCGACCAAACAATAAAGTCAATCTAATAATTCTAGTGAAATTTTAGAATTTGTTATTGATAAATCATGTATTACAATGATTAGATTGACATTAGTATTTAGTCAAAGTTCGCTTGTGTTTCAACTCTTTTTATCCCCGCCAATCCAAACTCTCTTATCATTCTTGTCAATATATCTCAATGCAAACATTTCACGCCTATCACTTCTCTTCCTTGGTCATCTCAAATCACTTTCCTTAATAATGGTCTTGGCTTTCTCAAATAGGTCCATAACCATCTACAATGGATTCAACACCATTTTCAACACCCACTTTATCACTCCATATCATTTTTTCTCTCTTTCAACTCATTCATTCAACACTCATTCAACTTTACACCCTACAATGGTTTTTTTAATTCCCCATTCAACACACTTCCCACTCATCATCATATACCCCACCACTTAAAATTTATTTTATATTCTTTATTTTTATGATTAGTAAAATAATAATAATAAAAAAAAATACTTCACACTTAATTAATTTTTTAATTGAATTTTGAGTGTTGAAATGGTTATTATTGGGATCCATTTCAAGAAAAAGGTTAGTTTTTTTTTTTTTTTTTTTTGTCGAAATACTATGAAACTTACGTCAGTTTATAGAGAGAAAAAATTAGGAATTTTGGTGTAAAAAAAATTAAAAAAATCATTTTCTGTGAAATAATTGAGCTCAAATAATTGGGAAAAAAGAAAATAATTCGGAAATATCGCCAGCCAATCACATTCGGACACGTGGCCCAACCAGGAAAAAGAAAAAAAAAAGCCTGGGCAGTCTGCACCTGACGCGCAGCTGTCTTCGCGTGTGTTACACGCGCCATGGCGGCCCAATGTTTGGGCGCCGCGTGTCCCACTCGGCTGACCATTTCTTCATTCAATTTGTGTTGAATCCATTCAACACAAGTTCCATTCAACCCCCCATTAAACAAACCATTGCACTCATTCAACACCTTCCTCTTTGTTTAATAGCCATTCAACACCCAAAAAGTTAACCATTGTAGATGGTCTGAGCCACACCACCAACCACTGCCACCATAACCATTGACGGAAAAGAATACTGAAAACCCCAACCTTTTCACGTGAAACTGTTGGGTTTTGATACATCATGCGCAGCAGAATAAAACATGTAAATCAAACACCCATGAGCCTGGATCCGTGCATGTTGATTAGATTAAATACAATATGAAAGAAAACATACCCTTGAAAATCGAATCCATGAAAACGGACTTTGAGGCTCTAACGCAAACACCCTCTATCTGTATCCACACGTCGAACGGATATCAAGAACACCTTCTTGATCTAGATTGCTAGACCCAAGGCTTGATGAAGAACGATTTCTTCGTAGGAATTACTTTGCTTCAACGATTATTGTATTTTGATGATCATGGATAACAAAATAAATAATCCTACCTCTCTATAATTTATTGTTTCTAAAACAATGTGTATTGATTTCCAAAATCAACATTAGGGCTGTCAAACCCGGCTGCATATCTTATATGAGGGTCTGACCTAATTCCGTTTGGAACCGGGATTCCTTGTCTAACAAGAAAACTGATCAAACTGTACAGTTACGGGGAGGCAGCCGTACGGAGCCCAACCTGCCGTACGGTCACTTCAGTAAAATTCCCATATTTTGCCCTTTTTCCAATCCGTTCTATTGTGTGTGACACAATAGGATTATACTATATTGGCAACGAGTCCGAACCAGTCAGAACCCGTTAGTCATAAGCGGACTCTAGCAAGCCATTATGACTACCCAATTAGTATAATTTTGAAAGTTCAAAGTTTCCTTATAGAACATATCACAATCCTTTTGTATCGCGATATCATATTGGACATAAGTCATGGTCCACGTCAACTTATGCTTTCTAATGCTTTCTCGATCCCGAGTAGATTGATATGAACAAATGCTATTGAACACTTCAATTCATTTAGGTACGGCCGTACACTCTCATCAATCTCACTCATCGAGAGGCCAAGCAGATATCTCTCTTGAGAGAGGGATAAATCTCATCTTGACTTATCATTCTTCTCTACAAGAGTCCGATTATGCCAATCGTAGCCTTTATAACCACCCGGTTAGGGGTAGCGTTTGAGTACGTCAAATTTAATGTTCATCGTGTGGAAGATTATGATAATCTCAGGTCTAAGGATTCAAATGATATAACTATTATGAGATCTAATTATGACATTTAACCATGACATAAATCTCATAACGGGTCTATCCAGTACATGGTTCTCCAACAAGTACCCACAAGTTTAATCCGCATCCTATGCACCATAATCATCATATGATTATCCATTAAACTCATGCTAGCCCTTCATAAGTGCTAGGGACATTGATTATTATAATAAACATGCAAAAGTTATAATAATTGGGTTTGTTATCTCTATAACAATGAAGTTATGATATAAAGCATAGGCCTTTCTCAAGGGCCTAGAGCATAATATCCAACAATCTCCCACTTGCACTAGGCTCAATCAACGTGTATCCAATACCCATTGAGTTTAGTTATAATCTCCTTCATTATTTCAAGCAAGCTTATGTAAGATGATTATCCCTGTTATCATCATATGGTATTTTGCATATTTAGACATCTCTCATCTTTGACGATTTCTCGAATAAGATAGAAATGTCCAAACATATGTTTAGATAAGACATTAGCCCCTTGTATTGTGTAATAACAATTATTGACACAATGAAGGTCTATAAAATTAGTGACATTAGAAACGATTTCTATTTTACTAATTGGCATCTTAATCCAAACAATTTTCTAGTTGCATCTAATGCTACTAGATACTCAATCCTTTTGTAGAATAGTAATGGTATATTTTAGAACTCTTCTAACGCCATTATTAAATATAAACATGTATTTATACTGTAATATTTATCTTTGGTGGTTTGTAAGAATGCATCTATATAACTATTAGAAGATCATCTTTCATTCCATCAAAGATCAAGAATGCATCCTTTAGTTCCTTTTTAAAGTACATAAGGATGTTTCTCAATTAGTGACTTTCACTAGAGTCCGATTGGTATTATCTCATCATACTCCAAGTATATGAGATATACGGTCTTAGTACATTAATATAGCTTATATGATAGATCCATTTGCCGAAGCATATGAAAACCTAATCATGTGTTCTTGCTCATTAGTCTTCCAATAAGACTAAATCTTGTCAAAAGTGATTCCATTAGACATTTGCAGGTAACCTCTCAAAGAGTCTTGCATAGTGAACCTTTCACTATCTTGTCTATATTAGTACCTTGACTTCAATCAATCATTCTTTTAGATTTATCTCCATAAATCAGAGTTCCAAGGATATATGCGGCTTTATCCAAATCTTTCATTTAGAAACTCTTTCAAAATGAATTATATGTCAACCACATATATTAGACTAGGAATAATATTACGCTCCCACTAAATTTATTGTAATCACAAGTCTCATCTTTGATGAATTCAAACTCTTTGAATACTACATCAAAATGAAAATTCACTCCAATTATTTTGCTTTAATCCAACTCATGAATTTCAGCAACTTGCATATTTTATTAGAACTTTATGGATCAAAACTTTTAGATTGTATTAAACATCCTAAAGTAAGTTCTTGTTAAGGAATATAGTTTTGAAATCCATCTGTCATATTTCATATTCAAAATATGAGGTCATGACAATAAGAATTCTCATGACATTAAGCATGACTACGGGTGATAAAGTTTCATCATAATCGACATTATGAATTAACTTTACTCAATTAGTCGTGCTTTATCAATATGCACCTTGCGATCCATGTCTGTTTTCTTCCAAGAAAACTCATTTTCTATCCTTTGGTTTTAAAGCCTTAGGTTAGAACAATCAAGTTCGAAACTTGATTATGATACATGGATTGCACTTTTAGATTTTATGACTCCAAATCATTGATCTAAATTCAGAGCAGACTTTGCATCTTGATAGGTAATAGGTCAATCATTCGCAATGATATCTTCCTAATTACTTTCTATTACGAGAAATCAATATTTCTTGTTGTAGATAGTATCCTATCAGTTATGCAAATAACTTGTGTATACTTGAATGAGTTTCCACAACTCCTTATGAAACGTTGTTCAATTTCAATCTTAGGTTCTATGTCATTTTCTGGGTCTCAAACTCTTTGAGATACATTTTTACTCTCACTAGTTCTTTAGAGATAAACGATTTATCTAGAAAGTGCTATTTAGAGTAACAAACGATTTGTACTCTAAAGGGTGTAAAATTAATATCATTAAGATATCCCATGAAAATACATTAATTAGATTTAGTTGTGATTTTGTTCAAGAAATACTTTTCTCGAAAGCATCACATCATAAATCTTTATGAAAGACAAACCAGGTTTTCTTTCATTCCATATCTAATATGGTATCAGTCGAACCTCCTTAGATGAAACTCAATTTAGTATAAGCGCAACTGTTTCCAGCACATAATCCAGAAGTTTAATTAAAGATCAATTTAACTTATTATGAGGCGAAAAACTGTATTTTACAGACAATCTGTAATCTTCTGGAATAGGGTCCGTACGGCTTCAGATTAGGCGTACACCCGATATTCAGCCGTATGGATCTTGTTTCCAGTTTTATTTTTTCTTACTCTGCAGACTTTCTGCAGAATTCTCGTAAAGTCCATGGTTCAAATATTCATTACTTTGATCAGATCAGAGTACACTAATATTTTTACCATGAGATACCGAAATCCTTTTCCAAACATTGTTACTTTAATGAACTACATACATCAATATGTATTAATCCAAAAGAGTATTTTCCTTTTACTACTAATTAGTAAGAGGTGTCTTAATCAATATCCAAGATTCACATATATCACATGATTCAAAATCATATGAATTTAAAAGTCCGTCCCATAGAATTTTATATATGTGTTTCTTATTATTGATATAGACACCAATGCTTTAAGAATGTAACACTTACATCCTTAGATTCGGATTTCCATTATTTACGTTATACTCATTATTTTGTTCTTCCAAGATAAAGATATAAAATCTCATTTATATGATTAGCAATACAATAAATCAAATCATATTTAATGGAACACTTTCTTATTCGTAATAAGAAATATCCATAATCTTCTAATGAAGAAACCAAAATAATATTTCTACATGAAGTAGGAACATCACAACATTATTCAAAACAATTATGAACTCACTAGGTAAAGACACTTCGCAAGTTTCTATGATCAATGTTGCAACCATTGCATCATTATCAACACATAGGTTAATCTTTGCCCTTATAAGCAGAATTTTAACATAAATACTTGAAGTGGTAGTCCTACTATCCTTCATTTTGATCTTTTAATTCAAATTGTAATTTCTCCAACGGTCAATCTTATGGCCAAGGTAGAAATTACATCATTTGGATTTTAGATTTAGTCACAAATATTTTCTTTAGGCTTGACAACTCTTGTCTTGCATTTATCTTAAATCCTTATCCTTATTAACCTTTAGAGTTTGAGAATGTTTCCATTTGATATTAAGACTTAGCAATTTAATCATCAAATGTCGCTTATGAATTAATATCAAATCCATTGTTAGTTCCAAACTAACTTGATAACCAAGCCAACTAAGGTATTTACTATGTCTCTCCATGTTCAAAACATGAGAACTTATTAATATACATTTCATTCATCATATGAATGTTAGGCTCTATTCAATCTCAAATTTTATCTTGTCTTTCTTGCTTGTAGGAACGCTTCCTACGTTTTCTTATCACATAAGCATCCATATGTTTCAGAAACTTCTAAAGTTTCAAACATATGGTAGCAAGTCGTAGGACAATTTACATCTATAGAATCATCCATATGTTTCTAATTAATGTCTTTGTCAGTTCTGAGTCATTAGGTTTCTTAGGAATATGATTTATTAAGAATTCATAACTTCCGTTCTTACTTTAGAACAAATCTTAAGCTCATGACTAAGTCAAGGAAGTCAATCTCATTCTGTTTAAGTGGGGTCAATCGCAGTAATTATACATGATTTAAGATTAAGACATTCTACAAATATGCAAATAAATATACACATATATTTCATACCATTATCATTTAGAGATATATAATGTATTTCATAAATACTCCCACAATTATACACCTTCAAATACAACTTTTTTATAATATAATTTAAGTGGGCTAAGATCCAACTTTAATTTAGTTTCAAGTCTGCTTTGGCGATACTTCTCAAAATTAAATTAATTAGGTAGATAACTTCTTATCAATCACATCATATGTTACTCTTAGATCCTTTATGAGATTATTAAACATCTTATGTCAAACATGTTTTAATCTCATCTTGTGCCTTAGGCCCAAAACTTTATCTTTTGATAGCCTAATTAAATCAAACCACTTTAAACGTATAGGAATCACTCTTTCCTCACCTTGCTCATGCACTGATAGAATTAATGCACCTCGCTTTGGCAGAGCCCACATAAAAATACCCGGTGTACAAGTGTTTTAATAATGGATTGACACATGACTTAAGTTTAAAAGAAGGTTCTTTTCATAGAGATATGCATCATATATTTAATTATGTCTAACATAATATAATATAGTCTTTGCATAAAGGATGTTAACTAATCGGATTAATTAATAAAAGCAAAAATCTTGTGATTCAATTATGAAGCAACATTATGGGGATGGAATCTAAATTATCTGTAAGCCATTTACGGATTGGATATTTCATTCGCATTCCCAAAAACAAGGCGTAAGCCTGCCATTGGTCCATGCAATGAATTAATCCAAATTTAGTTTCCTTCTCTTGCAAACAATTTGCACTTTGCTCATAGGGTTAAATTCTGAAACTTTGTTTCCGCAGAACACCTATATATTGAGAGCACAAAACGTACGGTCGAAAGTAAGCCAAAAGGCATTCACAATCCCGTACTAAGATCAAGAAACCAAGTAACTTCTCTATACTGTCGAAACTAAGCCAAAAAGGCATCCACATTCCCGTATAGATTGTTCACTTGTTTCAAGACCTTTTCATTGTCCCTTAATCTCATAGATTACAGCAATCCTAAACGCTTTAGAATTTTGATTTCTGCAATTTTCTGGATTTTTGATTGAAAGTTGTTTCAGGAAACACGGTTTCAAAAACCAGCCGTCTGAAAGCAGTTTCAATTTCCAGATTCGAATTCTGTAAATAATTTACAGAATAATCTGAACACCAGAAAACAGATAAACTTTCTGGAAATTTGGCTAGGCGCCGTACGGCAGCTCAACAGCCGTGCGGCTTTGAGCCAGCCGTACGGCTGCTCTTCCCAGATTCCCTGAATTTTTAGTTTTTTTAAATTCGATCAATCCCAATATTGTGTTCATGCATTAATCAGATTAAACCAACACGAATTTACAGATTACGAATTTAATTATATCTAATGAATATCACGAATAAACAATTTATTGCAATACAAATTAGATCTAAATTATCAATGCACATAATCCAATTATTTATTGATATCCAAAACATGCAATTATTCATATGGATCAAATCAATATAATACTTACATAATCCCCATATTCATGCTCATAAATTTTATATCGCATATAAAATCCAAATCATATACATTCATCTTTATCATCATGCAAAATTATATAATCGAATTAAATAATTTAAACATGATATATTAAAATAATCAACGATGAACGGGCCTCAGATACCACTGTTGGGTTTTGATGCATCATGCGCAGCGGAATAAAACATGTAAATCAAACACCCATGAGCCCGGATCCTTGCATGTTGAGCAGATCAAATACAAGATAAAAGAAAACATACCCTTGACGATCGAATCCATGAACACAGATTTTGAGGTGCTAACGCAAACACCCTCTATCGGTATCCACACGTCGAACGGATATCAACCTTCTTGATCTGGATTGCTAGACCCAAGGCTTGATGAAGAAACGATTTTTTCGTAGGAATTACTTTGCTTCATCGATTATTGTATTTTGATGATCATGGATCACAAAATAAATAATCCTACCTCTCTATAATTTATTGTTTCTAAAACAATGTGTATTGATTTCCAAAATCAACATTAGAGATTGTCAAACCCGGCTGCATATCTTATATGAGGGTCTGACCTAATTCCGTTTGGAACCGGGATTCCTTGTCTAACAAGAAAACTGATCAAACTGTACAGCTACGGGGAGGCAGCCGTACGGCTCACCAGGAGCCGTACGGAGCCCAACCTGCCGTACGGTCACTTCAGTAAAATTCCCATATTTTTCTCTTTTTTCAATCCGTTCTATTGTGTGTGACCCAATAGGGTTATACTATATTGGCAACGAGTCCGAACCAGTCAGAACCCGTAAGTCATAAGCGGACTCTAGCAAGCCATTATGACTACCCAATTAGTATAACTTTGAAAGTCCAAAGTTTCCTTATAGTACATATCACAATCCTTTTGTCTCGCGATATCATATTGGATATACGTCATGGTCCACGTCAACTTATGCTTTCCAATGCTTTCTCGATCCCGAGTAGATTGATATGAGTAAATGATATTGAACACTTCAATTCATTTGGGTACGGCCGTACACTCTCATCAATCTCACTCATCGAGAGGCCAGGCAGATATCTCTCTTGTGAGAGGGACAAATCCCATCTTGACTTATCATTCTTCCCTACAAGAATCCGATTATGCCAATCGTAGCCTTTATAATCACCAGGTTAGGGGTAGCGTTTGAGTACGTCAAATATAATGTTCATCATGTGGAAGACCATGATAATCTCAGGTCTAAAGATTCAAATGATATAACTATTATGAGATCTAATTATGATATTTGACCATGACATAAATCTCATAACGGGTGTATCCAGTACATGGTTCTCCAACAAGTACCCACAAGTTTAATCCGCATCCTATGCACCATAATCATCATATGATTATCCATTAAACTCATGCTAGCCCTTCATAAGTGTTAGGGACAATGATTATTATAATAAACATGCAAAAGTTATAATAATTAGGTTTGTTATCTCTATAACAATGAAGTTATGATATAACGCATAGGCCTTTCTCAAGGGCCTAGAGCATAATATCCAACAGAAACCACTAAAACCGTGGTAGGCTTTTGGGGTGCCCTTAGGGGCATTCCAAAAATGGCCAGATGTGTGAGGGTGTGTTTAATTAATAAAGGTGATGACTTTGTAGGTTGAGTGCATGAGTTTTATTGTAACACCGCATATTGTTGATATTAGTGAATATCATGGCTTAAGTGGTGTCGTTAGACGTAATATGATCATGAGGCAAACCGAGTGAACAAATATTGTGTTCATTTTTTGTTTATTACTTTCATATGATTGTTGTATCTTCCTAAAAACATTGTATGAAATATGGGCGACTCGGCTTATGTAATTTTCCACAACAATCTCAACCGCAGATCAGTGGCGGACTAAGGAAATTTTTTGAAAGGGGAAAATTTTATTTTTGTTATGGTAAAGGGCAAGAAAATATTTAGTGTATTTTTTTTCTTCACCGAAAGAGTGGCAAATTTTTAATTATTACACTAACACTAATTAAACTTAAAAAAAAATGCACTAGTAAAAAAATTTTGACGAACGGGGGCAGGGGCCTCCTTAACCTACATGGTAAGTCCGCTAGTACCCCAGTGTTTTTTTTTTTTTTTTTTTTTTTTTTTTTTGTGGGTGGGGTGGGGGGTATTTGAAATGCGAAGTTGGATTTACAACTCTCCAATACATCAAACACAACATATTTTATTAAAGTTTTAACATAATTTGTTTAATTTTCAATGTACTTTTTTCGTCCATCACAAATAAATTTATTTCCTTGTTTTCTGTCTCATCATAATTGAGACTGCATAAAGCAGTAATTTTTTTTTTAATATTGTTTTATTCAATTAGATTCACTTATCATCTATATATATATATATATATAATATAAGAGAGTTTTTATCTATTCTCACAATGTGCCACATGGAATTCCACGTCATAATTCCATGTGGCATTCTATTTATCTTTACCCAATAGGCTTTCTACAATTAAGTTGACATTACATCATAACTCAAAATTTGAAATGATAAAATATAGCAACAAAAATCACTCTTCAATTAATTTAAGTAATTTAAAATAAATAAATCAAATCATAGACATAATATTTTCATTGCATAGTTTAATTATTTCATTGCATTCATTTAGATTATAAATTGACTTGACATAATTTGCCTTTAAATAAATTCTATTTTTTCTAAAACATTATTTTCAACTTAACTATTTAACTATTTTGTTTGGGTATTTCGTTTTTCTATATCATCAAATTTGCTTACATTAAAAATATTGTTTTTGCTTTTAAACTAAAAACAAAATAGCTAAAACGAGAATGCTTTTATTTTTTTAAAACTGAAAAAAGTAGAATCTATGTTATGTGGCCATGAAATGAAAGTTTTTTACAAAGTGATTTTCATATTTGAACTCGAAAAATTACGATTACATAAACATTAGGTTTTCTCTATCTCTATGGTGACAGGGAGTTGGTGCCTATTATGGTTTGTAAAAAAGTTAATAATTATTAAATTTATTAAATTAAATTAAAAGACTTTCAATAAATAAAATTTATTGATTATTTTTTTCATTTTTAAAAACGTATCTCCAGCTATATTTTGTATATTGTTAGTGCAACTATACCCGTCGATTATCGATGGGTAACTAACTAGTACTCATAATAACAATCAACTTACTCTTCTTCTCACTCATTATCTCTCATATTTTACTTTCTATACTCAGAACCTCTCCTCCAATACTAGTATTTTTCATTTTTTTTAATCTTTGCGTCCAATAAGTTAGCCTCACTTGTGGTGAGAGATAGGAAATATATTTTATATTTCAATATTTTTTCAAATAAAATTCTATAAAAGAATATAATCAACTTAATCACACGATATTTGAAAAATGGCACTGCTATGGGGCACACAAAAAAGCTTACAAAATGATGGATACAAAATTAGGTGACGATATTTTATTTAATGCCTCGGTTATAGGCTCAGTACACTTTAATTAAAAGCAATAATAAAATCATGATAACTTATTTTGTATTTTGTAAGAAAAACTTTATAAACTTTTTTTATAACTTTATATTTAACCGTTAGAAAAATAACACCAAACACATCCAATTTGTGTAACAATCCCATGGACTTGTTATGTGGGGCATCTTAGTGTCAACGAGGAAACGTACAAGATGCTGGCATCCAGCTGTGATTGGGTACAGCAAATGAGGATCTAGTACATCGCACGTGTATCCTTACACTGGTCACTAGATCCAAAATTGCTGTGTTCCCTTGGTCCCACACAAAAACCTAACTGTAGCTATCTCGAGGTCAAGATACTGACGTGTGGCCATCCACACTGGATTAAATCAATGGTTCAAAATCTCTTACATGCACACGCTACCCATTTTATTTAAAAAGTTAATTTGTCGTGCACGGCGATGTCGTATTCACCTCTCTGTCAGCTTTTCTTCACTGTCATTGTCTGTTGGCCGTTTTCACCCCTCTCTCTCTCTTTCCAGCAGATCATATCATACGGACCGTTTGATTGGCCTGACCGGCCTAAGCTAAAAACTTAAGACACACTCTCACTATCCAGAATTTTATTTTTAATTAAAATATTTTTAATTTATTCAATTAATAGATAGAAAAAGTTTTTAAGTTAGGATTATTGGGAAGAACATGTATAAAAGACGGTATATAACTATACTCCGTCCGTTCTTATTTACCTTACAAAAATTACCATTTTGGGTGTCCATATTTACATTACAAAATCCCAAAAAGGAAACTTTTAAACATTTTTTAAATAGTGGGACCCACTTGTCATACTCACAACAACTATCCACTTACTTTTCTCTACCCACTTTCTCTCTCCCACTCAACTATCTACACTCACAACACATCAACTTTACAATCATTTTCTTAATTTTTGTGCAAAGCCTCATTTTTGTAAGGTAAATAGGGATGGAGAGAGTATATGCTGAATATTATCAAACAAGAATAATCATAATTTTATATAATTGTTTATTCAGCTAGTTAATCAATTGAGTAAGGTAAGGGTACTGTCATGTTAAGATTTTGCATTATAGCATTTGTTTTAGTGGAGCTAAAGAGTTTCACAAAAGTATTTCTGAGATTACTTGAATTTATGGTCGTCACTTGATTTATAAAATATGAGTTATTCTTTTATTCTTATTTGTATTGGTTACGTTGGTCATACATGAATAAAGTTAATGTATCTTGCTATGGCGAACCCACATTAAAGTTACCCATGTACTAGCAAGTGTTTTAATCATGGCATGGCAAGATGACTTAAAACTTTTCAAGAAGGAATGTAACACTCATTTTTTTCAAATGTAACACTTTTTTTCACCCAAAATTAACATATGATTGACAACTAAAACTAATGTTACATTTTATAAAAAATGAATGTAACATTTTTTTTCTCAATTGTAACAGTTTATATTCTTAAATGTAACATTTTATATGAAATGTAACAATATTTTATTGAGAAAGTAACAATTGGAATGCAAACCCATTTTTTTTTGTTGTAAAAAACTGCTGTTACATTTAACAGTTTTCGTGTTACATTTTGAAGATGAATTTGTTACTTTTATCAGAACAGAGTGTTACATCTTAGCTGAAGGAGCAGCTCAAACTTTTTATGTGTAAAAAATTATATATATTTTTTTAAAAAAATATCAAACCATATCATGACCTATGTAGTTTTATTCGTCTCGTCGAGACGAACACAATGGTATTTTTAAATTTTTTTTCTGAGTTATAAATCTCAAGATATAGCATTTTAAAGTTATTGGAGGTTTTTTTTTTTAAAAAAATGACACGTGTCGCGCTGGGAGTGGAAGAGGAGCTGGCGGGCGGGCTGCTCCATGATCCATGCCCGCCGCACCTTGTACAACGGATGCATTGAAGAATTTGTCTTAAATGACATAAAAAATTCTTTAGTGAAATCTCAATATTTTGTAAGAATTAAACAAAAAAATGATAAAAAACGAATAAATAGCCAAATATACCGTGACTATGTAGTGATTGGTCCGTCTGGAGGATAAGTGCAGTTTGACCTTTAAAGTTTAGAAGCTTAATCTTGTGCTCTCTCTATCCCGAAATAAATGTCGCCTTTTTTCGGACGTTAGTACGAAGGAACTTTGAGCAAAAAATTAAGGTTGATTTAATAATCTTAATAAAATTGTAAAACTTGTTATTGATATACCAATATAAATATCATCAATAATAATTTTTTAATTTTCATCAGAATGGTTACATTAATTTAAATTATTGCTCAAAGTTCTTTCGTACAAACATCTGAAAAATGACGACATTTATTCCGGGACAAAGGTAGTATCATTTATTAAAATTCTCCAAGTTAATGTGGGATATATGAAACTTCAACATGAATTTAAAATTTTAGAGGGACATGGTCAAATTATACAGGTAAACAAAAACTTAGCTAAATGGGAGTAAGGCTTCGTTTGTTTTCTCTATTCAGCTCTGAATCAGAGCTTTACCTCTGACCGTGTCAGATGTTTTAGTATTAAGTCTGTTTGGTTTTCTTTTAGGTTCAGATCTGTAGGCTTCTGAAAAGCCACTTAATGTTCAGACCTAAAATGAAGTTTGAAGGAATAAGTGGTTCATCTGCAAATTCACTTGACGAAAATACCCACATTATAACTCTTTATTTCCAACCCTACCCCTCTCAGTTTTCTCCTCTTTTCATTTGTTCTCTATTCCCTCTTTCCATCGCCATGACCGTCGCTCTCGCCTTCCTTCCTCTACCGTCGTTGATAAAATGAGATGGAGCCGCCGGCGTGTCGACGAGAAGATTGTCCTCTCCTCCTCCCCCTTCCTCGGGCCATTTAATTCACTTTTCTCCCTTCCTATCCCTTTCATGGCGTCTGACCGCCTCCCTTGAAATCAATCATTTTTTCATTTATTTTCTCTGAAGTTTCAAGAAACTTTGTTGATTCTGGGTTCGATTTTAATAAATTGAGGTTCGATTCTTGTAATGTTAGATTTTGTTTGGGAAAATTGGGTTTAATTTAGGAATATATTTGCAGATTATTGTGGTTTATTTGCTAAAGCCGAAAATGTTCTTGATTTCATGGTGAATGACCTGGTGTTGCTCTTGACTGTTGGACATGAAATAGGTGGCAGTGTTAGGGATATGGTCATGGAAATGGGTTAAGCAGATTGAGTTGGGTTTAGCGTGTGGTGGAGGATGTGTTGGAAGAGGAGAGAAATAGTCATTTTTTTATATTTTTGTTTTTGTGTTATTCTGTTAAACTCACTATTTTGAAGGTTAGAATAGGAATCGAAATATATTTATACTAATTCAGACCGTTCATTCAGTCAAATAATCAAACAGTTTCAAAAATATTTAATTCAGACTTCAGATGTTGCCTCTTATTAATTCAGTCAATTTCAGACTTGAATTCAGATTTCAAGACTTAACACTTAAAAAAACAAACACCACCTAATAATATTATATGATGGAATCTATTTTTTGCAATAAAGTTCAGGAGAAAATTGATAAAATTTATGATTTAGTGGAAAAATATCACTCTTTTTTAAGGTTATTAAAAATATACTGAAAATTGTATAATATATGTAGCTCAGCCACTAAATTCGGTTGCTATAGGTTGTAGGCTATAGGCTATATCTCATAATTTTTAATTAGTGTATCACTACTTGAATATACTCATAAATAGAAAATGTGATAAATAAAGATACTTAATGAAAGTAAAAAGGGGAAAAGCATATCCAAAAGTAGGGATGATCTCCACCCATTATTTCCTTTTCCTTTTGCTTTGGATAAATTAACCCAAACATAGTATTTGAACATTGAATGAACAAAGTGGAGCATGCCACCTTATATTATGTGCTTGCTGCCTGGAGTACATTATAACAAGTCCTTGAAATATCACAAGGTAACAAATGATGCCCCGTAAATCTTTCTAATTGACAAATGACCACCATTACAAAATGATATTGTCAATTAACTAGTTAAACGTTACTGGGGATATCCAATTTAAGTGTGTGAGTATCACAAGTAAATAGGACATATAAAAAAGAATAAAAGTTAGATATTTTAAGAAAGTGAGACTTATCAATAGGACATCTAAAAAAAAATATTGATGCAAGTTGCGATGGATGGAGAGTATATATTTATGTAAATTATGTAGTTGCTGGGATTGGAGTCCTAAACATAAGGGGAAGCAAAGGGGGAAAAGTAGTCTAAGTCAAAGGGGTGGAAGAGTCGAAGAGGAGTTCGAAAAGGAAACAACAGCCGGAGGAGTGGGCGACCACATAGGGAGGGGCTGGGCGACCGCCCAAGCTATCAGAGATGGACAGGCCTTAAACTGGAGAAGAGGGCGGACGTACACGTGGAAGTGGGCGACCGCACACTCCTTCCTGGCCAGATCTGGTTTCCTGATTTATTTCCTACTAGCGGGTAACCCGTGCTTTGCACGGGAAACCAATACTATGTCTTAAAAAATATTTTAACTATAGTTAACTAATATAGTAATCATCATTTTAACTAATACTATTAATAATAAAAATTAATCTATATGATTACTATTATTATAATAACTATTATAATTAATTAATACCATTGATAGTAATAGTTAATATATATATTAATAGCAATGATTAGTCTATATAATAATAATTATTAATATAATTATTATAATTAAATAATATTATTAACATTAATATTTAATTGATATAGTAACTATTATTATTAATTAATATTAAAAATTAATAATCTAACTTATATAATAACTATTATAATTAACTAATACTAATAATAGTAATAGTTAATGTATGTAGCCTATATATTATAGTTAACCAATACTATTAATAGTAAAAAATAATTTATAAAGTAACTATTATGGTTAACTAATACTATTAATAGTGATAATTAACTATATAGTAACTATTATAGTTAAATAGTACTATTAATAGTAATAGTTAACTAATATAGTAACTATTATAGTTAACTAATTCTATTAATAGTAATATTTAACTTGTATTGTAACTAATATTGTTAACTAATACTATTAATAGTAATAGTTAACTAATATAGTTAACTATAATAGTAACTATTACTAATAAGAGTAATAGTTAACTATAATGGTTAACTATTATAGTTAACTATTACTAATAATAGTAATAGTTACTATAATAGTTAACTATTATAGTTACCCTTTTTAGTAACTATTATTATTAGCTAATGGTATTAGCTAATGAAAAGAAAATGAAAAGTCACTTAATTATTAGTATGTTGTTGATGTGGCTTCTCCAAATGCAAGCTTTATCCATTGTTTGTCCACATGTCAATACCATAGCTCTTTTGGCCAACTTTAATATATATATATATATAGATTTTGATTGTATATCTTCCAAATAGACTTAGGACTTGCTTGTATACCTATATAAGCATAATTTCATCTAGAATATTGTGTACCCAAAAGGAGAGAGTTAGGATATCAAAAGAGAGCACAAAATAGTGTCTAGGAGGGGGTCGGGGGCCTAGGAGAGCCATGAGGGGCGATCCTACAATCCGGCCATGATCATATTTGTGCGTTCTTGGGGGAGAGATAATAATATGTAGGAGAGGGTTGTTCATTGGAGAGTATAGATCTGTGTGAGTGTATGTGTAAATTATAACAATCAACATATTATTATAGTGATATCCTAGCTTGGGGCCTCCGGATGTAGCCACAGGGGGTGGTGAACCGGGTTAACAAATCATGGTGTTCTTGTTCTTTCATATTATTATTTCATGTGTTGATTATTTTCTCCATGTTAATGACTGCTAGTGTGGGCTAGTGGATGCGGCGATCCCCCCAATTCCTTAATAACTGGTATCAAGAGCTTTGGTTTGAGATCTAGGAGAGATCCAAGGTGAAGAAAAGAGACAACAGATTTTCGTGCAGCGCACATGCAGAATTCATGCAATGCACATGCAGGCTTGGTGCAGCGCATGTGCAGATTTCGTGCAGTGCAGATTCTTCATGTGGAAGACGTGCAGGGTAAATCTGAGAGATGCTAGGGTTTATGGTTGAAACAAGACACGTGCCAAATAGGTCAACGATCGTGCGGAAGATCAGAAAGTCCGAATAGTTCGTTTGTTTCTTATGAGATCTGCAGAGATTCGAGGTGGGATTTGGAGATGCAGAGATCAAGATGGATCGGAGGTGTTCAAGGGATCTTGGGGCAGTCAAGGTGGTTGGAGAAAATATGAAAGAAGAGGAGGAGATTGCATCAAGCACTTGCTTAAGCAACCGACGATGCAAAGGTGAGTGGTATAAGCCGGTTAGACCACGTGGGAAGAGGAGGACTTCTCGTAAACGACGGATGGGGGTAAGGAGGATGTTGTTGTTGATGTTGTATGCTCTCTAGGCACGTTATTTGAACGATTAATGTTATCACTTGCTTATGCTTTAATAAAGATATTAAATGTTTGATTATTATATATTTTGCATGTTTATTATAATAATCTCCGTCCCTGATAATTATGATTAATTATTAGTATAAGTTTAATAGATAATCATATGATGATTATGTGTATGTGATACTGTTGGGTATGCTTATTATAATCCACTCCTATTACCTTAATTTGATTGATCCCATAACCTTATCTTACTCTTTGTGGACTTTAGGATATATTGTAAGAAGTACTTGTACTTCATTTAGAATAGTCCACTTTATAGTTGAATGGGCTTAGCAGATTAGGACCCTCAATTTTTCTAAGTCTGGAGATATGAGGTAAGGCCCAAGCCTACCGCAAGTAACCTACCGCATGGTATGTCTACCGCGTAGCCTATGTCTGCCGCATGACCAAGGTTACCTCATGCCGTCTACCTTGCCGCATGATGTCTACCGCATGTCTCATCCTACTGTCATCGTAGTACAGTTGGACCACCATGACTCTGCAACAAAAGGACAACTCAGACTGAGCTCCAATTAGAAATCAACAGCTCATTGTCCTCCAAACTTGCCCTCCAAGAATTCAAACGGCTAGTTTCTCCATCAAGGCTGTAAATAGACCATGAGTTCTTCATTGAAGACACGCTGAGATTCTAAGAGAAAAATTGCTGTTGAAATTCTTGGTGATTGAAGATCATACTCAATATTTCCAGAATCCTTCGAATCTTTAAGCACTCAACCTTCAAGTCTTCAACAAGTCTCCAGCAACCTTCAAAGATCAAATCTCAAGCCTCATCACACAAGTTTCACTGCGCTCTAAAATCATATAGATTCCAAAGAGCTTTTGATTCTTACACACACTCACCCCGATTCATCAATCACATAGATTGAATCATTAGGGATACACTGGTCTAAGTCTAGGATAGTTCTTCATAGAAATAGGTGTTGATTCAAATACTTCATCTCTGTAATCTGTACTCAAGTGAATCTAATATATACCTCATTCAAAATCCAAGACTGACCATCTTAGTAAAGGACGTAGATCTTTTAACAGATCGAACCTTTCCAAATCATTGTGTTCTTTACTTACTGCTCTTTTCATTTCTGCAAATTTACTTTAAGTCTTGTTCATCTTGTTATTATTGTTCATATTAATCTCGTTTTTCTTTTAGTGTTTCTTTCAGATTTAGGAACAATTGTGAATTGTGGTTGTTTGTTTACCTTATTGCCTTAGCTAAAATCTGACTAACTAATCATTTGCCAAAAATCTCTAAGACACAAGTTTTCAAACTCTCAACCTACCTCACTCAAACCTACCGCATATCAACTGACCGCACTCTCACCGACCGCACTCTTAACCTGCCGCACATTTTACCTACCGCATTGAACTTATCTAAAACAACTCTAAACTTATTTCAACGAAAACTTCCGCTGTGCATTTTATACTTGACCGCGTGGTATTTCATCTAACGCAAAATTCAAGTGTAAGCATAAAGGTTGAATTTTGAAAAAGGGTTAGAATTTTTAATAGGCTATTCACCCCCCCTCTAGCCTCTTTTCATACCCTTGTTGTGTCTCTGGGACCTACAAGTGGTATCAGAGCAAACACCTTTATAAAACTTCTATTTTTCAAGCTTAATAGCTTGGGTGCCGATTCAAAATGGCAAGTCAGAAAACTATGGCAACGGTTAACTTCACTCACGTTCCAGCGCTCGACGAAGATAATTTTGACGTATGGAAGCACAGCATTCTAACTCAGTTCTACTCTATGGACGAGCAACTTGGTGATTGTCTTACCATTGGACCATACTTCCCAATGAAAGCTAACCCGAATCCAGAAACCAATGCAGACATACCATCAATCAAGAAACCAAAAGCTGAATGGACCGATGAAGAGAAAAGACTTGTTGGAATGGATGTGAAAGCAAAGAGCATACTCCTAAGTACTTTGAGTACGTCTCAACGTCGACAAATCATGGAATGTGCAACAGCTAAAGAACTTTGGGATGCAATTGAAGATTACATCGAAGGAGATCAAGCTTGCAAGGAAAGCAAAAAGTTTGCAATCCAAAGAAGATTCAACAACTTTGCTAAGATCCCCGGTGAATCACTAAGAGCCACTTATGATCGTTATTGTGAGATCGTGAGTACTTATACAGCACTCGGAAAGAAGCTTACCAAGAAAGAAATCAATGTTAATTTTCTCGCTGCTCTTGGTTCTCAATATCTTCACAAAGGAAACACTCTTGAAGATACCAAGCTTCTAGATGATATGTCACTCAGAAGCCTCTATGACAACCTCAAAGTTTTTGATATCAAGCTCCATAACATTGAAGAAATGGAAGGAAAAACTAAGAGTTTATCGTTGGTCGCTCAAAAGGAAGAAGTGATCGAGGAAGAAGATCCAAAAATCTCCACATCAGAATTGCTTGATATGGATGATGATGATTTTGCTATGTTCGTGAAAAGATTCCAAAAGTTCAGAAAGACAGCAAGACCCGGATCAACAAGCAAAGCTCCAACAAGGTTTTCAAGGAGCAGCCCTTCAAAGAAGAAAGAGAACTTTAACTTCTCCAAGAAGAAAGAAGATCTTGTTTGTTTTAATTGCAGGAAACCAGGTCACTTCGCATCAGAATGTCCAATTCCCAAGTACGAGTATATGAAGAAGAAAAGTAACTTTACTCCAAGGTATTCAAAGCAAAAGGGAATGATGGCTGAAGAAGACTCTACCTCAAAAGAGTTAGCTACTTGGATAGAGCCAGACTCTGATGTAAGCGATGAGGATTCTGAAGAAGGTAACATCTGTTTGGTCGTTCAGTCCGATGATGAGGATGATAATGAAAGTCGTCGCTCACCAAATGCAAAACCTAAACGGATAAGTTATACGGCCGATGAACTTGCTGAAAAAGGATTCCTAACTCCGGTTCAAAAGAATGGTGATCTTCTATTTTCAAGATGTGATGTGAGTGCAGCAAAGAAAGCTCTACTAAATCCCAAAGTGAAGGAAGTTCTGTCTACCACACCTCAAGTCAAGTTTGACATTTCCCCAGATGAACAAGAGAAGATGTTCATGAAAGCTGAACAGGTAATTAGTAAGTTTTCTGGCATGAAGGAAGCTTTAGCACTTTCAACTGAAGAAATTTCCCAGCTTAAGACGGAGAAATCTCTACTAAGATCTGAACTCACCCTCCTTAAGGAGCAGATCAAGAGCATGACTCCTCTTACTGATCGAAACCGTTTCTTAGAAGAACAAAATGCTATATTTAAAGCTAAAAACGATGAATTGGTTGCTGAGATAAATGACCTTAAAAGGATTACTAATGAGTGGACCAATTCACGTGTCACTATGGAACAAATCTTAGAATCCCAAAAGTCTAGTGGTGATAAGGAAGGCTTGGGATTTCAAACTAGTGACAACTTTAAATGTGTATCTTGTTGTGAAAGAGATGAGAAATTTACCCAGCAAACTTTGGAAGGGTCGAAGGCTAAACATCATGTTTCAAAGGGTGTAGGACAAGAACCAAAGAAGAAACTAGAGTTCAACTATGTCTACCCTAAGAAACAAAATGGCAAGGCAAAGTTGAAAGGTATTGCCATGGATGAACCTACCGCAGAGGCTTCCTCTAGCAAGGTAGATGGTTCTCCCTACCGCGTGATCTTGCCGCGAGGTCAATCGACCACACCTAGGAAGCTGGCAACCGCATCCTGGAAGCCGGCGACCGCAAGTGGCGGCAAGGCAGCAAAGTTCAAGAGGATGAACTTTGTTAAGGAGACCTCATCCATACCAGTAAACAAGGCTGGTGAATGTCTTTTAAGATTTACACCAAATCCCAGAAGGCTTAAACCCCCTTATGTGAGGCAAGTGTGGGTTGTTAAAAGTTGCTAACCCTTTGGACCCAAAATAATAAAAGGGGACCTTGTTCTTAAATGTTTATTTTATAGGTCCTCTGCTTAATGTCTGGACATTCCAAGGATAAATCAAGTTTATGGTATCTCGATAGTGGCTGTTCAAGGCACATGACCGGAGATATCAACTTATTGGAAGATGTCCGCGAAGAGAAAGGTCCATCAGTAACCTTCGGAGATAATAACAAAGGAAAGACTGTAGGATATTGAGTTATTCGTAAAGGAAAAATCACCATCCAAGAAGTCTCTCTAGTTATTGGACTACAACATAATCTACTCTCAATATCTCAGTTCTGCGACAAAGGATTGCAATGCCACTTTACCTCAAATTTCTGTCTCATCAAGGATGGCATATCCGGCGTCACTTTGCTCAAAGGGATTCGTAAGAAAAATGTGTATGTTGTTGATTTTAATTCATCTTGCATTTCTTCTAATCTCTGTTTTGTAGCAAAGAATGTTAGTGAGAATAGTTGGCTGTGGCATAAAAGACTAAGTCACTTAAACTTCAAGTATCTCTCCAAGATTGGTAGAGAGAATATAGTTCGTGGTCTACCCAAAGTAGCTGATCACCACGATGAGAAGTGCACAGCATGTCAACTTGGCAAACAACCAAAAGCGTCTTTCTCCAGCAAGACGACACCCTCAACTTCTAGATGTTTGCAACTACTCCATATGGACTTGTTTGGACCTGTTACTACCGCAAGTATTGGTGGAAATAGATATACCTTAGTTGTGGTAGATGACTACTCAAGATATACGTGGGTCGAGATGATGATCTCCAAAGATGATTGTTATGACATTTTGACCGCACTCTTTAGACAGCTCCAAACACAGAAAGAAGATGACATCGTTAGTGTTCGATCCGACAACGGTACAGAATTCAAGAACATCGATGTTGCTCAGTACTGTGATGATCATGGTATTGACCACAACTTCTCTGCTGCTGGAGTTCCACAACAGAACAGTGTAGTGGAAAGAAAGAATAGAACGTTGATAGAGGCTGGAAAGACAATGATTGCTGAAGCAAAGCTACCTCAATATTTTTGGGCTAAAGCAATCAACACATCATGTTTCACTCAGAATAGATCCCTCATCAACAAGACCTACAACAAAACTCCTTATGAACTTTGGAGAGGAAGAACTCCCAACATAGCATACTTCAAGATATTTGGATGCAAATGCTTCATACTCTACAACGGTAAAGAACATCGAGGTAAATTTGCTCCTAAGGCCGATGAAGGTATATTTATTGGGTATGCTAAACACTCAAAAGCTTTTCGCGTATTTAATAAAACCACTCTTAAGATAGTAGAATCTGTCCATGTTACATTTGACGAACATTCTCTCCTTGAGCCACATATGGCTCCAAATATTGCTGATGATTTTGTTGAGATAAATGAGACAGGTACAACTCGACCGCAAAATCCATCAACAAAAGGAAATCCATCTACCTCAACTGCACCTCCATCTACCTCATATGAAGCATCAGAAGCTACCACATTTTCTGCCACCTCAAATGGAGCTGAAGTTGAAACACCCATAAATGTTGAAGAACCTATCCCTTAAATCACTTATGATTGGGATGGCTCAAATGATGTACCACTAGAAGATTTACAACCATCATCAACTCAACCAGACATACCTCAAGAAGTTCGTGAGGTCAGAGATCACCCAATTCAGAATATCATTGGTGATTTGCATTCTGGTGTTAGAACAAGAAGATCAAACTATGATGCACTTACAGCATTCATATCTTAAGTTGAACCCAAGAAAGTTAATGAAGCACTCCAAGACTCAAGTTGGGTTGTTGCCATGCAAGAAGAGCTCAACCAATTTGAAAGATGTAAAGTTTGGACCTTAGTTCCAAGGCCACAAGATCAAGGAGTGATTGGTACAAAGTGGGTGTTCCGAAACAAGATGGATGAGAATGGAAGCATCACAAGAAACAAAGCTAGGTTGGTTGCACAAGGCTATAGACAAGAAGAAGGCATTAATTACGACGAAACATTTGCCCCCGTTGCGAGACTCGAAGCTATAAGAATATTCTTGGCTTATGCCTCTTACAAAAGATTCAAGCTATATCAAATAGATGTGAAGAGTGCATTCCTCAACGGTGAACTTCAAGAAACAGTCTTTGTTGCTCAACCGCCCGGATTCGAAGATCCCAAATTTCCAAATCATGTCTACAAACTCCGTAAAGCTTTGTATGGACTCAAACAAGTTCCACGAGCATGGTATGATACTCTATCTAAATTTCTCCTTGAAAAGGGATTCAAGCGTGGTAAGATTGACACAACTTTATTCATTGCTAAATATAATGATCATACTTTACTTGTCCAAATATATGTAGATGATATTATTTTTGGTTCTACTAATGAATTGTTGTGTAAGCGATTTGAGAAACTTATGAAAAGAAAATTTGAGATGAGCATGATGGGATAATTAACATTCTTCCTTGGGCTACAAATTAAACAATGTGCTGAAGGCATCTTCCTCAACCAAGCTAAGTACACAAGAGATCTCATCAAGAAATTTGGACTTGAAAATGCAAAGGCATACGACACTCCCATGGCTACTGGTAACAAGCTAGATAAAGACTTGAAAGGTAAGAAGGTTGATCAAACCTTGTATCGAGGTATGATTGGCTCTCTTCTATACTTAACTGCTAGTAGACCAGATATCATGTTTAGTGTTTGCGTTTGTGCTCGTTATCAAGCTGATCCTAGAGAAGCACATCTTAATGCTGTTAAACGTATTATTCGATATCTATCTGGGACTATTAACCTTGGACTTTGGTACTCTAAAGATTCAACTTTTGATCTTATAGGTTACTCAGATGCAGATTATGCAGCATGTACCATCGACAGGAAAAGCACGAGTGGAACTTGTCATTTCCTTAGAAATCGACTAGTTTCATGGGCAAGCAAGAAACAAGCCTCAGTCTCTGTATCTACCACAGAAGCTGAATATATAGCTGCTGGAAGCTGCTGCTGCCAAGTGCTGTGGATGAAGCAACAATTGGTTGACTACGGAATCAAAGAAGAAAATTGTCCAATCTTTTGTGACAATACATTTACCATTGCTGTCTCCAACAACCCTGTCATGCATTCCAAGACCAAACATATTGATATCAAATACCACTTTCTCAAGGATCATGTGGAAAAAGGTAATATCCATCTAGAGTATGTGAGTACTGATGATCAAATTGCAGATATTCTCACCAAGGCTCTCGATTCCAAGAGATTTAGGTATTTAAGAGGAGAAATGGGTATGCTAGAACTCTAACTCAAACTTGTCCATATAATTTCTTGTACTAATGAATTTTGTCCAAAAGTTCAAAATCAAGTTAGGTCCACGGCAGACCAACTCTCGGTCAAGCATATGACACAAGCCTCTAAATTCACTTGACCGCAACTCATATCTGCCGCATCAACTATGCTGCCGCATATACTAGAAGTTAAGAACAAGCAAGGTAAGACCTCACCGACCTCACGTGTCACGGTCGATCTTCAAGTTACCGCATTCAAAGGCCCCAGGTAAGTCTTTCTAACTTAGAGATATCTAGGTTGCTTAGATCTAATCTACCTCAAGGGTATTAAGGTAATTTCCACTTTTCCCTCGCTTTATTTAATTCAAATATTTTGGAGAATTAAACTTTCATTTAATTTTTATTCCTTAATTATTTATTGAGCCGTCATTGCCTATTCTGATTTGACACCTAGTCACCTTGCATTTAATGAGAATAGACAACCCTATGTCATGTCAGCACTTTTTGCAAAAAAAAAACCCTCCATATTCCCATCACTCTGACCTCTGCAAACCACCCTCCACCTCAAACCGCTCCACTTCCTTCTTATACTCCACCACTCTACCCTTCTTACTTTTTCAGAAAATCACTCTCTCTCTCTAATCTCTCTCTAAAAACATCTCTCTCTAAACCGCCAGTCTCTCACAAATTTTCTCTATATAATGACTTCAAAACCTCTAAACAAGAAATCCTCTAAATCTGCTGCATCGGGAGACGACTATCCAAGTTCTATTCCATCTCAATCCACTCCTCCAGTCGTCATTATGGTATGGATTCTCATTTTTTGTTCTTGGTGGGTTTCTCTAAAAACCCCTCATATTCTCGGTACATCTTTGAAATTTCTTGTGTTTTTGATGTTAAAATCCTTAGTTAGGAGGGTATTGTTGTCCTAAATCATCTTTGTCACACTTTTCAATGGACTCAATCTCGATTTCGTATTGTTTTTACCCAACTGGGTTTATAAATTTTCGGCATTCATATTTCTCCCCTTTCAATTTTCTGTGTTTAATGACGATTGTTTCATGAAATTGATATGATATTAAGACTTTACATGCATTTCCGATTATATCTATGTAATTTTCGTTCATTTTTTTATTTTTTTTCTGGAAATCAGGATTATCGTGTGTATGGTGTTCTTCGTGTTGTTTTTCATGTTCTTGGATAATTTTTCTTTTTGATCCATTTTGATTCTCTATTTCATAATTTTCATGTTTATGCACTATTCACCTTTTGATCTATTTCAGTGCAACACTTTTATGTTTACGGTAGTCTTACCTTATCATACTTACCGCATTGGTAACTTACCGTGTCTCACTTGACCGTCCCTCCCTTACCGCATTCTTTTGTCAAGTGACCGCACAACTTACCTCAATTCTAAACTATGACCTCGGTTTCATTGCAGGACTTAAACCATTTTATTCTAGGCATTACATTGGATCTTGATGATCTCAAGAAAGATGCTATCGGCTGCAACATCTTGGGCCGGTTGAAAAAGTCTAGATTTCTACCGTTCTTTACGCTTAATCAAGACTTCCACCTACCGGCGTTCGTGGATGAGTTCTTTAGCTCTGCGGTTGAAATGGAAAATTCTGAGGAACCTGACTCTCATCCCAAATTTTTAAAAGCCTCCGTCATGGGAATTCCATTATCCTTTGATGCCAGTGACGTAGCCCATGCCTTGGGCATTAAATTGGATAGAGACGGACCTGATGCATTTTCTAAAGAGGAATCACTTGCTCTTGCTAAAAAGCTTGCTGGAACAACTGACATTCTGAAAATTTAAAGGAAAGATGTAGGCGAGATCATGTATCACATAGGTCATCTAGTGGATCATGCGCTATTGTGCAAAACAGGAAATCACGCTAATTTCAATCATACTCATTGGATGATATGTGCTGCGATTTACCTTGGAAAACGGTTGGATTGGGGACAGATTATCTATGATGTGTTAAAAGCAAATATCCTTTCTTATAAGGATGCGGCTGATGAGAATGAGACTAAGTACCGTACCAACAGCCGTCTGATCTCTTACCTAATGAGTCTCACCCTCCGTATCAGGGTTTTGTATGAGCATAATTCAAACTACAAGGTATTCATCCCTACCACCAAAGATTTCTGCCGTAGATCCATGCGTTCAAACTACCGCAACAATTTTGGTGATGCACTATACAGATCTTATCTTCTCAATGATCCTGTCGAGGAGTATTTACCTCCTAAGTATACCAAGCGTGGTCTGCTAAACTTGGGTGATAATATCTTGACTGATGCCGATGCTTCCGCGTTTGAAAAGGAGCGTAAGAAAGCTGCCGCTCTAAAGGCCAAAGCAAAAGGAGTTGCAATCTCTCCACCTCCTCCCTCTGTGAAAGGGAAAGAAAAAATCGTTCATGTGGAGCAAGTCAGAAAATCCAAACCAGTTTCACAAGGCATCAAGATTTCATCTGTTGAAGCTCCTGCCGTATCTATGAAGTCTACCAAACCCTCAAAAACAAAGGTAATCCCTACCGCACCATCAAGATCTCCATCTAAATCTCTCTCACCTCCTCCAAAATCGAAACATTCCAAGCCTCCTTCTTCTGCCCCAAAGCAACATTATGTTGTCCCTCAACCTACCGTACCTTCCTCCAAATCTAAATCACTCTCTTCCAAACATGCACCTAGTTAGGGGGAGAGACAGGTTGGGAAGGTTGAGAAATTCAAGAAGAGGTCTCACACTCCTAGTCCCATCAAAATCACTAAAAAGGCGAAGGTCACCAAACAACCTTCCCTCGAAGTCCATTCTCCAGTCTTTGCTTCTGATGAGGATATTACGGTAGCTCCTCCAAAGATTTCGAAAAACTTTGTGTTGGATGCTCAACTAGATGACATGGAAGAAGTCTATCGATCCGAGGACAATGATAGTTCTGCCGCAGATGAAAGTGAGAAGACTGATGATGAGGATGTTGATGATAACTCTGAGGCTAATGATGCCGCACCTCCAACCAAACCTATTGACAAAGGTTTGGTTGATGAAAGCTCAGAAGATGAGGAGAAGGCAAGTTCCACTGAAAGTGATAAGTCCACAGGTGGTAAAGCTATGGATGTTGAAGACATTGATAATGTTAAAGAAGTTGCTCTTGAAAAGTTAAGTACTTTTGTTGAAATTGAAGATGTTGATGATGAAACCGTGCCTTCTAAGGCTGATGAGCCTACCTCCAAAGACATGGCGACCATCCTTCCTACGGCAGCTCCTGAACCTGCCGTGCCAACCCCTTCGACCGCACAACCTGAGGCTGCCACATCATCCACTGCTGAACTCCTTGCCGCAGTTAAACTTTTGACTCAGATGCAGGCAGACACCCAGTCACAGGTTGAATCTTTGGTGTCTAGTATAGTGGCACTTCGAGAGGAGGTTATTGAATTGAAGACTGATCAGGCCGCTTTAAAGCAAGATGTTACCGCACTTCCCTCCGAAATGATTTCGACCATTAAGGGGGAGAGTATTGTGTTAACAAAGGCTGTGGAAGACATTCTTGATGGAACAACTAGCAGTTCTACCGCACATCCTCCGCCATCTGACGCAGATGCTCCTCCCTCAGACCTAACACTTGCTGCATTGAATGAAGGTCTCAGAAAGCAAAATGAGTTCATCAGCAATAGTGTTGTTAGAGGTGTTGAGGGAGCAAGCAAAGAATTGTCCAAGGCAATGAATCATGATAAGCTAGAAATGGTGAAAGAGCTTGAGAAGATGCAGAAGTGGATCAAGGAGGAGATTATTGTACATTCCAATGCCGCACTTATGTCCGTCGCTGACAAGTTCACTCCCAAAATTGCGGCTATGACCGAAGCCATGAAAGTTCAAACCAACCGCATTGAGATCAACAATGTAAGGATTGAAATCCAGTCTACCCGGATTGATCTTCTTTCCAGCAGAGTTAATACGGCTTTAGCTCGTCTTATCCGCGCAGACAATCAAGCTGGAAATCAGCTAACTCAGGAAGGTCACGGCAACATTCAAGCTAGAGGTGAGGAAGAGGAAGAAGAAGATGGAGTCACTGCTCCAGTCATGATTCCAGGATTAAATATCCCAGCCTATCGCTTTCCTCTTGCCGCAAAATTCATTGAGGACCTTATCGACATTGACCGCATTTGATCTGACCGCATGTGGTCATGAAAACTTGGTGTTTAAAACAATTCTACTTTTCTGTTTTTATTTTGGGTTTGTAACTTAAAACAATATTTCTCTTTTGTGATTTTACTCCTATGCTTTAAATGATTATTGTTTTGGATTATGTTGTTATTGTGCTTGATGCATTTCTGTTCTTCAGTATTCACTTATTTTGAAATGCTTCAAATATTATTTCTATCTTCTAGAATTAGTAATTTTGTTTTTCTTTTTAGGATGATAGAAATCTATGACATTGGCTTAGAGTGTGCATTGACTTGGGACATGATATTAATAAAAATTTTATTCTTAAAAACATGTTTTTACCAAGTACAATGAATTAGCCTTTGTTATAGTGTGTAATGGTCTCAATCAAATACGGGGAGATTGTTGGGTATGCTTATTATAATCCACTCCTATTACCTTAATTTGATTGATCCCATTACCTTATCTTACTCTTTGTGGACTTTAGGATATATTGTAAGAAGTACTTGTACTTCATTTAGAATAGTCCACTTTATAGTTGAATAGGCTTAGCAGATTAGGACCCTCAATTTTTCTAAGTCTGGAGATATGAGGTAAGGCCCAAGCCTACCGCAAGCAACCTACCGCATGGTATGTCTACCGCGTAGCCTATGCCTGCCGCATGACCAAGGTTACCTCATGCCGTCTACCTTGCCGCATGATGTCTACCGCATGTCTCATCCTACCGCATGAAACCTTGGTTGAAGAAAACTCAAGTTGGTTCAAACTTAACCATGGTCACTCTTATGTACTTACCTTGGTTAGTTTTGAACGTTGCAAATTCAAATTTCAAATTTGAATACAACTGTCATCGTAGTACAGTTGGACCACCATGACTCTGCAACAAAATGACAACTCAGACCGAGCTCCAATTAGAAATCAACAGCTCACTGTCCTCCAAACTTGCCCTCCAACAATTCAAACGGCTAGTTTCTCCATCAAGGCTATAAATAGACCTTGAGTTCTTCATTGAAGATACGATGAGATTCTAAGAGAGAAATTGCTATTGAAATTCTTGGTGATTGAAGATCATACTCAAGATTTCCAGAATCCTTCGAATCTTCAAGCACTCAACCTTCAAGTCTTCAACAAGTCTCCAGCAACCTTCAAAGATCAAATCTCAAGCCTCATCACACAAGTTTCATTGCGCTCTAAAATCATATAGATTCCAAAGAGATTTTGATTCTTACACACACTCACCCCGATTGATCAATCACATAGATTGAATCATTAGGGATACACTGGTCTAAGTCTAGGATAGTTCTTCATAGAAATAGGTGTTGATTCAAATACTTCATCTCTGTAATCTGTACTCAAGTGAATCTAATATATACCTCATTCAAAATCCAAGACTGGCCATCTTAGTAAAGGACGTAGATCTTTTAACAGATCGAACCTTTCCAAATCATTGTGTTCTTTACTTACTGCTCTTTTCATTTCTGAAAATTTACTTTAAGTCTTGTTCATCTTGTTATTATTGTTCATATTAATCTCGTTTGTCTTTTAGTGTTTGATCTTTCAGATTTAGGAACAATTGTGAATTGTGGTTGTTTGTTTACCTCATTGCCTTAGCTAAAATCTGATTAACTAATCATTTGCCAAAAATCTCTAAGACACAAGTTTTCAAACTCTCAACCTACCTCACTCAAACCTACCGCATATCAACTGACCGCACTCTCACCGACCGCACTCTTAACCTACCGCACATTTTGCCTACCGCATTGAACTTATCTAAAACAACTCTAAACTTGTTTCAACGAAAACTTCTGCTGTGCATTTTATACTTGACCGCGTGGTATTTCATCTACCGCAAAATTCAAGTGTAAGCATAAAGGTTGAATTTTGAAAAAGGGTTGGAATTTTTAATAGGCTATTCACCCCCCCCTCTAGCCTCTTTTCATACCCTTGTTGTGTCTCTGGGACCAACAGATACAGTTAGACTTATGGGTATTTGTTGGAGAACAAATACTGGACTGACCCCTATGAGATTTATGTCATGGTCATAATGTCATAATTAAGTCTCATATAGTTATATCACTGGAATCTCTAGACCTGAGGTTATCACAGTCTTCCACTTGATGAACATTACGTTTGACATATTCAAACGTTACCTCTAATCGGGTAGCTATAAAGAATATGATTGGCGTAATCAGAATCATGTAGGGAAGAATAATAAGCCAAGATGGGATTTGTTCCTCGTCAAGAGAGATGTCAAGCTTTGGCCACTCGATGAATGGTATTGATGAAATTCATGACCATGCTCAAATGAAATTGATTGGATCAATGTAATTTGTATTATCAATACATTCGGGATCGAGAAAGCATTGAACTATGTAAGTTGACCATTGACCATAGCTTACGTTCAATAGACATCGTGAAAGAAAAAGATTGTGTTATGTTCTATTAAGGAAGCTTTGGATTTCAAAGTTATACTAATTGGATGGTCATAATGGCTTGCTAGAGTCCGCTTATGACTTATGAGGTTTGACTGGTTCAGACTCATTGCCAACTTAGTATAATCCTATTGGGTCACACACGCAGAACGGATAATTAAAATGAGTGAAAAATGAGGAGACTGACAATGGCAGTCGTACGGCTGGCCAGGCGCCGCCATACGGCTGCCCCCCCCCGGCAGTCAGTTTGTTTTTGGTCAATTCTTGTTGGACAAGAAAACCTAAGTCCTAAAGGGTTTTGGACACCCTTTGTATATAATGTGGACTGATGGGAATTGTTCCCTAACTATTGATTTGATCAATTCCAAACTCTTTCCTTGAGAGATAAAATACACATTATATTCTTGGGTTATTGTGATTGAAAATTCCTAATCATCAAGTCACAATAATCATTGGAGATTTGAAGAATCGTTCTTCAACATCGTTTTTCAAACTGAAGGCCTAGCAGTCAAGTTCAAGAAGGCGTTCTTGAAGTCTGTTCGTTGTGTGGATCACTGATAGAGGACGTTTCTCTTAATGTCTAATCCAAATTTTATCTCGATCTACAAGGGTTAGTTTCTTTCATCTTGATATTATGAATTATTGTTCATAATGGATCTAGGCTATTGGATTTTATTTATGTCTTTCTTCCGCTGCGCATGATTGCACGAAACCCCAACAGTTGTACTCTACCGACAACATCAAATTCGTTTCGGGTGGGAGCAAGAGGCGTAAATACCGGCCTATTGGTGTTAAAATGGAGATACATCAATGAAAAGTGTGTTAGGGGGGAGAGGTGACAACTCATAGTTGGCCAACAAGGAGAACGAGTCACAAAGGCCCTAACAGAGAGCGAAAAAAGACCACAAGAAGACAATGCAAGAAGCAAGGTGCGTCTGAGTTTCATGGGGATCATTGCAAGGGGAGTGGATCTAGGAGGGAGAAGGCGAATTTAGACTTGCAAAGAAATCAAGGTAGAAGTTGATTTAGGGAGGCAAGAAGGATCTAACACGGAGAGGTTGAAGCGTCGCTTGGTTTCAACTCGCCTTATTATTTGGGCGTGGAGGCTCATGGTGGAGAAGCGTGGAGGCTTAACATGGTGTAATGGTGGAGCGTGGAGGCTCATCATCAATAACTGGTGCACGACATCACAATATGTGGTGGAGGTCATCTTCATGGTAGGAGTTTGATGGGGACGATTACTACGCTTATGGGTTTAGTCTCCAGGTGGGAGATTGTTGGGATTAGAGTCCTAAACATAAGGGGAAGCAAAGGGGGAAAATGAGTCTAAGTCAAAGGGGGTGGAAGAGTCGAAGAGGAGTTCGAAAAGGAAACAGCAGCCGGAGGAGTGGGCGACCGCACAGGGAGGAGCTGGGCGACCGCCCAAGCTATCAGAGATGGACAGGCCTTAAACTGGAGAAGTGGGCGGCCGCACACGTGGAAGTGGGCGACCACACACTCCTTCCGGGCTAGATTTGGTTTCTAATTTGTTTCCTATTTTGATTGTATCTCTTCTAAATAGACTTAGGACTTGCTTGTACACCTATATAAGCATAATTTCGTCCAGAATATTGTGTACCCAAAAGGAGAGAGTTAGGATATCAAAATAGAGCACAAAATAGTGTCTAGGAGGGGGTCGGGGGGCCTAGGAGAGCCACGGGAGGCGATCCTACAACCCGGCCATGATCATGTTTGTGCGTTCTTGGGGGAGAGATAATAATATGTAGGAGAGGGTTGTTCATTGGAGAGTAGACATACTAGATCTTTGTGAGTGTATGTGTAAATTGTAACAATCAACATATTATTATAGTGATATCCTGGCTTGGGGCCTCCGAATGTAGCCACAGGGGGTGGTGAACCGGGTTAACAAATCATGGTGTTCTTGTTCTTTCATATTATTATTTCATGTGTTGATTATTTTCTCCATGTTGATGACTGCTAGTATGGGCTATTGGATGCGGCGATCCCCCCAATTCCTCAGCAGTACTCCCTCCGTCCTAGATTATATGTTCACCCTCCCATTTACACGGAGTTTAAGAAATGATGAAAGCGATGTAAGTGTTGTAAGTATAAATGTAAAGTATGAGAGAGAATAAGTGGGAGGGAATAGTAAGTTGATTAGTGTTGTGAGCACTGGCGGACCTACGCCTTAGGATAAGGGGCCGCGGGCCCGTTCGTCAAAAAAAATTACTAATGCAATTTTTGTAGATTTTAAATTAATTGTTCAATAAATTAAACTTTGCCCCATTTCAATGAAGAAAAAAATACACTAAATTTTTTTCTTGCCCCCTTACATTAATAAAATAAAAATTGCCCCCTTCAAAAAAATTCATCGGTCCGCCACTGGTTGGGAGTATAAAACTAAAGTATGAGAGAGAATGGGTGGCAGGAATAGTAAAGATTCTTTGTCATTTTTTAAAAGTGGACATATACTCTGGGACAGACTAAAAATGAAAGGTGGACATATACTCTGAGACTGAGGGAGTATATAAGATCTGATTGCTTGGTGAGAATACTACTACCTCCGTCCCAGAGTAAGAGTCCTATTTTTTTATTTTTTTTGCTGTTAGCACAAAAGTATTTTGAGCAATAATTTTAGGTTATTTCCATTATGTTAATTAACATCTACATATTGATATTGGTAGTACATATTGTTAGAGAAATAAAAAGACTTGATAAGAAAAGCGAGCAATCACAAGAACACTAATTTACGTGGTTCACCAACTTGGCTACGTCCACGGGAAGGGGAGAGAATATTATTATCAATCTGGAGAAACGATTACAAGATCACACTATTACTGCTGCACGAATTATTGATCACAATAATTCCTAACTGTGCAACTGTAGAATTACAGACCTTGCTCTGAGCACTCTAATAATTTGTCTATGACAATCTGAGGTGTGATTTTAATCTAAACTACTGGCCTCTATTTATACTAGTAAAGTTTATCTCAAAATTTCTTAGGAACTTGGAAACCTAGTCCAAAACTGACTTGGAAACCTTCCTTCTGCGCTCTGTCCCGGAATTACGAAATCTCTCTGTTGTTTAATCCTTTAACTCGGCGTCCCAAATTCAAAGGCATTAACCCAACAATCTCCATGACAACAAACCTTTTCTCCCACCTCGCCTCTTCTGCTATCTAATAGCTGCGAACAATCTGCAAGTCCAAACAATGTTTGCTTCCCGTCACGAGTTTTGTGAATATGTCTGCAGGGTTGTTCGCCGTCCCTACCTTCACCTTTACCCGTTTCTCATCCCTTAGGAAATGATATCTGACATCAATGTGCTTTGTCCTCTCATGATGAACCCCAAGATTGCTGATCAATCCCTTCAACCATATTCCTTCCTTAGCGGACTCTGTCGATGCCACGTATTCTGCCTCTGTTGTAGACAATGTCACTGTCGTCTGCAATCTAGCCTTCCAACTGACAACTGACCCACCAAGCGTGAACACATATCCGGTCTTCGATCTTCTTGAGTCAACATAACCCAAATCTGAGAAACCCTTGACTGCACATTCTGTCCCATCTCCACAGACGAGTCTGACGTCGCTAGTGAGCACTGTAGTATACATCAAACTATCAACTGCACTAGCATAGGATATTGGAGCCACATACTCTTTCTCCTTTTCAACCAAGCTCTGATGCCACTTGTAGGGACCGTGACCACCACCACCACTTTCCCACATTAGTATGATATTGTCCGCTTTGGGCCCAGCCCGCACGGATTTGTTTTTGGGTCAACTCCCAAAAGGCCTCATACTAATGAAGTGGGTGGGTGCTCTTATATACCTTGCAATTGTTTCCTCAATTGCCGATGTGGGACTTTGGGTTGCCACCCAACAATCCTCCCCTCAAACCAAGGACCACACCGCTATGGCCCGCAGTGTTTCCTCTGGCCCATATCGGCGAAAGCTTGTACCAACCGCCCGCGAAACACCATCGCCCTCGATTGCAAGACTCGATTCGCTATGTCGCACAAGGGGAACCCCACCATATAAAGCACACACACGGTCCACCCGGTCGGGCCCATCCGAACCATGGCTCTGATACCACTTGTTAGAGCAATAACAAGACTTGATAAGAAAAGCGAGCGATCACAAGAACACCAATTTACGTGGTTCATCAACTTGGCTACGTCCACGGGGAGGGGAGAGAATATTATTATCAATTTGGAGAAACGATTACAAGATCACACTATTACTGCTGCACGAATTATTGATCACAATAATTCCTAAATGTGCAACTGTAGAGTTACAGACCTTGCTCTGAGCACTCTAATAATTTGTCTATGACAATCTGAGGTGTGATTTTAATCTAAACTACTGGCCTCTATTTATACTAGTAAAGTTTATCTCAAAATCTCTTAGGAACTTGGAAACCTAGTCCAAAACTGACTTGGAAACCTTCCTTCTGCGCTCTGTCCCGGAATTACGAAATTTCTCTGTTGTTTAATCCTTTAACTCGGCGTCCCAAATTCAAAGGCGTTAACCCAACACATATAATGAAGTATCAATAACAAGTTTAAAATCTCCAGTAGTTGTGTAATTTAACAATTTTTCATAGTTAAGGGAGCTAGATGATAATATACCTGGAAAGAAAAATCAGAAGTAAAATATGTTAAAGTTAGGAGTATGATGAGGTGTAAGCAATTCAAAATTTGAATTTAAGTTAATTTAGATAATGGATGTAACAGAAAAATATTGAGAAGTGGATGTAGACATCAGTAATAAAATAAGGCAAGTAAAGTTGAAGGGTTTTTGTAAGCAATGGAGGTAACCTAGTCTAGATTGATTCTCCCCTCTACTATGTTTCTAGCTTATGAATTTTCAGAAAATATTCTCTACGATTTATATTTTCCACCCTAGATGGTGAAACCACAATTGTCCACATCACCAAAAGATACTACCTCTGTCCAAAAAACTTTTGATGACTAAGTACAGTTAGTTTTGATTAAATATTAATATTTATTTAATTGTTTAAGTAATTTTTTGAAAAATACTTTTAATAAATCATGGGACAGAGGGAGTACATAATATAATAGTATGGTTTTATAGAAAAAATCATTTTTCTATAATATTTTATGTAAAATTAATGGGCATAATGGGAGAAACATTACATTTATTCCGGTTTCTTATTGAATAATCATGGGTGTAACACTAAGGAAAATGTTACAATGTGTTGGAAAAAATTGTATTTTGTGAAGGAAACATGATTTATTTTTGTGATAAATATTTTGTTAAATGACAAAATTAATTGTGGGTTTGTGTCTAGCTCCATGAAAACATTGAGATAATGAATTTATTTGTCCAATTTTGTGTTTGGATGAATAATACTTTAAGGCTTGAAGTTGGGAAAATGATTCATCCCATTTGAACTAGAATGTCAAGTGACTAGTTCATCTCATTTGAACTAGAATGTCAAGTAACTAGCCTTATCTCCAAAATTAATAAAAGACTTATGAATTGAGTTTATCCTTTGATTAATTTGAGAAATTGAATGGTTCTTGGTTGGATTATAAAAGGAGCAACAACCATTTGTGATGATACACAGAAAACAGCAAGAAGCAATACACAGTTCCAGCAATATCCACAGCCTCTCTTTCGTTGCATTTTGATCATTCCTCATTTGGCCTATTGCATTGCATTGGTGGTGATACTATCCAGACACAAGTTCAATTCGTTGGAGTCTCATAGTGCTGGGAATCATCCGGTTCGTGCGAGTTATCCTGAGAGACTAGCGTCCGACTACAACCTCAAGCACTAATGGTGAGGGAACGAATAAGTTTTAAGGACAGTGTGTTTAACACACGGCTCGACACAAAGAAGCTATTATCGGTTTCAGTTTGCTATTCTCAATTTCAGTTTTAATTTTATTTAGTATTTTATTCTGTAATTTTCCTCCAAAGTAATGCAACAAGCTATAAATGGTTAAAAACTCTAGACAACTACCAATCAAGGGAGTTTGGAGTGATAATGTATACCCCCGATATACTACCTCTGTCCCGGAATAAATGTCATATGTGATCAACTAACTTAAACTTTAACTAATTTTTAATGCAAAACTATTTGTCTTCATTGAAATTCAAAAATAGTTATTGTTTGGGCTGAAATTTTTTATCTGCGTTTTCATCTTGAATGTCTCAACTTGGCACAGCATCGTGATTCTTCAAGTTGTCACCATACAGACTTACATGTATATCACTAAACACGTTTTATTTAATCACATCTCTCATCCTATTTTTCAGGTAAATCCTGCGAAAATAATGGAGCATGATCAGTAACGTTTGTAACTCGAATGAAGACCTAGTCAATGAAGGAGTCTAGTTTATCAACTCCGAATGTGGATAACACTTAACAAACTCCCCGATAATCTTGGATAAAAGGGCTAGTTTGTGGTTCCATATTCCATTATAAATAGAACACACCATCTGTAAATGAACACACACGCACTCAGTTATTAGCTCGCCTATATTTTATACTTCTTATTCATCTCTTTGTACTACAATCATCACTATCAATAATATTCCATCTTTTAGGTTTTGTGCCGGCGAACAAGTTGTTCAAGGGATTTCCTCGTTAATTATCGTGTCATCTTGTTCTTGAATCCTTTGCAATTTCATTTCATTATACCCAATTTCATTTCATCAAGTTAGATTACAAAAATTTGACCAAAACAATTTGGCGCCGTCCGTGGGAATTTTGGTCTTTTAATTGTCAAAGGAATTCGAGATGTCGACTGCATTGTCTTCAACCATGACATCAATTGGTTTGATGGCAACTGTGGAGACGATCCCAGCTTCATCAGCCGTGATATCTTCAACCCAGAGCATTGGTGGTGTCTCAAGTCCAATCCAGATTCAGGATGGATCATCCACTGCCGCAAATCAAGAGATCCCTATTGACATCGCTTCCAACTTGACTTCCATGCTACGTGAAGTGAGGAACTAGATTCAATTTCAGAATGATACCTCCACCATGCTGATGAATCAAGTTTCCAGGTTGCAGCACGAGGGGACTTCTCTTCAAGGTGGTACATCGGCGGTGCAGCAGACCAGCTTGCCTAGCATTTTCCAGTCTGTTGCTCCGATTGCACCTTCCAACCTGTACTCTCCATATCAACCCAGAAGGCTTACTTTCGGGAGTGACATTACTGGATCATCTGGATTTGGAGGGTTCACGCCAACTATCAACCTGACCACCAACAGCACGATAGTCAATCCTAAAACTATTACTCCAACCTCAACAACATTTGTGACTCCTACTTCGATGGCAACAGGGAGTTTTAACCCTCAATTTGAATCTGATTATCTTAATAATTGTCAATTTGATACTGCTAACAATGATGCAGGTAGCTTCCTTAGCCGTCAAATGCAGGAGTTGAAAGAATTAGTCATGAGTGTACCGGGGATGACTATGCCACACAACCAGGCGTCTCCAACATGTTACAATGAATCTCGCTTCGCTCTAGCTATAGCCAACGTGGTCATACCAAAGAAGTTCAGTCCACCCCACATGAAGCAATATGATAGGACAACAGATCCAGCAGAACATGTTGCATTGTATCAGGAGAAGATGGATGTGGTCCACATTCCACCCCAGTTCAAGGAAGCATGCTTTTGCAGGGGTTTTGGTTCAACTCTTACAGGGGCAACTTTGAGATGGCTCATTAGCCAACCTTTGGGTTCTATTGGATCATATGCTCAACTTATCAACCTGTTCACTAATCAGTTTTCATGTAACAGGGTGTTTGAGAAACTCACAAGTGATCTATACAGGGTGGTCCAGCAACCTGATGAGCTACTTAAAGACTACCTGAGCAGGTTCAACAGGGAGGCGGTGAACATCTCCAACCTGGACACTGTAACTGCAATTGAAGCCTTCAGGATGGGACTCAAGAAGGACTCTCCTTATTATGATGACCTAGTGATGACACCATGCAAGAGGCTGGATGAGATCAGAACCAGAGCTTCCAAATTCATCAGGCTGGAAGAAGACAAGTTGCTCCAAGATAAAGCAACCAAGAAGAATGCAACCCCATAAAATTCTAGTGGGAGAACAGATTCATCCCATTCTGGTGGCAAGATGGAAACATCTCATGCCAGATCTAATAGGGGCAAACCCTACTCTAAACCCGACTCTTCTAGAATTCATGTTGTTGATGATAATGATGAGGATGATGATTCTTCCTATCCTAGAATTGATGACTATTGTTTCTCTGTTGATATTGCAGGATTGATCAATGCCATGGACAACCTGGGTGAGAAATCAAGATGCCCCAAGAAGGCAGACAAGCCTTCAATTTGGAAAGACAAGTCCAAGTGGTGCGCCTATCATGAAGACTTTGGGCGTACTACTGAGAATTGTATTGCACCCAGGAAGGAGATCAGCTACTTGTTGTCCAAAGGTCTCCTCAAAGAACTACTTGGTAGAAGGCGTGGACGCACTGAAGATCGTGATGGCAACCAGGAGAAACAACCTGAGAATCCACCACCTCATCCACCTCCAACCAGAGTGGTCAACATGATCTGTGGCGGCTCAGATATCTGTGGTACAGCCTATTCAGTAGCCAAGCGTCGTGCTGCAGATGCGAAGGAGGACAGGTCCTATTTGCCTTCGAGATCGGTAAGAAAGGATAAGGGACAAGAAATCTCTTTCGATGAAGATGATAGGGTCACCATCCAAGATCCACATCATGATGCTTTGGTTGTAAGCTTACAGGTTGCAAATTGTTTGGTGAGGCGCATCCTGATTGATAATGGGAGTTTAGTTAACATCGTGACAACTGATGGCTTGAAAGGAATGGGGATCCCACTTGAGAATGTGATTAAGAGCTCGTCCGTCTTGGTTGGATTCAGTAGTGAGACGAAGCATACCTTTGGGGAGATTACTTTTCCAGTATATGTTAAAGGGATTAACTCCATGGAGAAGTTCTACGTGATAGAATGTCAGTCATCTTATAACATCATCATGGGTAGACTGTGGATCCACAATGTGAAAGCTGTACCTTCAACTTACCATCAGTGCCTCAAGTTGCCAACACCTTGGGGAGTAGTCAAGGTGTTAGGAGATTAGCAGACTGCTAAGGAATGTTACAAGGTGTCCATGAAGGCATCAAGCAATCCTAGGCAAGCATAGCAATTACAGAGAAAGGCACGGGATGTACTTGAAGATGCAGAGTTTGATATTAAGGAGTTGCAACTTGATCCTTCTAATTCCGATGTCAAAGTTCTTATATGCGCAGACTTACCTTCTGATATAGAAGGGGAAATCATTGAATTTCTGAGGAACAGGTTGAAGTGTTTTGCTTGGAAGCATGAAGATATGACTGGAATCAGTAAGGATGTTATCACCCACAAGTTGAACATTGACCCAAATGCTAAGCCTGTCCACCAGAAAAGAAGGAAATTTGCTCATGAACGCAATCAGATTATCAGAGAAGAAGTGGAGAAGTTGCTAAAGTCCAAGATGATCAGGGAGGTTGACTAGCCTAAATGGTTAGCCAACGTGGTGGTTGTAGAGAAAAAGAATGGGAAATGGCGAGTCTGTGTGGACTTTACAGACTTGAACAAGGCGTGCCCTAAGGATCCGTTTCCCTTGCCTCATATTGATGCTCTAGTTGATGCAACAGCTGGTCATGAGGTCTTGACATTTATGGATGCTTCTTCAGGATTTCAACAGATTCAGATGGAACATACAGATCAGGAAGACACGGCGTTCATTACTCCAGATGGTATCTATTTCTTTATTGCAATGCCTTTTGGACTGAGGAATACGGGAGCAACCTACCAGAGACTAGTCAACATGATGTTCAAGAATCAGCTTGGAAAGACTATGGAAGTATACATTGATGACATGATGGTGAAGTCTAAGTGTATTGAAGATCGTACTCGAGACCTAAAGGAGGCTTTTGACATCTTGGAGGTATTCAACATGAAATTGAATCCATCCAAATGCAACTTCGGTGTTAAGGCTGGGAAGTTCCTCGGTTACATGGTGACCAAGAGGGGCATCGAAGCAAGTCCTGAACAGATCAAAGCCATCATCAACCTGAAGTCTCCAAAGAGTATTAAAGAAGTGCAAAGGCTCACAGGCAAAGTTGCTGCCCTAACTAGGTTCATCTCCAAGTCATCTGACAGATGCAAGTTGTTCTATGACGTGCTGAGGAAAAAACAAGTTGTTTCAGTGGACGGAAGAGCACGAAGCAGCCTTCAACCAACTTAAAGATTATTTGGCAACTCCACCTCTATTTTCCAAACCAAAAACAGGTGAAGCTTTGTACCTGTACCTCTCTGTATCAGAAAATGCAGTTAGCGCAGTCTTGGCAAGAGAACAAGATGGTACACAACTTCCTGTTTATTATGTAAGTAAGTCTCTTATAGATGCGGAAACCAGGTACTCCCATCTTGAGAAACTTGTTCTTGCTTTAATAACTGCTTTTATTAAATTGGGACATTATTTTGAAGTTCATCCTATTATTGTGAGGACTAACTATCCTGTCAGGAACGTGATGAGAAAACCTGAGATGTCAGGCAGGATGGCAAAATAGTCTATGCAACTTAGTACATATGATATCCAGTATGAGGCAAGTACTGCGATCAAGTCACAAGCCCTAGCTGACTTTGTGGCAGATTTCAGTCCCAACCTTCAACCTGAAGTTGAACTCGAAGTCCAACAACTTGAGGGTTCAGAATCTACTAGATTTTGGACACTTTATACAGATGGAGCATCAAATGCAAAGGGCACAGGTTTGGGCATAGTCTTGAGATCCCCCCAAGGAGAACTGATTCCCCAAGCTGTAGCTTGTGAGTTCAAGGCTACAAATAATGAGGCTAAATATGAAGCCCTCATCATGGGTTTTGTTACCGCTTTAAGTTTAAATGTTAAATGTCTGAATGTTTATAGTGATTCCTTGTTGTTGGTTAACCACTTCAATGGATCTTATACAGCAAAGCATAGCAGGATGTCGAGTTATCTGCAGCATGTTAAATCCTTAGCTGGACAATTTGAAGAATTTACTTTCCAACAGATCCCAAGGGATGAGAATGCTGAAGCTGACGCATTGGCCAACCTTGGATCAAGTTGCAGGAGCATGTTGAACAATACCATACCTATAATCCACGTCTTGTACCTTGCAATTGACCAACCTGAAACAAACCAAGTTATTGACCGACCAGATACATCGAATAACCCCTCAACTGAAGAGACATCTTGGACACTGCCCATAATAACATTTCTGCAAGATGGAACAGTGCCACAAGATGTCAAGAATGCAAAGGCTTTCGGGATGAAGGTATCAAGATTTGTATTAATTGATAATGTACTATTTCGTAAGTCATTTATAGGTTTGTACATGAGATGCCTGGAGCCACAACAAGCTGAACAAGTCTTAAGAGAATTACATGAAGGAGAATGTGGCAATCATTCTGGGGGCAAGTCACTGTCCTCCAAGGCATTGAGAACAGGGTACTATTGGCCAACTATGCGCCAAGATGCAGTCAAATATGTTCAGAAATGTGATGCTTGTCAAAGGCATAGCAACATCTTGCACCAACCTGCCGAACCTCTTCATCCTATACTATCAACTTAGCCCTTCATGCAATAGAGGATGGATATTGTTAGAAAATTTCCTAAAGCACCTGGGGGCAAAGTATTTATGTTAGCTTTGACTGATTATTTCTCACAATGGATAGAAGCTGAAGCCTTTGTTCAAGTTAGAGATAAACAAGTGATTTCATTCCTGAAAAGAAATATCATCAACATGTTTGGAGTCCCTTCAGATATTATTTGTGATAATGGTTCCCAGTTCATCAGCAAGAAGACTCAGGATTTCTGTACAAGATGGGGAATCAAGTTGATTACGTCCACACCAGTACATCCTCAAGCTAATGGTCAAGCAGAATCAAGCAACAAGTTGATTGTGAACAACCTGAAGAAACGTCTTGATCAGAAGAAAGGAAGATGGGCTGAAGAGTTGCCTCTAGTATTATGGTCAGATAGAACAACTCCTAAGAGTGCAACCGGTCAAACTCCTTTCTCCTTAGTTTATGGAACTGAAGATGTGATTCCAGTGGAATTTTCCATCCCAACGGCAAGATATGGTTTGATAACTCCGGAAGACAACCAGATTATACTCGCCGAAAATCTTGATACTATTGACGAACTTAGAGATTTAGCCAAGGTCAGGATGGCGGCCTATCAGCAAAGAATTGCCAAGTCTTACAACAAGAATGTACGCATTAGAAGATTCCAGGTTGGAGACATGGTACTCAAGAAAGTTTTTCAGAACACAAGGGAGCTAAATGCTGGTATACTTGCAGCCAAGCGGGAAGGCCCCTATCTAGTTGATGCAGAAGCAGGTAGGGGCGCATATTGGCTCTCCACCTTGGATGGCACTAGAATACCAAGAAGTTGGAACGTAGTCCATCTTAAAGCGTATTGTATGTAAGTTGTATCTTATCCATTCAATTCCGGAAATCAGGTGTGATTTAATTAAAGCTTTATTTCAATTTTGTTATTTCCAATATTATTTATCTTTATTGAACACTTACTGACTTAAGCATCGGAGGGATAACACCCACCCCTAACATGTGTTTGTTTTGCAAGGCAATTCAAAGTTCCAACACAGGTCAATGTAATCAATATATTCAAACATTTTTCCGGAGATAACAACTTGGACTGTTCAAGATGAAACCAGTCAACTTGTTGACATCATGCTGGATGAAAACCTAACTTGTTCAAACGTTCAAATGTTCAAGTAAGTATCTTAATGTTAAATCTTATGCATCATTTTCTAAAGTTCGTACTCAGGCTTTAAAGGTTTTCACCTTTCAAAGGTTTAAAGATTATACGTCTTTCATAAATTTTAAGGTTCATACACCTTCGCCCATGCGCACGTTTTTTACATTTGTTTAAATTGTAAGTTGGCCAATGTATTTGTTACATATTGATCACCATCTTGCGCTTAGACAAATTGTGAACTCAGCTCATTTACAATTGGTTGTAACATTAACATGTTACCAAAGTCAAAAGTTTAAAAGATTAAAGCATCTTTTCATTCATACTGCTAACATCAACATGTTATATCTTGCATGTTAAGAAAACAACTTCAACAAGTTGCTTGTCTATTTCTACCTTACCTACATTACCAAAATGTAGCGTCTTAATGTCTATCATTTTTACAACCAGAATAACCAAAGAAAGTTCAACAAACTGAACTATTTTAAACTAAAACACCCAAAAAGTCTAACCCATGCTATCACAAGACATGAGTTGACTACAGTGCGACATAGAACTTGTCCAAATAAAAACCATTACATCCTAAAGTTATCTAATTGTTTACGAGGACATCCCCCTCGTTGATAAAACTTAAAACATAAAAGAGATTATTTTTGTTGCTAACATCTTGCAGAAATAAAGAGAACATACCTCACCCTTCCTTAGCACCTTGGTTTTCATCAACTTGCTCCGCTGGCTCCACATCCTGAGGCTTAGAACTGACTTCACCAACTTCTAGGACAGCACCTGTTATGCCTCTTAAGGAAGCTTTTTCATCCTCCAGGTTTCATTCACCAGCTTTACCAGCCAAATACTCTTCAATCATCTGGATCCTAGCCTAAAAAACCGAGCGCCCAGCTTCTCTAACATAGCGGTCCTCTTGATTCTGTAACTCGCCTCTCATCTTCTTGCTGGATGCTGACAACCTGACCTTAGACCCATGATTTCTACATCCTTATTTTTGATCTCAGCTTCCTTTTCCTTCAAAGCAATCACAGCAGCCATAGCCTTTTCCTTCGCTGCCATAGCCTCCCCAGCCTTCATCTTCCATAAATCCACTTCCTTGGTCAACATGATTACAGCATCATGAATTTGCAAAATATAGAAATAGGATCAACATTCTACATTACTACCTAGAAACCTTAGAAGTAACAACATTAACTTTTAAACTAGCTTCTCCACCACAGGCTCAGAGTCATCAAGATCCACTATCTCCCTCTTCTTCCTCTTGAACAGGACAGCTTCTCCAATGACTAATTTGGGTTTGGTAGAACCTTCAGCTTTGGGGACAGGAGGCAAGGAATCATCAACCTTAGGTTTCTTGAACCTAGCCAACAAATTGCTTGCACCATAGGGATTGTCTGACTGAGTGGCTGGTATAGGAAAGTTTTTTTTTCTTTAGCATATAAATTGTTTTCCAAAAATAACAAATGCTGCAGGAAAAGGCTTACCAGAAGACATATTTTGACTAGTCCCCTCTCTTTCACTTTCTGAACCAACAATAACACCAGGCCGGATGAACTTTCTTCTATTGGAAGGTTGAGAGCAAACAGCTTCGACAATTGCTAAAGTGTAAGGCAACTTAGGAAACAATTCATCAAGTTTTTCAACTACAAACCAGGAGTAACAAAAAATGAGTCAACATAATTAATCAACATAGCAAAAGAACAAAAGTCAAAATTCCTACCATCCTGCTTCCAAGTTGAGAAAAAAATTTCCACTCCCTCCAAGCTATCCCTCCTTACATAGAAAAAATTCCTTTTTCCAATCTCTATCCTGATCAGTGGACTCAGTTACCAGACTATAAGCCCTATTTTTTGCCCTAAACCCATACCTGTGAGGACCATGTGACCTAAGAATATAGCAGAAATCAAGTTCCTCTAAACCTACCCTCAAGTTCACATCTGCGCTCAACCTGTCCAAGGTAACTAGGTTTCTCCATCCTACCGGCATAAGTTGGGTAAAAGCTAAACCAGTATCTTGAAAGAAACGGGTAATCAAAGGCGAAAAAGGAAAGGTCAAGCCAATGTCAAAGGGATATTCAGGAAGGGCAAGCCATTCAAGGGAAACACAATCTGCAGCCAAGTTAGGGTTTGGTGGCATGAAAACAGCAGTTTGGGTAAATTTGGGTTTTAGGGTTTCAATTTGTATGGGCTCGAGTATGCATCTTTCCGAATCATGGTTATCTATCAACCCCAAACACTCAAAACCTTCAGGCAAATCAAAAGCCATGACAATTTCAAGTTAAGAAAAGATAGAAGAAGAGAAGATGAAAACTCACCGAAAATCTCTTGAAGCAACCTCTATTTTTTCTCTCTGCAAGGACAAAATAAATTCATCAACCTTGATGGGTATTTATGTCGAACTAGACGGTTGTAGCTCCTAGACCCCTACTAAAACTCAAGTGCCTAGAAACTTCTCTAAACCGTTCAATCTAAAACCGCTCAAAGAAACCTCTGCCACGTGTCTGCAACTTAGAGATTTTTGAACTCCAAGAAACTCTCTTTAAATTCAAAAATTAGGGGCAATTGTTTGTGCTGAAATTTTTTATCTGCGTTTTCATCTTGAATGTCTTAACTTGGCACAGCATCTTGATTCTTCAAGTTGTCACCATACAGACTTACAGGTATATCACTAAACACGTTTTATTTAATCACATCTCTCATCCTATTTTTCAGGTAAATCCTGCGAAAATAATGGAGCATGATCAGTAACGTTTGTGACTCGAATGAAGACCTAGTCAATGAAGGAGTCTAGTTTATCAACTCCGAATGTGGATAACACTTAACAAACTCCCCGATAATCTTGGATAAAAGGGCTAGTTTGTGGTTCCATATTCCATTATAAATAGAACACACCATCTGTAAATGAACACACACGCACTCAGTTATTAGCTCGCCTAAATTTTATACTTCTTATTCATCTCTTTGTACTGCAATCATCACTATCAATAATAGCACATGGGGATTTGGCTTGATGGCTAGAGCTCTTGGCTTCCATCCTGGAGGTCATGGGTTCGATCCCCCCAGAAGTTAGAGGGAAGGCTTTCTCTCCCTAGGATTTATCTCCTAGGCGCTTCTGAGCGTGCATGTGTGTGTGTGGGTGGGTGGGTGTGTGAGTTGAATTAAAAAAAAAAAAAAAAATCACTATCAATAATATTCCATATTTGAGGTTTTGTGCCGGCGAACAAGTTGTTCAAGGGCTTTCCTCGTTAATTATCGTGTCATCTTGTTCTTGAATCCTTTGCAATTTCATTCCATTATACCCAATTTCATTTCATCAAGTTAGATTACAAAAATTTGACCAAAACAGTTATCAATAGTGTTTCTCTTGATATATCAATAACCATTTTCAAAATAGTATAAAAATACTCAGATTTTCATAACTTATTGGTCAAAGTTCAATTTAATTGATCTCATGTGACATTTATTTCGGGACAGAGGGAGTATTAAAAAGGTTGTATTTTAAAATTTAAAGGGCCAATAGAATGAAACTATGAAACTCCCCCACTTATGTTATGAGTTAAGTATCATCTCCAACTATATCCTCGAGGCATTTTCAATTGGTTAAGTAATTTATTATATGAATTCGCATGCACATAGTACGTTACTTTAAGCCTTAAAGAATAAAGCTATTAATAAAAAACATTTAGAAATAAACAACTTACTGCACCCTCCGCTGTCAAGTGAATATTTAAATTTCATTTTAAAGGGCATATTAGAATTTAAACCCTCATAGATGGACTATGAGACATTAATTAAAAAAAAAAAAAAAAAAAAAAAACTCTAGCGAAAAACACATATTTGCACAAATTTGAAGGGCTTTGCCAAATTAACAACAACCATCACAATAAAGTTTTCCATCAAACACCAATCCACAAAAATGAGCAACAAACTTTACCATCTAATCCTCAAATCTAATAAAAAGATATAGCCCCTTTAAATCTTACAATCACATCATGCGGTTTTGCCTTCAAGCGAAAAATAAAAAGCGAAAAGTTAAAAAACGAAAGTAGATTAGAATGTTCGGAGCTTCCCGAAGGAAAGGTTGTATTGTGAAAGAGAAGTTTAAAGAGTTCGATATTGGCGGATAGAGAGAGAGAGAGAGATAGAGAGAAAAGGAGAACAATGAAGTAGGGACTATCAAATCTAGCCAGAGAATTCGCAGCCAGATCTCGTCAATTCTACAAAAATTGTGCAAGTCGATGAGGGCGATGGTGGAGATGTAAGGGGAAGTAAATGGTACTGAACGACATAACCCAACTTGGTCATTAGGATCCATTGACTGGGCCCGCACCATAAAAGCCCATGCTTTACAAAGCCGACATCTCAAGGCCGAACAGGTAGGTCATGCCTAGGCCGAGATCTAAGAGCCTAATCCCCAGTCGGCCTCTATGACGAGCCAAGATGGATGACGGGCCGACGTACCTCAAAACGGTATTACCATCCCAATATCTAAGGGAGACCACTTACAGAGTTCAATCACAACTCTAACACTGAGAATCCTTATTTAAACAAGGATACCTCTACTACAATACAACTGGGATATCATCCATCCTTACCAGGAGTCTATCTCCATGGAATTCGAGTCCTACATCATCGGGCATTCTGGCTTACTTGACAAGTTAGGACTCATTCACCCATGCCTATATAAACAGGTCCTCCATACAGGAAATGGGTAATGAACTCTTTTGGCTCTAAACTATAGTCAATTGATTTCTCTTCATTTCATACACAATCCGTATTCTTATTCTCACGCCGGAGGCCCTTCGTCAATGAAGCCCCGGCGTAGTTTACGTTTGATCATTGTGTGCAGATCCGTACGAGGAAGTTCTCATTGCTGGATTTATCCGAACCGCTAGACAAAGGCTGATCCGGTACGTTTTTGGCAGCATCAGTTTGGTTCCATTGCTGGGAAACGTCCGATCAGAGAACTTGTCCGGATAACCGTAATTTCCTCATGTCTGGAATTCACGCCGATGGTCAGGAGGTTAGTGTTACACCAGATGCTAATCTCAACCCGCCACCACCTAACATGGCGAATAACAATGTTGTTTTGAATCAAAGGCTCCCTCCTCCTCCACCTCAAGGAGACGGAATGCATACACGCTCCAGAGGGCCTCCACCTGAGGTTACCCAGCATTATAGACGGAGGAGACGAACAACTTCACGCCCTCAGAATACTGAAGCTGGCCCATCTAGGCCACCAATAGATCGAAGGGTATTATTTCAACAAAATCTCTCGACCCTCCAACATCTAGCTGACGCTCAAAGGGCTCTACTGGAATTTGAACCTGACCATTCCCTAGCACCCTTTATCCAGCCCTCTGGTACTAGAGGAGCTCCGGAAGGCGAGGGAAGAAGTAACCCTATGAGAGTTGCACATGCCGAGGATAGACGTCCTCAAGATCTGCGTGATGCACTACCAGGAAGTCGTGGTGCCCGCCCGAGCCGACTTGATGGTCGACTTGGCCCAATTAACAACGGAGCGAGAGATCTGAGAGATCAGATAAACCAGTAGAGGGAAGAAGAGGAAGAGTCTCCAGATGTAAGAATCCTAGGAGAAAGGTGGCGATGGGAAGACCAACGTCAAGCCCCACCAAGGCAGGCACCACCTCGCCGCACTCCACCGAGATGACCTCTAGATGATCCAGAGATAAGCCGAGTTGCTGGAAGAGGCCGAGATAAAGAAAGAGAGAGACCTAGGAGTTCTCATCACAGCTTGGCGATAACCGAAAGGCTCATAATGGACTTACAGGAGAGGCTGGATAACATCGAAATGAACCAGGGGAAGAGAAAGCCCAGGACTGATTATGATGCAATGCGTCCATTTTCACAATGGATAAAAGATTCTCCACCTACTACTAAATTGAAGTTACCTCACCTGGACAAATACTCTGGCAACTCAGATGCTTTGGATCACCTCCAATCCTTTGAGGCTATGATGGCACTAGTGTCTAACCAGGATGACGTACTTTGTAAGGCCTTTGCTAGTGCGTTGACCGGGGCAGCCAGGTCTTGGTTCATAGACCTAGATAGAGGAAGCATTGATTCCTTATCTAAATTAAAGTCGAGGTACTTGGAATATTTCGCCACTGCAGGGGCAAGAAAGAAAAGGTTGTCAGACCTAGCAAACATAGTTCAAGGGAGAAACGAGTCAACGAAGAACTTCTATAATAGATTCAGAAACTTGGCCGACTCGATTGAAAAGCAACTCACTGACCGGGAAATTATAATGTGCTTCACCAATGGGCAGAGATCAGATGATCTCACATATGAGTTATCGGTGAGAGAACCCCTCACAAAGTCTGAACTATACCATGTGTCTTATGCAACGGCTACGGCAGAAGAGAAAAGGTTGTTGATGTATGGAGACCGAGATCGAGAACGAGAACAAGGACGAGAGAGAAAGCCGCCTCCTTCTGACTCGGCCCAAGGTACCAATGGAGGTGGAAACCGAGGAAAGAATAGAACGAGAGGGACATAGGTATTCACCCCCTCACGAATCCGATCTCTGAGATAATGAACGTGGTAAATCTTCCTAATCCAAAACCCCTCAAGTACAACCCAAAATTCCCTAGGGACACCGGAAAATATTATGCTTACCATAGAAACAACGGGCATGAGACAGATAATTTCTACGCCTTGAAGAAAATATTGCAGAGATGGGCCGATTAGGGGAAGCTTAATGAATTCATAGCAAGGATGGACAACAAGCGCCCGAGGGAGGACGAGAAGGATGATGACCGAGCAGATAGACCGCCACGAGCAAAGCTGATCAGGGTAATAAGAGAAGAAATTCCCTCAAACACCAAGCTTAAAGAAAATATCTATGAGCTAAGAAAGGTCTATCACATCCCCCCTTGGATTCACAAAGGGGAAGAAGTGATCAGCTTCTCTCCAAACGAGCTAGCCGGGAACAGGGTGATGAGAGAGCAGCAGCTAGTCATCACAGGCAAAATTGAAAACTGTGAGTCAGATAGGCTCCTAATTGATTTAGGGGCCACCAAGGACGTGCTCTACTACAAGACCTTCAAAGAAATGGAGCTTCCGGACAGCATGCTGACACCGTATAATGGGAGATTGGAAGGGATCACGAATCACAAGGCCGAAGCAAAGGGGACCGTGGACTTATTACTAGAAGTCGGTGAATACCCCTACAGGGCCTCGGCCACAATCACGTTCATAGTTATGGACTTGGCCAGTGACTATCATGCAATCTTAGGCTCCCCTAACAAAGGAAAATTAGGAATAGTTTCCTACCTCCCTCACCAAAGGGTGAAGTTCCCAACTCCGGCAGGCATAGGCTGTGTCCCCGGCGCCTCTTGTAGATACCCCGGGAAGGCACGGCTTGGCTAGAGCGCGTGTGTTGTTCCTAGGATGTCTATTCGTGTTTTATTTGTTTAGAGTTGCCACCTATATTTTAGAGGAACATAAGAAAAACCTAATATTTAGCCTAAGTTTGATACGAAAACAGAGATTCTTGTTATGAGGTTCGGGGGTTAGGTTACGAGATGGGAAGTACTTAAACACCCATCTCGCCCGACTAATGTCGGTCTTGCTTGATCAAAGTCTACATAAAATAAATGTTCTTCTTGTTCTTGATGATAAAAGGGGGATTTAAAAGGTGTTTTGGAATGTAGGGAGATGACTCCTTGACTAGCTTCAATGAAGTGAAGTAGTCGTTGGTGTCATGTCCCAAAATGATTTGGGTGGTTGCACGTTTGATTAAAGTAAAAGAGAAAAGAGATGAAGTAGAGAAGAAGGAGGAAGATGAAATTTTACCTATGCTTCAAAGATCTTCAAACACTTCTTGATGACTTCCTTGAAAAAACCTTGGAAATGAGTTTGGTGTATTTTGTGTAGAGAGAATTCTTTTATCCAAAAGAGTGCTAAAAAGGGGTCCTTTGAAAGGGTGGAAAAGGATGTTTTTATAGGTGAAAACAAATTTTTTGGTGCCAAAACTCAGTCACCAAGAAATCTTTCCCGGGCAAAATCATGTAAAATGAGCAAGGGAGAGATTCTTCGACAGAAATCTGTAACTGACGCCCAGAGGCGCGCGCTTCCCACCTTGGGGGCGGAAGGCGCGCGCATCTGGCTCCTATGGTCGGAGGCGCTCGACTCAGAGAAGGCATTTTTGACAGAATAGACTTGAAAGGTAGCCCTGTTATTCAGTTTAGTCCCTGGACTTAACGAAGTCAGTCAAGAACTTAACAGAAGTAACAGAAACTAACGAAAAACACTTAAAAGAGGGAGAAACACAAGATCAACCGTGCAAACGGGGTGAGCGGTCCAAGGCAGGGTGTCTACAGAGCCCCTCGGCGATATGGATTGCAAGGCAAAACGCGTCTACGAAAGAAAGTACACCCGCCGAGGACATCACCAAGAAAAAAGCAAAGACTCGATGAAAGCAGGAATTTGAAATTGCTAGAGATAGGGGTGCGCTCCCTGTGTGAGCGGCTTTTGTTGATAGAGGAGGTGGCATGATTCGTTTGTAAATCCGCCAGTTGAACCCGTTAGTGAATCCGCTTGATGAACCCGTTAGTTAATCCATTGGAGGAGTCTGTTAGTGAACCTTGTTGACGATCCGTTAGTGAATCCGCTTGATGAATCCGTTGGTTAATCCATTGAATGAGTCCGTTAGTGAACCTTGTTGATGAATCCGTTAGTGAATCCACTTGATGAATCCGTTGGTGAATCCATTGAATGTGTCCGTCGGTGAACTCTTGTTGACGAATCCGTTAGTGAATCCGTTTGATGAATCCGTTGGTGAATCCATTGAGTGAGTCCGTCGGTGAACCCTTGTTGACGAATCCGTTAGTGAATCTGTTTGATGAATCCGTTAGTGAATCCCTTGAATGAGTCCATTGGAGGAACTTTGTCGAAGAATCCGTTAGTGAATCCGTTAGTGAATCCCTAGAATGAGTCCGTTGGTGAACCCTTGTTGACGAATCCGTTAGTGAATCCGTTTGAAGAATCCATTAGTGAATCCCTTGAATGAGTCCGTTGGTAAACTCTGTTGACGAATCCGTTAGTGAATCCGTTTGATGAATCCGTTAGTGAATCCCTTGAATGAGTCCATTGGTAAATTCTGTTGATGAATCCGTTAGTGAATCCGTTTGATGAATCCGTTAGTGAATCCATTGAATGAGTCCGTCGGTGAACCCTTGTTGACGAATCCGTTAGTGAATCCGTTTGATGAATCCGTTAGTGGATCCCTTGGATGAGTCCGTTAGTGAACCCTGTTGATGAATCCGTTAGTGAATCCGCTTGATTGCTTGAGAAGTGGTGATTTTCGTGGCTCACCATGGGCCGAGTTGCCATTTATAACTGTCTCTGACGTGTGCTGTTCGGAGCTGCACTTGCTGTTGACTTTATGACTTTTACGGGGTGCAGGCACAGTTGACTGCGGACCAAAAAAGATGAGTTTTCCCTTTAAAGAGGAAAATGTCGAGATTGACCTTGACTCGAAAAGAAAAACACAACCAATTTTTAGTGGAAGTTTCTATCTAACTTTAATTTAGACGTGCCTTAGGGGCGGACCTAATTAATGTGTGCCCAACTGTGTCACCAAGGGTGGAGGATGTTGATTCCTGCTGATTTCGGGAGCGCTTGGACCCTGTTTCTGACAAGGGTCAGTTGAGGCGTTGAAATGCCTGGGCAGTTGCTGAACTGAGAAGGGTTGTTCTGTTCTGTCGTCTGTCAACGGCGCGCGCATCTAGCAATGGAGATGGGAGGCGCGCGCGTTTCAGGTCCAAAGGGGGAGGCGCCCGCGTCTGGGCTGCTGATTTACAGCCCCTTTCTTTTTTGAACTGGGTTTTCCAACAGCTATAAATTTGAACCCATTTCGACCAGTTTGGTCACACAGCAATATTCTGCACTACTTCTCATCACTTTAAGCCTCTAATTCTAGTCAAGAATGGCCCCCTTGACTTTTTCCTTCGAGGTGAAAGTGTCCGTCCCTGAAGGTGAGCAAGTGAAGTCCGTCCCTATTGTGAAGGCACGCCCGAGTGTCTTTGATCGTTTGGGGAGGCCTAACGATTTTTTTTGTTGCATCTTCGAGGCCGGCGGTTCATGTTGAAACCCCTAGGCCACGCTATTTTCCGAAGAATAAGAAGGGCAAAGGCAAGGGCCACTCCCCTCATGTGTGGAAATGCCCATACAAAGCCCCCGTCAAGGCTTCTTTTGACAAAGGCAAAGGGAAAGGGAAGGTTGTTGATTAAGCTCCGTCCCGTCCTAGAGTCTTCTCTCGTCTTTGCAGTTCCGAGAGTTCTCTGCCCCCACTCAAGAAGGTCAAAGGCCAAAGCAAGAAAAAATGGGTTCCCAAACCGAAGAAAGATTAGACTTTTCTTTGTACCCCAAGATTGTAATTAAGTAGACCACTTGTTTAGGATTTAATGTTTTTATGTCTTTTTATTGCTCAACATATCCATTGTAATGGTTAAAATAATTCAAGAGATTGAATAAAATTGCATTTTGTTATGACATGATTGGGTAAAAATTTATGTTTTAGACTGCACCCGAAGGTTGCCTACGTTCCTCTCGTAGAGAGGCTCAGGTCTCCGTAGTTCAAACAAATGAAGACCATTTTTTTGTGTGTGCACCCTGTTTTTTGCCTAGACCGCCCTTTCGGGTTTTCAATCTAGCGGGCTTCTTTTTTGCACGTGCTCTAATTTTTGCCTAGGCCGCCCTTGCGGGTTTTCAAACTAGCGAGCTTTTTTTTTTTTTTTAATGGTCTTTATTTGTTAAGCGTAGAACTTCTTGAGCTTGTCGAGGTTGACCTCCTTTGGCAATTGATCACCATCCAAGTCTACGAGTCGGACTGCACTGCTGCTTAGTATCTTTTTGACCACGTAAGGACCGACCCATCGAGGTCCCCATTTCCCAAGGGGGTTCATGGCATTGGGGGGATTTTGTCTTAGGACCAAGTCTCCCACTTTGATATTTCGAGGCTTCACCTTCTTGTTGAAAGCCCTTGCCATTCTTTGTTGATAAGCCCTTGTGCGTTCAAACGCTTTTAACCTCTTTTCGTCGAGTAGGCCTAGTTGCTCATATCGGCTTTGCATCCAATCGACCTCGTTGACTTGGTTCTTAAGTAAGACCCGTAGAGAAGGAACCTCGAGTTCGACCGGGAGTACGGCTTCAGAACCATAAACTAATGAGTATGGAGTTTCTCCCGTTGCTGACCGTATTGATGTGCGGTAGCCCCACAATGCTAGTGGTAATTTCTCGGGCCAATCCCTTCCCGTTGAAGCCATTTTCCGTATGATGACATTGATTGTCTTATTTGCTGCTTCGACCGCTCCATTGGCTTGGGGACGGTACGGGGATGACTTGTGCTTGGTAATTTTGTAGTTAACCAAAAGTGCATCCGTTTCTTTCTCAAAGTGAGAGCCATTGTCAGAGATGATCTCATGAGGAATACCATATCGGCACATGATGTTGTTCTTCACGAATCCGACCACTTTCTTGGCGTTGAGAACTCGGTAAGCTTGTGCTTCGACCCACTTTGTGAAGTAATCCACGGCCACTAGAATGAATGATTGTCCGTTGCTTCCCGCAGGATGGACTTTGCCGATAATATCTATACTCCAACAAGTGAATGGCCATGGTGTGGTCATGCTGTACAGTTGTGATGGCGGAGCATGTTGTAGATTAGCGTGGAATTGGCACTTAGCACATTTATTGACTTTCTCGATGCAGTGTCTTTCCATTGTGGTCCAATAGTAACCAATACGGAGTATCTTCTTGGCTAACATAATCCCATTCATGTGGGGGCCCCACTCGCCTTCGTGGACTTCGTGCATGATTTCTTGAGCTTCGGTCTCATTTGCATATAAGAGATTGATCCCTTGATGATGTCTTTTGTAGACTCGGTTTCCAATAAACACATATCTGGCGGCTAGCTTTTGTAAGGCCACTCGAGTTTTCCCATTGCTGTTTTTGGGAAAGGTGCCATTGTTGAGAAAGTTCATGATGTCTGTGTACCATGGTGGGTTGTCTTGGACTTCATTGATCTCAATGTTCATGCAGTATGCTGGACTGGTCCTTCTTGAAATTTTGAAGGGTTTCACCATTTTTCCTTTGGGCATCTCAACCAGTGAGGCTATAGTAGCCAAAGCATCGGCAAAGCTGTTCTTGTCTCTTTGCAAATAATTGAACGTGATGTCTTGAAACTGCTCAACCAATTCCTAGAGGTGTTGACCATACTGTTGAAGAGTCGGGTCTTGGATTCGCCATTTACCCGATGTCTGATTGATAAGGAGCAGAGAGTCACCGAATCCTTCTAGTCCTGTGACATTTCTTTCTAGTGCCGCTTGTAGCCCCGCTATACATGCCTCATATTCAGCAATGTTGTTGGTAGCTTCAAATTCAAGACGAATTGCAATTGGAGTGTAGATGTCCTTTGGATCGACAAGCCACATTCCTATCCCATAACCATGTTTATTGGCGGCGCCATCGAAAAAGAGTTGCCACTTATTTTCTTCGATTGTAGTGCAAAGCAAGTGCTCGTCGGGAAACTGTAAGTCCTCCCCCTTTTGCTACTAGCTTGATTGGAAAGGCTTCCATGTAATGTTTGAGCTTTTCAGTGACCCAAACCAGTGCTGCACATAAATCTGTCAATACGGGCTGGCGGGGCGGGTTGGGCCCAACCCACTACAGCCCACCTTCAAACGGGGCGGGGTGGGCTAGCCCAAATTCTTGGTGGGCTGAGAAAATGCCAACCCAACCCACCCCACCTTGGGTTAGTGGGCCAGGCGGGCCAAAAGCCCAATTCAATAATGTTTTTTTTGTCAGTTTAGCAACAATAGCCAATAGCAAGTCACATGTGCTAGTCCGCTACTGCTAGTTAAAAAAATAAAATATGGAGAATATATATGAACCAGGTTCCAGGCCCGCACCAACACCAACTCTGAAATTCGAACACAACAACTCAAATTCAATCAATCAAATACAAAATTGAAGACATTGCTAATAATGAGAAGCATCGGACCAACATAACAGTCTCATTGAAATTGAAATTCAAAATCAATCAATCAAATTCAAATTCACAAGTACCTGAAATTGTAATGTGATTCTGTTTCGTTTTCGAAAAATTAGGTCAGGCAAAGAGGACGAAAAAAGGGAAAATAGAATATCAATTGAACAAACCCTAAAGCCCGCACACGTTCGGTTCACGGAAGGGGACTTACCAGAAAGCGGCACCGGCGACGGATGACGTTCGGTTCACGGAAGGGGGGAGAAGAGGATGATGGCGGATTGGCGGGCGATGGTGGCGGCGACTGGTTCGTGACTTCGTTCCTTAGTGTTAGTGTAGAAGCGGCGCCGGTCGGTCGTCGAAGAGAGAAGGCGAGGAGACTTGGCGGATTGACGGGCGATGGTGACGGCGACTGGTTCGTGACCGTGAGTCGTGACTTTGTGCCTTAGTGTAGTAGCGGCGACCCGGTCGGTCGTCGAAGAGAGAAGGCGAGCAAGGACAAGGAGAGGATAGACTTAGAATATCAATTGAAATGAAAGTGAAAAAACCCTAAACCCTTCTTAGCCCGCACTGACGACTGTAAGCAAAAAAAAAAAAGGAAAAAAGGACAAAAAATTTGGGTTGGCCCGACCCAAGCCCGCTTGGCCCGCAACCCAAATAGTCCCACTTGTATTTTGGTTGGTAAATTTAGGGCCCAACCCACCCTTATTCAATGGCGGGCCGGGCCAGCCCAACGGGCTCAGCCCAAATTGATGGCTCTAGCTGCACATGACTTCTCCAAGACGGAGTAGTTCTTTTCGCCTCCTTGGAATCGGCGACTGACAAAATAAATGGTATTCTCCTTTGTGGAGTCCCGTTACTCTTGTTTATCATTCACTGCGAGGTAAAGCAGGAGAGGCTTCTCCTTGTGAGGTGGAACCAAGACTGGAGGGCATGTCAAGTAATGCTTCACTTGGTCGAAGGCTTCTTGGCAAGCGTCGGTCCATTCTAGAGCCACGTTCTTCTTAAGTAACTTGAATATTGGCTCGCACATGAAGGTAAGCTAGTGTACAAACCGACTGATGTACTGAAGTCTGCCCATGAAACCTTTTATTTCTTTATGTGTCTTGGGAGGAGGCATGTCAATGATTGCCTTGATTTTTGAGGGATCTACTTCAATACCCCTTTCCGTGACCATGTAACCAAGAACCTTGCCTCGGATAACCCCAAAAGTGCACTTTGCGGGATTGAGCCTTATCTTGTGTTGCCGAAGCCTTTCAAAGAACTTGCGGAGATTGATCAAGTGTTGACCGTCGGTCCCTTTGGAGTGGATGATCATGTCGTCCACGTAGACCTCGATCTCTTTGTGAATCATGTCATGGAACAAGTGTCGCGCCCCGAACCCGTGGTCCTACTTGGCCCCACGCTCGGGACACGAATGGAAGACGTTATAAAACACCTTTGAAAAATTTTCGAAATGTCCTTTTAGAAAGTTGAACAAAAACACACTTGAAGTTCAAAGAATTCACTTAACTTGAAACAAACTTTTACAAACACTTTCACAACGAAAGTACTTAGCTCGAAGGCTTACAAACTTTTAAACAAATGTACATACACCACATTAACCAAAATAGATGTGACCATAAGAAGTACGGGTACTCTACCCAAAGGGTTTACATTTACATAATGTAACCTTGACAAAACAAAATCCAACTCTTACCACTTTCAACGTCCTCCCGTGCCAAAGTGTCCTATCCCCTAGACTTGCTTTTATCTAAAACAGTAAACAAATAAGGGGTGAGAATAAATCTCAGTAAGCTACTAAAATGCAACTACGTTACATGCTGATATGATAATCATAAAGAAGCAATATCAACAAATAATCATATAGCATATAGCACATAACATGAGAGGCTCCCTATCGCCAACCGTCCCATACCGGTTGGAAATAACGACCAACTCATCATACAACATATAGTGTAGGAGTAAACACTTCTACGAGAATACCAAGCCAAGGTTTACCGAAGTAACATAACCATCTGAGAATACCATCTGAGAAAACCAGTTGAGAAAACCATCTGAGCAGCATAAATAGCTGAAGCCGGGATCCCGAAAACCAAACCATAACCAATAGAACCAAAGTAACCAGAGAGGGAAATATGACACAGAGTCATAACCCAAATGCTCACTCGAGGGAGCTAGTTCATCCCATCCAAGGCCAATCTGGACTGGGGAAACAAAGAAGGCACAGTGGACACCTTATAGTGAACTTGGCTTGTGTGCCACTATAATTCTCCCACCGCCTGACTCAGAAGCTCCAATGGAAAACCTTATAGTGGACTTACCTGTACCACTATAATTCTTCCATTGGCTGACTCCACAACAAGACTAGCTGGACTTTTCACAAGAAGCACAGTAATGAATACTTGATAACAAAACCCGGGGCATTTAATCCAAGAAGGAATTAAGACAAATACATCACAAGATGCACACGAAAGATTTCTCATAAATAGTCCATAATAAGGACATTTAATCACAACCCAATCTTTTTCATTAACGACATAAAAGTCATACACATTCACGTTTGGGTCCTAAACAACCCCAAGGACTACACAAACAATTGTCCTCTTATACTTAAGTTACACAAACTATCAAACCTGGAAAAACAGTGGGGGTGCGCACGCCCCACCCAATAGGGTGCGCGCGCTCCCACTCATCAGATTCTCACAATTTTTGGTCACTTAAGGGTGCGCGCGCCCCACCCAAAAGGGTGAGCACGCCTCCCTTCATCAGACACTTTTGCCTAAATTGGTCAATAGGGTGCGTGCGCCTCCTTATCTAGGGTGCGCGCGCCCCCTCTTATTTTGGGCCAAATCCCAGATTCTTCCTTAGTTCAATTTTTACTCCTTCTGTCCCACAAGTATAACACATATAAACATAACTTTAGCAACTTTCATTAAGATTTCAACATGGTTTCTAAACCATTACAACACCCAGCTAAACCAAGTCCATATACTCCGTTTGTCCCAAAATTACAAGTATAGCAAATATTACCCAAATCACAAAATTAACAAGTAGAAGTATCAAATATAGCATAGATGACTATTTTAACATTTAAAGGGGAATTAGTAACTTACCTAGTTCCGGAAAAAGTATCGCTGAAATAAGTTTTGTTCGGCTAGAAATGACCTACTCGACGCCCTGATCATTTTTATATAATTAGTTTTTAAAACGGGTAAGTAAATAAAAAGAATTAAATCGAAATGGGTAGAACTTACCTTTTTCTCTTAACCCTAAACTGAACGAGGAAAGTTGCAGAAGGAAAGTAATACACAGAGAAAGGAGAAGAAGCAACTAGTTATAAAGGGTTTTAACCCAATTTCTCAACTTTGGTCACCCAGGTTTCAAAGTTAACACTTAAGCCCCTTAACTCAAATTTTCAACAAGGCCCTACAGTTTCAACTTATTCATTTAACTCCTTTAATCATTATTATTACTAACTAAGCAAATAACACAAATAATCAAATATGATATGCAATCATAAAATATGATGCAACACCTAAAATGCACCTATAAGTCAAACAAAAACCCCCAAAAATATAAAATAAATAGGGACGGGTTTTGGGGTCGCTACAATCACTCCCCCTTAAAGAAAATTCGTCCCGAATTTTAGGGTTACTTACCGAGGCCCTCAAACAACCAAGGGTACTTTCTCTCAATCTCTTCCTGAAGCTCCCAAGTCGATTCTTCCACATTGTGATTCCTCCACACAACTCGAACAAGAGGAATACTTTTGTTTCTCAATTCTTGCACCTTCGAATCAATGACTTGGACCGGATGTTCCTCATAAGACATACTCCACCTGGTAGGCTCGATCAACTGCATCCTAAAAATCTTGCACCTTATGGGATACTAGCTGAGTTCTAATCACAGTTTTCAAACCTTTCACAAACCTTGTAGCCTTTCTCTCCTCAGTTGCCACTAGGTGAGTACAATACCTGGACAACTCTGAAAATTTAGTTGAATACTGAGCCACTGACATAGAACCTTGCTCCAAGTTAAGAAACTCCATTTCCTTCCTGTCTTGATCTACCCGGGGAATGAAGTGTTCTTTAAACTTTCTCAGAAAATTCTCCCAAGTGTAAGGTACATGAGTTTCATCCCATTTAGTTTTCAAAGCCTTCCACCAATGCTCGGCAGCTCCATTCAGCTTATAAGTAGCAAACCTGACTTGATCTTCCTCAGAACATCTCAAAGCATCAAAGATCATTTCCATTGATTCAATCCACCTTTCAGTCTTAGATACATCAGGCTCTCCATCATACTCCATAGGCTTCATTTTCAGAAACTGTTCTAGGCCATACCTTGGTGGTACCCGTTCCCTCTCTTGCCTCTGATCATTTAAAGTTTTCATTGCTGCTTCGAACATTCCTTGGAACATAATTCGAGCCTCTTCTCTGGCATCCCCTTGCCCCGAAGAGCCAACCTGAGTCAGTTTCACCCATTTTTAATGAATACCTGCATAAAACACTCAACGTTACTCACTCTATACTCTACTACCCTCCTAGGTCATTTAGTCATTCAAGACCATCTACAACCTAGCTCTGATACCAACTGTCGCGCCCCGAACCCGTGGTCCTACTTGGCCCCACACTCGGGACACGAACGGAAGACGTTATAAAACACCTTTGAAAAAATTTTCGAAATATACTTTCATAAAGTTGAACAAAAACACACTTGAAGTTCAAAGACTTCACTTAACTTGAAACAAACTTTTACAAACACTAGCTCGAAGGCTTACAAACTTTTAAACAAATGTACATACACCACATTAACCAAAATAGATGTGACCATAAGAAGTACGGGTACTCTACCCAAAGGGTTTACATTTACATAATGTAACCTTGACAAAACAAAATCCAACTCTTACCACTTTCAACGTCCTCCCGTGCCAAAGTGTCCTATCCCCTGGACTTGCTTTTATCTAAAACGGTAAACAAATAAGGGGTGAGAATGAATCTTAGTAAGCTACTAAAATGCAACTACGTTACATGCTGATATGATAATCATAAAGAAGCAATATCAACAAATAATCATATAGCATATAGCACATAACATGAGAGGCTCCCTATCGCCAACCGTCCCATACCGGTTGGAAATAATGACTAACTCATCATACAAAATATAGTGTAGGAGTAAACACTCCTACGAGAATACCAAGCCAAGGTTTACCGAAGTAACATAACCATCTGAGAATACCATCTGAGAAAACCAGTTGAGAAAACCATCTGAGCAGCATAAATAGCTGAAGGCGGGATCCCGAAAACCAAACCATAACCAATAGAACCAAAGTAACCAGAGAGGAAAATATGACACAGAGTCATAACCCAAATGCTCACTCGAGGGATCTAGTTCATCCCATCCAAGGCCAATCTGGACTGGGGAAACAAAGAAGGCACAGTGGACACCTTATAGTGAACTTGGCTTGTGTGCCACTATAATTCTCCCACCGCCTGACTCAGAAGCTCCAATGGAAAACCTTATAGTGGACTTACCTGTACCACTATAATTCTTCCATTGGCTGACTCCACAACAAGACCAGCTGGACTTTTCACAAGAAGCACAGTAATGAATACTTGCTAACAAAACCCGGGGCATTTAATCCAAGAAGGAATTAAGCCAAATACATCACAAGATGCACACGAAAGATTTCTCATAAAGAGTCCATAATAAGGACATTTAATCACTACCCAATCTTTTTCATTAACGAGATAAAAGTCATACACATTCACGTTTGGGTCCTAAACAACCCCAAGGACTACACAAATAATTGTCCTCTTATACTCAAGTTACACAAACTATCAAACCTGGAAAAACAGGGGGGTGCACGCCCCACCCAATAGGGTGCGCGCGCTCCCACTCATCAGATTCTCACAATTTTTGGTCACTTAAGGGTGCGCGCGCCCCACCCAAAAGGGTGCGCATGCCTCCCTTCATCAGACACTTTTGCCTAAATTGGTCAATAGGGTGCGTGCGCCTCCTTATCTAGGGTGCGCGCGCCCCCTCTTATTTTGGGCCAAATCCCAGATTCTTCCTTAGTTTAATTTTTACTCCTTCTGTCCCACAAGTATAACACATATAAACATAACTTTAGCAACTTTCATTAAGATTTCAACATGGTTTCTAAACCATTACAACACCCAGCTAAACCCAGTCTATATACTCCCTTTGTCCCAAAATTACAAGTATAGCAAATATTACCCAAATCACAAAATTAACAAGTAGAAGTATCGAATATAGCATAGATGACTATTTTAACATTTAAAGGGGAATTAGTAACTTACCTAGTTCCGGAAAAAGTATCGTTGAAATAAGTTTTGTTCGGATAGAAATGACCTACTAGACGCCCTGATCACTTTATATAATTAGTTTTTAAAACGGGTAAGTAAATAAAAAGAATTAAATCGAAATGGGTCGAACTTACCTTTTTCTCTTAACCCTAAACTGAACGAGGAAATTTGCAGAAGGAAAGTAATACATAGATAAAGGAGAAGAAGCAACTAGTTATAAAGGGTTTTAACCCAATTTCTCAACTTTGGTCACCCAGGTTTCAAAGTTAACACTTAAGCCCCTTAACTCAAATTTTCAACAAGGACCCTACAGTTTCAACTTAATCATTTAACTCCTTTAATCATTATTATTACTAACTAAGCAAATAACACAAATAATCAAATATGATATGCAATCATAAAATATGATGCAACACCTAAAATGCACCTATAAGTCAAACAAAAACCCCCAAAAATATAAAATAAATAGGGACGGGTTTTGGGGTCGCTACAACAAGTCTGTAACATCCCTTTTATAAGTAGCCCCAGCGTTCCTTAACCCAAACGGCATAACTGTGTAGCAAAAGGTGCCCCACGGTGTTGTGAAAGCAGTCTTGTGTTGATCCTCTTCAGCCATGAGAATCTGATTGTACCCAGCAAAACCATCCACAAATGAGCAGACCTCATAGGTAGCAGTGGAGTCGACTAGCATGTCAATGTTGGGTAGTGGAAAATCATCCTTTGGAGAAGCTTTGTTTAAATCCCGGAAGTCCACACAAACACGAACCTTGCCATTAGCCTTTCGGACTGTGACCACATTGGCTAGCCATATTGGATACTCAATAACTTTGATGAAGTCTACACTGATAAGCTTCTCTATCTCTTCTTTGACTTATAGAGACCATTCTGGCTTGATCTTTCTGAGTTCCTGCTTTGTCGGCTTAGCATTGTCTCTGATCGGAATCCTGTGCTCCACGACCTTTCTGTCTAAACCCGGAATGTCATTGTATCACCATGCAAATACATCCACGAACTCTCTGAGTAGTGCAGTCAATCTATCTCTCTTTTCCCCCTTAACGAAGCTTCCGATCTTGGTTTCTTTTGGCTCTTCGTCAGTACCCAGATTAACAACATGCAATTCTTTGTCAGCCCCTGGACCATTTTCACCATGACTACGGACCTGTTGAGCAAGTTCATTTAAGTATGTTATGTTTTCGTGGTCTATTTCATCATTATTTGAATTGTTATTGACTAGTTCATTAGATTCGTTATTAGTTAATTCATCATTCATGATGTTTGCAATCTCGGGTACTCAGAAAGATCAAATTTTTCATTAACAAAGAAAAGGACCACACGCTCGGCTATGGCCTCCATATCCTCTTGGGTGAGGATGTCGGAAACACTCTCGGACTCGAAAGTGAATGTGAACAAGTCTTCCTTTGTGACCTTGCGCGGAATGCAACCCATCTTCTTGATCAAGAATTCCTCGGATACCACGGGTCCCTTCGTAGAATACCAGTTGTTGATCGGCTTGGAGCTTGGCTGGATCTCACTGATAGTTTCCTTTCTCGTGTCGGTGTCGTAGATGGCATTCGTCCATGATAGCCAATTCTTTGAACATGGAGGCCAAATCTATCAATTCTTCCCCTGCGGTAATCTCTGTCTTGGACTCTATGGTCACTTTCTTTCCCCACCATTCTCGGGGTGACATGGGAGTTGGTTCCCCTTCAGATTTCTGGATCTCACAGTCGGCGAAGATCTCGAGACCGGGCTTTCTGATGCCCTTGCTGTTAACCCATGGCTCGGGAAAGATTATGTACGGAACCTCTTCCCCTTGACGGACAAAGTAGCCATTTAGTATCTTGCGGTAAGGCCTCAAATTGGGAATCTCATAATGACGGACTTCCCTACGAGCTCGGGACTTTTCATTATTGATGTCTTTCTCTTGTTTCAAGTCATCTCTGGAAGGTTCGTATCCCAAACCAAATTTGTTCTTGATGAATGGGACCTCCACGGGTTGTATTCTACCCTATTGGTAATTCCCTAGGCCTAAACCGGGGAAGTAGTCCATATTCCTCATCATACGGAGGACCTTGCGATTGCTGAGGGTCCAAGATCTGTTTCCCCCTTCTTTATCAGTGGCGTTGATTGAGACGCCGGAGAGAGTAGAGTCTGCTAAACCATGCTGAATTTGGTGAATGGGTTCCCCCTTTCTGTGGATAGTGACGTTTTCTTCCATAACGGTCACTATTTCATCCCCATTTCTGAACTTCACACACTGATGGAGAGTCGAAGGGACGGCGTTAGAACTGTGTATCCATGGGCGGCCCAAGAGTAAGTTAAATGAAGAAGGCACATCGAGCACTTGAAACGGGAAGGACATGACCATGCTCCCAAATTCAATGTCTATTTCCACCATACCCATGACTGTGCGGGCAGTGCTGTCGTAACCTCGGTTACTTGGGTAGAAGGCTTCAAATGTGAATTCTTAAGCCCCAGTATGCCTATGATTCGACCGGGCATTAAGTTGAGTGCGGAATCACCGTCAACCAGGACTCTCGAGATAGGTCTCCCCCTTGCTCTCACCTTAGAATAAATGGCCTCATTGTGGTCAGAACCAAATGGTGGAAGGTCCATGTCGGCAAAGGTGATGACATTTCCAAAATGAATGTGGCCTATCATTGCAGTAAGGTCCTCGGGAGTAGTATCAAGAGAGATTGATGTGTCATCAAGATTATTGATGACAAGATCTCGGTGCTTCTTTGAGGATGCAATGAGGTCCCAAATGGAGATGTTGGTTTGAGTTTTCTTGAGTTGAACCAATAAAGGGTCTTCGGGAGTGTCGCGAGCTTGCGATCTTTGAGAAGAGGTGCTTGGTGCGGAAGTAGTAGGGTTGCTTGCTATGACTCGTCTGGATCGAGTTAGCATGTTGACGTTCCCATCTTGCCTTTTTTTCCTATTCTCTAGTTCTTCCTTCATCACCTCATCACCTCATCGTAAGTCACAACGTAACAAGAATTTTCAAATTTATTCATCACATTGGAGCCCTCATTCACAATTGGGATTGAATGAGTGGTCTCTTAAAATTCTTCTAGCTCTATTACATTGACATCGTCACCACTAGGCACTATGAACTCTTTCTTGTCTATGAGATCTTGGATGATGTTGCGGAGGACAAAGCATTCCTCGGTGGTGTGGCCACTATGTTGGTGGAAGCCACAATATTTGTGATGAGCATGATTGGCATTGATCCACTTGGGTTGATACCCTTGTATAGGTGTGACTTGGCATTTGCTTTGAAAACTTTAAAGGTCTCGGTTTGAGTCATGCCTTGGAGAGGAGTGTAGACACGGTCATTTTGAGATTTCTTTCCTTGAGGTGGAGGAACCCTTTTGTAATTCCCTTTGTCGATAGTGACGGCATTGACCGAAGCCTCTTTTGTAGAGTTAGAGGCGGCCTTGTAACGGAAGCTAGGAGCACTTTTCTTGATCTCCTTGAGCAACTCATCCATTCGTATCCCCGCCTCATAGATTTGAGAGAAATCCGCATAGCAAGCCCCACTTAAGTGGGTGCGGAGATCAATCTTTAGACACTTGAGGAAGATGTCCATTTGCTCTTTGGTATTTGGCCTCTCGACAATTTCAGCGAGCTTGTCATTCCACCTTCTTGTGAAATCAATAAAAGACTCATTATCCCTTTGATTAGTGTTCTCGAGCTCTTTCTTGGTTGGCCGGTGAGTGGTGTTGCCTTGATATTGACTTTTGAAGGCAAGCATGGCGGCATCCCAATCAAGACGGACTGTGAGCGGGAGAGTTGCATACCAATCTTTTGCCGCCCCCTCGAGAGTAAGAGGGAAGCATTGTGCCATAACTTTAGGAGAGACCTTCTTTGGAACCATAGCCCATATATAAGTCTCGATGTGTGCCATGGGGCAAGAATTTCCCTTGAACTTTCTTATGTCGGGCATCTTGAACTTGTCGGGAAGAGAAGCCATCGTATTTATTAGGATGGATCACTGATAAAGTCTTGTGTCGGAGCCTTTCCCCAAGTTGAGACCATTGAAACGTTGATCTATGTAGGCCATAATTGAATCAACCATTTTGTGTTCATTGTTCTCGGTGTTCGGTTCCTCCATTTTCTTGGTACGGGCACTAACATAAGGGCTTTGAAACAGACCCTTAGTCCACTCGGACTCTTCATTGTTCTCTTTTTCTTTACCCTTGGCAAGTTTGGTGAGCTTCTCTTTCATTTGCTCCATTTCGACCTCGTGGGCCTCCCTTTGATTGTCAACGTGGGATTTCCAAAGATCATCCTTGTTTTGGTCCTCCTTATTAAGAGTGGAGACTTGCTCTTGGAGAAGTTGGACCATAGCTGAGAGTTGCTCAAGAGACATGGTGTTGTCGGTGTTAGATCCGCCGGCCATTGATGCTGTCGAAGCTGTTGGAGTAATCTCTTCACGAACTAACCGATTCGCTGAATTCCGGTAGACACGGTAAGTACCAATTGAACCTATATTGCAGAAGAGGCCCTTGTCAGTCTTGAGTAACACTTTTGGTCCATGAAGAGGCTTTAGAACACACATTGGGCACACGACTCAAAACCACATAAGAAAAGACTTTTTTTTTATAAGTCGGAGGGACGGAGTCCCTTTTGAGTTTCTAAGAAAATAATGGAATAGTCACACTATTATATAGACCTTCTCGCGGTCCCATATACTCATCGGATTCCATCACGCTTGTGAATCCTACACATGTCGGGATTAAACTAAATTAATGTAGTAAAGCATACATGCAGGGACGGATTTTTATTTTCGTCCATAATAACCACTTGGGGACGAAGTTTTATTTTGTCCATGATAACCACTTGGCATGTATGTTTTTGAAGACATTAGTTTAGGGAAATCTCGGCACATGAAAACCGACTTTAGTCACGGAGTGTTAGACCCTAACTAGAATTGTGTTGGCTTGTGCTCAGCTAATAAGAGGCTTAAGGTCACCCCCGGCATGTAGTCATGAACTACGCCACGGGTTGAGGTTTACCGCTTCGAAAGAGTCAAGGTCGGGTGGAGCTTGAAACTTCCTATGATGGGCCTCGACGGGTTTGGGGTATATAAACTTGTGCGACTCGATAGTGAGCCGTAGTGTGAGGTCCAACATGTGACAAAATATTTTTTACTTTTTTTTTATGAAAGAAAAGCAAATAAGTACATAATTACAACTCTCGAATCACCCGTGTTGTAACGACCCCAAAACCCGTCCTTATTTATTTTATATTTTTGGGGATTTTAATTTGAATTTATGTGTGCATTTTATGTGTTGCATCACATTTTCTGACTTGCACATATTGTTTGATTAATTGTGTTATTTATTTGGTTGAGTGTAATAATGGTTAAGGGAGTTAAATAATTAAGTTGAATCTATAGGGTCATTTGTGAAATTATAAGTATATGGGTTTAAGTGTTTAAATTAGAAAGTTGAGGGGCCTGAGTGAAACTTTTAAAAATATCAATTCTCACTTATCTTGCCCATATCTCTCTGCGTATGGCATAAAGAATGATATTTAACTTTCCTAAATTCATTTCTCTGGTTCAAGAAGTAGAAGAAAGTAAAGGTAAGTTTCATCCTATTTTAATTTATATCTTTTTAATTACTTCTCCGTTTTAAAATCTAACTATATAAAAATGATCAGGGCGTTGAGTAGGTCATTTCTACCCGATCAAATATTATTTCTGCGATACTTTTTCCCGAAATAGGTAAGTTACTAATTCCCCTTTAAATGTTAAAATGGTCATATATGTTATATTTGATACTTTTGATTGTTATTTTTGTGATTTGGATATTATTTGTGATACTTGTAAATTGGGACAAAGGGAGTAATTGTCCAAGTTGTTGGGTTGTGTTTAAAGAGTATGTTCTGGGTAGAGTTTGTACTCGGAAGAAGTATGGGAATGTTATAAGTGTTAATGTGTAGTACTTTTGGGACGGTGAAACGAAGGGAGTAAAATTTAGGGCATTTTGGCCTGTCGAGTGTGTTGGGCGGCCGCCCAAATAGGGCGTGCGACCGCCCATCTATCTGGAAGATTTTGTCTTGGGACAGAGCATTTTGGACGGCCGCACAGTCTGGTGTGGGCGACCGCCTAGGGCTGCTGAAAAGTTTGAGTTGTTTCAATCCAAGTGATTTAGAGTTCAATCTTGGTCTAGGTCTTAGGTGATATCCTAGAGTACCTAGAGGGTTGTTGTGGAACACTCTAGTGTTTGAAATTGGTTCCTTCGTGAGCATATGTGTTGTGGAATTGGACTAAATGTTAATTGGATTGGTTCATCTTTGTGATGTGTTTGCCTTGATTCCTTATTTTAGAATCATTGCCCCGGTTGTTTTTGTTTAGCAAGTATTCATTACTGTGCTCCTTGTGGAAAGTCCAGCTGGTCTTGTGGTGGAGTCAGGCAATGGGAGAATTATAGTGGTACAAGTTATGTTCACTATAAGGTTTTCCATTGGTACCTTGTGTCAGGCGGTGGGAGAATTATAGTGGTACAAGTTATGTTCACTATAAGGTTTTCCATTGGTACCTTGTGTCAGGTGGTGGGAGAATTATAGTGGTACAAGTTATGTTCACTATAAGATTTTCCATTGGTCCCTTGTGTCAGGCGGTGGGAGAATTATAAAGGCACACAAGCCAAGTTCACTATAAGGTTTTCCACTGTTGCCTTTTCTGTTTCCCCAGTCCAGATTGGCCTTGGATGGGATGAATCGCTCCCTTAGGTGAGCATTTGGGTTATGACTTTGTGTAATATTCCCCCCGTTGTTACTTTGGTTCTTATGGTTATGGTTTGGTTTTTGGGATCCCGGCTTCAGCTATTTATGCTGCTCAGATGGTTTTCTCAGATGGTTTTCTCAGATGGTATTCTCAGACAGTTATGTTTATTGGGTAAACCTTTGCTTGGTATCCACCTGAGTGTGGCATTTCTGGTATTTGTGGTATATGAGTTGGTTTTACCTCTCATACTATGTGCTATGTGATACTTATGATATTGTTCTTTATGCTTATCATTTTAGCATGAAACGTAGTTGCATTTTAGTATCTTACTGAGATTTATTCTCACCCCTTATTTGTTTACTGTTTTAGATAAAGGCGAGTCCATGGGATAGGTCACTTCACAAGGGAGGACGTCGGGTTGATAATCCATTTTGGAAAGTAAGTGTGGTTTAAAGGTTACATTATATAAATGTATAACCTTTGGGGTAGTGTACCCGAGACTTTATCCATGTATCACTTATTTTGTTAAAGTGTGGTAATTGTACCTTTGTATAAGAGTATGTAAGCCTTCGGGCTAAGTAATTTTGTTTGTGAAAGAGTTTGTTTGAAAGTTAAATGGAAGTTTTTGAACTTCGAGTGTGGATTTTGTTAAACTTTATGAAAGGATATTTCGAAAAATTTTCTAAAAGTGTTTTATGACGTCTTCCAATCGTGTCCCGAGCGTGGGGCCAAGTAGGACCATGGGTCTGGGGCGCGACACGTGTGACCGATAAAACAAAACACAAACGAAAAACAGTCCAAGAGGTCCAAATTAGGCCTTGATGCAGGCAACTGTGCCCACACCCCAATCACTCTGATCTGTTCTGGAACTGTCCCTGTTCTGGAAAACCACCCAGAAGCGCGTGCCTCTGGCCTGTATTATGGGATGCGCACGCCTGGCGTAGATTCTATGGGAGGCGCCCGCTTCTGGGCAGACCTGTCAGACTTTGGACTCAGGGGATTGCCCTGGTCCTGAATATGCATTGTAACCCCTGCAGAAATTATTAGTGTAGAAAAAAGAAGAAGAACAGGAAGAATATCAGGAAGCGGGCGACTCTGGTCCTTGATGTGGGCCGCGCGCGCCTTAGGCCGAGAAGGCCAGAGGCGCACGCTTCCCCCATCAGGAACCAGAATGCCCAGAAAATGTAGATTTTGATCAGAGATGCAAGTTTAACCCTCAAACATTCCCCAGCGGAGTCGCCACTATAGATACCCCGGGAGGGCACGGCTTGGCTAGAGTGCGTGTGTTGTTCCTAGGATGTCTATTCGTGTTTTATTTGTTTAGAGTCGCCACTTATGTTTTAGAGGAACATAAGAAAAACCTAATATTTAGCCTAAGTTTGGTACGAAAACAGAGATTCTTGTTATGAGGTTCGGGGGTTAGTATACGAGATGGGAAGTACTTAAACACCCATCTCGCCCGACTAATGTCGGTCTTGCTTGATCAAAGTCTACATAAAATAAATTTTCTTCTTGTTCTTGATGATAAAAGGGGGTTTTAAAAGGTGTTTTGGAATGTAGGTAGATGACTCCTTGACTAGCTTCAATGAAGTGAAGTAGTCGTTGGTGTCATGTCCCAAAATGATTTGGGTGATTGCACGTTTGATTAAAGTAAAAGAGAGAAGAGATGAAGTAGAGAAGAAGGAGGAAGATGAACTTTTACCTATGTTTCAAAGATCTTCAAACACTTCTTGATGACTTCCTTGAAAAAACCTTGGAAATGAGTTTGGTGTATTTTGTGTAGAGAGAATTCTTTTGTCCAAAAGAGTGCTAAAAAGGGGGTCCTTTAAAAGGGTGGGAAAAGGATGTTTTTATAGGTGAAAACAAATGTTTTTGGTGCCAAAACTCAGTCACCAAGAAATCTTTCCCGGGCAAAATCATGTAAAATGAGCAAGGGAGAGATTCTTGGACAGAAATCTGTAACTGACGCCCAGAGGCGCGCGCTTCCCACTTTGGGGATGGAAGGCGCGCCCATCTGGCTCCTATGGTCGGAGGCGCGCGACTCAGAGAAGGCATTTTTGACAGTATAGACTAGAAAGTTAGCCCTGTTATTCAGTTTAGTCCCTAGACTTAACGAAGTCAGTCAAGAACTTAACGGAAGTAACAGAAACTAACGAAAAACACTTAAAAGAGGGAGAAACACAAGATCAACCGTGCAACCGAGGTGAGCGGTCCAAGGCGGGGTGTCTACACCTCTAAGCACTTTTTGGAGCACGTAATGAAGTCCAGAAAAGCAAAAACCAAAATGGAGATTGACACTCCTAAAAGGAACATCACCATATCCAAGTTGACCACGGTCACAACGTAAACACCCCACATCGGCGTGATAGTCGTAGATGTTCCTGAAGAATGGGTGGGTATTAGATGATGATGTTACCATGACTGAGACCGAGGTGACTTATGGGTTAGATGGGTTTGGCTCTATCTCAATGAACACAGCTTCAGACGAGCCGAGCAGTTTGAACCTCGCCCTCGTCCCAAGCTCGGGGGCCACAGTACCCACCCACATGAAAGCCGAGATAGACAAACTCCTTGACATGGAGAATTTGAGCCTAGAAGGCAAAGATAAGGAAAAAGTGAAACAGATTATTATGGAGACTTTGAAGTTCAGAGACGGTCCCGAGTTGAAGCCAGTTGACCAACTGGACGAGGTCATTATCAACCCCGACTACCCGAAACAGAAGGTAAGGATTAGGAAACAGCTCCCCCCGGAAGAGAGAGAGAGGAGCTTATCAACCTGCGAAAAAACAACCTAGATGTATTTGCATGGAAGGTGGAAGACATGGTTGGAGTTAAAGAAGCCATTGCTCTCCACAAACTGGAAGTGGACAAGTTTTTCAAACCAATCAAGCAGGCACGAAGGGCCTTCTCCACGGATAAAGAAAAGGCGATTGAGGTCAAAGTAGACAAATTGCTGAAAGCCGGCATCATTCGAGAAGCAACATACCCTGAATGGCTAGCTAATGTCGTCATGGTTAAGAAGCAAAATGGCAAATGGAGGATGTGCGTAGACTTCACCGATCTCAATAAGGCTTGCCCAAAAGATAGCTATTCTCTTCCAAGAATTGACAAGCTGGTCGATTCAATTGCTGGACACCAAACTCTGAGTTTCCTTGATGCCTATTCAGGCTACCATCAAGTCAAGATGGCCGAGGACGACATCGAGAAGACAGCTTTTCAGGCAGCTGGATGAATCTATTGCTACGTGATGATGCCTTTTGGCCTAAAAAATGTCGGGGCGACTTACCAAAGGATGGTGAACAAGGTGTTCAAATCCCAGATCGGCAGGAACATGGAGGCTTATATCGACGACATGGTAATCAAGACCAAGTCAGGAAGTCACGTCCCAGATTTGACCGAGACCATAAAAAACCTGAAGGCCAATGACATGAAGCTCAATCCCAGTAAATGTGTGTTCGGGGTCACGACAGGTAAGTTCCTCAGATTCATGGTATCGCAGCGAGGCATTGAGGCAAATCCGGAGAAGATTCAGGCTCTTGTCGACATGAAAGAGCCGACATGTGTGAAGGAAGTTCAAAGGCTGAATGGAAGGGTAGCCGCCCTGGGAAGGTTTATCGCCAAGTCGGCAGAAAAGTCACTCCCGTTCTTCAAAGCTTTGAAGGGAACTAAGGACTTCACCTGGACCCCAGAGTGCTCGGCATCGTTCCAACAATGGAAAGATTACTTGGGTTCTCCTCCACTACTCAGCAGTCCAATTATGGGAGAGACACTCTATGTATTCCTTGTAGCAACAGATAGAGTCATGGCAGCCGTGCTAGTACGAGAAGATAACGGGATTCAGAGGCCGGTTTACTATATGAGTAAAGCATTATCAGAAACCGAGTCCCGCTACTTCAATGCCGAGAAGATAGCATACGCCTTGGTGATAGCCGCAAGAAAGCTGCAAGCATACTTCTCCGCTCATCCCATCATGGTTTATACCGACGCGCAACTCAGAATGATACTTCACAAGATGGATAGCTCAGGCCGATTACTCAACTGGTCCATTGAATTGACCGAGTTTGATATCACCTACAAACCGAGAAAGACGTTGTTGGCACAGCCTCTAGCAGATTTCCTAGTCGAGACCGCATTCTCAAGTGAATATACGCCGATAACCAAGAAGAAGAAGTTCCCCATGGATAGAGAACCTCTAGAAGAATTGCTAAGTGATTACTGGGTTTTATACACAGACGGGTCGACGACACATGGAAGAAGTCGAGCCGAAGTCTACCTAACAAGTCCGGGCGGCGAGCATGTAGCCCGTGATTTCATCAGGTTCAAATTCCCAGCTTCAAACAACCAAGCAGAATATGAGGCCCTGATCTTGGGGATAGAAAGGGCAAAATTCTTTGGTGCGAACAAACTAGTGGCCTATAGTGACTCCCAACTCGTGGTGAATCAAGTAAAAGGGGTATACAACACCGAGAACCACTTGCTGACGAAGTACAGAGATCTCGTCCTTAACATGACTAAAAACTTGGAGTTTTGGGAAATCAGGCAGGTAGGACGAGAGCACAACCAGGAGGCCGACTTAATATCCAAATTGGCCACAGCAGAAGAGACAAATCCCTTGATCATCTACGCCGACCAACCAGCTTATGAGAGGCTGGAGATCCTAATTCTTGACGATGAGGAGAGAGCCTGTATTGAAGACTACAAGGACTACATCGAAAAAGGAAAATTACCAGAGGACGAGTTGGCAGCCAAGATGATAAAGATGAAGATGGCCAGATACATAGTGTGGAACGACATCTTGTACCGGAGGTCGTTCTCCAAGCCCCTCCTAAGATGTGTGTCTCCCAAGGATACAGAAAAATTGCTAGCTGAAGTACATGAGGGAGTTTGCGGAGGACATCCGGGGGCCAGAACTCTTGCCGATAAGGTGATTACACTCGGATACTACCGGCCGAACTTAAGAGAGGATGCCCAGGCCTACGTAAAGAAGTACGACAAATGCCAACGCTTCTCGAACCTACCTATAGTACCACCGGTGGAGCAAAGTCTTGTCATACCAACATGGCCATTCGACATGTGGGGAGTCGACATCATTGGGCCATTTCCCTTGGCCAAAAGAAGCAATAAGTTCGTGATTGTAGCAGTCAACTACTTCACTAAGTGGGTGGAAACTAAGCCTTTGGCAAAGATTACAGAGGAGAACGCCATCAACTTCATCCATGACTACATATGGTGTCGGTTCGGCGTCCCTCATTCTATTGTGACCGACAACGGGCTCCAGTTTTCCGATGCTTTTACTGAGGAATTAAACAGGCTAGGAGTGAAGCATAGAAAGTCATCAGTCAGTCATCCTCAAGGTAATGGGCAAGCCGAGGCAGCAAACAAATTGATACTAAGAGCCCTAACCAAGAGTCTGGAAGGAAGCCAAGGAAAGTGGCTGGACGATCTCCCCCTTGCTCTGTGGGAATTTCGTACAACCACTCGGGGGCCGACTGGGGCGACTCCCTTTGCCCTAACTTATGGATCTGAAGCTATGGCGTCGGCCGAGATGGCTCTACCTACTTTCAGAGTAACCAATTACGACGGGGTCGTCAATGAATATAACCGGCTGCTGGACCTAGACCTGGTTGAAGCAAAAAGGCTGACTGCTCAGCTCAGAATGATTAATTACAGGCAAAAGACCAAGGCTTATCATGACAGCAAAGTAAAGAAGAGAGTTTTTGAAGTCGGTGACTGGGTGCTCAGGAAGATAAAGTCGACACACAGGAAGGCTCAACAAAATAAACTCTCTCCGAACTGGGAAGGTCCCTACATTGTTACTCACGTTATCAGAGAAGGGACCTACATGCTCAAAACTCCGGAAGGAAAAGAGCTGAAACACCCATGGCATTCAGAGCACTTGAGAAAATACTATCAGTAATACTTCGGCACCCTATCTATCTTTTATTGCTTTCTAGATTAGATTTTTGGTCTCTAGTTTTTTAGCCTCTGATAGCTTAAATAGTCATAGTTTGATTTCATCAATAAAGATTCCTTTTATTACATCGTTGATTTCACATCACATATACAAAAGCACAGTTTAAACATTACTTGACAATACCGAGACCGCCATCCGGAGTCTAAGGCTAACATGCCTGACCTCCCTTAAAGCCTAGTTTCAATAACTAGCACGACCACGGCATATAAGACGTGCAGGGTCACCTTCTGAGTTAGAGCTAAGACATCTCAACTCCTGACAGTTTGAACCTAGTTCTGACAACCAGTCCCCTCAAATCTGGGTCAAGATGAGACCGCCATCCGGAGTCTAAGGCTAACAAGCCTGACCTCCCTTAAAGCCTAGTTTCAATAACTAGCACGACCACGGCATATAAGACGTGCAGGGTCACCTTCTGAGTTAGAGCTAAGACATATCAACTCCTGACAGTTTGAACCTAGTTCTGACAACCAGTCCCCTCAAATCTGGGTCAAGATCATCACGTCTGACTCCCAGCACGATTTGAACCTAGTTCTGACAACTAGTTCTTTCAAATTTAACAAAATCGAGCATCTAACGCTCGTTACGGCCCATAACGGTGAACGACCACGGCCTACAAACACAGCCTAAGTCGGCTGTAATATATCTCATCATTTTAGACAGTGTTAAGACATCTCAAGCCGAGATAAAGTAACATGAACAAATGACGAGATAACACACTTGATTACAACAGTCAAGAAAACAAGGGTTAATATACACCTCAAACCGAGGTAGACAAATCCTTAAGTACAAATACTTGAACAAAAATAGCAGTGTTTACGCCCCTCAGAATACGCTGGGCTCAGGCATACAAATACCAAAAGAAATTAAATTGTATCACGGCCAAACCAGCCTACAAGTTTCAAATTTCAAAGTTCAACAAACTAGTCGACACCAGCGCGAGCCTCCTCCTCGGCCTTGGCAATGAGATCATCGAGATTTCCTTCCTCAATAGGCGGAGGGACCCATGACGGATTACCTACTTTGCGTTCTCGGCTCTGAATCAATCTCAAGCCCTTATCAAAAAATGGAGCTAATGAGTGAGCAGCCCGGGCTTCAACGCTATAGGCATCCTGGACGAAGAGACGAGCAAGCTTATCCAAGGGTATATTAACTTCAGGGTCGATCCAAAGAAGATGAGATAGATTTGACCAAGCGTCAATATAAGTGGATCCAACTTCATCCTAGACCGCCGCCTTCATTGTTGGACTCTTCTTGAAGGCCTCTACTACCCGTGTCTCTCGGCTCGGTATGCTCTCTTCCAGCTGGGCAAGCCTCTCCTCAGCAGCAGTCTTTTCCACACGATACCCTCAGCTCGTTGATGCTCTTTCTCAAAGTCAGCTTTCGCCGCATCAATCTCTACCTTAGCTGCTCGAACCACCTCCTCGGCTCGTCGAACCGTCTCTTCAGCCTCTGCCGACTTATCTGCCGCTTTCTTCAGCTAAGCTTCAAATGAGACCTTCTCCTTCTCGAGAGCTTCCACCCTTTCCTTTAGCTCGGCATTGGAGGCACGGAGAGGCTCGACCTCATCCTAAAACCTCCTGGCATTGCTATTGTTGGTGTTGGTGCCCTAGGCATGTTTAATAAACATTGTAATTGTTATCATTTATTCATATTAATAAAGAGATGTTTTGATTATTATTGTTGTTCATGTTTACTTATAATAATCTCCGTCCCTAGTACTTGTTAGGTACTAGTATAAAGGCTAAATGATCATGGGATGATCATGTTAGATTTATGGGTACTTGTTTGGTACTGGACATGACCCGCTCTATGATATTTATGTCATGGTCAATGTCATACATATATCTCATATTAGTTGTGTCATTTGAATCCTTAGACATGAAGTTATTATAGTCTTCCACTTGATGAACATTATGTTTGAGATATCCAAACGCTACCTTTAACCGGGTAGTTATAAATGGTATGATTGGCATAATCGGATTCACGTTTGGAAGAATAATAAGCTAAATGGATTTGTCCCTCTTCGGAGAGATGTCAAGCTTGGGCCTCTCGTAGGAATGATGTTGATGAAAATGTTCGGCCGGACTCAAATGAATTGATTGGATCAATGTCATTTGGATTATCAACATATTCGGAATCGAGAAAGTATTGAACAAAGACAAGTTGACTTGTTGACCATGACTTGTGTTCAATGACATCGTGGACAAAAGGATTATGAAATATTCTAAAGGAATGCGAACTTGTATCTAGTTACACTATTTGGGTAGGTATGACGGTTTGTTAGAACCTAATCATATCTTATGGTTTCATGTTTGAACCCATTGCCAACTTAGTGTAATCCTATAGGGTCACACACAAATAGAACGAATCATAAAGGACTATAATGGAATATGGGTCGAAGGACCATTCGGAGATTTAAGGAAATTAGAAGGAGAAAAGTGGAAGAAGGAAGGTCCGGGCGGATCAGTACATGTGTTTTTGCAAGTCTCCAAAGAGTTTTTGAGAGTTATTTCTTGTTCTAAGAAATCCCTAGATTGAAGAACAAGAACAAACACAATAATATTCCACATAGTCAAAATACAATTGAGAAAACGTGTTTCTCGATTTGGTCTAGCAACCAATATCAAGTGCTCTTGATATTCGTTCGAGGTGTGGATACCGCTAGAGGGTGAAGCTCATCATCTTCAAAGTTCGTGTTCTTGCTTTTTCGTGATCAAGCTTCAAGTCTCCACCAAGATCAAAGGTTAAAATTCAAAGTCATCAAGGGTTAGTATTCTAGTATTCATATTGCATGTATTTGATATAATCATATGAACGGATCTATGGCTTTGGGTTTCATGAAAATTTTAAATGCTTTATTCCGCTGCGCATGTTACTACGAAACCCAACAGCTTGTAGCAAGTTGCATCAAAGCATACTCATGCTGAGCTATAGAGGCAAGCTGCAAAGGAAAAATCAAGGGATCAGAAGCAGTGCAGTAAAGGTCACAGAACAATTAATAAAACGCCAAGTACCTCACTAATAAGCAGGCCCTTGCGGTTCCGAAGTTGTGTGGAGGTCGGCCTAGTGTCCACCAGCCTTAGAATGGTTCGTTGGTTCATGGCTCTTTTGATAACTGTTGCGCCGAGTTTGAGAGCGGGTCCGGATCGAATGGAATCGTCAACATCTGCTATTATCTCCACATTTCCAAGGGCATTAGCCAAGTCATTGATCTCGGCTTCAGTAGGACCCGAGGCAGAAGCTGAACCGCGAGTCGAGGGAGCTCTCTTAGACGGAGGCTCTAAAGCACCCTCAAATACTTCTGTCGACCTCTTCCTCCGACGGCCTGTCTGGTCAACTTCATCCTCAATGTACTGGCTCTGATTGTGGCCCTGTGAAAGATCAACATTCTCTATCCTGACCTCGTTTTCAACAAACTCGACCTCATTCTCCTCCCCGCCGGCTTCAGCTTGGACGACATGAGGACCGGTGGGAATGTCAGCAACTCCTTTGGCTTACAGCACCTCCTGCCTAGCCACCATGTCGGTGTGATGTTTTTCGACACCACGATTGCGCGACAGCTGCTTCTTCCTCCGCGCCGCCATAGCAGGGTCAATTTCCTCTGCATCAATAATCTGGATATCTTCCATTGATAGATCTGCACAAGGAAGAAGAAATATCAGGAAAAAGTTTAGAAATGACGAGATAAAGCCAGAAGAACAAAAATGGAAGAGGTATTACATCTTATAATGTCCTGGGCCATGAGGCACATGTTGTCCTCATTCTTGCACACACTACATTCCGAATAAAAAAACAAAGCCGGGATGCACCACCCAATCTGGAAATCGGTTCCCTCTCTCCACCATCGCTCTCGGCACAATGACGTCAATTGGCCCCATCATCAAGCCGGCTTGAGCGTGATACTGGAAGTCAACCTCAGTCTTAATCCAATCAAAGGTAGAGGTGGCGGCAAACTCCTCCAGCCTCTTTATCAAATCGGCGCTCCAATCTAGCTGATGAATGACTTCAGGCCTAACCGGATTCTTATTAGGACCTAAGAATTCCCACCCAAGGCGACTCTCAACCTTAATAACATTCTTATTCCAACCCATCACCTTGTTTACAACACTTGAAATAGGAATCATGAGTTTGGGTTTGTTAGGGTCAGATTTGATAGTGATGGTTCTAGTCGATGAATTGTAGGAAGACTGGAAAAAGTGATAAAAAGCCAACACGCAAGGCTCGAAGCCAAGACCACGTAAAAGAATAATAAAGCCGGTAAGGTACCTTACGGAATTGGCGCCCAGATGGGCCGGAACGATATTCCACTCCACCATATATTCATTAATAAAGGGGTCGAGGGGGAGACGAAGACCAAGCTGGAACTGTTTATAGTAGAAGGGAAGGAAGGCATCATTGTAATAGAATTTTCTGGCCACGGCTTCACTGGCAAATGGTTGGGCTTTACTATAGAAAAGTTTGAACTACCTTCTGTCCATGCCATAGTTATCATAAAGATCCCTGATCATGGCCTCCCCACCAAAGGGATGTCTGCGCCGAGTTAAGCCAGAATGATCGGCCCCGTCTCCACCTCTCCTGGGGGCCACGGCCTCGTCCTCAAACTATCCACTATTCTTACGACAACACCTTCCTCAGCCATACCTGCAGCAATCAAGGGGTTAGAATAATCCCGTGACAAGAACAAGGTGACCATCCCCTCCCCCCCCCCCATTCAACTTTTGGGGCCGAGGAAGGCCCTCAAATCGAGATCGGAAAGCCGATTTGTCTTTAACATAATGAAAAAAAAATGTGTTGTACAATGGCGTCAAAGGTATTGAGAAGCACAACGGCGTCCGTACCACCACTAAGAGCTCTTGGGGCAAACAGACCTGATGGATACCTAACGTCATCCCTGGGGTTTTTATTCAGAAATAACAGGTCACCAATTGCCATTAAAGACAACATTTTCCATATCCCCTCCGACTTTATATATATCCTATTGTTTCGCTCATAAAATCTGTACATGGCATCGGGATCAAAATTTAGGGGACCAGACATAACAGGGAGAAGGAAACCTATATTAAGGCTGAAGTCCACTCAGAATCAAACAGAGAAAGGCTAAACTTCATAAACCTCCTAAACCCTAACAATGGCGGAAATCATAAAATGGTGAAAAGGGGGTCGAAATAGTACCTTTGTTAGAAAGAGGATCAGAAGAATCGGTTGATATGACTGTGTAAACGGAGACGATCGGAGCTAAATGGCGAAATTCAAGCCGGAATAACTTTAGTCGGAGTTTCGCCGGCTGAGCAAGGGTACGGTTCTCTTTGAATTTTTTTTTTTGAAAAAGTGAAATTTTGGGGACTTTTAGCGCCTATATAGGACGGGTCGAAGAAATACGGTTCGGGTTTGACCCGGTTTGAACCCATGATCCACAGGTAGCACGTACATCCAGAATCCCATCATATCCCACAATTAATGCGGACTCATTTTCAAGGTGGATGTCTTGTCATTAATGACATGTGCGCTGTTTGAAGACGAACGATTGATATGACCAACCGTCATAAGGGATAAAGGACACCCAAGCGACGTCAGGCTGACACGTGGTATGACGAGGCCGATTTTGATAAGGACATCTGGTGCACCTAGGACGACATAAGCAATAACAGGCCGGATGACTACGTCGACATAATAAGGACCCATATGTGGACAAGATCGATACGAAGATAATAAGACCGACATCCTCAGTAAAACATGGAAAACAAGACGATGCCGAGATGAAAGGAAGACTTAAATGATGTCGAGATGGAAATTATCAATGTTTACTGTCCTAACATCAGGACGAGGTACATCTCAGAAAAGATTTTTGCTTAATGATATGTCGTTTGGTAGAACATAATCTAGAGACAAACAAGAACAAGAGCAATGGTGGAAAGAAAAGCAGAACTACAACGCAAGTAAGTCAATAAGTACAGAGGATAGTTCCATTATCACCACCAAAAGGACCCCCACAATATGGCCGGGGGCCTAGCCTTTACAAAAGCAAAAGAAGATGTAGAGTCCTAACAAATATCACGATCTTGATCTTGATTTTCTTCCTCCCATTCTTCATCCCCTTCATATCCCTGATCATCAACATCAATGCCATCTCTAACATCCTCATCCTCGTCTTCACCATCATCCTCATCCTTATCTTCATCATGGTCTTCACCATCATGTTCGCTACCATCTTCATCATCGGAAAAGATGAACGGTGATTCGAAGGAAACATAGAATCGCTCCTACTTGATGAACCTGAACCTACAGCTTGGGTCTCTGCATCTGAATCCACTTCTTCTAGGAAGGCGTCGTAGTACATTCTTTTTGGGGCCATCTTGAAATCTCTTGAAGGATCTTGAAAGAGAAAGTGGGAACGATTTTTGGAGAACAAAATACCAAGGGGCGGATTTTATATATATTACCTGAATATGAAGAGGGGGTGAGGAACTATTTATGCCACTCATAATTGGGGAGAAATTAATGAAGGTTCCGTTTTCCAAAAAGAATAATGATTTCACCTGAAATAAATCAAGTTGACGTCAGGAAATCTAAACTATTAAGGATTTTGGCGGCGGACTATCAAATCAACATAAATGAAGCTACAGTCAATACAACTCAATTCCTACTCGGCAAGCCGAGATAGAAACTCGGGGGGCCACTGAACGACATAACCCAACTTGGTCATTAGGATCCATTGACTGGGCCCGCACCATAAAATCCCATGCTTTACAAAGCCGACATCTCATGGCTGAACATGTAGGTCATGCCTAGGCCGAGATCTAAGAGCCTAATCCCCAGTCGGCTTCTATGACGGGCCGACGTACCTCAATACGGTATTACCATCTCAATATCTAAGGGAGACCACTTACAGAGTTCAATCACAACTCTAACACTGAGAATCCTTATCTAAACAAGGATACCTCTACTACAATACAACTGGGATATCATCCATCCTTATCAGGAGTCTATCTCCAAGGAATACGTGTCCTAAATCAACGGGCATTCTGGCTTACTTGACAAGTCAGGACTCATTCACCCATGCCTATATAAACAGGTCCTCCATTCAGGAAGTGGGTAATGGACTATTTTGGCTCTAAACTATAGTCAATTGATTTCTCTTCATTTCATACACAATCCGTATTCTTATTCTCACGCCGGAGGGCCTTCGCCGGTGAAGCCCCGACGTAGTTTACGTTTGATCATTGTGTACAGATCCGTACGAGGAAGTTCTCATTGCTGGATTTATCCGAACCGCTAGACGAAGGCTGATCCGGTACGGTTTTGGCAGCATCAGGTACTGGAGAAGACCATCAGAGAATAAAGAGATGGAGAAGACGTAATAAGAGAGAGATTTTATGACGAGTTAGGGGAGGGTGGTGTGATTTTAGGGTCCGGTGAGAAAAGTATTATATTTGACATTTCACGATTTCATTAACTTGGCTAACGGATTTTATGATATACTCCCAAGTTCCACCACAAGTGAGACCAACTTGTGGGACACAATAATTAACAAAAGATAGTATATGTGTTGTAGAAAATGAAGAGAGAGAATGAGTGGGGTAAATAGTAGTGTTGGTTGAATAAAATGAGTGGTGAAAAATGAAGAGAGATAATGAGTGAGGTTAAATGGTGGGATTGGTTGAATATAAATATATTACTCCAAAAGGAAATTAGTCTCACTTGTGGTGGGATGGAGGGAGTATTAAGTAGGGTTAGTGTCTTCACGCAATAAAGACAATTGTAGGTCTTTTATGAAAGGAAGAATATTCCAGGGAGCATAGGGAATAACATCAATTAAGTAAACACAAAATCTTGGGAAAATCGCGTTTTTCCTAACTCTCAGGAAAAAACGTATTTTTAAAAAATGCGGTGGCATTTTTGTAAATATGTGTAACTTCTTTAAAAAATCGCGGTAGCATTTTTGTAAATAATCGGAACTTCTCAACTGTTCTGGATATCAATATAAAACCTTCTGGATATGAGATTGATAGCCAGAACCTTTGAAAGTGATAGCCATAAGGGTCATTTTTGTAAATAATCGGAAATTGTCAACGGTTCTGGATATCAATATAAAGCCTTCTAGATATGAGATTGATAGCCAGAACCTTTGAAAGTGATAGCCAGAAGGGTCATGTATATCAATATAAAGCCTTCTGGATATGAGATTGATAGCCAGAACATTTGAAAGTAGCCAGAAGGGTCCTAGATATCAATATAAATCCTTCTGAATATCAATATAAAGTGTTCTAGATATGAGATTGATAGCCAGAACCTTTGAAAGTGATAGCCAGAAGGTTTTTTCTGAAAAATAAAAATAAAAAAAATAAAAAAAAGAGTAACAGAAGTGTTACTCCCTCTGTTTCAAAATACATGTCGTTTAGACTTCTTCACACATTAAGAAATGCAATTAATACATATATAAAAAAGACTTTTCTGCCCCTAACAGATTCCAATTTCCTAGACAGTTAAATGCTTACACAAAAGACAACTTGCAATTAATGAATAGGGTTATTATAGGTAAACAAGAGTAAATATTCCTTGGAATTAGTAAAACGTCAAGTATTTTGGAACAAAAATTAACACCTAAAATGTCATGTATTTTGAAACAGATGGAGTAATAGATAGCCAGTGACAATGTTTATGATGACCAGTTGCTGTGTTACGAAGGTCCAGTGAGTGTGTTGAGGACTGCCAGATGATTTTGAAAAACACGTTTTTCCTAACCACTAGGAAAAACGCGTTTTACAGAAGACCAACTTTAAGTAAAATCTCATATTGTCATTTCTATATCTGGCCCTTTTGTACAGTGTCGAGGATTTTGGTCCCCAATATCGAAATGTACTTCGTTTCGTTCTAAAATGAAGGTCTAATTTTAATTTTAAACTAAACATAAACTTAGGTAGTAAATACTCTCTTTGTCTCGAAAAGATAGTCGCGTTTTGATTTTTTATGATTAACAAAAATAAACTTTGATCAAACATTAGTATCAATTTAATGAATACAATTGTTATTGATAAATCACTTAATGATTTATCAATTACAAATTTTAGAATTTCACTAGAATGATTAGATCGTCACCAATGGTTGGTCAAAGTTCATTTTTTTTTACCATAAAAAGTCAAAATGAGACTATCTTTCTGGGACAAAGAGAGAGTATTAGTTTTCTACTCTACATGTCATGTTCACCACATGTATAAAACGTCTTCAGGGATAATTAAAAAAAAAAAAAAAAAAAAAAAAAAAAAAGCCAAAACAGAGAACTAGTCACCCTACTTTTGAGTAAAGGTATTTTTGTTTTGGTCATCCATGTACACAACATATTAAAATGTGATCTCATTTCAGACAAACAATTAATTTTTCAACAAAAGTTAACCACCAAACTAAGCCTTATTAACGGAAGTCTAACATTCATAACGGAAGTTGCGACTGTACAACAGTCAAAATTTTATAATAGATTAGTTGCATTTTATAGTAGATGAGTCACATTTTATCGAGAAACGTGTAAATGAGTTGGTCACTTATTATGTGTGTTACATTAATTATAATAACATACAAAAACTAGTTTTGTGCAGTCGGATTGCACAGGACTACATGTCACAAATCAGTGGCAACTTGACCCATATTGACTAGTAAAAACCAGCCCATTTCATGTCATCACCCATAACACTTAACACGTACTCTCTTTATCCCTAAATGAATATCCATATTTCATTTTAAAGGAAATCAGAAAATTTATGTGTTTCATGCAATTTATTGGCAAATATTCCTATATTACTCTCTCCGTCCCACCTCACTTGAGACTTATTTTCATTTTGGGTCGTCCCACTCCACTTGAGACTCCCCAAAATGGTCATCCTTTTACTCCCTCCGTCTCACAACAGATGTCGTTTTGGAGTGTTTTACACATATTAAGAAATTTCATTAATGCATGTGAAGAAGTCTCAAATACCCCTAAAATAGTAATTAAATGGTTAGGTAAGAGATAGTTCACTATCATTATTAAGGGTATAATTGGTATAGAGCATTAAAAAAGCTTTGAAAATAGTAAAGCGATAAGTATTTTGAGACAAAAATTAACTCTCAAAACGACATCTATTTTTGAGACGGAATGAGTATAATTTTATATTTAATCTACCCCACCCACTCATTCTTTCTCTTCATTTTCCACCACACAATTTATTCAACCAACCTACTTTTAACCCCACTCATTCTTTCTCCTCATTTTCTACCACACATTTTTGTTAGTTTATTCTTTCTCTTTAGTTATCGTGCCCACCTCTTAGGACTCAAGTGAGGTGGGACGGAGGGAGTAATCATGTAATCCTCTTTCCAATAATTTAGTTTTGCATGTATAAAAAGACTATAAAAAAATGATTAAAAAAAGTGTAAAAATAGATTATTATTTTTTCTAAAAAGTCATTTATTTTGAGACAAAAAAATCTTCATAATGGATACATTTAGAGACCGAGGAAGTACTTAATTATTCTTTTGCAAATTCATTCAATTAATATTAGTCACGTAATTAGTTTTCTTTAGTTAAGGATTTTAAATTCCAGGATGTGACCATAATTTAAAATGTTATACATGCATGACTGCGTAGGAAATCACTCCAAATTTGGTGACCACCTTTCTATTTTAGGAAAATCCATTTTTGTCCTACTTTTGGAAGGGGGCGTGGAACTAATTTTTTTCAGTTTTTCCATATTACCACAAACAATCTTGTCATGTTAGACCCAAATTTGTTACATCTTTACTATTTTACCACAAATATGTTGTCATTTTATATCAAATCTTTTATAAAATGGCAAATTTAACTGTAGCATAATGTTAAAAATGAAAAAAAAGAAAAAGAAAAAAATAACATAATACGTAGTAAAAATGAAGCACACTTCAAAGTATGATGAACGGAAACAGAAGTTTCCCATCTATCTTTGCTAATAGGAAAAAAAAAAAAAAAAAAAAAAAGAAAAAAAAAACAACTTTTAATAACTTAACTACTATAAAAAGAGACTTTAACCAATAAATCCTTCAGCGTAATGAAAACTACACATAAGGACAGATATTTTGGAAACCCACAAAAAAATCACACGCCCTACTACCCATGGGCCACGCGTGAAGCCAGACAGCCAGCCTTACCCAACGCTTCTCGGACCCGGAACCGCTCCACTCAAGTTTGCTCCACCCTCCACCCAACGGTGCCGATCAAGGCCACATAGGTGTGTCGATTGGGTGTGCGGCTAAGATGAGGCGTGCCGATGGTGGGTCCCACCGAATTCGAACACATGTGGCCTTCATCGGCACCATTGGGTGTAGCTAAAATGAGGTGGCTCCAATCGGCACCGTTGGGTGGAGCTAACTCCCCGGTGGAGCGGTTCGAAATCCACGCTTCTCACTCTTTCTCTCTCTCTCTCTCTCTCTCTCTCTCTCTCTCTCTCTCTCTCTCTCTCTCTCTCTCTCTCTCTCCTCTCTCCTATCTCTTTCTCCTCTCCTCTCCTCTCCTCTCTCGCTCTCTCTCTCTCTCTCTCTCTCTCTCTTCCTTTTTTTCTTATCAAAATTTTAAAATGATATTCCCTCCGTCCCAAAATTATCTTCACGTTTGACTATTCAAACTTTATAAGGGTGTGAACACTTGCTTCACTAGTCATGTTGTGTGTATGCACATTTAAGCCTAAACTGTTAAAATGGGAAGAACTTTTTGAGACAGTGAAAAATGGCAAATAAGAAGATCATTTTGGGACGGATGGAGTATATCTCAAAATCTAAAAATCGAAAAACTAATCTAAAACTACTGTTTTAATTGTGTCGTCAAGACAAATCAAACAAGTACACTTCATACATAATTCAAATTTTAGAAATGAAAATTTTATTTTTCACTTGTAAAAATTTGAGAAACCATTTTTCATTTATCAATTGATTTCACAGTTGTGTGATTTCACAGTTGTATCATTTTTTTCATTTTTCACTAGTAAAATCATTTCTCAATTGACTTCACACTTGTGTGATTTCACAGTTATGACATATTTTTATTTTTCACTTATAAAATCATTTCTCAACTGATTTCACAATTGTGTAATTTCACAGTTGTGTGATTTCATAATTGTGTCATTTTTACATTTTTCACTTGTGAATAATTTCCCAACTGATTTCACTATTGTTTGATTTCACAATTGTGTCATTTTTCATTTTTCACTTGTAAATTGATTACACAGTTGTGTGATTTCACAATTGGACCATTTTTTCATTTTTCACTTGTAAAATCATTTCTCAACTGATTTCACAATTGTGTCATTTTTATTTTTCACTTGTAAAATCATTTCTCAACTGATTTCAAAGTTGTATGACTTCACAATTGTCCGATTTCACAATTGTGTGATTTTACAGTTATGTCATTTTTCATTTTTCACTTGTAAAATCATTTCTCAATTGATTTCACAATTGTTTGATTCACAACAAATTTAGATATTAATTTGGGGACGGAGGTACTAACAATTTTTAAAATGACTTACTTTAAATAAAAAGACATTATATTTTTAATGGCGATTAGAGTTCTTTTCCTAGCTTTGTTCTTCATAGGTTAGTACGTTAAATTAATTTAATTTATTCAACTTATGTTTGTGAGCTTAATATTAAGGATATAGAATCCTTCTATAGTTAGAATTGTATATTTCCTATACATTGTATTAATTACTTTCCTAGAGTATTTTATTTGCTTTCCTAATAGAATTATTATTGTATAGTTTATAGTTTCCTTATTTAACTAGAATAGCTTGGAGAGTACTCCACCTCATGTATAAATATCATACTATTGTGATCAATAATATTTTTTGAGTCTCTCATATCAATTATCTCTCTCATGTATGATTGGCTCCGACTATCTCTTTCTCTAATCCTTGACATAGTATCAGAGCTCTGGTTATCGCAAGGTCAGGGGTTCGAATCTTTCCGCTTGCATATTATTACCCGGATTATTGAGTGCTAAAAATTGCACTGTGTTGATGCCCGATAAGTTGCATGTTTGTTAATCTCTCCACGTGTGTCACCGAGTCACACGTGAGGGGGAGTGTTGAAGCTTGATATACATTGTAGGTGTCCTCTCTAACACCTTAAGGTTTTAGAAGAGTTGGTTACTTAACATGGTATCAGAGCTATGATCCATAATGGAACTTCTCCGTCAAGAGCCGCCCCACCTAACTAGCTTCCGCATTTCCTTTTTTCAATCAACAGCACCATGGCAATACCATATTCCACCACCTCAAATTCCCCGCAATGGCCAGCCCTTACCCCTTCTTTCTGTTTTTCTTTTCCTTTATTAATCCCCTTATCTGCCCAAGAACCAACCTCTCCCTCAAAAGTCTTAACCCATTCACTAACCCAATTACTCCCTTCAACCATCCCCTTCTGTTAAAGCTATCATCGTTGACTTCAATTCTTCATAATTCCTCCATTCTCCATTCTTTTTTATTTGATCTTCCTATTTCTGGAAAAAGAAAGAAAAAAAAAGACAATCATCTTTATCCCAAAACCCCATCATCAATATAACCCAACATCAGGTCTTTGACCATTCACATCACATCTGTCCAGCCCCGTCTTTAATCTCTTACCTGTTACTTTATTTTACCCTACCTTGCTTATGCCTTTCACTACCAGAACCAAAACCATCTTTTCAATACCCTAGCCCCCTCCCATCACCCAATCTACCCAAAAAGCACTCAAACTCGGTACTTTTATCTAGCTAATTTATTTTCTTCATCAATTTTTTTTCAATTCTCTTTAAATGTTTATTTTTAATATATTTATCTTTTTCTTCCAACAAAGCTCAAAACCAAAACCAATTTTTTGCCTTTGTATCATCCAGTTCTGCGTTAGCATCAACCATATCCGCCTTTGTAGCGACCAACTTTTGCCTTTGTAGCGATCAAACCTCTCCCATTGTAGCAACCAAAAACCCAAAAACTCTTCGTTGAGACATAAAATCGTCTTGCGACGTAGTCGATGAAACGTTCAAAGTAAACGTCATTGCAACGTAAAATCGTCTAGCGGCGTGGTTGCGACGTAACAAAAATCTCACGTGTGAGGGTGCAACCCTACTTGTACAAGGTGACAACACGTGTTCGACCATTCTTCTTGCTCGTTCGAAGCTCGGTTCATCTCATTACTTTTTAAGGTTGGACTCTCCTATCAACCGTCCATCTTGCGGGGGCGTATTAAGGATATAGAATCCTTCTATAGTTAGAATTGTATATTTCCCATACATTGTATTAATTACTTTCCTAGAGTATTTTATTTACTTTCCTAATAGAATTATTATTATATAGTTTATAGCTTCCTTATTTAACTAGAATAGCTTGGAGAGTACTCCACCTCATGTATAAATATCATACTATTGTGATCAATAATATTTGAGTCTCTCATATCAATTATCTCTCTCATGTATGATTGGCTCCGACTATCTCTCTCTCTAATCCTTGACACTTAAATCATTTCAATTTTTATTTGTCCTCATAGTCGTATTTCTTAGTATCCCATAGTAATTATAATTTGATTTGTGCAGGAATTTGTAATGTCTCGGCTACTGTCTTCACTCTTCTAAACAGTTGTAGTTACACGATTTGGCTGGGCACTCTCTCTAGCTACGGAGGCGCCATCCTCGGCAACGGTGGCTTCCAGTTAATCACCTGGTGCGTCAATCCAATTCACCGCACCACCGGGCTGGTCGGGACGGTTCTGGGCCCGAACCGGTTGCAACTTCAACGGATCAGGCAACGGCAAGTGCGTCACAGGCAACTACGGCGGCCCAGTCAAGTGCACCGGCGGCGGCGCTCCTCCCATCACTTTGGCAGAATTCACCATCGCCGACGGGAGCAGTAACCAGGACTTTTACGACATCAGTCTCGTAAGCCTGCTTGCGAAATCGAGAGAGAGAGAGAGAGAGAGGGGCTAGGGTTTTAACAATCTGGGGTATTTTGTCTTTTAAAATATGCGAGAGATTTATTGGTAAAACTGGTTTTAACCCAAAGACCCTAAGGTAGGATTTAAAATATTGTATTTTTATTGGCCAATACACCTTCTCTCAAGGAATTATTGGTAAAAAAACCCATATAAAAATTGACCTTGATCGATTATTTATATTTAGCTATGGTCATTCGATTTAAACAAAGGTAATTTCTTTGACAAAAATTTGTGTGAGATGGTCTCATACGTGATACGGGTCTGGTTGCGAGAGAATGGATTGCCCCCATAGGCGGGGCGGGGCGGGACGGGGCAAGCTCGTTTCTCTTTTTGTTAAGATTCATCTCATGTGATGTGCACACCAGACTTCCTCAATTTCTTTTCATGCCATTTTAGTAACATGATTTGGTTTAATGCAAGCAAAAGGAAAGCCTTTTTGCCTATTTCAAAAGAAGCCATTAATTATTTCCGACATTACATGATTAATATTCCTTTTCTTTCTCCATAGAAGTTGAAGCTCTCTCTGTCTCTCTCTCTCTCTCTCTTCTTGGTAAAAGATCATAACAGAGTAAAAAAGGAATTCCCTTACCTTCCCATTTCAATTTTATTGATCCCACCATCCAACCTCTAAAACTCCCAACTTCATTTTGTACAAAGGAGGACACATCAAATGCTTAATTACACTCTAGTCCCTCCAACTTCAATTTCTTCCATGTTTTTACAAAATTTTGTAACCCTCATTCTCTCTTCTTATTATAACACCTTCATGATTAACTTAGATTTTTAAATTTTTTTATCTCGATGATGGAGTTACTTAAATTTCTTTCATCAGTTCCATTGATCATGGTACCATGGCATCGTCGGAGCTTGTTCGTCGGAAAAGAAATTGCATGATTCATCTCCGCTAAAGAAATTATGCTCCTCAATCTTCACAAATTGCGGTTGATAAGCTCTCTGGGCATCTCCCAAAATCGATGATTTCGACTCCGAAAATTGATAGCAGTTCATCATACTTGAGGTCGTCGGAGTAGTCGCCGGAGATGCCACCGGCATGAACTGATGGCTTTGAATTGCTGCACCATTTGGGCTACCGTTGCTATTGTTTTCTTCATTCAGTATAGCACTCGAATCACTATCCGATGACCCGTCTTTCAAATCCGGGAAAAATCTTTCTCCGGCCATCAAACCGTGATTATTGCTGAAACTATCGTAGTTCAACTCGACGTCATCATCGGAAGGGTCGCCGTTTTCCGGCGATTTCTCCTTCTCATCGCCGTTCTCCGACCCCATCGCCTCTTCTTTCACCGGATAATCAATCTCATTGTTGTCATCATCATTCTCCCCATTTAATTTCGATTTCAGTTCTTTAATCTACAATTAAAAATTTAAAACAAGGGTCAAATTAATTTATTCCAAGAAATGAATCACAGAATTATTGAAGCTCAAAAAATTGCTACCCACCTCTTTGAGGAGAGATTCATTTTCATGCCGGAGAGAGTCAAAATTATGCTTGAGCACATCATAATTGGCTTTCAGAACGCCGTAATCTCTCTCAAGATTCTTAGTCTTCCACCGTGCACGGCGGTTCTGGAACCAAACCGCCACTTGCCTAGGCTGCAACCCAAGTTCTTGAGCTAGCTTCATTTTCCTCTCCGGTTCGAGCTTGTTTTCCACCTCAAAATTCTTCTCCAACGCCTTGACTTGATCCACACTTAACCGCCGTTTCTTCTCGGAGATCTGGCCGGAATCTTCCCCACAACCGCCGTCTTCTTCCAAACCTTCTAGCATTGATTGGAATTCTCTTGTGTAAACATGGGTGTTTGTGTTTCCTCCTGGACTGTGTTGCTGTTCTTCTATAAAAGATCAAACAAATGATAAGTTTGTCCCCCCCTATTTGTTACCAAAAGACCTACTGCTTGACATGGTTGTACCACATGCATAAATACTTGTACCAAATTTGTGGAAATCATTAATTATGCTAGAATAAGAAGCCCTGTGTAGTAAAGCCTATTTACGCTAAATTGGTGTCAAAAGAACATGCACAGCCTCAGATGGTTGTACCTTGTGCATAAAAATTTGTACTATGAATGGATTTGGAAAGAAGCATAGTGGTAGTAAAAGTAAAACCAGGAGAAGTTACTAAAATAGGAAAGAAACAGCATTGAATTTAATACTCAATACCAAATTAATAATGAGATTAATGATCCAAGAAAGATCCATAGACAAGAAAACATGGTAAGGGTGTGTTTGGATGTTTGGAAATATAAACATCAAATAATATCAAATAAATATGGATCAAATCTTATGAAAAACTTACTCTCTCCGTCCCGGATTAAAGTTTTTAGTTTGACTTTACACGAAGATTAAAAAAAAAAAAAATATTATGAATATGAAAAAGTAGGTAAGAGAAAGTAGTAGAGATAAAGTGAGTATGAGGTTTTTGTTATGAGAATGACGAGTGGATCACATGATCTATTTTAAATAATAAAGCAACTAAAAACCTTAATCTAAGATAAATTAAAAAGAAAAATAAGAACCTTAATCTGAGACAGAGGGAGTATTTTACCGTAAAAGAGATGTATATATTAAGAGATTTTGTTTTACAAGATGAAATTTACTCTATATTTTCCCAATAAATAGTGTGAGAAAATAAAATGGCAAACACACACCTGTAGTTGGACAGATAGACATCAACCCACCCAAGGAATCTGAACTGCTAAGCCTCTTCATGGCTGATGATGATGATAATGAAGTAAAGTCAGGTAAAAGTCCAAAGTCAATGTTTGTACTCAACAAAAACCCAAAGATCTGTTTGGATCAAACCAACCAACCCCCTACAAAATGAATTGTTTTTAACTGTTAATGATGATGTTTAAGAGAGAATTTTTCCATAGCCAAACACAGCCCAATTAGTGGTAAGAGTACAACAGATTGATTTACTGTGCACCCACTTGGCTCTCTTGCTAGCACCTCCATAAACTTTTTCCTTTTTCAAAACTTCTTCCCCTTTACCCATCAAAGAAAAAGATTGGTTTTTTTCCAAGAAAATGAGAAACCCAGATGAACTTTCCCGAGAAAATGAAAACCCAGATGAGAAAAGATTTAAAAGTATGAAATTGTTCACTCTGTTTCTCTCTCTTTACATGATTACTCAATCAAATGGCTATGAGTTCCAACACACTGGTCTGTGAGACTGTTCATCTGTCTATAAAGAGGAAAATTAGAGAGGGAAAGAGAAAGGGAAAGAGGGATCAGATCAGTGGATCAGTACACAACCCAGCTGGCCTTTCACACTCTTATTCTATAAATAAACCAAACTTGGGTTAGATACAGGGGTTAGATTGCTTGACTAGGGTTAGGTTTGGGAAAATGAAATTGAGATGAAACCTAAATTCAAATTGGAATGCAAATGCATACTATAGTTACCGGCTAGTGTCGGTTATATGACCGTTTAAGATGAGAAGAAGAGATATTTTGGCAGTGTATACTAGGAACTACGGGTTCGAGTGATTCGTTTTAAACTGCGGTTTGAGACTGAATCGAATCAAATTATACGATTTTATAGTTTTTCAACATGAGTGGTTTGATTCAGCCTCAAAAATTGGTAAACTATGTGGTTTGGTTTGGTTTGTGGTCTGATCCCTCCAAACCAAATCAGACCGAACCAAACCAAACTGCAAAACCGAACCTCCAGATCGAACCATCGGACCGAACTACTAGACCAAATCGTCAAACCGCATATATTTGTAGGTTAAGTAACATCCACCTTTGAATTATTAAAAAATCTACAGTACATTAGACCATTCTAACTCTCGTTTTGCATTTTATTCAATATTCATTTCATCGTGTTTTATATTCGTTGAGGTACATATTTAACAAAGTTTTCTAATTTGTTCACTTCCTTCGGCTTCTTTATTCGTTACATATTCTTCTTCTTTCGAATTTTCTTTTTTAAACAAAGTCTAAACTATGATTTGAATTGTGATATAAACCACGGTCTGAACGGTGATTTAAACCATGATGTAAACCACAGTCTGAAGCACAGTCTAAACCGCAGTCTGAACCACATTAGTAAACCGTGGTTTGAACCAAACCAAACTATAGCGATTTGATTTAGTTTTGTTTGAACTTTTTCATGGTTTAGTTCGGTCTAGAATTTCCTCAGACCCATGACTAGTGATTTGGTATCTAAAATGGAGAGTTTCAAGTGCACTGCATGAACCCAAGATTCAATTTGGAATAGTTGAATGGCAAATGTAATGTTGTTACACTATTGATTTGTACCAAACCAAAATGTCTCGTAAAAAGGGGTTTTCCAACTTAATAAAAGTTCTTTCTGGAACCAAACCAAAATGTCTAAACCGCAGTCTGGACCACATTAGTGAACTATGGTTTGAACCAAACCATGTCTCGTAAACTGGTCTGACGCAGAACTAGCAAATTTAATGTTACACTATTGGTTTCATTTTGCATTATTTTTCTTTAATTATTCAATTTGTTTCATCACATAAAAAGGGGTTTTCCAACTTAATAAAAGTTCTTTCTGGAAAAAAAAAAAAAAAAAAAACACTTAATAAAAGTAACAATAGATTAATGATGTTCATCTGTTCTTTACTTTCCACATCAATCTGTTCTGTATTTTCCACCTTTACTTCTTCAGCTGATGAAATACTCATTGATACACTCTTCTTTGGATGTACTCCCTCCGGACTCAATTATAAGCAACAAAAGTGGGTTTTTTTTTTACCTAAATATAAGCAACTCTAAGGGATTTCAAGACTATTTAATACTCTCTTACCAAAACTGCCCCTATTTAATTATTTATTTTCAAATACAAGTGCACATTTATTACACATTTAATATGCGGATATATTAGTAATTTTAACATATTTTTATTATAAAATCAAGACAATTAACTAACTTAACTACTTTCTTAATATGTGTGATTTTAGTTATTTTTGCTTATATTTGGGACCGGAGGGAGTATAATCTTTTTCTTCCCTTTATCCATCTGATCGAAATAACATGTTCAAATTTCTAGATAACATATCAGCAATGGTGTTATTATTTCCTTTTATATGTTTAAAATTAATTTTATATCCACTACCTTGTATAATATTTTGTAAATTTATCCACCTTGTTCTATTTACTTTTTTACTTTGATCATTTTTTATAAATCTAACTATATATACCTATATACCTATATATATACCTATATACCTATACATATATATTATTTTTTTCTCTGGGATTGACCTTATATCTCCTCTACAAAATTATTCAGTTTCATGTTATTTACACTGATGATTTAGTTTTCAATTTGTAACTATTTTTATGTTTACTTTTCGCCCCCATATTTTTTATTCTAAAATTCCTTCCTTTTTTTAATAATCATTATAAGACCACTAAAAGTTGAATATCATGAAAAGATAAACAGCTTGTTTGGATCTACAGTTTCAAAAAAAAAATCATAATCACTCCCTCCGTCCCACCCGAAATAGGATTTTGGTAAACTTGACTTTAATTTGACCGAGTCTTTTGAAGAAAATATAATGATCCAAAATAAAATTTTAAAAATTGTTATTGTATCACAATTAATAATATTCTCAATAACAATTTTTAAATTTATTTTATGATACTTATTTCTTATTTAAATTACATGATCAAAGTATAAAAAAAGCTCCTATTTCGGGCAGGACAAAGGGAATATGTTTTTATGATTTTGTAATAATTATATGAATAAACTACAAAACTGGGCAAAATTGAAAATAAAAATAAAACCCAAATCAAACGAACAAAAAGTTGCAAATTTAAAAGAAGTTTGGTGGTGAAACGCAGAATGGAATATGATCGTTTTGTTTTGATAAGCGCGATTCGAAACGATGGTGAAAGTACCGCTCGGCTTGAGTCGGCTTAGTTTGTGGCTCGGCTTAAGTCATGTGGTCGGAGGATTTGGGTTTCGTCAGCGTATCCCGGTTGCCACGACGGGATGGCCGGTGGGATTAATTGTGATTACGAGAGAAGTGGTTTATTTATTTATTTACTGTATTTATTTATTTATAACCAGCAGTATGGATGGCCAAAACCGGTTCTCGGCCCGGTTCTGGCTCGGCATATATGTGACCCTGAACCGGCCCGTGCTTACCCCAGTTCCGGTTGGCACAATCTGGTTCCAGTTAGGCTCCGGTTCCGGTCTCCCCTTTTAAAATTATTGAAAAACAAGGGATTTTCGATCCGGGTCCGGTTCCGTTCCGGTTCGCCATTTATGTGAACCGTAACCGGCCCGGATGAATGGCGGTTCCGGTTTAGAGCTTTAGACCCTAGGCCCCCTGAACCAGATCATAAACCCATAAGAACCCAAGCTGAGATGAAAATTCCATATAAACCCATAGCTAGTTAAAGGTATAAGAGTCATGTTTTTTTGTTTTTTCCAAGTTTTTAAAAAAAAAAAAAATTGGTCAAATCCAGCCCACTCCTGCCTCACCAATCAGGCCCACATTCCGGCCCGGATCCCTCAGCCCAGTTATACTCTTATAATTAGAGTATGAGAGTCATTTTTTTTCCACTTTTTCAAGTTTTAACAAAAAAATAAATAATATTATTTGGTCAAATCCGGTCAAACTCTTATAACAAACATATAAGACCAGTTCTACTCTTATAATTTGAATATAAGAGTCATTTTTTTCATTTTTTCCAAGTTTTTAAAAAAAAAAAAAAATTGGTCAAATCCGGTCAAACTCTCATAAGTGACGTATAAGACCAGTTCCACTCTTATAATTAGAGTATAAGAGTCATTTTTTTTTTCACTTTTCCAACTTTTAATTAAAAAATAAATAATATTTTTTGGTCAAATCCGATCAAACTCTTATAAGTGACGTATAAGACCAGTTCCACTCTTATAATTAGAGTATAAGAGTCTTTTTTTTTTCACTTTTTCCAACTTTTAATAAAAAAATAAATAATATTTTTTGGTCAAATCCGGTCAAACTCTCATAAGTGACGTATAAGACCAGTTCTACTCTTATAATTAGAGTATAAGACTTATTTTTTCACATTTTCCAATTTTAATAAAAAAAAAAATTGGTCAAATCCGGTCAAACTCTCATAACAGACGTATAAGACAAGTTCTACTCTTATAATTAGATTATAAGACTCATTTTTTTCACTTTTTCCAACTTTTAATAAAAAAAAATAAATAATTTTTTTTTGTCAAATCCGGTCAAACTCTTATAACTAACGTATAAGACTAGTTCTACTCTTATAATTAGAGTATAAGAGTCATTTTTCATTTTTTCAAAAAATAAATGAAAATTAATAATATTTTATTAATGTTGACTTTCATATTCGGTCAAACAACAGTCAAATCTTATAACTGACACATAAGACATGTGCACCTCTTATAATTAAGGTATAAGAGTCATGTTTTTTTGTTTTTTTCATTATTAATTAAAAAAACCTCAATCAACTCTTATAAATGACATATGAGACCACTTCGCTTCTTATAATTAAAGTATAAGAGTCTTTTTTTTCAATTTTTTCCATCATTAAAGTCCCAGTCAAGTCTAATATGTGATGTATAAGACATGTTCGCCTCTCATAATTAAAGTACAAGAGTAAATAGTTTTTCACTTTTCTTTTTCATTTTTAAGAAAGAAACTCTTAGATTATTTGGTTAAATCTCGGTCAAACTCTTATAATTGATATATAAGACTAATTTACCTCTTATAATTGATGTATAAGAGTTATTTTATCACATTTTTTAACAATTTCATGATCTATCACTTATTATAAACAGGTTCAATAAATACACAAAAAATTTAACATACAATCAATATTACAAAAGGTTACAGAAGCCAAAAAATTCAGGCTCAACAAACTTTTCCATAATCATTTAGTGTGTTGGTCCCAAAGACACAACAAGGGTATGAAAAGAGGCTAGAGGGGGGGGGTGAATAGCCTATTTAAAATTATCAACCCTTTTTCAGAATTCAACCTTATGCTTACTCTTGAATTTTGTGGTCAAGTAAAAACCACTAGTTCAAAGTAAAATGCACAGCGGAAGTTTTTGATAAAACAAAGTAGAGTTGGTTTTGAAGTTAAAAACTGCTAGGTAAGCAAATAGTGCGGTCAGCAATATTGCGGTCGGCAATATTGCGGTCGGCAAAGATGGAGATTTGAAAGGTTCAATTTGCGGTAAGCAATGCGGCAAGCAATGCGGCAAGGTAACCTTGCGGTCAGCTATGTGCGGTCGGCAAAGGTTACTGACGAGGTAGGTTGAAAATGAAGTTTTGTGTCAGTGAGTTTTGGCAAAAGATAAGTAGTCAGAAGTAGTAACTTAGGCAATAGGCAAGCAACAAACACAATTCACAATCGTTTGATAATCTAGAAAGATCAAAACACTAAACGACAAACAAAGTCAATATGAACAATAAGAACAATAGCAGAAAGTAAATTTGCAGAATGTAAATGACACAATGATTTGGAAAGGTTTGATCTGTTAAAAGATCTACGTCCTTTACCAAGATGGTCAGTCTTGGATTTTGAATGGAGGATATATTAATTCTCTTGAGTACAAATTACGAAGATGAAGATTTGAATTAATTCCTACTTTCTATGAAGAACAAATCCTAGACTTAGACCGGTGTATCCCTAATGATGCAATCTATGTGATTGATCAATCGGGGTGTGTGTGTGTAAAGAATCAAGAGCTCTATATAATCTAAATGATTGAGATCCTAATGAATCTTTAAGTGTTGCTGGGCTTGAGATTTGATGTTCTTGAAGGCTTGCTGGGGATCTTTGAAGATTTGAAGGCGAAAGCTTGAAGATTCAAATGATTCTGGAAATCTTGAGTATGATCTTCAATCACCAAGTATTTCGACAGCAATTTCTCTCTTTGAATCTCAGCACTCTTCAATGAAGATTTCAAGGTCTATTTATAGCCTTGGGTTGAGAAATAGCTGTTGGAAGATGATGAGCTGGAGCATTCTGATTGGAGCTCATATCTTTGTCTTGTAGTTGCAGAAGTTAGTGGTCCAGATGTACTATCTTGTACGACCAAATTCAAATTTGAATTTGCAACGTTCAAATCAAGTTTGTCTTTACTTGGATTTGCGGTCGCCAAGTTGTACGGTCCTAGTGCAGTCACTAGTGCGGTCGCCTATGTGCGGTCTCCTAGGTGAGGTTGGCAGACTTGGCCAATTTTGCAGAAGTCTTTTAGCAGCAGCATTTCTTCAAAATTTGAGGGGCTGATCTTCTAAGCCTAGCTAAACTAAAAATGGACTTAACTAATGAAGTTTTAAAACTTATTACAATTAACCTAAAGTCCATAAAAAGTAAAATAAGGTTATGGGATCAATCAAATCTAGGTAATAGGAGTGGTTTAAAATTTTCATACCCAACAATCTCCCCCTATTTGATTGAGACCATTACCTACTATAACAAAGACTAAATTCATTGTACTTGGTAATAACATGTTTCAAGAAATTAATTTTATTAAGTTCATGCCCCAAGTCAATGCACACACATTAAGTCAATATTATAGATTTCTTTCATCTAAAAATAAAATAAAAGGACTAATTCTAGAAGATAGAAATATTTTTTATGCAGTTAAAAAAAAAAAAAAAACATATATGAGGGAAATGAATAGCATCAAAACAACACAATCATAACTAGTACTCTTAATCATTAAAGCGATGACGAATAAGAGCACAAAACAAAAGAGAGAATAATTGTAGTTGTGTAACAAACTCAAATAAAAGTTAACAGAAATTAAATTGTTTCAAGGCATCCAGCCTAATAAACTGAAAACAAAGTGCGGTCAACAAAGCGGTCGGGTGTAACGGTCGAGTACTGCGGTCGGGGTTGCGGTCAGGTGTGCGGTAGCTTCACATATCCAAACCAGGAATCTTCACTTCGTCTTGAAATTCAGGAATGATGGGGCAAGTGAAAGCATGTAATCAAAGCTGTTCACGGTTGGGAAGTCAATACTGTTGCCTTCATCATTTTCAGCCTGTGAATGAACATTTCCATGACCAGCATCAGCAACTTGAACGGATCCTTCAGTGACTGCGCTCCCAACTGACTTCAGAACAGATTCATCTAATGTCTCCAATTTCTTTTCAACAACTTGGAAAGAACCAACAACAGTGTTAGTCAGTTCCTCAATTCTGGTTCCTTGATACTCAAGTGGTGTTTTGAGAGTAGCATATGCAGCCTTGATTGCTTCAAGCTTTTTCGCTTGATTTTCAGTTAGAGCTTCAAGAGAGGCCTTGATTGCAACATCCACACTGTTTTCCAAACTGAATTTGATTTTCTTCAGTTCAAGAGTCAGGTCGTTTTTAACAAAATCCAATTGTTTGTGGACTTCAATGGATGCATCCAAGATTTCACGAGAAAGCCTATGGTTAAGGGCATTTGTTTGAATGGTCAGAGCCTCCTTTAAAAATCGAGGAGTAACCAAGAGATCAGTGGAAAGTGTGGTCGAAGTTGAAACGGTCGGAGGAGTTTGTGCGGCAGGATGAATGGCAGCAGAACTCGAGCTTGTATTTCCACGAACAATGTCTTTCACCGTCTTTGTTATAGCTACTGTCTCCCCCTTAATGGTGTCAATCATTTTGGAGGGAAGAGAGCAGAGCTCTAGCTTCAAATCAGCCTGAGTGGACTTAAGATCAATTACCTCTGCGGTCAACTGAGCAATGGCAGATTGGTTTTCAGATTGAAGTTTAGTCAAGGATTGAACTGCGGTCAATAGGGCGGCAACCTGTCCTGCAGTCGCCGGAATGTCATCGTTCTTGACCGGAGAGGGAGGAGTTGGAATATGAGAGTGGGTAGGAGAAACAACAGGGGTACGGTCTATAGTGCGGTCGGTGGCATCTACCGTGGTGACCTCTTGAGCTGCAACATCGGGGCGGTCGAAAGTTGGGCTATCAACATTCACATCCTTATCTTTGTCATCACTATCTCCTTGTTTTCTACCAACATCATCCACTTGCTTGTCTTCACCACCATCATTATCATCGTCATCATTTTCATCAGCTTCACTATCAGAACTACTTGACTTCTCATCATCAGTCTTTTCACTGTCTGATTCATCCCTGAGGGAGTAAACTTGTCGTGCAACCTTTTTCAATGTAGGAGCAACATCAACTACATCTGCATTGGTAAGAGGAGGAGACCCAGTTGGAGTAAAGACTGGAGATGCAGCAACCTTTGCTTTCTTGACAACCTTTACCGGACTGAGGGAGTGAATTCTCTTTTTCTCCCCCTGAACATCTGCGGTCGAAGGAGTCTTTGAGGGTTTGAGAGATGGTGCGGCAAGTGACTTTAATGATGCGGTCGACTTACGAGGAGGGGAAGTGGAGTAAGTAGACTTGGCGGTCGGTTCCTTGAATTTAATACCGACGGCAACTGATGATTTCTTTGCGGTAGGCTCAACAGATATACCCTTGCCTTTTCCTTTGACCGGGGCGGCAGGGAGATACTCTTCTTCATCGTCGTCGTCCTCACTAGCGGTCGGCAGAGAGGGTTTGTGTTTGGAAGGAGACTCATACGGCTCATGAGGATCCTTAGCAAGATAGACCTTATAAAGACGATTTCCAAATCGAGACCGGAAATTTGTTTTCATGGTAGAGATGGTAAAGAGCTTGCTCTTGGAAATGGAAAGCAGAAGTTCGCGATTCTTCGACATGATTTTGCGAATTTCCTTAATGTGAGTCATAATAAAGGTGATGAATCTGCTGTGAGTGCGGTACTTGATAGTGCCCTTGTCCTTTGCTTTATTGTAAGCAATGATGTTTTCTTTCAGGGCATCATAGATGACCTGACACCAGTCTATGTCTTTACATAAGTAAATTACTGCAGACAAAGTCCACTGGGAGGAATTGAAGTTTGCCTGGTTACCTGTCTTGCAATGAATAGAGTGTCCAACTAGGTGACCGATATGGTACATGACCTCATCAAATTCCTTACGAGGAACTTTGGTCACATGAGTATGACCAACCAAGCGCGTTGCAAGAGCCTTCAATTCATCATCAGCCACGGTCGTGGCATATACAACACCAGACTTCTTTTTGATTCCCAACACTTCACCAATATTAACCACATCTAAGGTCATCTCATGACCTTCAATTTCAGCATGAATGAACTTCACTATCTTGCCGTGCTTGGAGCGGCCGGTCTCTTCTGTAGCGGTCGCAAAGAACTGGTCAACAAGAGCGGGAACATGAAATTCCTGATCAAAAGTGAAAAAAGGTAGAATCCCAGTCTTCTCAAATCGCTTGATGAGATTCCTCCCAATGGCATCTTCTTTGAGATCTTCAATGTCCATTAGGAGTCCAGGTAGAAAATGTTTAGTGTCCTAAAAAAAATTGAGAAGTTAGAAAGATAATACATGCGGTCACTTGTAAAGAAGGTGCGGCAAGTGACGCGGTAAGGAAAATGGTGCGGTAAGGAAACAATTATATGGTAAGGGAGAATAATATGCGGTCAGTATCATGATAAGATATACGCGGTCGACACACGGCAAGGAAATTTTGAAAACAAGGAATTTTTGAAAGAGGAGAATTTTAGAGAATCAAAACACGCACAAACACCTTTTGAGTGTGTGTGGTCAAGGAAAATGGATCAAAAAGTAAGCTATCAAGAACACCAAGAACACTCTGATGAACATGAAGAATATACACTGTAGCTAAACCCAGAAATTTAAACATCGCCAAAAATCGAATAAAAACCATGTACCCATATCCGAAAAATCCGATTAAGATCAAATATAACATCAATTTCATCAAGTAATCAATTAAAATGCACAAAATCGAAAAAAAACGAAATAGGGGGGGGGGGGAATTTCGAAAACTCAGGTGGGTAAATATCTCCAAAAAATCATCCAAAAATCTTGAAATATCACATATTGAGATGTAGAATGTTATCCTATAACAAGAATCAAGCAACACTAAGCCTAGAAAGTATCAAAATCAAGAATGTGGGAAGAATATGGAAAGTTTTTGGGAAACCCATTTAAAATAGCAAATATTCGAAAAATTCATCAAAAATTAAGAGATTTAAGGGCCGAAATCATACCATTCGCGATTGATAAGGTGAAGGATGGAGAGAGGATGATTTCTTGTGAGTTTTATCAACTCGAGCCATGAATTTATAGAAGAAAATAGAGAGAGAGATGAGTACACAGAGAGAGAATTTAGAGAGAGAAAATGTAGAGATAGAAAGAGGGTTAGAGAGTGGAGCAGAGAGAGTGGGAAGAGTTTAAGTGGGAAGGGGTATATAGGCGGTTATGGGGATGTGGAGAGGTGGAAAAGTGGGAAGTTAACTCTGCAAATCAGATTTGACAGACAAAAGAGTCCTTTTTGTTTTCAAATGAGAGCCAATGACGGCGGAGCAAAAATATTATAATTATTTGAAATAAATATAAGCGAGGGAATAATGAAAATTACCTTAATGCACTTGAAGTCAAAAAAATATCACTCCTAAATATCTCTAAAGTTAGAACACTTACCTGGAATCCACGAGTGCGGTAAGTAATGGAGTGAAGTTACCGTATAGCATGCGGTCGAAATATTGTGAATGCGACCGTGTATGGTGCGGTCGATGAACAATGCGGTAGGCATGAGTGACGACCAAAATACATTTGAGGTTGCCACCAAGCGGTCGACTCAATGCGGTAGGTACTAGCGGCAACCTAGAAACTTGCGGTCAACATTTATCAAGATAAATGATATTGGCTTGATTCGAGCGGTCGACGCAACGCGGTCGATTAAAGCAATGTGGTCGACATAGTTGCTAGGTACCTACTTGTTTGAAGACACTTGGAGAAACCAAAACATTAATACAAAAATCATAAGGACAAGATATTTAGAGTTCTAGCATACCCATTTCTCCTCTGAGAAACCTAAACCTCTTTGAATCTAGAGCCTTGGTGAGAATGTCTGCAATTTGATTGTCAGTACTCACATACTCTAGATGAATGTTACCTTTTTCAACATGATCCTTGAGGAAATGGTATTTGATATCAATGTGTTTGGTCTTCGAATGCATTACAGGGTTGTTGGACACAGCAATGGTAGATGTATTGTCACAATAGATTGGACAATTTCCTTCGTTGATTCCGTAGTCGACCAATTGTTGTTTCATCCAAAGCACTTGGCAACAGCAGCTTCTAGCAGCTATATACTCCCTCCGTCCCACTAGAAGTGAGACTTCTTTCCTTTTTGGGCCGTCCCACTTAAAGTGAGACTACCCAAAATGGAAATGTTTTAATATACTTATATTCATCATTCCCTACTATTTAACCCCACTCATTCTCTCTCTTCATTTTTCACCACTCATTTTATTCAACCAACACCACTATTTACCCCACTCATTCTCTCTCTTCATTTTCTACCACATATATATCACTTTATCTTAAATATCGTGCCCACTCCTCTAGTCTCACTCTCAATGGGACGGAGGGAGTATTCAGCTTCTGTGGTAGATATTGAAACTGATGCTTGTTTCTTGCTTGCCCATGAAACAAGTCGATTTCCGAGGAAATGACAAGTTCCACTTGTGCTTTTCGTGTCGATGGTACATGCTGCATAATCTGCATCTGAGTAACTTATAAGATCAAAATTTGAATCTTTGGAATACCAAAGTCCAAGTTTAATAGTCCCAGATAAATATCGAATAATACGTTTTACAGCAATAAGATGTGCTTCTCGAGGATCCGCTTGATAGCGAGCACAAACACAAACACTAAACATGATATCGGGCCTACTAGCAGTTAAGTATAGGAGAGAGCCAATCATACCTCGGTACAAGGTTTGATCAACCTTCTTACCTTTCAAGTCTTTATCCAACTTGTTACCAGCAGCCATAGGAGTGTCGTATGCTTTTGCATTGTCGAGTCCAAATTTCTTTATGAGATCTTTTGTGTACTTTGCTTGGTTGAGGAAGATGCCTTCAGCACATTGTTTAATTTGAAACCCGAGGAAGAATGTCAATTCTCCCATCATGCTCATCTCAAATTTGCTTTTCATTAGCTTTTCAAATCGCTTACACAACAATTCGTTAGTGGAACCAAAAATAATATCATCGACGTAAATTTGAACAAGTAAAGTATGATCATGATATTTAGCAATGAATAGAGTTGTGTTGATCTTACCACACTTAAAGCCTTTATCTAGGAGAAATTTAGATAGTGTATCATACCATGCCCGTGGAGCTTGTTTGAGCCCATATAAAGCCTTTTGAAGTTTGTAAACATGATGTGGAAATTTGGGATCTTCAAATCCGGGCGGTTGAGCGACATAGACGGTTTCTTGAAGTTCGCCGTTGAGAAATGCACTCTTTACATCCATTTGATAAAGCTTGAATCTTTTGAAAGAGGCATATGCTAAAAATATCCTAATAGCTTCAAGTCGTGCAACGGGGGCAAAAGTTTCGTCGTAGTCAATGCCTTCTTCTTGTCTATATCCTTGTGCAACCAACCGAGCTTTATTTCTTGTGATGCTTCCATTCTCATCCATCTTATTTCTAAACACCCACTTTGTACCAATCACTCCTTGATCCTTAGGTCGAGGAACTAAGTTCCAAACTTTACATCTTTCAAATTGGTTGAGCTCTTCTTGCATGGCAACAACCCAACTTGAGTCTTGGAGTGCTTTATCAACTTTCTTGGGTTCAACTTGAGATATGAATGCGGTAAGAGCATCATAATTTGATCTTCTTGTTCGAACACCAGAATGTAGGTCACCAATGATATTTTGAATTAGGTGATCTCTGACCTCGTGCACTTCATGAGGTAGGTCTGGTTGAGTTGATGGTTGTTGTAAGTCTTCTAGTGGTACATCATTTGTGCCATCCCAATCATAGGTAATTTGAGGGATAGGTTCTTCAACATTGATGGGTGTTTCAACTTCAACTCCATTTGAGGTAGCAGCAGATGTGGTAGCTTCTGGTGCTTCATGTGAGGGAGGTGGAGGAGCTGTTGAGTTAGATGGATTTCCTTGAGTTGACTGATTTTGTGGTCGACTTGTACCTGTCTCATTAAGCTCAACAAAATCATCAGCAACATTTGGAGCCATATGCGGCTCAAGGAGAGAATGTTCATCAAAAGTAACATGGACAGATTCAACTATCTTAAGAGTGGTTTTATTAAATACACGAAAAGCTTTTGAGTGTTTAGCATACCCAACAAATATACCTTCATCGGCCTTTGGAGCAAATTTACCTCGATGTTCTTTACCGTTGTAGAGAATGAAACATTTGCAACCGAAAATCTTGAAGTAGGCAATGTTGGGGGTTCTTCCTCTCCAAAGTTCATAAGGTGTTTTGTTGTAGGTCTTGTTGATGAGGGATCTATTTTGAGTGAAGCAAGATGTGTTGATGGCTTCAGCCCAAAAATATTGTGGCAGCTTTGCTTCAGCAATCATCGTTTTTCCTGCCTCTATCAACGTTCTGTTTTTCCTTTCCACAACACCATTTTGTTGAGGAACTCCAGCAGCTGAAAAATTGTGGTCAATGCCGTGGTCGTCACAGTATTGAGCGACGCCGTTGTTTTTGAATTCTGTTCCATTGTCGGATCGAACACTGACTAGGTCGTCTTCTTTTTGAGTTTGGAGCTGTCTAAAGAGCGCGGTCAAAATGTCAAAACAATCATCTTTGGAGATCATCATTTCGACCCACGTATATCTTGAATAATCGTCTACCACAACTAATGTATATCGGTTGCCTCCGATACTTGCGGTAGTGACAGGTCCAAATAAATCCATATGTAGTAGCTGCAAACATCTTGAAGTTGACGGAGTCGTCTTGCTGGAGAAAGACGATTTTGGTTGTTTGCCTAGTTGACATGCTGAGCACTTTTCATCGTGGTGATCAGCTACCTTGGGTAGACCACGAACTAGATTTTCTCTACCAATCTTGGAGAGATACTTGAAGTTTAAGTGACTTAGTCGTTTTTGCCAAAGCCAACTATTTTCGCTAACATTCTTTGCTACAAAATAGAGATTAGAAGAAATACAAGTAGAATTAAAGTCAACAATGTAAACATTTTTCTTACGAATCCCTTTGAGCAAAGTGACGCCGGAGTTGCCATCCTTGATAAGACAATGAGTTGAAGTGAAGTGGCATTGTAATCCTTTGTCGCAAAATTGTGAGATTGAGAGAAGATTGTGTTTTAGACCGGTAACTAGAGAAACATCTTGGATTGTTATTTTTCCTTTTCTGATGACTCCATAACCGATAGTCTTTCCTTTGCTGTTGTCGCCAAAAGTAACTGCTGGACCTTTTTCATTACGGACACTTTCCAAAAGGTTGATATCTCCAGTCATATGCCTTGAGCATCCACTATCGAGATACCATAAACTTTTAGTTTCATTGGGGTGGCCGGCCATTAGGCAGAGGACCTACAAAATAAACATTTAAGATTGAGGTCCCCTTTATTATTTTGGGTCCTAAAGATTAGCAGCTTTTGACAACCCACACTTGGCTCACAGAAGGTGGTTTAAACCTTCTAGGATTAGGTGTGAATCTTAAAAGACATTCAGCAGCCTTGTGACCATAATCATCACACACAGAACAATGGTGGAAGCCACCCAACTGAGGGTTAACAAACTTCGTTGAAGTTTTCAGCACAACATCATTTACTGGTATGGATGAGGTCGCCTTTACAAAATTCATCCACTTGAACTTTGCCGCCTTGCCACTACCCGCGGTCGTTGGTTTCCTTGCGGTAGCCAACTTCCTAGGTGCGGTCGACTGACCTTGCAGTAAGTGAGTGCGGTAAGGAGATTCAGCGACCATGCTGGTGCTTGCCACAGCAGCAGGTTCATCCATGGCAATACCTTTTAACTTTGCCTTGCCAGTTTGCTTCTTAGGATAGACATAATTGAACACTAGTTTCTTCTTTGGTTCTTGTCCTACACCCTTTGAAACATGATGTTTAGCCTTCAACTCTTCCAAAGTTTGCTGGGTAAATTTCTCATCTCTTTCACAACAAGATGCACATTTAAAGTTGTCACTAGTTTGGAATCCCAAGCCTTCTTTATCACCACTAGACTTTTGGGATTCTAGTATGTGTTCCATAGTGACACGAGAATTGGTCCACTCATTAGTGATCTGTTTGAGGTCATTTATCTCAGCAACCAATTCATCGTTTTTAACTTTAAATATGACATTTTGTTCTTCTAAGAAACGGTTTCGATCAGTAAGACGAGTCATGCTCTTGATCTGCTCCTTAAGGAGGGTGAGTTCAGATCTTAGTAGAGTTTTCTCCATCTTAAGCTGGGAAATCTCTTCAGTTGAAAGTGCTAAAGCTTCCTTCATGCCAGCAAACTTACTGATTACCTGTTCAGCTTTCATAAACATCTTTTCTTGTTCGTCGGGAGAAATGTCAAACTTGACTTGTGGAGTGGTAAGCAGAACTTCCTTCACCTTGGGATTGTATTGAGCCTTCTTTGCTGCACTTACATCACATCTAGAAAATAGAAGATCGCCATTCCTTTGAACTGGAGTTAGGAATCCCTTTTCAGCAAGTTCATCAGCTGTATAGCTTATCCGTTTAGGTTTTACATTTGGTGAGCGACGATTTTTATTTTCATCCTCATCATCGGAATGAACGACCAAACAAATGTGACCTTCTTCAGAGTCCTCGTTGCTTTCATCAGAGTCTGACTCTATCCAGGTAGCTAACTCTTTTGTGGCAGAGTCCTCTTCAGCGACCATTCCCTTTTGCTTTGAGTATCTAGGAGTGAAGTTGCTTTTCTTCTTCATGTACTCGAATTTGGGAATTGGACATTCTGATGCGAAATGACCGGGTTTTCTGCAATTAAAACAAACGGGATCCTCTTTCTTCTTGGAGAAGTTAGAGTAATCTTTCTTACTTGTTGAGCTGCTCCTTGAAAACCTTGCAGGAGCTTTGCTTGATGATCCGGGCCTTGCTGATTTTCTGAACTTTTGAAATCTTTTCACGAACATAGCAAAGTCATCATCGTCCATATCTAGTAATTCAGACGTGGAGATTTTTGGATCTTCTTCTTCGACCATTTCTTCCTTTTTAGCGACCAACGACAAGTTCTTTGTTTTTCCTTCCATTTCTTCAATGTTGTGGAGCTTGATATCAAAAACCTTGAGGTTGGCATAGAGGCTTCTGAGTGACATATCATCTAGTAACTTGGTATCTTCAAGAGTGTTTCCTTTATGAAGATATTGAGAACCAAGAGCGGCTAAAAAATTAACATTGATTTCTTTCTTGGTAAGCTTCTTCCCAAGTGCAGTGTAAGTACTCACGATCTCACAATAACGATCATATGTGGCTCTGAGTGATTCACCGGGGATTTTGGCAAAGTTATTGAATCTTCTTTGAATTGCAAACTTTTTGCTTTCTTTGCAAGCTTGATCTCCTTCGATGTAATCTTCAATTGCATCCCAAAGTTCTTTTGCGGTAGCACATTCCATGATTTGTCGACGCTGAGATGTACTCAAAGTACTTAGGAGTATGCTCTTTGCTTTCACATCCATTCCAACTAGTCTTTTCTCTTCATCTGTCCATTCAGCTTTTGGTTTCTTGATCGACGGTGTGTATGCATTGGTTTCTGGATTCAGATTTGCTTTCATTGGGAAGTATGGTCCAATGGTAAGACAATCGCCGAGCTGCTCGTCCATGGAGTAGAACTGAGTTAGAATGCTGTGTTTCCATACGTCAAAGTTATCTTCGTCGAACGCTGGAACATGGGTGAAGTTGACCGTTGCCATAGTTTTCTGACTTGCCATTTTGAATCGGCACCCAAGCTGTTAGGCTTGAAAAACAGAGGTTTTATAAAGGTGTTAGCTCTGATACCACTTGTTGGTCCCAAAGACACAACAAGGGTATGAAAAGAGGCTAGAGGGGGGGTGAATAGCCTATTTAAAATTATCAACCCTTTTTCAGAATTCAACCTTATGCTTACTCTTGAATTTTGTGGTCAAGTAAAAACCACTAGTTCAAAGTAAAATGCACAGCGGAAGTTTTCGATAAAACAAAGTAGAGTTGGTTTTGAAGTTAAAAACTGCTAGGTAAGCAAATCGTGCGGTCAGCAATATTGCGGTCGGCAATATTGCGGTCGGCAAAGATGGAGATATGAAATGTTCAATTTGCGGTAAGCAATGCGGCAAGCAATGCGGCAAGGTAACCTTGCGGTCAGCTATGTGCGGTCGGCAAAGGTTACTGACGAGGTAGGTTGAAAATGAAGTTTTGTGTCAGTGAGTTTTGGCAAAAGATAAGTAGTCAGAAGTAGTAACTTAGGCAATAGGCAAGCAACAAACAAAATTCACAATCGTTTGATAATCTGGAAAGATCAAAACACTAAACGACAAACAAAGTCAATATGAACAATAAGAACAATAGCAGAAAGTAAATTTGCAGAATGTAAATGACACAATGATTTGGAAAGGTTCGATCTGTTAAAAGATCTACGTCCTTTACCAAGATGGTCAGTCTTGGATTTTGAATGGAGGATATATTAATTCTCTTGAGTACAAATTACAAAGATGAAGATTTGAATTAATTCCTACTGTTGGTCCCAAAGGGCAACAAGGGTATGAAAAATAGCTAGAGGGGGGGTGAATAGATGTTTTAAAATTCTTTTCGTACCCTTGATAAACTCAATTGCAAATGCGCACTTTATCAAGTAAGCGTAATGAAATGCGCCTAAGTGAGTGAGTGAAATGCACAGCGGAATTTAGTAATGAAAATAGGCGCAAAGTGATAAAGGGAGCGCAACACACACACTAAATATTTTGGCTCAAAGTGAGTGAAATAAGGAACTAAGGCAAATGATATAACAAACACAACACAATTCAGTTCAATCAATCTACAATGAGTAAACAAGCAAATAGTGAGTGAAAATAATAACTTGAAAGAAATGACAAGATAATAACACAAGCTATTTGGAGAGGTTCGATCAATGAAAGATCTACGTCCTCTACCAAGATGGTTAGTCTTGGATTTCTAATGGAGATCTTATTTAATGAGAGAGAGTTACAAATTACAATGTTTGAGCTTATACACTAACTCAAAGAACAAATCCAAAACAATAACCGGTGTATCTCTTAAAGAAGAATCTAAATGATCAATCTTAAAGAGGTGCGTGTGTGTTCTTAGTATCAAGGCTCTTTAGATCTTTGAGATGGAGAGCACAAGAAACTAAAGTGTTATAGCTTGAAGATCTGGGCTAAGGATGAAGGTATGAAGATGTTCTTGAGAAATCTGGAAAAACGAAGGCAATCTTCAAATCTTCAACAAATGCTTAGAGAGAGAAATTCTTGAAATTCTTAGCAAAACTCAGCAACTTCAAAATGTTTGAAGTTATGGGGTATTTATAGTGAACTTCAAAAAAAACTAGCCGTTTGGAAATCCTTGTGGATAAGATGAGCTGTCGCTCGTTGATTGGAGCATGCATATATTATGGCCATTTTGACACTCAACATAGATGTGACCGTTATGGACACGTGTCAACAGATTAGGCGCATATGCATCTTTTAACCACTGTTGGATCATTGGCGTAATTTGAATTCTCTTCAAGTCTTCGAGTCTTCAATAAATCACTGAGTTTGAATAAACACTTTGAGGCGCGTTTGAGCCAAGAGGCGCATTGAGCCAATAGGCGCACAGTATGTGTGCGCTTTAAACAAAAGGGCGCAGAGGCGCCTAACATAGCTCATGAAGAAATTCTTATGCGCGCGCTCTGAAGGGCGCATGGCGCGAATAAAGAAGGCGCATGGCGCGTGGCGCAGGAGGCGCATATGCGCGGCTCAAACTTACTGAGTGATTTTTCTTGAAACTTGATCATCTTGTCCTATTTCTAAGCCTATTCTATAACAATGGACAACTTAAAAAATGAAGTATAAATACTTCTTACATGAGGGTCTAAAATCCATGAAATAAAACTTAGGTGATGGATCAATCAAATCTAATAAATTTCTATTACATAAAACCTGAGATATGTGTGGGCATACCCAACAATCTCCCCCTATTTGATTGATGCCATTACCTACTATATCAAGGACAAACATTATACTTGATAAAAACATGTCCAAATGAATGAAATTGGTAATTCATGTCTCAAGTTAATGCACACACTAGTCCAAAATATAGATTTCTAATCTATTCCAATAAGAATAAAGAATTACATATTGAAAGATAGAAACAACAGTTTAACACATTCAAAATGATATATGATTTTTAGTTTTGAAATGTGTTTAAACCAAGTTTAAACTTAATGCATGAAAGTATGAAACAATTCAATATGATGCATATGAATTTAAACAATATTCATTGTTCTACAAACAAGGAGTTTGAGTGAACAAGGTTTGATAATAAGTGATGCATTGTTCTCATTAAAACTTGGGGTGTAAGAGTTACAAATTACAAGTTTCGAATAGAACAAAAACAAAAGGTGCTAAAATAAGTAAGCACAAAATCACTAACACAAAAAAGTTGATTCTATTACAAAAAGGTTCTAATAACTTACAATCAAAAAAAAAAAAAAACTAAGGGTTGGGAGGCGCATCATCTTCTTTCAATCCTTCAACGATCTCTGAAACAGAACGCTGAATTTGTTTTGCGAGCTGATGACTACGGTTCGCTAACCCTTGAGTGTCAGTGACACTGGAGTGAGTGGCAGTGATACCGTCTCTAATGTAACTCAAGTGATTCACATTGATGTTTTGGTATTCATCAATGGAACGCTGAGTGATTTGCTGCTGCTGAGAAATATTTTCTTCCAAGATTTGAATGTGAGCTTCAATGGCATTTTGAGCCGTGATAATATCAGAAGAAATATGTTCGGCGCGTCTGTCAGAGCTTGAGTGAGCAGCAGTGAAATGAGTGACCACCAATTCTTTCAGGACATCCAACTTAGATACCAGCACGTTCATGTTGGATTGAGACGCAGCAGACTGAGCTATGAAAGTAGGCGCAGAAGTGGTGGTTTGCGCCTGATCAGTATGAGGTGGAACCTGAGTCTGCGCCGGAGGAGGAGAAGGAGCAGAAAGTTTGTCCTTGAGAGAGTTCATCTCCCCCTTAATGGCAGCGATCTCTTCAGATTGATCAGTGAGTAAGGAAGTAAGAAGCTCAAATTGAGACTTTATATGCGTCTGTCCTTGCTCTAAATTTGCTTGCCCCCGCTGTAAAGAATGAAGAATGGAAAGTACCTCGCTCAAATCGGGAGCAGATGGAGGAGGCGCAGGGGCAGAGAGGGGCGCATCATCTTGAAGGGGCGCAATAGGAGATGGAGGCGCAAGAGGAGGTGAATGAGTAGGAGACTCAAATTCATCTTCAGTTGCAATATCAACAGTTTCAACAACAACTGTTTCAACATCAACAGTTTCCGTTGTGATATGATCTGGTCCAGGTGGAGGCGCAACTGGAGAAGGAGTGCGCTGAGGGATGGTCTCTTGCTCCCCCTGAACTGGTTCCTCTATGTCTGAAATGTCATCGCCGAAGAAATCAGAGAGGAGTTGTACCCTTGACACTTTGGTCGTTTGAAATTTGAGCGGAGGCGCACGGGGAGTAGGGGCGCGTTGAGTAGGCGCGCGCTGGGTAGGCGCGGGAACAGAAGGCCCTTTCTCAATATCAGCGCTTGATCCAGCTCCTTTCATGCGCTCTAACTTTTCTGACTCAGCAGCTTGTTTGGCTTGAAAATCTTCATCTCTTTTTCTTTGAGCCTCAAGTCTGCTGGCTTCCTGCGCTAGCCTTAGATCTCTCTCTTCATCAGTTTCAAATCTGGTACGTTTGATAGGCGCACGAGGAGGGTCATCAACTACCCGTTTTCCTTTGCTCTTCTCTGCGCCTGGCAAGGGATCAGCGCTTTGTCTAGCGCTTGCCTTCACTGCGCTTTTTATTAAAGGTGCGCTTTTAAGGACTGGCGCATCATCGGACTCTGTGTCTTGATCAACTAAGCCTTCAACAGTCTTGATTTGAATACCTTTGGCGCGCTTTGTAGGCTTCTTTCTGCGCTTCTTGAGGTCCAAATTCGCTTTACCAAACATTGGAACATCATTGATCTTATATTCAGGATTCTCATTCAAAAACTTAACTAACTCAGGGTAAGTTAGAAAAAGTTTTGTGAGAAGAAGGCAGTGTGAGCGGAATCGGGTCTTTCCATCACTCTTGTTCTTCACAAATTTATCAATCTGCTCACGCAGTGTCTTGAACAGAATGTGAGGCCAGTGAAGCTTCTCCTTGGCCATGATGGCAGCTGTGTATTCCCATTGTTCCACCGTGAATCGGTTCACGTTCCCAGTTTTGAACACAATTGAAGTTCCCACCAAGTGCGCGATGTGAGTTAAGAGTTCTCCACCATCTCGAATTTCAGTGTTTTTGATGTTATTTTGAAGCGTGGGAATATTTAGAAGTGAGGCAGCCATCCTGTTCTGATCATCAATAGAGTAAGTCATCGGACGCCCAATAATGCGATCTTCACCCGTAGATGGAAAATCGAGCAAGTGTCGAATCACAGATGATGAAATATGGACGTCAACATTTTGAACGCGCGCCTCAATCCTGTAGTGAGTGCGTCCATTTACATCAATTTCCACTAGAACAGCAGTGGAGAAGAACTCATCCACGAGGAGCGCAGAATAGAAGGTTTGGTCCATGGTGAATAAAGGGAGCAGACCAGCCACGCGCAGAGTCTCTATGATTTCTCGCCCAATTACTTCACCAGACAACTCTAATAGATCAAGAGTTTCTTCTAATTTGAAATTTGCAAGGTCCTGAAAAAAAATTGATGTTAGAAGTGAAAGAGGCGCATAGAAACATAAGATGATCAAAGTAACATAGGCGCATAAAGAATAGAGAAGCGCATAATTGAATCAGGCGCACAAAATCATAGAGATTCAAAGCGCATGATTTAATTAGGCGCATGAAATTTTAAAGGCGCATAGAGTTACAAGGCGCATATTATGGTTCTATGTAAATACTAAGGAAAAATTATAGCAACGAAATTTGACCAAGTACAAAGTTAGGCGCATAAGGTTTTAGGCGCAGAGTGATTTAGGCGCATATACAAGTAGAGGCGCAGAAAGCATTCAGGCGCATAAAAAAGTAGGCGCATAAAGAAGTATATAGGCGCATATCGTGTGAATTTTGACTTAGCAAAAACAAAACAACATGCATTCAAATGAAAGAAATGAAAATCAAAAAGTGCAAATTTTTGAAAACACGATAGACAATTTTTAGAGACCAAAACATGCAATAATGACGAAGAACACGAAGAACGACCCTTGAATGCTCGAAGAACACCAAGAACACGAAAATCATGAAACTTCACCAAACTAGACAAATAATATATCAAAATGACCGCATGACAACAAGGAATCTGAATATGTAAACAAAAACATGAACAAATCAATAATGAAAGCACAATAAACAAAAGAAGAACCGAAAAATTTGAAAAATTTTGAAACCAAAAAAAACAGATTAGTAACAAAGAAAGCATTGATCGTTGAAATGTTGGTTTTAAAAGATTCGAAATCAAGAATAGAACACAACCCAACAAACGATATAGAAAACGGATCATCGAAACAAGAGAAATCAAAGGAAAATGAATCCGGATATGACAAACTGACGAAAAACACTAAAATTGACGAAAAAGAAAAAAAATTCAGAAATATAAGGAGATTAAAGTTTGAGAAGTCATACCATTTCGTCTTGTGTAGATGTTGATGCTTTCTTAGGACCCATAAACTTATATATATATGTATAGAAAATGAAGAAGAAAAAAATGAAGATGGAGAGAAAGAGAGAGAGACGAGAGTCAGGGAGAGAGTGAGAAATAGAGTAGGTGAGAAGAGAGGAAGGTGATGATGTGTTTTTATAGGTTAGGTTTAAAACTTACACTGATAAAGCAAAAATTACAGTCAAAAATTTAAAAAATAGGAAGTTGAAAGGATGGCATTTATGAGGGATTTTGAAAAACGGCGGCTCATCATGACAAAAAGGACGTTCATTAATGAGGGATTTTTGGGATTTGAAGGGCATTAATGGCTGAATGACCTAAAGTGTCATGATGTGACATTTAGGTTTTTGAACAAAAAACTGCTCCACTTTCCCTTTATGTGTATGAGCAATTTTGACTAATTTTTGCACAAACACCAAAAACATCTATTTTGGTGTAAGTTTGGGGTGCAAGAAATATATCCCAGAAAATAAAATTTTTCGAAAAGCGTAAAACGAGGGAAAAATTTAATTGCACAAGTACCCTTGAACAATTAAAGGAATGTCAAAAGACATAGATTCCTATAATAAATGAACAGAATTAACATACCTGGTACTTGTGTATTTAATACGTTCAATCATTGAAATTGAATTTTGAGAAATGATTGAGCCGCAATAGTTAATGCGCGCATGAAGGGGCGCATTACTTCAGCAAGGCGCATACTCATCTAGGCGCATTACACATCAAGGCGCATAAAGATGGTTGAGAGCGCATACGTTTGAAGTGCATTGGGTGCTAGGCGCGCATGGATTGATAGGCGCGCAGATATTGTGCGCGCAGAAAATGAGAGATGGGCGCGCAGTTAGTAAGGTGCATAGGTGGCGCATAGTTTCCTTGAAACTTTGAGAAATTGATTTAATCATTTGTACCTAATATACTCATAACTCAACGCAACGTAAAATCATTAGTATTGACAAAACTATATTGAATTTAGTTGAGTTCAAGCATACCCATTTCACCTCTCAAAAACATGAACCGTTTCGCGTCAAGTGCTTTCGTTAGAATGTCGGCGATTTGATAGTCGGTTCCCACGTGTTCCAAATGTATATTGCCTTTCTCCACGTGGTCTTTGAGGAAGTGGTATTTGATGTCGATGTGCTTGGTCTTTGAGTGCATGACAGGATTTTCAGAAACCGCAATTGTTTATGTATTGTCGCAGTAGATGGGACAATTTTCTTCGATGATATCATAGTCCACCAATTGCTGCTTCATCCAGAGTATTTGGCAACAACAACTTCCCGCAGCGATATATTCGGCTTCGGTTGTTGAAACAGATACAGAAGCTTGTTTCTTACTTGCCCATGACACAAGTCGATATCCGAGGAAATGACAGGTGCCACTAGTGCTTTTCCTATCAATCGTGCATGCTGCATAATCCGCATCTGAATAACCTACAAGTTTAAAGTTCGAATCTTTGGTGTACCAAAGTCCAAGGTTAACAGTGCCAGAGAGATATCTTATAATACGTTTCACAGCAATTAAGTGTGCTTCTCTAGGGTCGGATTGATAACGAGAACAAACACAAACACTAAACATAATATCAGGCCTACTAGCAGTAAGGTAAAGGAGTGAGCCAATCATACCTCGATAGAGCGTTTGATCAACACGTTTACCTTTTAAATCTTTGTCGAGTTTGTTGCCGGTGGCCATTGGAGTATCGTATGATTTAGCGTTCTCAAGTCCAAACTTCTTTATTAAGTCCTTTGTGTATTTGGATTGGTTGATAAAAATGCCTTCACTCATTTGCTTGATTTGAAGCCCGAGGAAGAATGTGAGTTCTCCCATCATGCTCATTTCAAACTTGCTCTTCATTAGTTTCTCAAAACGCTTGCACAACAATTCATTAGTAGAACCAAATATAATATCATCAACATAAATTTGAACAAGTAATTTATGACCATTATGTTTGGCAATGAAAAGAGTTGTATCGATTTTACCGCGAGTGAAGCCTTTTTCAATGAGAAACTTTGATAGTGTATCATACCATGCTCTTGGTGCTTGTTTAAGTCCATACAAAGCTTTCTGGAGTTTGTACACATGATTTGGAAATTGTGAATCTTCAAACCCAGGTGGTTGAGCAACATAGACTTGTTCTTGGAGTTCACAATTTAGAAACGCGCTCTTCACATCCATTTGATATAACTTGAAGTTCTTGTGAGCGGCGTAAGCTAGAAATAATCTGATAGCTTCAAGTCTTGCTACGGGTGCAAAAGTTTCATCGTAATCAATTCCTTCTTCTTGCCTATAGCCTTGAGCAACCAATCTTGCTTTGTTTCTCGTGATGGTTCCATTCTCGTCTATCTTGTTCCTGAACACCCATTTTGTACCAATCACTCCATGATCATTTGGTCTTGGAACTAGAGTCCAAACCTTGCATCGTTCAAATTGATTGAGTTCTTCTTGCATAGAAACAACCCAATTAGGATCTTGGAGCGCTTCATCAGCCTTCTTTGGTTCGATTTGAGAGATAAAAGCAGTGTAAGCATCAAAGTTTGTAGCTCTCCTTGTACGAACACCAACTTGTAGATCACCGATGATATTAGCAATTGGGTGACCTCTAACTTCACGAATTTCAGGAGGTAAGTTAGGTTGAGTCGTAGTAATTTGAAGGTCTTCAATTGGTACATCTTCACCAGATTCAAAGTCATTGAAATTTGGGGGTTGAACTGGCTCAGAATTGAAATTTGGGTTTACACCAGATGCAGCAGTAGAAATAGGCGCGTGAGAGGAATCATGAGGCGCATCATTTGAGTGAGGCGCAATAGAGGATTCACCAGGCGCATTATACAATGAATTAGGCGCATTTGATGTAGATGGATTTCCTTGTGTTAATAGATTTTGATCTTGAGTGGGCGCAACATAGATAGGAGCACCTGTATCATTTAGCTCAATAGAATCATCAGTAACATTTGGAGCCAAATGTGGCTCAAGGAGAGAATGTTCATTAAATGTAACATGTACAGATTCAACTATCACTAATGTAGTTCTATTAAAAACGCGAAAAGCTTTAGAGTGTTTGGCATACCCAACAAAAATACCTTCGTCGGCTTTGGCATCGAATTTACCTCTATGTTCGTTTCCGTTGTAGAGGATATAACATTTGCAACCAAAGATCTTGAAGAATGCAATGTTGGGAGTTCTACCACGCCAAAGTTCATAAGGAGTCTTGTTGTGAAGTTTGTTGATGAGGGAACGATTTTGAGTAAAACATGCAGTGTTGATAGCTTCTTCCCAAAAGTACTTAGGCAATTTAGCTTCAGCTATCATCGTCTTTCCCGCTTCAATCAACGTTCTATTCTTTCGTTCAACAACGCCATTTTGTTGAGGGACTCCGGCGGTGGAAAAGTTGTGATCTATCCCATGATCTTCACAATATTGAGCAACACCGTTGTTCTTGAATTCTGTTCCATTGTCGGATCGAACACTAACGATGTCATCTTCTTTTTGGGTTTGGAGCAGTCGAAATAAGGTAGTGAGAATAGCATAACAATCATCTTTTGTAATCATCATCTCTACCCATGTATATCTTGAATAATCATCCACCACAACTAGAGTATACTTGTTTCTTCTAATACTTGCGGTGGAAACTGGTCCAAATAGATAAATGTGAAGCAGTTGCAAACATCTTGTAGTTGAAGGATTTGACTTGCTTGAAAATGACTGCTTCGGTTGTTTGCCAAGTTGACATGCGGCGCACTTTTTGTCATGATGATCAGCAACCTTGGGAAGTCCTTTGACAAGATTATTCCTGCTGAGTTTAGATAGATACTTGAAGTTCAAGTGACTTAAGCGCTTGTGCCACAGCCAACTATTTTCGTTCACACTTTTTGCTACAAAACAAAGATTAGTACTAGAGTTCATACTATGGAAATCAATAATATAAATATTTGTCTTACGATATCCGGTGAGTAAGATAGCTCCAGTTTTGCCATTCTTGATAAGACATTGTGTTGAAGTGAAATGGCATTCTAATCCTTTGTCGCAGAATTGAGATATGGATAATAAGTTGTGCTTGAGCCCTTCGACGAGTGAGACTCTTTCAATGCACACTTTGTCTTTCTTGAGCTTTCCATATGCTACAACTTGACCTTTGTTATTATCGCCAAATGTTACGGAGGGACCTCTTTCTTCATGGACATCTTCTAATAAGGATTCATCTCCAGTCATGTGTCTTGAACACCCACTATCGAGAATCCATTCATAATTTCTAGCTTTTGAAGATCCAGCCATGAAACAAAGAACCTGAAATATAGACATTTAAGCAGGTCCCCTTTATTCCTTTTGGGTCCTAGGGTTAGCAACTTTTGACAACCCACTCTTGCTTGACCTTAGGATTTTTACGTCCTTTGGCATTGGGAGTGAATCGCAAAAGGCATTCCACGGCCTTGTGTCCTGAACAATCACAAATGGAACAATGATGAAAGCCACCAATCACATGAGTTTTCACAAACTCTTTACTTTTCTTGGGGATGGCATTCTTCTTTGGGTCAAATGAACTAGCCTTAACAAAATCTTTCTTTTGAAATTTTGGAGCGCTTTTTCTTGGAGGGCGCATAGGGCTAGGAGGCGCACGGCGATGAGGCGCGTGGCTCTTAGGCGCATAATGAGCACTCGGAGAAGGAGCGCGCCTATTTTCAAGAATGATTTTGCTAGGAGATGGTTCATCTGTAGCTATATCTTTCCCATTAGCTTTCCCAAATTGCTTCGTTGGGTAGACATAATGGAATGTTTGTCTCTTGACTTTTTCTTGTCCTTTACCCATTGAATTAGAATGTTTTTCTTTGGGAATTTCAAAAGTTTGTTGGTTGGTAAATTCACTCTCTCTTTCAGCACAGACATCACATTTAAAGTTGTCACTAGTTGATGAGAATCCCAAGCCACTTTTATCACCACTGACTTTTGGGACTCAAATATATTCTCCATAGTGACACGAGAATTGGACCACTCATTTGTAATCTTTTTAAGATCAGTAATTTGAGCAACCAATTCATCGTTTTGAACTTTAAGAAGTGAGTTATGTTCTGTTAGAAAAGTGTTTTTAACAGTAAGAGGAGTCATGCTCTTTATCTGCTCCTTAAGGAGGGTGAGTTCAGATTTAAGTAGAGATTTCTCGGTCTTAAGCTGGGAAATTTCATCACATGATAGTGCTAAAACTTCCTTCATACTATCAAATCTAGTAATTACCTTTTCAGCCTTCTTGAACAATTTTTCTTGTTCAGCAATCACTTCATCATTGATATTGGAGATTGGAGCAGTTGGTTCAACCTGTGGTCTAATGTATGCTCCTTTTCTCAATTTGTTCCTTGCTCCAAGATCACATCGTGAGAATAGTAATCCACCATCGTTTTGAGCCGGAGTGAGAAATCCTTGTTCAACGAGCTCGCTGATGGTTGGTCCTTTCTTCTTTTTCACTTTTTGAAAACCTGCAGATTTCTTGATAGGTTTATTCAAGGCATTCATATCGGGAACATCCTTGGAGAAGTCATCATCAGAATCATAAGCATCAACTTTATCATCATTTGCCATCAAACAAACGAGTCCATCATCGGAATCTTCATCGCTCTCATCGGAGTCTGTTTCAATCCAAGTATTGTGCTCATTTGCTGGTGCTTCTTCTTCAGCAACCATTCCCTTGTGACGAGTAAACTTGGGAGTGAATTTGGGAGTATGGCTGCTCTTCTTCTGCATATATTCAAATTTGGGAATCGGGCAGCTTGATGCAAAATGTCCGAGTTTCCTGCAATTAAAACAAACAAGATCTTCTTTCCTTTTTGAATCGCTGCTCCTTGAAAACTTTTGAGGAGATTTGCTGGTAGATCCTTGAAATTTGTTGGTTGAGCTGGGTCTTGAGAATTTTCTGAACTTTTGAAATTTCTTCACAAATAAAGCGAAGTCTTCATCATCCATGTCTAATAGCTCAGAAGTAGAAATTTTGGGATCGGAACTTCTCTCATCTTGTACAGGCGCAGGAACAGGCGCAGGAACAGGCGCAGGTGTAGGCGCGGTTTCTCTGTGCGCCACCATAGCCATAGATTTTGACTTTCCTTCAGTTTCGCTGATTCGTTGGAGTTTGAGTTCGTAAACTTTGAGATTTGCATAAAGGTTTCTTAAAGTCCAAACATCTAAAGTTCCAGCGTCTTCAAGAGCGCTAGATTTATGTAGGTATCTTGATCCAAAAGCTTGTAGAAAATTTACATTCAAATCTTTGTTGGTAAACTTCATGCCAAGTGAAATACATAGATTGATAATTTCACAGTAGCGTTCATAAGTTTGCCTTAAGTTTTCACCGGGGAGTTGAGAGAAATTGTTGAATCTCTTTTGTACTTCGTATTTCTTGTTCTCCTTGCAGACGGTGTCTCCTTCAATATGCTCTTCAATAGCATCCCATAGCTCATTTCCAGTAGCACAATGCATGACTTGTTGTTTCATAGCCGTACTTAGAGTGCTTAGAAGAATGTTTCTTGCTTTGCCATCATTTGCAACTCTTCTAATTTCTTCCTCAGTCCATTCTTCCCTTGGTTTTAGAACTGTAGGTTGAGCAGCGTTGGTGTGTGGATTTGGATTCGCCTTCATCGGAATGTAAGGTCCATAAACGACGGTGTCATGGAGCCTTTCATCGATTGAGTTGAGATGAGTCAATATGCTGAATTTCCACACGTCAAAATGATCTTCATCAAAGACCGGAACGTGAGTGTAATTTGCAGTTGCCATAGGTTTTGAGTTTGCCATTTAGAATCGGCACCCAAGCTGTTAAGCTTGAAAAACGAAAAATGTTTTATAAAGGTGTTTGCTCTGATACCACTTGTTGGTCACAAAGGGCAACAAGGGTATGAAAAATAGCTAGAGGGGGGGGGGGGGTGAATAGCTGTTTTAAAATTCTTTTCGTACCCTTGATAAACTCAATTGCAAATGCGCACTTTATCAAGTAAGCGTAATGAAATGCGCCTAAGTGAGTGAGTGAAATGCACAGCGGAATTTAGTAATGAAAATAGGCGCAAAGTGATAAAGGGAGCGCAACACACACACTAAGTATTTTGGCTCAAAGTGAGTGAAATAAGGAACTAAGGCAAATGATATAACAAACACAACACAATTCAGTTCAATCAATCTACAATGAGTAAACAAGCAAATAGTGAGTGAAAATAATAACTTGAAAGAAATGACAAGATAATAACACAAGCTATTTGGAGAGGTTCGATCAATGAAAGATCTACGTCCTCTACCAAGATGGTTAGTCTTGGATTTCTAATGGAGATCTTATTTAATGAGAGAGAGTTACAAATTACAATGTTTGAGCTTATACACTAACTCAAGATCTATTACTATGAAAGAACAAATCCAAAACAATAACCGGTGTATCTCTTAAAGAAGAATCTAAATGATCAATCTTAAAGAGGTGCGTGTGTGTTCTTAGTATCAAGGCTCTTTAGGTCTTTGAGATGGAGAGCACAAGAAACTAAAGTGTTATAGCTTGAAGATCTGGGCTAAGGATGAAGGTATGAAGATGTTCTTGAGAAATCTGGAAAAACGAAGGCAATCTTCAAATCTTCAACAAATGCTTAGAGAGAGAAATTCTTGAAATTCTTAGCAAAACTCAGCAACTTCAAAATGTTTGAAGTTATGGGGTATTTATAGTGAACTTCAAAAAAACTAGCCGTTTGGAAATCCTTGTGGATAAGATGAGCTGTCGCTCGTTGATTGGAGCATGCATATATTATGGCCATTTTGACACTCAACATAAATGTGACCGTTATGGACACGTGTCAACAGATTAGGCGCATATGCATCTTTTAACTACCGTTGGATCATTGGCGTAATTTGAATTCTCTTCAAGTCTTCGAGTCTTCAATAAATCACTGAGTTTGAATAAACACTTTGAGGCGCGTTTGAGCCAAGAGGCGCATTGAGCCAATATGCGCACAGTATGTGTGCGCTTTAAACAAAAGGGCGCAGAGGCGCGTAACATAGCTCATGAAGTAATTCTTATGCGCGCGCTCTGAAGGGCGCATGGCGCGAATAAAGAAGGCGCATGGCGCGTGGCGCAGGAGGCGCATATGCGCGGCTCAAACTTACTGAGTGATTTTTCTTGAAACTTGATCATCTTGTCCTATTTCTAAGCCTATTCTATAACAATGGACAACTTAAAAAATGAAGTATAAATACTTCTTACATGAGGGTCTAAAATCCATGAAATAAAACTTAGGTGATGGATCAATCAAATCTAATAAATTTCTATTACATAAAAACTGAGATATGTGTGGGCATACCCAACACCTACTTTCTATGAAGAACAAATCCTAGACTTAGACCGGTGTATCCCTAATGATGCAATCTATGTGATTGATCAATCGGGGTGTGTGTGTGTAAAGAATCAAGAGCTCTATATAATCTAAATGATTGAGAGCCTAATGAATCTTTAAGTGTTACTGGGCTTGAGATTTGATGTTCTTGAAGGCTTGCTGGGGATCTTTGAAGATTTGAAGGCGAAAGCTTGAAGATTCAAATGATTCTGGAAATCTTGAGTATGATCTTCAATCACCAAGTATTTCGACAGCAATTTCTCTCTTTGAATCTCAGCACTCTTCAATGAAGAGTTCAAGGTCTATTTATAGCCTTGGGTTGAGAAATAGCTGTTGGAAGATGATGAGCTGGAGCATTCTGATTGGAGCTCATATCTTTGTCTTGTAGTTGCAGAAGTTAGTGGTCCAGATGTACTATCTTGTACGACCAAATTCAAATTTGAATTTGCAACGTTCAAATCAAGTTTGTCTTTACTTGGATTTGCGGTCGCCAAGTTGTACGGTCACGGTCACTAGTGCGGTCGCCTATGTGCGGTCGCCTAGGTGAGGTTGGCAGACTTGGCCAATTTTGCAGAAGTCTTTCAGCAGCAGCATTTCTTCAAAATTTGAGGGGCTGATCTTCTAAGCCTAGCTAAACTAAAAATGGACTTAACTAATGAAGTTTTAAAACTTATTACAATTAACCTAAAGTCCACAAAAAGTAAAATAAGGTTATGGGATCAATCAAATCTAGGTAATAGGAGTGGTTTAAAATTTTCATACCCAACATAGTGTTTATTTATATGAAGAGGTCCAACTCAAAGTAAAAAAAAAAAAACATGAAAAGGCAAAAAAAACAAAGTTACAGACCTCCAAAAAAGTTGACTACACACACAGCAAAAGCAGTATGCAAACATAGAGGCCGGATTTGAAGATTTCGAGCAACTCTCCCAGCACGGTATCCTGTCCAAATCGAAAACATGGAAGCCATATTTGGATATTTCGAACGGATTTGTACAGATCGAAGACATAGAAGCCAGATTTGAAGATTTCGATGCAGATCGGAGACGAGAACCGCAGATCTATGCCCGCGAACACACGCAAAGAAAGGAAGGGGAATGGTCGTCGGCTTGTTGAGGGGAAGTAGAAACCGAAGAGGTCAGTGGTGTGGGGAGAGGGAAGATCTGTGATCGGTGGGAGGTATGAGGGATTAGAGAGTGAGAGTGAGAGAGAGAACTTCTTGCCATTAGGATTTCATAGCCGGAGCGGGGAAAGAGATGACCGGAGAAACTTTTCCGACGCTGGAGAAAGAGACGGATCTGGAGGGTAGCAGTCGCCGCCGCCGCCGCCACCGTCACCGGAGAAGATGAGGAGGCGGTGAGTGTTTGGGAGAGAGAAAATAAAATGTGTGTGTGTGTGTGTGTTTAAGAGAGAGAGAGAGAGAGAGAGAGAGAGTGTTTTGCAAAAATGGGAAGGAGCAGAAGATGGGGGAGGGTTTTGTTTGAGAGATAAGGGTAGTTAAGGGTAGAATTGGCATTTAAAATTAACTTGACTGGGTCAATGGGAAGTTGGGTTTTGATGGAATTTTGATCTGGAGTTTGGGGTTAGATGGGCTTTAGCATATGGGTTGGGCTTTTATAACTTTTTGATCTGGGAATAGGGTTCTTGTGGAATTATGCCTCCGGTTTATTCGCCGGTTTGCTCCGGTTCCGTGCTTTTCCGGTCCGGTCCGGTTTTCCGGTTCCGTTTGGCCATCCCTATCTAGCAGGTAGAATTGAATTTTCGGTAATTAAAAAAGAGATTTCATGATTAACACTTTATCGTTGAGATTTAAAATAAGAAGAGGTAAACCTTCGTTGGTCAAGGGTACGTGTGCAACATTCTTCGCGAAGAGTGTGATCCAACCCATGCTCCACTCAAAATCTGTCACGTGGCAGCAACCCATTGGCAAAAAAAAAAAAAAAAACCCATAAAAAATGTTTTTTATTCGTTTTCATATTACTTTTTTTTTACTGTTTTTTTCGTTTGCCAAAAGTAATACTTAGTACAACTAAATGTAACAACTGTGTTACTTATAAAGTAACATTGTTTATAAGTAAACGTAACACCAGTTTTACAAAAAAAAAATAGCTCATTTTACTCATCTTTCAACTGTAATACTATTTATAAATATGTGTAACACTAACAATAACTAAATGTAATTATCGTTATACTGAAATGTAATAGTGTTTTTTCAGAATATTTTTTATTTTTGAGTATTTTGATTTTATTTTTTAAAAGAAAGTAACATTTGAAAAATAACAACTTATATACATGAATATAATTATTTGTACAAGTAAATGTAACACTTTAGTAGATGAACTTGTAACAGATTTCTATAGATAATCTAATACTTTTACATGTATCATGATAAATTGAACCCATTGTAACTTATTATTTGAAAACATATAGATATACTATTATACAAGTAAATGTAACTGTTTTACAATGTTATCATACAAGTAAAATGTAACATTCGTTTTTAAAAATTGTTACTTTCTTATTTTTATAATGTTACTAAAACAAGTGTTTTTAGTTCTAAAGTGTAAATAGTTGAATTATTACTTTTCTATACATATGTGTTACAATTATGTATAAACACTGTTGCATATAAATAACACGTTCGTTACATTTTAGTTGTAATAAGTATATTACTTTTGGTAAACGAAGAAAAAAAAAAAAAACACTGTTACTTTTCTGTATATATGTATTACTTTTATGTATACAAACTATTACATATAAGTAACACGTTTGTTACATTTAGTTATAGTAACTATAACTTTTGACAAACCAAAAAAAAAAAAAAAAAAAAACATTAAAATTAAAATTAAAAAAAACAATATTTTTTTCCTGTGGGTCATGGTGTTCTCATACAAATTTTTGTCATTATAAAATATTTTGTTTTAATAGGGTTTAAGGGTAATACTAATTAAAAAGTGAACTTTTTATAATTATTGAGAAACTAGTTTCCCCCAAAACTTACTCTTTATTTATAATCTGTTAAGAATTAAGGTTACGACAATCTTCCCCCTCTTCACCTAAACAACAAAAACCATCAATTAAGAAAGGAATGGTAAGAAATCAAGGTCTGTAATACAGTTGAATTACGTACATTTAAAAAAAACACGTACATTTCCATCCACCTAAAACGACATCAAAGAACTTTTTGATCACCCCGTTCTCATGTTGTGGTATAGACCTCCAAACACAAACAGATCGCAAGAATATAATACGCAAACCCAACAAGCAAGAATGATAAAAGAACAAAAACAATAAAGAGACACAAAGAATTGTTTACTCAGTTCGTCAATATTTTTGACTACGTCTGGGGGCACTACCAAGCCGAGATCTTGCACTATAATATGTAAATTTGGAGTTACAATGAGTTATGGGGCGGAACCCTGCTTATATACACAACTTCGAATAAAGTCTAAATCCCAGACAAAGAAGGAATCCTAAAGTCAGTCGAATTTGGCCCAGGCTGCTTCCCCGCCATGGTGTGCGGCCGCACATTAACCCTTGTGCGTTCGCCCACTCTTCTCCTGGATGGCCCTGAAACAACCTGGTTGTTTGAGCGCCTGCACAGCCCATTTTGGGCGGTCGCCCACTGCACCTGGTAGTCGTCTGATTTCTTCCTTTCGCTCTGATCGCTAGTCGAGTTGGTCCTCTATTCCAACAATCTCCCACCTAGAGATCAACCGCATATACAAGCCCCGTATATGTCTTCAACTCATCCTTAGTGCCCTCCTAGTGCTCACCTCGATCATGGTAGTGCCGTCCTCCTCTCCTATTCTCCAAGCCCCGTTGAAGCTATACACAGCTTCAACTTCTACTTTCTTGAGAAACATTTGCCATCCGATCTACACTCTCTGTTAGATCTGCGCAGCGGAATATCCGGTCCTAAAGTATGTAGTTTATCTTCAGTGACCCCCTGATCTTGGTCATCATGAACCGTCTTGCTCCCACACGAGTCTGGAATATCCATGCGAATCTCATTCGCATCACAGTATTCCTTAAACTCCTTAAGCTTATACTCCCCACCACTATCAGACCTCAAGCTTTTGACCTTGAGTCCCGTTTGTGTCTCTACCAAGGCCTTCCACTTCTTATATACCCCGAAAGCTTCATCAATCCCTTTTAAGAAGTAAACTTGTTAGTGCCCGACCTGAAAATGAGTTTATTAGGACTTTCCCAAAAATACAAGGACTTTATAGGAATTAGAAACCTTGCAAAGACTTGTCCCGGATTCCCAAAATATCTCATTTATGGCAAAATCTATCAAAATAGGTAACAAATGGTTTCCTTAAAACCATGCAGAAACCCTAGCTTAAGAATCAAGTCAGCCTGCAACCTTTGCCACGCGGCCAACATTGCTGCGCGTTGATCTTGGCCACGCGGCCACTCTTGTCACCGGCTTCAACCATGGCCAGGCGGCCAACCTTGCGCTGGATGATCCTGACCATCAGATCTTCCCATCAGTTTACTATATAAACCAATTCTATTCCATTGGTTTAGGGTCCGATTTTGAGAGCTCTAAGTACGAATTTTGGAGTTCTTAAACACTATTTTGCTCTCTAATTAGCATTCAAACACTCAAGAAGATCCAAGGTTTATTTCTTGCCAACATAGGTGTTTTCTAACTTTTTCTTCGTGTTCTTGCATCATTTTTAATGTAGATCTTTTATATTCATGTTCGTACATGTTTATTCATAGTTTCTTCATATGCTTTGCATGCTCATTCATATGCTCATAATATGTTCTTCGCGTGTTCTTCGTGTTCATAGATTAAAACTTTATTTATGCTATATTTAGGGTTGTGATCTTCATAATTACATGTTATTTCATAGCCGATGATGATCGAGGGTTCATCAACCCGAGGATGATCTAGGAACTACTTCTAAACCCTAATCTTTAGGTAATTCCCCCCTCATTATGCATGATCCCGGTCCTTCTGCCTATTCTAAATTCTCTGCGAACTACGCTGACCTGAGCTTCTCACATTGAGAGGAACGTAGGCAATCTTCGGATCCGGTCTAAATCACTAACACACTACTAACACATTTATCATGATAGAAATACCGATCAATTCGGGCAATAGGAGTGATAACGTTCAATATTCTTTTCTTGTTGTAATTTGACCCCCGAACCCACTAAAAATGCTTTTTTTTCAATGTTTTGGCTTTAATTAAAACGGCGTGGCGACTCTCATAATTTTAATGTCGTTAAGAATATTCCCTTTGTAAATAAAAATAATCACAAGATACTTCCCATGCGTCGCTTCATCGGAAAGGGGTATTCATAGTGGCGACTCTGCTGGGGAATGCTTTGAAACATTTCAAACTTAGTGGGTCTAACTTTCGTTCACATCATGATGTTTGCCATGTTCTCACATGCACCTTACACTTTGCCATGATTCTCACATGCACCACACCTGCCATGTTCGCACATGCACACACCTTCCATGTTCGCACATGCACACACCTGCCATGTTCGCACATGCACACACCTGCCATGTTTACACATGCACACACCTGCCATGTTTACACATACACCCTCCACACACTTGCCATGTTTACACATGCACACACTTGCCATGTTTATACATGCACCTCACATACTTGCCATGTTTACACATGCACCCGCGCATCCCGCAATGTTAATACTTGTACTTTGTTGATACTTGTACTTTGTATATACCTTGTATCCTTGTACCCTTGTTACCTTCGCTTTAGTATTAGGGTCAAACAAAAACTCTGCTATGCTCCCTTGTACATGGCTCTCTCTCCCTCTCTCATGCATTGCATTGCATCATCCTAACATCAAAAACTTCTCTCTTTTCTCCTTAAAAAGAATTAGTTTCTTGCCACACACTACCACTAGTCCGTGTCAGCACTGCACAGGTCCCCATTACCCGGAGTATTCAATGTGCAGGAATTTGTGTGCTACTGCCGCACTATTTTCGAGTCACTCGTCTATTCCACTCACCGTATACGGTGGGAACCTTTTACCTAACCCGTGTCAACCCACACTAGTATAGGTATCACACCTAGGTTTTGACCGGTTGGTTTGGCTAGCTTTTTCTTAATAGTCAATTAACGTGCTGTCTATGTCGAGTCATCCCAAGTCAATGATGAATCGAGATCTTTGAGAGAAAGTGCACAAAAAAGTGATTTCCCTACAAGGGACGTGCCATGGTGAGATGAGTGTTTATTGTCAAGATCTCCGCTCATCATTAACTTGCGTAGGATGCAACATAGATATCACGTTAAATGCCTTTAAGGAAGGGTTAGTCGTAGGATCCGATGGTTGGTGGAAGCCGCTTGCCCTATAGGACCCTCGCCCAAATTGTCCGTTTGGGGGTGTACAATGCAGGTGAAAAACGAGGGGTCTATAGACGTAGTGATGGCCTCCACTAATCGTAGTCTTCTAACTAGTTGCGAAAAAAGGGGTATCCCTTCCAACCAATTAGGATGTAAATAATGTATGTTTTTGTAAATTAAAATATACTTTGCATGAGCCTTCCCCCTATCCTAAAGCTTCATTACCCTTCAACCTTTCAGCAAAGCAAGTTTGGATCCGCTCGGGTGGTCGACTACAACGCGAAGCTTCTACTCCGTCCACGTTCTCAGTCTCGTCATCAGCAATGTCAACTCCCGCTTCAGCTTCAGCCTCTGCTCCTCCTGCTAGTGCCGCCGAGCTCAACACTGAGGCTACTCTCAATGGTATTCCCCCAAGCCTCCAGAACTTCCTCGCCGGTCTCGAAGCCAAGATCAAGAATCTCGAGGAAAGCAACAAGATGTTGGAAGACCAGAACCAACAGTTGAAAGGTCACATTCAACAAAAGGGGACTAAACTGGTGCCCGATGGGGAGAATTTCATTTATGTTGAGGATGAAGAGGTCAATACCAACTGTCCCCCAACACCAATGCCACTGCCTTCCCATTCCCAAGCTACCGCAATGTTCCACCTCATTCCTCTACACCCAACAAGGTTTCACTACCATGAGCAAGAACAAGGCTGTCTATGAACCTTCCCCTGAACTGCTTGGTGGCTACCTCTCTGCTAACAAACTACCCGCACCCTCGTTGCCTCTGAGTATTGGGATGGCCGCTGCTACTACTTCCACTACTCCTCCCGTCATTCTGTCAGAATCCATACCCGACATCTCCAATCACCCTGTGGTCACGGCCATGCAAGAGCAAATGCGCAAGTTGATCGAGACCGTGGATAAGCAAAGTGCACCGACTACCAAGACAATCAACCCTAGCCAAGTGGGGGCTCTCCCCAAGGATTTCAAGATGCCTAAAGTGGCGTGTTTCATGGTGACTCGTGTCCTAAGACTCATTTGGATAGTTATGTGTTGGCCATGAGGGCTCGTGACTGCACCAACGAACAAATGGCTCGCGTATTTCATAGCACTTTGGATGGTATAGCTCTGCGTTGGTTCTTGGGGCTAGAACCAAGCGAGAGGCAAACGTGGGATCAAATCAGTGCCATTTTCTGTGAGAAGTATCAAGCTAACTTGGATTGGCATGTGAATCGAACCGACCTTGAGAACACTATGCAAAAGCCCGGCGAGGCTATTTATGATTTTTACAAGAGGTGGAATCATCGGTTGTGCGAGGTCCAATACCCACCAAAAGCGAAGGAACAGAAGCAGATTTTCTACAAATGCTTGCTACCGGAGATGAAAGCAGCTATAGGTAATGGTTACTTCCCTGATTTGCGGGAAATGGTTGACGCCGGAGTAAGGTACGAAGCAGGGTTCACTGGGATTGTGCCGCCAAAGGAAAGTCCAAAGACCAACAACAACAACTCTTTCCGCTACAAGTCTCCTACTGCGCCTGCGCCTCCTAGGGGTGGAAAGGAGTCCGTCGGCCAAGTAAATATGGTCCAGAAAGAGGTCCCGCTAGATGTCCAAGCCGTAACAAGGAACGGGGCTCCGCCGCAAAGAGAGAGGGAACACTTTGACGATTTTGGAATGCCTATGGGGAAAGTCTTTGACGTGTTAGTAAAGAGAGGTCTTATCAAGCCTTTGGAGAATTACCAGCCCGCCTACCCAAGAACTGATTTGGATGCCTCCAAGTTCTGCAAGTATCACAAGCACATCGGGCACACAACGGATGGTTGTATTCAATTGAAGCGCGTAGTACAAGGGTTGATCAATGACAAGAAGATTGAGAAGCCGAAGGGTCCTAATGTGGTGAATAACCCTCTTCCTAACAATGGGGGTGGGGTGAATATGGTGCAAACATGCGAGATTAGTATCCTAGAGCTCATGGATGCCTTTGACAAGATAGGGCTCATGATGGTGGATATCTTCATGGCATTGGTGACGTTAGAAATGCTCGAACCATTAGAAGGACACCTTCCCCGCCTTGGTTGCGATTTGTCGAAGTTTTGCCACTACCACAAGTGCACTGGTCACACTACCGAAGAATGTTTTGAACTCAAGAAAGCCGTGCAAGAGATCATCCACAAGGGAGTAGTCGAAGACCCTAGAGATTATGTAGCTAGCAATGTACTCATGGTAGAACTTAGTGAGATCACTGATCCGGCCGAGCCTGTTGTGGCGGACTGTGATGAGATGGGTTGTATTCCAATTACTAATAATAAAGAATCTTCTTGCTACTTGCTGTCTTTAGAAGAACTAGTGAGTGAAGTCGAATCTCTAGAGGAAGAGAGTCCCAAGCCCTCTCAACCTCTTTCTTGGGCCGAAATCTTCGAGGAGGCCGAAAAGACCGAAGTTTCGCCCCCTTGTCATGACTCGCCATTGTCTTTGGAGGAGCTACGTGCAGAAGTTTGTCTCCTTACAAGATCCGGTCAAGTGTACCAATCCGACCCGAAGGGTGCAAAGAAAGTCTTTGGGAAGGAACCCGAGCAAGCCGACCTAGACAAAGAAGACCCTATCCTCACTCAACTCAAACAAACCCAAGCTCATATTTCACTATGGTCCCTACTCACCTCCTCCCTAGCCCATCGCCTCATGCTCGAGCAAAACCTCGCCGCCACCATGGTACCATCCACTATTACCCCGGAGGATGTCACCCACATGATTGGTAATATCCACTATGGAAACATCATCACTTTCTCGGAGCTAGACAAGCCAGTGTTCGGAGTTGATCATAATGAGCCTTTATACATCACTGTCGAAGTAAATGGCAAGAAGATTCCCCGTGTATTCATTGACAATGGTTCTGCTATTAATATCCTGCCTTCAAGGATGATGGATGTGGTTGGTGTTCATGGTGTTGATTTACGCCCATCCAAGCAAACCATCAAAGCTTATGACTCTACATGCCGCGCCGTGATAGGCGAAGCCACCCTGCCCATTACCATCGGAACAAAGATCCTGCCGACCGACTTCCACGTCATAGACATCCCCGCAACCTTCTCACTCCTCCTTGGCCGGCCATGGTTACATCAGTCGGGCGCTGTCCCATCTTCCCTGCACCAGTGTGTGCAGTTTCAATCAGGTAATGAAGTGACCATCATCTACAGTGATCTCGTAACTGCCCAAGGGACGGACACCAAGGGCGTTCCTGTCTTACAGATTCAGCATGGGGAAGAGAGCCGACTCTTCAATGGCTTCGAAATAGTCGCTCAAGCACAGATCTGCACCATCGACCTCACCAAAACAACGGACAAAGTGGCACCTGTTGTCAAGATACTGCGTAACATGGGTTTTATACCGAGGCTGGGGCTAGGTAAGAACTTGCAAGGCCCCACAGAATTGGTTGAAGAGGTTAATCATCGAGGGTTGTTCGGTCTAGGATACACCCTTACTCCTGAAGACAAGATGGAGCAACAAAGGATAGAATTGCTTAAAAAGATGAAGCTTCCCTGCAAAAAGCCTGAAATGCGGCCATACCGCCTGTCCCTGAATAGCTACTTTGTCAGGGAAGGCGAGGAGTTTTCGTGTTTTGAGTTCGCCGAGCCATGGATTGACCACACCGGGAAATTACAGAAAGGGTTCGAGATTTTCAGAGATGTGGAATTCGATCGGTCCAACATGAAGCTGACTTACATGGAATATGACAAAGCCACGGGCAAAGTTAGAACCATCAGGCATGAGTACTCCACCAAGGTGGCAGATGACTTGGCAGATCAACTTGAAGCCGCAACCCTTGACAAGCCAGCAATAGAAGCCGCAGAAACTCCAAGTTTGACTGAGACGTGGGACGGCCAATATCTGCTTCAACATCTGGGTATTCTGGGGCTGCACGAAGACATGGTTGCCGTCATTGGAGACGATTCTGAAGATGAGGCGGACCCAAGGACATTGGTGGTGCCCATGGAGGGCAAGCTCAAAAATTGGTGCATCATTGGGGGACCTATAGCTACTCCGGAATTTATGGTGGGAACACTGGGGCTTACTCCTTCTCCTGTCACCACTCCTGCAGCATCTCCTATCACTCACCCAAAATCTCCGCCCCCAGAGTCTAGTGTTTTACATTTTGAATTTGAGTCTTCCTCTAAGTCTGACGACCTTACGTCCGCAGACTATGATCTTGTTGCAAACGCTATTTTTCCTTTTGCCATGAATGAAACCCTCGACCTTTCCGAGTATCCCTCCATAGTCACTCTTTTAACTGATAAATTGGCTAATAATCAAACTAATGATATACACTTAGTTAATAATGATTCATTAGAAGAGGCAGACACAGACACATTAAATGATGAATACATTAAAGAAATCTCAGAACAGGTTATTAATCAAAAAGAATCTCGAGCCCAAGCTGCCGATGAGGTGTTAACATGCGTGAATTTGGGAACCGAAGCCGAGCCTAAGGAAACGCAGATTGGGAGCTTCTTCAGCGGAGCCGAAAGGGAAGCACTGATTGAGCTACTCAAAGAATATGTGGATGTGTTCGCATGGTCTTATAAGGACATGCCGGGGCTCGACAACTCGATCGTAGAGCACAGAATCCCAACAGCACCAGACGCTAAGCCAGTCAAGCAGAAGCTGCGCCGCATTAAGCCGGAATGGTCTTTGCAAGTGAAGGAAGAGATTGAGAAGCTACTCCGTGTGGGTTTCATTAGGGTGATCGAGTATCCAACTTGGTTATCAAATCTGGTGACTGTCAAGAAATCCAACGGTAAAGTCAGAGTATGTGTGGATTTTCGGGATCTCAACAAAGCTACGCCGAAGGATGACTTCCCCTTGCCAAATATCGAAATGTTGGTAGGCGCGACCGCCCATTATGAGGTCAAGTCGTTTGTTGATGGGTTTGCCGGCTATAACCAGATCGAGACAACCGAGGAGGACCAAGAAGCGACCCCCTCCACAACCTCGTGGAGGCCCATCAGTCGGCGAGTTCGAGCCGTGTTGAAGATGCAGTCTCCTCGGAACAAAGCCGAAAAGGAAGAACTCATCAAGTTACTGCAATACCTCAACCATTTTACAACAGTGGGGGAACCGACACTCAGAGAAATAGAAAGGGCCCGCGACCAAGAATGGAGTTCGAGATGTGAGTTCGCATTATGCTGCCTCAAGGAGTACCTCGCGAATACCCCAATCCTACACCCGGCACATGGGAATGAACTTCGGACCCCAACACCAACGACAGTATTGTGGCCCTCGCGCCAAGAAAAGAAGATCAGTGAAAAACTGCAAAGATTTTCGGAAAAATACCCCCTCTCAGTCCACCGATACACAAGAATGGGGACCCCTTTCGAAATATTGTTCGACCAACTGAAACAAACGGGCAAGATGCAACCTTTAGGGGAACATTCACTACTCTCCGAATTACCACCCCTTCAACCATTTGAACCTACCAAAAGTTGCTCTTACCACCAAGACGAAGGCCACGACACCAACGACTGTGTCGCTCTACAACGGAGAATCCGAGGCTTGATGGACGCGAACATGCTCACCAGCGTGAGAGGATTTTGGTTCTATAGGGAAGGCGAAAACTTAGAACGCCTCGGTTGCTGCGAAACCGAGCCTTATGTGAAGAACGACTCGGAGGTACCCTCGCACCTGACTGCAGAAACGATTCAAGACATCTCAAGAGAAATAGAGGATTTGAAGCAACGCGTCGACGCAATGAACAAAGCTCAGGGCGCGCCACGAGACTAGACATAATGGCAGGTTTGGATGGCAACCCGTTCAAGGAACCAGTCAACCTCAGCAACCTTAGACGCTACTATGACTAGACTCCCCCTCTCAAAAAAAAAAATGTTTACTACGCAAAAAGAAGCCCGATAGACTGAAAACCCGCAAAGGGCGGTCTATGCAAAATAAGGGTGCGTACAAAGCTCGCTAGATCGAAAACCCGCAAGGGCGGTCTAGGCAAAAGTTAGAGCATTCCCCCTTCTATCTTCCCTTTCTCTAAAATCATTCTAGTCCGACTGGAGTGAACTACGGTGACCTGAGCCCCTTAGTCCTATTTGTAAAAGGGGAACGTAGGCAGCCTTTCAAAAGGTGCGGTCTAAAAAACAAATAAACATCCAAATCTTGTCAAGCAATAAAGATAGAAGTTGTATTTTCTGAAAGCAAGAACTTTTATTTCCATAGTCATTGCATGTTAACACTTATTTGATGAGTCTAAGCTTGACATACTTTTTGAATAAATAACCTATTCTGAAATTGAAACTAAAACAAAAGTAACTAAATTAAAAACAATGTGTTTGCAACGACTATGGAAGGATCCTCGGAACTACTCTTTAGTGCCACTCGTGCCTTCGGTCCCTTTATTCTTGCGTTGACCACGGCGAACCTTCTTCTTGTTAGGGTTCTCACAAAACCTCCTCTCAAATTCACTAACCCCTTTTGCTTTGACACTAGGAGTCTCTCCATCCTTTCTCTTCCTTGAAGTCCCCTCTCCATCTCCATTAGCCATGCTCTGACTCCTCTTCCTCTCATAAGCCATCGCATCCTTCATCCTCAACGAACAACTAGGAGCACAGGATGCCAAAATAGTGCCCCTTAGGGTCTCTAGAGTCTGCTCCGTTTGCCCAAGTCTCTCCATAAACCAATCCAAATACTCTCGTGATAGGTAGGTGTTGTTGGAGCGTGTGATGAGAGTCCTATGGCAAAAACCGGCCTCGCCCCACATTTGAGAAAGGAGAACCGAAGCGCTATCGTCCAAATGAAGTATGCCAAAAGGAAAACGGGTCCTCTCCTCATCCCAACCCTCGGGGATGGTTTGCACTAGACCGTATTGACGGAGTACTCTAGCGGGGTAGTAGAAAGTGGTCCCAGAAAATGACGGAACTTTAATCATGTACAGTCCCACTTGCTTTCCTTCACGGAATTAATGTGCCAATGGGGCACCACCCACTTGATGTCATCGATCACCATCTCCGCCAAGTACCTCTCCCAACCCTTGAGAGTCATGCCCTCGAACCTCTCCTCCATACCTCTAATACGGTGCATCCATGGGGTCACCGCCGAAGAAACCGCTGGCTTGTTCACTCGGAGCCTTTCTTGCAACCACATGGTCAAAAGTCTATCACTGCCGCACGGCATCCCGCCATAAACCGCAAGATGAGGAATCCCACAAATGAGCTCCCCAAGGATGGCCGGTACAATGTCATGTCCCGAACGAGCCGCATTCACCATGGTCAAACATCCCTCACTAGCACATCCGACTTCGGAAGGGAAAAGAATAGAAGCAAATAAACACAAGGCAAGATGGTCCAAAGAACGGTCCGAGGTCACATCCGCATGCATAAAGTGCCTTGGCATCCAAGAAAGGTCGACGTAGCCACCTCTAGCATACTTACCAAGGTCATCTGCGGGCACACCAAAGGCTATCAACTTGTCATGCAAAGAAATAAAATCAAAGGGCAATGCAAGTGTACCCTTCCCTTCACAACCGCAAAGCGCCTTGATGTCTTCATAAGTGGGGTACCATCTCATTAAAAGAAAAGTTGAAAACATGAAGAGTGTCGTTCCAAAACTTCCCGCAAGCTTGCAAGAGGTTAGTGTTGGAGTTCATGTGCGAGAATGACCAAAGACACTTGATCCCATAGCGCTTCTCAATTTTCCTACGACAAGGACCGGATATCTTGGCAACCCACTTCTCCAAAAATGTTATGAAAGCTCCTTTTTCAAGTCTAGAAAGCCTTGCATTGTGATCCATGACAAAAGAAGAGCAAGTTGATGATTGGAACTCAAAATTGATCAAAAGAGCTGCTGGTACGAAGTTGAATAGGACACATGTTGGGTTTCCAAGTAACATGCGCAGCGGAATATAGCAATTAAAATTTTAAGAAACCCAAAACCATGGATCCGTTCATATGATTAAATCAAATACAACAAGATGAATAGAGGAATAACTAACCCTTGATGGCTATGAATTTTCACTTGGTCTTTGGTGGAGAGACTTGAAAACTTGATCACGATCACAAAGCTTGAACACGAACTTTGAAGATGATAATTTTCACCCTCTAGCGGTATCCACACCTCGAACGAATATCAAAGGAGCTTCTTTGATCTTGGTTGCTAGACCAATATTATGAAACACACTTTCACAATATAATAAAGAACTATATGGAATTTATTTGTGAATTATTTTGTTCCTCAATCAAAGATATCTTAGAACAAAATAATATCTCTCTCAAACTCTTTGAGACTCACAAAATCACTTGTCCATATGGTCTGGCCGAATTGGGGGTTTTTATACACAATTAAGACCTATTCCAAATAGGAATCTTGTGCCAAAAACCTTCCTAAATCGAATTAGGAAATTCCCAATCGGGAGCACCAGGCGCCCGCCCGGTACCACCCAGGCGCCCGCCTGTTTGGGCAGAAACTCCAGTCCCTTTCCGGCTTGAACAGGCGCCCGCCTGGTACAACCCAAGCGCCCGCTTGGTTGACCAGGAGGCCCAGATCATTTCCAGAAATTCCTTGGAAGTCCTCCGACCCTAAATGCCAATATAGTCCTTTTATTTAAGATTCGTTCTATTGTGTGTGACCCTCTAGGATTATACTAAGTTGGCAATGGGCTCAAACATGATCCCATAAGATATGATTAGGTTCTAGCAAACCGTCATACCTACCCAAATAGTATAACTAGATACAAGTTCGCATTCCTTTAGAATATGTCACAATCCCTTTGTCCACGATATCATTGAACACAAGTCATGGTCAAACAGTCAACTTGTTTTGTTCAATACTTTCTCGATTCCGAATATGTTGATAATTCAAATGCTATTGATCCAATCAATCCATTTGAGTCCGGCCGAACATTTCATCAACATCATTCCTTCGAAGGGCCCAAGCTTGACATCTCTCCGTGGAGGGACAAATCCATTTAGCTTATTATTCTTCCCAACGGGAATCCGATTATGCCAATCATACCCTTTATAACTACCGTGTTAAGGCAGCGTTTGAATATGTCAAACATAATGTTTATCAAGTGGAAGACTATAATAACTTCATGTCTAAGGATTCAAATGACATAACTAATATGAGATATATGTATGACATAGACCATGACATAAATCTCATATAGCGGGTCATGTCCAGTACCTTGTTCCAAACAAGTACCCATAAATCTAACATGATCATCCCATGATCATTTAGCCTTTATACTAGTTCTTAACAAGCACTAGGGCGGGGATTATTATAAGTAAACATGAACAACAATAATAATCAAAACATCTCTTTATTGATATGAAATAAATGATAAAAATTACAACGTTTATTAAACGTGCCTAGGGCACCACTACCAACAATCTCCCACTTGCCCTAGGCCCAATCTCCCATGTATCTAATACCCATGGACCTAACATGACCATCATGTTTAGCTTGTGGAAGTCCCTTTGTTAGCGGGTCCGCAACATTGTCATCAGTAGGTACTCTGCATATATTTACGTCTCCCCTATCAACGATTTCTCGAATGATATGAAAACGCCTAAGTATGTGTTTGGATTTCTGATGTGCTCTTGGTTCCTTTGCTTGAGCAATAGCACCATTATTGTCGCAATAAAGGTCTATTGGATTAGCAATACTAGGAACCACTTCAAGTTCAGTTATGAACTTCTTAATCCAAACAACTTCCTTTGCAGCATCCGATGCAGCAATATACTCAGCTTCTGTTGTAGAATCAGCGGTTGTACTTTGCTTGGAACTCTTCCAGCTTACAGCTCCACCATTTAACATAAACACAAAACCCGATTGCGATCGGCTATCATCTTTGTCGGTTTGGAAGCTTGCATCCGTGTAAGCATTTACAACGAGATCATCTTCCATTCCTCCATAGACCAAAAACGAGTCTTTAGTTCTTCTTAAGTACTTAAGAATCGCTTTTACAGCTATCCAGTGATTTTCGCCAGGGTCGGATTGGTATCTACTTGTCATGCTCAAAGCATAAGACACATCCGGCCTAGTACAAATCATGGCATACATGATGGACCCAATTGCCGAAGCATATGGAACATCATTCATTTTCTCACGCTCATATTTTGTCTTAGGACATTGAGTCTTGCTTAGAGAAACTCCATGTAACACGGGCAAGGTGCCTCTCTTAGAATTTTCCATACGGAATCTTCTAATGACCTTGTCAATGTATGTACTTTGGCTTAAACCAAGTAGCCTCCTTGATCTATCTCTATAGATCTTAATGCCAAGAATATATGCGGCTTCACCCATATCTTTCATTTGCAAACACTTTCCTAACCAAGTCTTCACAGACTGAAGTGTAGGAGTGTCGTTTCCAATGAGCAATATGTCATCCACGTATAAAATAAGGAATAGCACTATGCTCCCACTAATCTTCTTGTATACACAAGGCTCATCTTCGTTCTTGATAAAACCAAACTCTTTGACTGATTCATCAAAACGGAGATTCCAACTCCTTGAAGCTTGCTTCAATCCATAGATGGATCTTTGCAATTTGCATACCTTAGAATCTTGTTCAAAACCTTCTGGTTGTGTCATATACACATCCTCTTGGAGTTTTCCATTCAGGAAAGCGGTTTTGACGTCCATCTGCCATATTTCATAGTCATGATATGCGGCAATGGCAAGCAAAATTCTTATAGACTTGATCATTGCTACGGGTGAAAAGGTCTCATCATAGTCAATATCATGAACTTGCCTATAACCCTTCGCTACAAGCCTAGCTTTGTAAGTATGCACCTTCCCATCCATGTCAGTCTTCTTCTTGAAGACCCATTTGCATCCTATGGTTTTTACACCTTCGGGCGCATCAATCAAATTCCAAACTTGATTGTCTTGCATGGATTGCAATTCGGATTCCATGGCTCCAAGCCACTTGTCCGAATCAGGAGAAGACATCGCCTCTTGGTAGGTTGACGGTTCATCATTCTCAATGATTTCTACTCATTACTATCCGTTACGAGAAATCCATATCTCTCGGGCTCGGATCGTAACCTACTAGATCTGAGAGATGCTTGTGTATTTTGAACAGGTTCCACAAGTCCTTGTGGTTCTTGTTCTTGTTCCACTATTGGTTCAATGTTATTTTCTGGGTCCCAAATTTCTTCAAGATTTATTTTACTCCCACTGATTTCTTTGGAGAGAAACTCTTTCTCTAGAAAGACACCAGTTCGGGCAACAAACACTTTGTTGTCCTCTCGGTTGTAAAAGTAATATCCTTTAGTTTCCTTAGGATATCCCACGAAAATACATTTATCAGATTTGTGTGCTAGTTTGTCAGAGATAAGTCTCTTGACATAAACTTCGCAACCCCAAATCCTCATGAAAGATAAACTAGGTTTCTTTCCACTCCACATCTCATATGGAGTCTTTGGAACCGATTTAGTTGGAACTTGATTTAGTGTGAAAGCAGCGGTTTCTAGGGCGTAACCCCAAAAGGATATTGGAAGATCAACTTGACTCATCATTGATCGAACCATGTCTAACAAAGTCCGATTCCTCCTCTCGGACACACCATTCCATTGTGGTGTTCCAGGTGGAGTCAATTGTGAAACTATTCCACAATTCTTTAGATGATCATCAAATTCTTGACTTAAGTATTCACCACCTCGATCTGATCGAAGTGCCTTTATACTTTTGCCAAGTTGTTTTTCTACTTCATTTTGAAATATTCTAAATATCTCAAATGCTTCACTTTATGTTTCATTAGGTAAACATACCCAAATCTACTATAATCATCAGTGAAGGTTATGAAGTATTGAAATCCTCCCCTAGCATTGCTACTTAATGGTCCGCATACATCGGAATGTATCAACCCCAATAAGTCGCTTGCCCTTTCACCCAACTTGGTAAAAGGTGTCTTAGTCATTTTTCCAAGAAGACACGACTCACAAGTATCATATGACTCTAAGTCACATGAACCCAAAAGTCCGTCGCCATGGAGTTTTGAGATACGCTTCTCATTTATATGACCAAGACGGCAATGCCACAAATAAGTATGATTTACATCATTAGGTTTAGATTTCTTATTTACATGATAGACATTATTTTCATTCTTGACATCCAAGATATAAAGGCCATTAAATGAATTAGCAATACCATAAAGCACATCATTTAAATAAATAGAAAATCTCTTATTCTCAATAAGAAACTTAAAACCTTCATTATCCAAACAAGAAATTGAAATAATATTTCTGCTTAAATCCGGAACATAATAACAATTGTTCAAAACAAGAATTAATCCGGAAGGTAAAGTGACTTCATAAGTCCCTACGGCTAATGCAGCAACTCTTGCTCCATTCCCCACGCGTAGATCTACTTCACCTTCTTTAAGCAGTCTCCTATTCTTTAGTCCCTGCACATTTAGACAAATGTGAGAACCACATCCGGTATCCAATACCCAAGAATCAGTGGTAGAAAGGAGAATATCTATCATATAGATACCTGAAGTCGACGCAGCCTTGCTGCTCTTCTTCTTCTTTTGCTCTTCCAAGAAAGCCTTGCAATTACGTTTCCAATGACCAATTTCTTGACAATGGAAACAAATTGCATCCTTTTATGTATCGGGTTTTGCCTCAGAAGCCTTGGCAACCTTTGCCTTGCTTATCTTAGGTTTGACAACTTTTGCCTTACCTTGCCTTTGGCACCACCAAGAGCACGGGAGAACCTTTCTCCACAATTTTCATCTCTGCAGTTTTGAGCATCCCATGCAACTCAGAGAGATTCTTATCCATTCCATGCATGTTATAATTCATCACAAACTGATTATAACTTTTAGGCAATGAATTAAGAATGAGATCCGTGGCTAGCTCCAATGGGATTGGATAGCCAAGTTTCTCAAGGTGCTCTACATAACCTTTCATTTTAAGAAAGTGAGGACTCACTTGTTGCCCTTCATTCATTTTACTAGTAGTGAATGCAACAATGGTCTTGTACCTCTCTTGCCTAGCTTGATCTTGAAACATGGTTCTCAACTCCACGCCTATCTCATAGGCTTCCAAATGTTCCAAACTTTGTTGGAGTTTTGAACACATAGCAGCAAGCATGAGACAACTTACATCTCTAGAATCATTACGATGTTTCTTGTAATTGTCCCTTTCTACCCTAGGGGCAGTAGGCGGTGGTTCAGCAGGGAGAGGCCCATCGAGAATGTACAACTTATCTTCTTGCCTAAGAACAATTCTTATGCTTCGGATCCAATCCATAAAGTTTGTACCATTCTCTTCGAGCTTATCCTTCTCAAGGATCGATCGCAACGACATTGATTGAGTGTTATTAGTCATTATCTACAAATATGCCAAAATTTTCAAAATTTAATAAGTACGGTTTTTCATTAAAGAGATAAATAATGTATTTTTCAAACAAAATACTCCCACTAAATTATATAACCTTCATATACATCCAATGTATAATATAATTTAAATGGGTTAAGATCCACCTTTAATTTAATTTCAAGTCCGCTAAGGCGGATTACACAAAATCAAATTAATTAGGTAGACAACTCTTGTCAATCATATCTCATATGACTCTTAGTTCCTTTTATGAGATTCTTTAAGAAATCCAATTTCAAAAAGCATGTTAAACCTCATCTTTTGCCTAGGCCAAAAACTGTTTTGACTCCCAATTAAGTCTAACCATTTTAAATGCATAGTTAATGTGTCCCGCTAGGGCGTGCCCACATTATCTATCTTGCTCATACATAAATAAATTTAATGCACCTCGCTAGGACGAATCTACATTAAAATCACTCATGTACTAACAAGTGTTTTAATCATGGCATGGCAATAAAAGACTTTAAAACTTTCTTTGAAGGTCCATCACATATAGCATATAACACATTTATGAGCACATAATATAAACATGTTACACATCAAGTTTAGCCACTAAATTAATCTCTATTAATTTAAGCATGATATTTATGTGTCATTAGTTTCTCTATAATTATGAGGATGAGACTATTTCAACTTTGGTTATTATCTCCAAATCAAGACAACAAGAAGTGCGGTCGAACTAAGCCATTAGGCAACCACAATCCCGCACTAATTCAAGAAACTAAGAAAGTAGTCCATGTGGCCGAAACTAAGCAATAGATGGTCTCGATGAACGTAGGTCAATTGCATTCACAATTCCACATGGATCTCCAATCATTGAATCAAGAACTTTGTTTCTCAATTTTAGCAATTATGAACTCTTCATAATTCTAACTTCGTTTTATCTTTGAAACTTTGATTGCGATCAATTTTGGGAAACACAATCTCGATGAACGCAGATTAGCCATCCAAAACTTGAACCAATCTAGGAATCACAAGACTAAAACAAATAGGAAAATCAAACCCCAAAATCCACACACAAACCAACTACCCAAAACCCATTCCAGATCAGCAAGTCTGAAGTGGTCTGTTACTGGTTTTGTTGGATTTATCGAAAAATTCCAGAATCAGATTTTGAACAAAAATCAGAACATTCTGGCCTAGCGAGCGCGCGCCTGGTCTAGGGCGGGCGGGCGCTTGATAGCCAGAATGGTATAGAATTTTCAAGTTCGAAATTTTTGTCTCAAAATTATTTTTCCCCGATTATTAAAACTTTGATCCAATCAAAAATCAATAATCGAAATAATTCAGAATCCACCATAATTTTTATTGCGATTGAATCGTGCGATTAAAGTTGGAAAAACAATAAACCACATAAAATCACAAAACACATAAACATCATATAATCCAATATTCATATCATGCTTGGCACATAAACAATTTATATACACACACATGATCCAAGTATTGAATTAATCAACATGAACAGGCTCTGATACCACTGTTGGGTTTCCAAGTAACATGCGCAGCGGAATATAGCAATTAAAATTTTAAGAAGCCCAAAACCATGGATCCGTTCATATGATTAAATCAAATACAACAAGATGAATAGAGGAATAACTAACCCTTGATGGCTATGAATTTTCACTTGGTCTTTGGTGGAGAGATTGAAAACTTGATCACGATCACAAAGCTTGAACACGAACTTTGAAGATGATAATTTTCACCCTCTAGCGGTATCCACACCTCGAACGAATATCAAAGGAGCTTCTTTGATCTTGGTTGCTAGACCAATATTATGAAACACACTTTCACAATATAATAAAGAACTATATGGAATTTATTTGTGAATTATTTTGTTCCTCAATCAAAGATTCTTAGAACAAAATAATATCTCTCTCAAAAACTCTTTGAGACTCACAAAATCACTTGTCCATATGGTCTGGCCGAATTGGGGTTTTTATACACAATTAAGACCTATTCCAAATAGGAATCTGTGCCAAAAACCTTCCTAAATCGAATTAGGAAATTCCCATCGGAGCACCAGGCGCCCGCCCTGGTACCACCCAGGCGCCGCCGGTTGGGCAGCAGAAACTCCAGTCCCTTTCAGGCTTGAACAGGCGCCCGCCTGGTACAACCCAAGCGCCCCGCTTGGTTGACCAGGAGGCCCAGATCATTTCCAGAAATTCCTGGAAGTCCTCCGACCCTAAATGCCAATATAGTCCTTTTATTTAAGATTCGTTTCTATTGTGTGTGACCCTCTAGGATTATACTAAGTTGGCAATGGGCTCAAACATGATCCCAAAGATATGATTAGGTTCTAGCAAACCGTCATACCTACCAAAATAGTATAACTAGATACAAGTCGCATTCCTTTAGAATATGTCACAATCCCTTTGTCCACGATATCATTGAACACAAGTCATGGTCAAACAGTCAACTTGTTTTGTTCAATACTTTCTCGATTCCGAATATGTTTGATAATTCAAATGCTATTGATCCAATCAATCCATTTGAGTCCGGCCGAACATTTCATCACATCATTCCCACCATTCGAAGGGCCCAAGCTTGACATCTCTCCGTGGAGGGACAAATCCATTTAGCTTATTATTCTTCCCAACGGGAATCCGATTATGCCATCAAACCTTTATAACTACCGTGTTAAGGCAGCGTTTGAATATGTCAAACATAATGTTCATCAAGTGGAAGACTATAATAACTTCATGTCTAAGGATTCAAATGACATAACTAATATGAGATATATGTATGACTAGACCATGACATAAATCTCATATAGCGGGTCATGTCCAGTACCTTTGTTCCAAAACAAGTACCCATAAAATCTAACATGATCATCCATGATCATTTAGCCTTTATACTAGTTCTTAACAAGCACTAGGGGCGGGGATTATTATAAGTAAACATGAACAACAATAATAATCAAAACATCTCTTTATTGATATGAAATAAATGATAACAAA